>CM059021.1:2426467-3086202 GCA_030272315.1 Paspalum vaginatum | reverse complement strand
GGGACATGATGATAAAATACGTGTAGTTTTGAACAAGGCAGACCAAGTAGACACTCAGCAGGTACTATTTGTGGTTCCTTTTGTCTCTTAACTTGTGATGTTGCATTTTGCTCTACATACTAATCAGGTGTTCTTGTTGACATGCAGCTTATGAGAGTTTATGGTGCATTGATGTGGTCTCTTGGGAAAGTATTAAATACACCTGAGGTTTCACGTGTTTATATCGGGTAACTTCTGATTCTGATACCTTGATGTTTCACTCTTTGATACTTTATGACATGTTACATACGATTTCAAACTGTAGTTTCAAAATTACCACTACAGTCTAGACTCTAGAAGTTGCTTTGATAGAGTATTTGGTTTATCTTAGTGTGGTATTAAAGCTTTGGCTCAGTATTACTGGATTTTTTTTCCCATTTCTTCAAGAGTAGTATATCTGAATCTTGTTCTGGTAATGATTTCATATCATTCAAATGCCTGCAAATCATTAAAGTGACTTCAAAGTTTGTTTGTAGATCATTCAATGACAAACCAGTAAATGAATCAGCTGTTGGCCCACTTGGAAAAGAACTATTTGAGAGAGAGCAAGATGATCTCCTTTCTGATCTCAAAGATATCCCCAAGAAAGCCTGTGATCGTCGGGTAAGCCTTTTGTTTTATTGCATGCTGTTTTTTTTCAGCACTGAGTTTTCACATATAAATAACACTATTATGTGTCTGCAGATAAATGAATTTGTTAAACGTGCTAGAGCTGCCAAGATCCATGCTTATATAATTGGCCATCTAAAGAAGGAGATGCCTACAATGATGGGCAAAGCGAAAGCACAACAACGGCTCATAGACAATTTGCAGGATGAGTTTGCAAAGGTATGTATTTTGAGGTTCTTAACTTCTCTAGTTGATCTAGGAACATTGTAGATTGAAAAGCCTCAGAGGTCCTTGATTATTGTAGGATGGAAGCTTTGTTTATGAGATGTCCTGTTACCACAAATGTTTTGTTTTGGATTGTTTGTCTGCATATCTTTGCCTTATGCCATCTAACCAGCTTGCACCTTAAGTTTCAACTATTTTACTACCTCTGCACATTCTAAAATAGCGACAGCAAGAACTAATTGTGTTTTGCTGTGGAGTTAATTCTGGCCCTGTTTCATTTCAGTCATACAGTTATTTTTCTTTTCTTTTTCTGGATGCCATGTGAAACATTCCCTTAAACCCCCCTTCCATGTAAAACCCATGCTTTTAAACAACTGCTATCTGGTGAAACAGGTGCAACGGGAATACCATCTTCCGGCGGGAGACTTCCCTTACGTGGAGCACTTCAAAGAGGTCTTGGTCGGGTACAGCTTCGACAAGTTTGAGAAGGTCAAGCCCAAGATGATACAGGCAGTGGATGATATGCTTGGATACGACATTCCAGAGCTTCTCAAGAACTTCAGGAACCCATATGAGTGAATCCATACAGACGGTTAAAAGATGACTTTGGTCTGCACCAGAATGAGGGACCCAGCAGGGTGTGGATTGATGCTTCCAATCTCCATAACTTTGGAGTTGCCAGGCCATGTGAATCAGTGCTATCATTTCCTGTGGGGGCGTTCATTGCCAATTTGCCATCCATGCTTCACCATTGTTGTATTACTTGTATCCATAAGAGCCGTAGAGCCATTGCTCAAGCTTTCACAGGACTTCTGGCATGTAAAACTAACTTAAGAGTGGTCTTAGTCTTAGTGATAAAGAATATACTGCGATGCTCATTGTTTCTTAAAATGAGTACTTATTTTTGGGAAACAGCTGTGTTATGCGGTTATGTCAATGATCAGCCCATGTTGAATATATTTGGACCACCGTGGTCCGTGCTGTGTCATGAACTCCTGATGATGGTTCCTTTTGTTCGCATGTGAAAGTGGGCATGGACCAGACTTCAGAAAAAGAAAGTGGGCATGGATGCCTTGTATGTTCTGGCACTGCAAAATATATCTGGTAAAACCTTGTTTCGTGATAATAACAGCGCCGAAACTATATTTCGTGAACGTTCATCTGATGATAATTGCTCCAAATAGCATTGTATTTTTTAGATTGGAGACTACCAATGTTTTTTCTGTCACAGAGCAGGAATGAACTACTGCTTGGTAACTTTCGCGTGTCCAGTTCTGTCTGCATGAATGAAGGAATACGGTTTACACTTCGAACAAGAAAATCTGCTTCTTTGCAAATTTCCTAAGACCAAATCCAACAGATCATGTATATAATCATCTACAGTATGAAAGCTATACTGTAGACAAAGTGAAGTTTAACAATGACCATTTACTGAGCTCAACCTAAAAATACAGAGCAATGGAGCATATGGTACGTTTCAACCACCAAGGCTCAACTAGGGTGTATGTGAAGTTCAACATAATTTGTGTGGGGGCAGTAATCGTGTAGGATTTAAAATCGATGGAATTTGGGTAGATCCCAAGGATTAATATGAGTTTTTTATATATTGTAAAATAAAGATTATGAGTTTATGACAAAAATGGCCTCCTCTCCAAACATGGGTGCTTTATTAGTAGCATTATTATTTTTTTAGGAAAAACGCGCCTGAACCGACAGTAAGCTCGGAAGTCAAAAGCAGTTGGCACACACCGGACGCCCGCCGACGCCGGCAGCTGCCTCTCAACTCAATCAATCACTGAAAACGTGAGAAACACACGACGAAACAACCGCTCCCAAAACTCCCAAACAAACGACACGCCGTCACCGAACGCGCAGGTCAGGTGTCCCCGGCGACCCGCGGCCAGGTCCAGTCCGACCCAGTCCGCGCGGCCGCGCCCCGCAGCCTGCTGACCCAGTCCGTGCCTCGCGGGTTCGGCATTCCTCGCCTCGCCGAACTCCCCCCAACCCGAGGGAAGCCCCCGGGCACCGCGCAGTCGCGCACGCGCCTTCGGCTTCTTCACGGCTCCAACGCCCTGCCGTCCCCGTCGCCGTCGGGCACCAACCCAACCCAACGCTCGCTCACCTCGCTTCCCCTCCCCTCCTTTTTCCTCCGCCCACCAATTGATAGCACACCCTCACCTCCCCTCCGCACCCGCTGTTTCGTGCACCGCACTTCACCCCCCACCCACCTACCTCTCCCCCTCTCCAAAACTATCCACCCCACCCGCCGACGAGCCTGCGCGATACGACCGATCGATTCCGTCCGGGTCGAGCCGAGGCGCCCCGAGGAAGGAGCGCTGGGCGCGGGGGGAGCCCAGATCCGGCCACCGCCGCCGCGATGATGAAGTCGCTGCTGCCGCAGAGCCAGCTGCGGCGCTCGTCGGCGGCGGCCGCGCGCTCGTCGGCGGGGGGAGACGGCGCGGCGGCGGCCGACGGCGGCGGCGCGGGGGCGCGCGCGCCCGCCTCGTCCACCTTCTGGTTCCTGCTCCACGCGCTCTGCTGCCTCATCTCGCTCTTCCTCGGCTTCCGCTTCTCGCGCCTTCTCTTCTTCATGCTCTTCTCCACCACCGCGCTCTACCACTCCACCTCCTCCTCCTCCTCGGCCGCCGTCCTGCGCGCCACCACCACGACCACAACCACCACCACCACCACCACGACAACCACCAACACCTTCACGCTCTCCTTCGCCGCCTCCAACACGCCGCCCTCCGGGCCCGCCAACCGCACCGCGCTGGAGGCGGCCGCGGCGGCGGCCAAGGGCGCGGGGTCCGGGAACCCGCAGAGCCACGTGGTGGTGGGGCGGCACGGGATTCGGATCCGGCCGTGGCCGCACCCGGACCCTGTCGAGGTCATGCGGGCGCACCGGATCATGGAGCGCGTGCAGGAGGAGCAGCGCCGCTGGTACGGCGTCAAGGAGCCCAGGCAGGTGCTCGTCGTCACCCCCACCTACTCCCGCGCCTTCCAGGCGCTCCACCTCACCGGCCTCCTCCACTCCCTCCGCAACGTGCCCTACCCGCTCACCTGGATCGTCGTCGAGGCAGGCGGCACCACCAACGCCACCGCGGCTCTGCTCGCGCGCTCTGACCTCACCTTCGTCCACATCCCCTTCCCTGACCGCATGCCGCGCGACTGGGCCGACCGCCACGCCACCGAGAACCGCATGCGCCTCCATGCCCTGCGGTATGTATGGTTTGCTTTTCCTAGCTCCTCGTAAGCCGCCGGTATCCACGGAAGAAGGTGGCTGATGAAGGGGGTCGGTTTCCTTGTGCAGGGTGATCCGGGAGAGGAAGATGGACGGCGTGGTTGTTTTCGCTGATGACAGCAATGTCCATAGCATGGAGCTGTTCGATGAGGTGCAGAAGGTCCAGTGGATGGGTGCCGTCTCCGTTGGAATCCTTGCACACACTGGAGCGGCAGACCAACCTCGGCTCAGCGAGGAGGACAAGCGGACTATGCCTCTTCCAGTCCAGGGTCCTGCCTGCAACTCCTCTGGGCATCTGGCGGGATGGCACACGTTTAACTCGTTGCCATTTTCTGGGAAGACTGCGACTGTGGTGGGCGAGTCAGCCCCTGTTCTGCCCAGGGGTTTGGAGTGGGCTGGCTTCGTGTTGAACTCGAGAATGCTGTGGAAGGAGGCAGACGGCAAGCCTGACTGGGTGAAGGATCTTGATGCTGTGGGCGAGAATGGAGAGGAGATTGAGAACCCACTTACTCTGTTGAATGATGCGTCCTCTGTTGAGCCTCTAGGGAACTGTGGCAAGAAGGTCCTACTGTGGTGGCTCCGTGTTGAAGCACGAGCTGACAGCAAGTTTCCTCAGGGGTAAGTTTTCTTTTAACTTTCCCTGTTATATTTTTCTAGACATTTTTTTGTTACTCAGCTATGTTAACAGAAAAGAGTACAATGTTCTGTTAGCATCCAATACTTCAAACATCTAGAAACACCCTTCTTTAAGTTAGTAAGGCTTGAGCAGACTTCTTAGCTTGGATCCTATATACAAAGTCCCCAACGAACCGTATGGCAACTGGACACAAGGCAACTGTCTAATAGCCACTCAACAACTGAAACTTTGGCGGTTTCGCCCTGTTTGGCAAATCTCCGTCTTGAAGCTCCATGTGGACCACACCAGATTTGGAGTTTGCATGCCCTAAAAACTGGCTTATATATGGTCCTAGTTTATATTAAGAACAAAACGAGGCACCTCAACACTCTTGATGTACTGTAGCTCTAGCTCCACAAGTTTGTGCCAAACAGGCCTTATTATTGAATCTTTTATGGGTTTCGCTGTATTAAATGTGATTGACTGATTGCAGACTACTACTTTACGCAGTCTCTTAACACCTCAAGTAAAATAGTTTATGTTGTCATTTCACTCTTTTACGAATATAGGTCTGGTAAACACCATGATTGGGAACTCTATAATCTATGAAATTTTCTTTCTGGCACTTTCTGAAGACATTAAATTTATTTTTTTCTTTGTAGAAGGGATTTGATTTTATGCTTACATGCCGCCATGTGTTTGTATTTCCAATTAAGATATATTTTTAATTATAAACTGACGTAGCCTCTCCCAACTTGCCTTGGACTGAAAGATTTTGTTGTTGATATAAACGGCTGAACCTGTAAAATTGATGTTTGCAAGTGCTAAAAAATAAGCTAGATTGCACCGACAGCTTGACCATTTTAGCATGTGTGTGTCTAGCAAATGTTAAATATTCACTACTTGTTTGATGCCTACTAGAGTGTAAGGTTCCATGATATCTCTTGTTAGCATGTGTCCTACTTGGAGGAAAGAGAGAGAAAGAAAAACTACTTAGCTTTCTCTTTTTCCTGAGCTAGTCTATCTCAGAAAACAAGGCTGCAACAGTCAACCTAATTGTTAGCAACCAATTCTTCTTCTATACACATGCAATCATTAAAAGCATAAGAGAAGTGAACCTTGAAGATTGTCTACTGGAGAAATTGGCTTTAATAATATCTCTTCGATGGCACGTACAGTCTTAGAGTTAGCAGCCGACTCTATTGTTGGAGGTGCCCTTACCTTAGGGGAATGGAACCCACCAGAGCTGTAGAGAAAGCGAGTCTTCATAGGCCACTGCCAATATTTATTTACACTGAACCTGCGTGATCTTCCATGATCTGGAAGCCCAGATAGAGCTTAGCAATGGTCCAAGCCAACTGATGTTGAACAATCAGTGGAGAGTTGTGGTCAGGGGTGAAATGCCACTTGGAACCCAGAGGTTCTCCCCAATTATTTTGATTTTGTATGTTTTGTTTGGCATGAAAACTAGCATTTAAGCTAATTGCATGGTTGAAGACCAGGCCCTCATCACTACAAAAAAGGAAAAAGTTACTGGGTTCTTGTGACAAAATTGTCTTTGAAAACCATGTGCAATAAGTAACTTCTTGCTGGGACCTTGAACAGGAAATGGTCTTGTAATGAAAAAACAATTGATTGCACTGAAACCAACAGAGGGTTGAAAATATTGGGTGCCCTTTGCCAAGAAACTGGATTGTACTTAACTGTTTGCTCATGTATCTTTGTTCTTTAATTCCTTTGCACACTGAGATTTCCTTTTCTTTCTTGTCCACAACTAAATATGTTCTTTTGCAGATGGGTAATTGAGCCACCTTTGGAAGTAGTAGTTCCTGCAAAACGCACACCATGGCCAGAAGTCCACCAATGAGCTTCCATCCGAGTTGTTGGATGAGAAGCAAGACCAGGAGGACAGGCGGTTGTCAAGAGCGAACAAATCATCTCGGCCCCGAAGCACCACGAAACGGAAGGGTGACCTTCAAGGGCAAGATAACTGATGTGGAATGTACTGGCCTTGTAATGTATATCTCTTACACCTGCAAAACACAGTAGGGCTGTGTTCATTTTTCTGATGTTTTGCTCATGCGGCAATGGCCCATACTTGGTTGTGTCTTCTGTAGAATGCACACCTTTTCTTTTACCGTGGTTGTATCTGTTGTGTTGTAATATACACTGCATTGGGAACTGAAATGGTGGCTGAATTATGGAAGCTGTCTGCTTCTGAAGAAAAGGTCTCAAACTCTTGCGTGCTGAAGTATGACATCTTTTGATGGGGTATCGGTTGAGGCAGTGATGAAGACAAGTGTACATATTTTCAGTTCCTGTTTCGATGTGGAATGTGGTTAAGATAATACTAGTATGGAAGTTGATGGTTCATTTATACACACATTTGAAACAGTATAGATCATCCAGATTCATGTATTTCCTTGGCCGATGGCTCATGGTTGGTGCTCATGTATGTGGTATTCACTTGTCCCTTTTTCTAAATTTTTGCGACTGGGATAAGCAGTGATGAGACCAAAACCTTTCGTATTGGCGGGCGGCGAAACATGTTCATGTTCTCTGTCACTTGGAAGAGATTTTGCTGGCATGCTGGCCCTGATTGGACCGCGCTGCATGCTGGAACAACAACAAAGCACGCATTTTGGGCAGTCCATGCTGCCTGCATCTCTCACAAACTCAGTTGCTTAGCTTTGGCAATTGTAGAGGTGGCGTTGAATCTTGCAACAACCAAGACGCCGGACGCCGCACCAGGTGACACCACGTGAAGCATTTCGATCTTCACCACGTCCCACCCACGGGGCCTGCGTGCCCCAGCCCCCCACTCCAGTACTCCACTGCCCCCAATCGTAGGCATGCGGCGTGATGCAGGTGCGCCGTTCCCTTGGCAAAACGGCAGGAACCGCGCCCGTGTCCGTGTCTCCTACTCACCCCGGGTTCTTTCTTCACCGGCGATGCACACGAACGTGCATGGTTACACAACACTGCACCCTCCGGCGCACACAGTACCCCTACACGACAGACCAGCGTCTCGTTTAGTCGTTTGCCTTACCGCCGGCAATTCTCTAAAAAAACCCCGCAAAGCAAGCATGCTCAACCTGGGGAGTTGGGGTAGATGGGGTTCCACTCCGCCTCCATCGTGTCCGCTAAACGAGGGGCCGCTGCGCTAACTCTAACCCTACCCACGTCCTTGCCGAGTTCTCGTCCAAACCCGAGTACCCAAAACACCCGTTGTTGGAGAAATGAATTGGGTATACAGGTCATCAGTCATCACCTCTCCGTTCTCACGAGATGATTGCTAATTAACGCGGCATCTTCTGCTTTGTTCAGCGACGGTTTCCAACTCCCTCACATATGTTTGAGGTAGATTATATTATTATTCACGCTAAATCAGCAAGCATGGTCATAGTTCTCTCTTGACACAGATCATTAGAGCCCAATCAAAATCAAGACCTTGCCATGGCGCGCGGCAGCCCTCTGTTTGAGACAGCATCAGCGGACGAGGTCTGTAGAGAGTGAGTGGTGTTGGCGCGGCCGGTACGGTGGGCCCGCTGACCAAGTTCGTTCTTCGTTGCCTTCCCGCCACCCCCGCCAGCCTCCCGTTGGGTATAAATTGATCGCCTCCTTTCACAGAATCCATAAGCCATTGCACTGTCAGAGTTCATCTCCTGTCGATCAACCTTGCGGTCAATCCAGACCAGTCCAAGGGATCGCAATGTGTCGTCAGCCGCGCTACCCAGTGGCCGCCGCGGCGCTGCTCGCGGTCACGGTGGCGCTGGCCGCGTGCGCCGCCGCGGCGCCGCAGCAGCTGGAGCGGGCGGACGAGGAGGTGCGGCGGCTCTACGAGGCGTGGAGGACGGAGCAGGGGCGGCCGCGCGGCAACGGCGGCGACCTGGGCGAGGACCGGCTGCGGCTGGAGGTGTTCCGCGACAACCTCCGGTACATCGACAGGCACAACGCGGAGGCGGACGCGGGGCTCCACAGCTTCCGCCTCGGTCTCACCCCCTTCGCCGACCTCACCCTGGCCGAGTTCCTCAGCCGCGCCCTCGGCTTCCGCAACACCTCGGCCACGCGGGTCGCCAGCACCCGCTACCTGCCCCGCGCCGGCGACAGCCTCCCCGACGCCGTCGACTGGCGCCTGCAGGGCGCCGTCACCAGGGTCAAGAACCAAGGCCATTGCGGTTCGTACTACTACCGTACGCCAGCAGCAGCTCCATGATGCACGCTCGATATTATACTTCTCCGAGCTAGTTAGAAATAGAATTTGCCTTCAATGATCGCTGTGCCGTGACCGTGAGAGATCATGCAGGTGGGTGCTGGGCGTTCTCGGCAGTGGCAGCGATGGAGGGGATCAACAAGATCGTCACGGGCGACCTCGTATCACTGTCGGAGCAGGAGCTGATCGACTGCGACGGTCAGGATAGCGGCTGCAATGGCGGAGAGATGCAGACTGCTTTCGAGTTCGTGGTGAAAAACGGCGGCATTGACACCGAGGCCGACTATCCCTTCATCGGAATCGACGGGATCTGCGACGCCGTCCGGGTTGGTGTTGTGATGCATGCTCATATGTTTCTGCTCGATGGGGATTGCAATCTAGTCGCATGCCTTTGCGTTGATGGTGATGGAGATTTGCGTTTTGATTATCCTCCAATGCAGGAGAAAAGAAAGGTTGTGTCCATAGATTCGTACGAGAATGTCCCCGCCAACGATGAGAAGGCGCTGCAGAAGGCGGTGGCGAACCAGCCCGTCAGTGTCGCCATTAACGCAGACACCCCTGCATTCCAACACTACACCTCGGTAAGCATTTGGGAAATTGGACCAAGGAGAAGGAACACAAAATCGCTGCTCATGAATTTGTTCTGAACTGTTCTTGCCAACCATGCATGCTCACAGGGCATCTTCAACGGCGTCTGCGGGTTGAAGCTCGACCATGGCGTGACGGCGGTAGGCTACGGCACCGAGAACGGCGAGGACTTCTGGATCGTGAAGAACTCGTGGGGCCCCGGGTGGGGCGAAGGCGGCTACATTCGCATGGCGCGCAACGTGCTATTGCCCATGGGCAAGTGCGGCATCGCCATGGACGCGTCGTACCCGGTGAAGAATGGCCCTAATAATAGGGTGATGACTAAGCCCAGGAGGATCAGGATGGTCCGTGCTTAAGCAGCAGGCTGCTGACCGCTTGCCCCGTGCTCTGGTGTCTGCTCACTGCTATGGAAGTGCTCATTTAAAGCGTTTGTTGTTGGATGTGATATATGCACACGGTCTCATTCAGTTTTATTAATTTATATACCATAGAAATACATTATGAATAAAGCACAATTCTTAATTTTGCCATAAATTGGTTGGGAATCTTCCTGCTTGATGATACGATGCGGAGCTTTGTGTTTGTACGGAGATGAATGGCGTCTTCTGGGACATGAATTTAGCGCAGCTCCAACAATGTCACTAAAACATGTCATGTTTCAACTTCAACAAATGACTCTAAACCAGAGCCCTGCTTTCTTCTCTCTTTTTTTTCCCACTTATCATCTACATTCTTCATTTTACGCCACAAGGATTCAATCCAAATTAATTTTTTTTCAGGCATACAAACGCATTATGTTCAAAGTCACGATATCAGACACATCATTTAAAATTGAAATTCAAATTCTGCTAAATAAAAAAATAACAAAGACAAATGTTCAACACCAAAACCAACACAAAGTTCACATCCACATAGATGTTGAAGTGTGACTGACGAATGTAGGAAGTTCTTTCCATGGAACGCATAGGATAGAGTTGTTGATTCCGTAAATGTCAAAGTGTTTATTGATGCAGTCTATGTGGTGATGGCACGAGTTACCGTGCTATGTAGTAGGAGATGCCAAAGATCAAGATACACAACAAAGTTGAAAGTCACTTCAGGAGTTCAAGATGTAGAGCATGAGCCAAGGGTTGAGAAGAATCTAAATTCAGTTGGTGCACTTATCACGGTACGCGCAATGTATCGATCCTAATTGATCATGCATGGATATCTTAAATAGATCTATTAGTGTTTCTGTATGTTTACATAGTGGCAAACTTTAGTCAAATGACGATGAGAAGGCAAAGGCAACGGAGTAGCCGAGTGGGAAGTGCTGGGTGATGGGATCTCCTAGCACTAAGATGTGTGTAGACGTGGATCAGATGGACGGAGAAGTGAAGATGGTTGGAGGAAAGAGAGCGCGTGTGGCAAGTCTATATGTGAGGGTCAGAGCGGTGTCTATGATTGTAAGTTGTAACGACCATCTTGCCAATTTATGGGGAAGAAGGTGCGACGTTTGCTGTGAACTTGTGAGGCTCGAGAACCTCTATAATATAGAGAGCCTGGTCAAACGAGATGAATCAGATGTTTATTATGACTAACAGGCCTCCTCGTCCATTTTCTACCCCCCTACATCCCACTTATTTCTCTGTTTCTTTTTTATTATTCATTTTTTATTTTTGATTATTTCTATGAGTCTTTTTTATTTTGATTATTTCTATGAGTCTTTTTTATTTTATTTTATTTTAATTTGTTTTTCTTCTTGTTTTTCTTTCTTCTTTACTTACTCTGCATAGTTTCCTTTCCTAAGTTGAGAATATTCCACTTAGAAGACTATAATATTTTATTTCAATATCAAATACTTTTCTTTGTGAATCTGAATATTTTTCTTGTGAAAGTAAAATATAGTATTCTGAATAGGCAATATTCCCCTTCAAAGGTAGAACCTTTTTTTTTTTTAAACTAGGACATTTTGCTAGTAGAGCAAGAATATTTTTCTAGCACACAAAGAATATCGGTATTTCAAACTCACATTATTTTTTTATGAATCTAAAATATCACTATTTTTACCGAAATACTGTATCTAGGACAATTGTGGCGTGCGTCCGAATAATTGCTCGTGCAACATTGGTTGAGTTGAGCGGCCAATCAAATAGCAAAGAGCCCGGAAGCAATCATTGAACCATGCGCCTTGTCACTCAAAGTTTTACGCCGGCCGCTACTACTGGCGGATCGTAGTTGCTTGGCTAGATTAAAATAGTTCGAGCAAGGACGTTCTGCGCGCACGAAAAAAACGCAGGAGAGGCCTCGTGTTCTCGTAGAAAGGCGTTGGCCGAAGGGACGTATACCGGACAGGCCGGCAAAGCTCTTAAACGTCGTCGGAGCCCCGCCGCCGCCGGCGCACACGGTTCCTGGGCGCATTCAGGTAGTGCGCGCGGAGGTACGGTGCCAGTCAGGAGCTCGCCTGTCTGATCTAGAGCTCCAAGGCGCGCGATTAAAAAAATGGAAAACGTGCTCAACTTGGGGTAAATGGGGGTCCCATGCACACACTCTTACATCTAGAGTTCCCTAAACGACCGGCGGCTGCTCTAATCCTACCCACGGCCTTCTCAAAGGGCTCGTCCAAATCCGAGTACCAAAGCAACCATCATCGGAGACCTTGGAGACGCCCTGTCCAGGATAAGCATGTTGATGGAGATATAGTATATATATATTTTTTTGTTACCATTATTGCTGATTGGAGAAGAAGATGTTGTGTTGATGGCCAAAAGAGTCCGATGTTTTGACAGCGAAATTGTAAAACACCAACTGTCTTAAGAGAAGGGACTAGCAGCTAATTCTGTATCGAATTACTCATCCGGTATTCCTGTTCTAATAAACATAAACATATGGTCGGCGTCTCGACGTACGATGGATTGTTTGGCCCATAATCCATTCTGATCCACTAAAGAAATGTGATGTTTTTTTTAGTATATATATGAGAAGGGTTTATTAAGGATCACGCATGCCTCATTTCTCATGTGCCCATCGACTCGTCGAGATATAATCCCATAAAAAATATTACTAGTGTATTAATAATTAGAGGAACGGAAAACAATATTTACAAAATGAGCTGAAAATAAGGTATTTTTTTACTTTTTAAATAAAGACTCGAAACATGTAGTCATCCATCAAGAAGGCCACTATGCCACTATGGTAAATAATTTGAAATTATTATCTAATTTTGCATATAAATTACTTGCTATACCACTGTAAAAGATTATATAACTCCTAAATTTGCATATAAAGTATCTGCAATACTAATATGAAAGATAAATACAAATAAGGGCATGTTTGGATACTATGTATTTTTGGACTTTTGGAAGAATACTATAATTTTGCGAAATAATTTGTTTTTTACAAAGAGATGGGATGTCTGGATGGAATAAAAACTGCAATTTTGCAACTCATGGTATTGCTAAACTAGAGTATTTTTGGAGTTTTAGAAACTCCACTATATATCTCTTTTTTTCTAAACCATAGTTTTGTGTGTCTCTTATCTTAAAACTATAGTTTTTTTAATACCATGGTTTCTCAAAACTGTGACATCCAAACAAATGATTTTCAGTTACGTGGGTTGATATACCAGTCAAATCTAGTGATATTCAGTACACGATTTTTTCCAAAGCCGTGCATCCTGTAATTATTATTATTTACTTGCCTGTCTTCCTTCTTTTTAATATGACTGACCGTTCTTCTCCGCGGATTCTTAAAAGTAATCCAGTGTCATATGCTCCTGGCCGTGTCATAAGCCATAACAAGCTAGCCATCATCATTAGTCATATGCGGATAGAGTTCAATCAACGTCTTGGCATGCATGGCGGCAGCCCTCTGTTTAAGACACACGTCAAGGGACGAGGTTTCTAAAGCGCTGTTGGTGTCGTGCGCCCGGATGGCCCCTTCGCCTCGCATTCCTATAAAATGGCTGCCTCGATCGTTTTCACAGGCCAAGCCACACTGCACCGAGGCACTTCACAGATCCTCTGCTCACCAGTCACCACCCCTCGCCGAGCTCGACGTCAATTCCCAGGATCGCCATGCGCCCACCACGCTCCCATGCGCCCACCGCGGCGCTGCTTGCACTTGCACTGGCCGCCGTGGCGGCCGCGGCCTGCCACTCCCACTCCCACTCCCACTCCGTTCCAGTCGTGGAGCGGGCGGACGTGGAGGTGCGGCGCATGTACGAGGCGTGGAAGGCGAAGCACGGCCGGGTGCCGCGCGGCCACTGCGACATGGCCGGCGAGGTCGACCGGCTGCGCCTCGAGGTGTTCCGCGACAACCTCCGGTACATCGACGCGCACAACGCGGAGGCGGACGCGGGGCTCCACAGCTTCCGCCTCGGCCTCACCCCCTTCGCCGACCTCACCCTGGAGGAGTACCGCGGCCGCGTCCTCGGATTCCGCGGCCGCCGCAGCAACGCGGCTCGGGCCGGGAGGAGCGGCGGCGGCGCCCGCGCCGCCGGCGACCTCCCCGACGCCGTCGACTGGCGCCAGCTTGGCGCCGTCACCGAGGTCAAGAACCAGCAGCAGTGCGGTCCGTACTCCGTCACTACCCACCCGGCGCCATGGGAATTTGCAAATTTGTTTTCTGATGATCTATGAGCCGCCGCTCGCTGGGGCGTGGGACATGCAGGTGGATGCTGGGCGTTCTCGGCGGTGGCAGCCATAGAGGGGATCAACGAGATCGTGACGGGCAGCCTCGTGTCGCTGTCGGAGCAGGAGCTGATTGACTGCGACAGCCAGGACAACGGCTGCAACGGCGGAGAGATGCAGAATGCTTTCCAGTTCGTCATCGACAACGGCGGGATCGACACCGAGGCCGACTACCCCTTCTCCGGAACTGACGGGACTTGTGATGCCGACCGGGTCCGTGTAGTCAGAGAACTTACTGATTGTGATCGACGAGTGATGATGAGTGACGAGATGATTAATTTATTTGCATTTTGTTCAATGATAATGCAGGTAAATCAAAAGGTTGTGAGCATCGATGACTACGTGAACGTGGCGTCCAACAACGAGACGGCGCTGCAGGAGGCGGTGGCGATCCAGCCAGTCAGCGTCGCCATTGATGCAGGCGGCCGTGATTTCCAACACTACCATTCGGTAAGCATCACACCAGTTTTTGGATGAACAAGAAGGAACAACAAAGAAGCAGAAGGTGTTTCTGGCACTGAACCGTAGCTTCTTCTCCAACTGCGTGCAGGGCATCTTCGCCGGGATATGCGGGTTCACGCTGGACCACGGCGTGACGGTGGTGGGCTACGGCAGCGAGAACGGCCATGACTACTGGATCGTCAAGAACTCGTGGGGCAGTGATTGGGGAGAGGCCGGCTACATCCGCATGGCGCGCAACGTGTTCTTGCCCATGGGCATGTGCGGCATCGCCATGGACGCGTCCTACCCGGTGAAGACTAGCCCCAATCCAACGGCTAGGGCAGCGATCAAGATGGTAGTTGCTTAGGCAGCCTGCTGACGCTGCTTTGCCCCTCCCTATGGCGTACGTCTGGTGTGGATCTTAAAGTGCTTGTTTAGCTGTTTGTTCTTGTGAGTTGTGGTGCAGCGGGTGCAGGTCGTCTCGCTCGTTGAGTTATATATTTAAGTGTGAATTTAATTAAGTGCCACCGGAAATGAGTTATCAATAAAGTTATGTAATAAAACTACTATGGGAGAGTTCCTCCCAATGTAAGTTGGGAATCCAAAAGTTTATAGAGGAAATAAATGTACAAGGTATTTTAATAAATAATTCAGCATAAGTTGTGTCGTAGGAGTATGATTTTGAGTGCATTCATTTTGATCCGTACGACTTAGCAACCAAGCTCCCAACTTCAAAAATCTAGATGAGCCTCTCGTTGGAGGAAATTAAATTTGTGAAGTTCCTATACAATGATAAATCCCCATTGCTTTAATATTAATTCTACAAAGAAATGTTGGCGGATAATAGCTCCAGATTTCTGCATGCTTATAAGTGATTTTTTGCTATAAATGTCTACTTACAAAGCATCAATGGTCCGCACATCAGTTTGGTCCCGATGAAATATTCTACTATGTTTGTATCATATTATAGGTCCATCTCTGTAATCAATATTGAATATGTTTGTATCATCAATTGATTATAGATAATGATCAATATGGCTTCATCAAGTTAAGGACAATACAAGATTGTCTTGCTTGATCCTTTGAGTACCTACATTGAGTTATAAGTGTGAATTTTTTTAAGTGCCACCGGAAATGAGTTATCAATAAAGTTATGTAATAAAA
Source organism: Paspalum vaginatum (assembly GCA_030272315.1). Lineage (NCBI taxonomy): Eukaryota > Viridiplantae > Streptophyta > Magnoliopsida > Poales > Poaceae > Paspalum > Paspalum vaginatum. Next base: position 3,070,396 of record CM059021.1, on the reverse strand, counting down.
GTACTATGGGAGTGTTCCTCGCAACGTGAGCTAGGAATCCATAAGTTTATAGAGGAAATAAATGTACAAGGTATTTTTTTAATAAATAATTCAGCATAAGTTGTGTTGGGTAGGAGTATGATTTTGAGTGCATTCATTTTGACCCGTACGACTTACTCAACTAAGCTCCCAACTTCATTTTGTGAAGTTCCTATATAAGAGATAACTTTATAAAGCAATTTTGGCTCCATATTTCTGCATGCTTATAAATGATTTTTTTTTTTGCTAGAAATGTCTGCTTACAGAGCATCAATGGTTCACATATCAGTTTGGTCCCAAAGAAATATTCTACTCTGTTTGTATCATATTATAGGTCCATCTCTACCCTTACCAAGGTACAAAATCGCGCGCTATGGAGCTTAGCGTCGTCCTTTTCAAAATGCTAAGCAGGCTATAGCGAAAGCTATAGCGTGCTATCACATTTAGCGTTTTTAGAAAAAATATAGAAAAAATGCCATAACATCATCGGTTTTGCATTTTCAGTACATAACCAGTAATTCTATAGTAATTGAGTTGATAGTATTTGATAATAGTCATGCTTTTATATCAAAATAAGAATATGATATCTGCAGTTAACTAGATATTCTATTACAACTAAGTTAACGATATTGGATAATATCCATAATATTGTAGTTTAAATTTTAGACTAAATAATTAAATACTAGCTGAGATATACATGATCGCTACTATATGAATGTATGTAGCCTCATTGTGGCCTCGCCCAAGATAGCGTCAATCTAGCGTCGCGTCGCTACACTAAATAACGTTGCTATTCGCGGGTATAGCGTCAATAGCGCTAATAGCGTTAAAATGACCAATAGCGTAGCGCAATGCATCTATAAACGCTATTTCGAGGCTATAGCGTGCTAATACCTTGACCCTTACCCAATTGCCCATTCAAGAGTATAGCCAAGCCACTGCCTAATTAATAGATTACAGAGAGGCCAATATGGCTTTATCAAGTAAAGGACAATACAAGATTATCTTGCTTGATCCTGAGTACCTGCATTTGTGTCACCAATCAAGAAAAGAGCTGATTATACACTCAAAAGACAAATATTCACAAGGATAAGGTTGAGGATTAGTTCATGTCAGAGGTTGTGAAAAATATAGGTTTCTCTGATAAATAGTTATCATGGCTGAGACTGATCTTTGGCATTGGAATGTCTTCTTCCATCCTTAATTGGTGTTCATGCTAAAGTCGATCATTGTACAAGATGGGTTAGATAAGGTGATCCACTCTCACCACTTCTTTTTCCCTCTTACTATTGACTTCCTGCAGACTATTAGTAGAGCTAAAGAACAAGGTTGCTTAAGCTTTCACTACCTTAGAGAGATGTTGTGGACTTTCCAATTTTACACTATGCAGATGACACTCTTATCGTATGGATAGGCCACCCAAGCAGCCTCTGTGTAAAAGCCATTACGAATATTTTTGAGCCTCCTCTAGGCTGGAATTTAACTTCTTTAAGAAAGCAATGGTCCCTATCAGTGTTATACTGTTATCCCTAAAAGAATGGCAACACCTTCGAGTTCCATTGGTTGTTCCATATAGGTTCTTAGATATAAACTTAGAGTGCTATTTTAAATTATCTTTATAAGTTGTAGAGGTGGAGGTGGGTGCTTTATGACTTAATGTGTAGATTTAGGATGCAGAGAAGGTTATGTTTTAAAACTAAATATATCACATGATTATTATTATTATTGGGCTTCAAAATTGAGGCTATATTTTCTTGTTTTTGTGAAAACAAATCTTTTTTCTCACACTTACTTATTAAAGCCTTTACTTACAAGACATGCTAAAATGATAAATCCTAAATATTATAGAAAGAAACCACTCTGTGGCTATATTTTCTTGTTTTTGTGAAAACAAATCTTTTTTCTCACTCTCACTTATTAAAGCCTTTACTTACAAGACATGCTAAAATCATAAATCCTAAATATTATAAAAAGAAACCACTCTGTAGGCACCATGCTATTATGGAAGACTACTTAAATTAGCCACCAAAATTATAAATTATTCATATGCCATGAAAAAATATAATTTAAATTAAACTCTGAATTTGGATGTAAAATATGCCATAATAAAATATGATTTAAAGTAAACCTAAGTTTGTATTTAAAAATCCACCTCAATCATTCATAAATATAATACAAATCTAAATTACCTATAATTGCTTTTATAATAGCTAATCGTTGCAACCACTTCGGTGCGTATGTAAACTGTCCACCTATGTCCTCATCAACAACAAAAGATAGACACTCAAAACTACATCTATGTTCATCTATATTACAAGCATATAGTATCTAAAAAAATATACACAAATAGGCCTACATATTTTTCCTACATTACCCACCTCGGTCACTAATAATATTAATAATAAAAGGCATGCGTTAGCTAGAGTCTACTTAAACAACTAAGGGTAAAAAAGTATTCATATAAGTATTCTATTGGAGTGTGCACAAGGTGGAGAGATGTGACTACTATTACTTCCGTTCTTGAATATTTGTCGCCAATTAGTTCATTTTTGAACTAAAAGGCATCGAATAAAAAAGAATAGATGGCAATTTTTATTAATTGTGCATCATAAGTTTATCTGTAAATTTCTAATGTGTATGCCTGTTAACATTATTGGCCCATGTAGAAGCATGGGATTGATGTCATCGTAAGATGTTAAAATTCAGCCTTTTAAATATATCTTATCTTACTACTACAATTAGAGGCTCCAAAAGCCTCCACGTTAATCCTCACGAAACGCACCAGAAAAAAAGATAAATCATAGAAATTCTCACAAAAATCAAAAACATCCAACCATCGATTGTTAGATTGGAATATTAATAGCCATTAGATCTGTTTTTAAGTAATTACCCACCTCTGCTGTTATGAAAGGTTTTGAGTTCAACTATCAACGAAACCAAATTTCTTCTTTTTTGACAGATTTTTCCATTTTCAATTTATTTTCTAAATAATTACCCACCTCTGCTATTATGAGAAGTTTTGAATTCAACTCTCAATGAAAACAAATTTCTTTTTTTTTATTTTTTTCATTTTCAAATTTACTCTTAGTTTTTTGTCAAATTTTTTCCATTTATAAATTTACACTAATAAACGATCCCATAACTTTTTTTCATAAATATGCTAGAAATATTTTTATGAAACAGATATTTTGTGCTAAATCTTGCTATTACTAATTAGAAACTCTTTTTGGAGCCTCTTTTTTAATCCTCAATAAGATGCGCTCAATAAAACATAAAATCATAGAAATTCCCATATAATCATAAACAACATCGTATCATCGATTGTTGAAATCTTAATAGCCATTAGATATGTTTTCTATATAATTAACAACCCGTCATCTATCACGTAGCTCTAATAATTGATCTGTTTTCTAAAAAAAGATAAATCATAAAAATTCTCACAAAATCAAAAATATCATGTCATCCATCATGTAGCTCTAATAAAATAAAAGTAGTCATTAGATCTGTTATAGTTTATAAACAATTACCCACCATGACATTATGAAAGATAAAATAAAATAATTCCCTAAATTTGTATAAAAATTGCCCATCGTCCTATTATGAAATATGAATTAAATAGCTCCTTAAATTTGCATAAAATTACCCACCATACCATTATAAAATACGAATTAAAATAATCTCCTAAATTTGCATATAAATTACTCAACTTGCCATTATAAAAGATAAATTAAAATGAGTCCTAAATCTGCATATAAATTACCAATATGGTATCATAAAATATAAATTAAAACAATTTCTAAATTTACATATGCATTACCTATAATGACATTACAAAAGATGAATTAAAACAATCAACTCTAATATTATTACGGATTGAATCTATATCCTCTAAAACTCTAACTCGTGTGAGAGCACAAGTTGATGGACTGGTCTCTAATAATTAATAGTAACAACAAAAACAACACATGCATGTTAAAAAAAACCTCTAGGGCTCTAGGCGGGGATATGATGATCGAAAGCTTGGGCGTGCGCAAGCCGCCAGTGCACTACCATTAACGGGAGATCGAGTCTATCCGATCCCCGCAGTCCGCACCGAAGCATATAGTGGCACACTCGAGCTCCAGATGGCCAGATATATCACACATTATTCATACTGCATGAGAGCTAGCACTCGATTTTACCGGCGGTCACCGCCATGGGCGCCGAGGATTCCCGTGGAAACCAGCCTCGCACCAATAATGGCCATGGCACGAACGTCAACAGCTATGTGCCTAGATAATAAGGGGTGCCCCTCGCCTCCTCGACCATGACCCGCACGTTTCTGCATTAAAAATGCAGTGACGCCTTGAGGTATCGTGTAAAAAGGTGTTGGCCACAGCGACGTACACCGGACAGCTCCCAAAAAGTCCTTCACCGTCGGAGCCCGCCGCCGCCGCCGGCGCACACGGTTCAGCCGGGTCTTCGGGACAAAAGTAGCTGCACGCCGGGGCGCATCCGGGCAGCGCGAGGGGTACGGTGCCAATCAGGAGCTCGCCTGCCTCTAATCCATGGTGCTCAACTTGGGGGTGCCACACTCTTCCATATCTGTTCACTAATAAATTACCTGCTTGTCTAATAGACCACTAATCCTATCCACGACCTTGGTCAGGGTCAGGGACGAGATCATCCAAATCCGAGTGCCAAAGAACCCATAATTGGAGACCTGGAGCGGCCCTATCCATCATGGCATTGGATAAACATGTTGATGGTGATACTATTTTTTATTGCTCATGTGATTGGGGTTAAAAATGGAGTGTTTGGTTTGAGGAATAAGACGATGATAGACAATCTAGACAAGCTCTCTAATGGTCTGACCCAAACCACTTGTTCCCTCTGAGGAACAAGAGAGATGTGATCAACCAATAATTTATATATTAAACTAGTTGATCAACCCGTGATCTCATATGGGTTAGAGTACTAGGAGGTATATGTATTAAAAGTTCCTAGATAACTTTAATGGTAGTAGCAATTAATTAGAAACATGTATATGTGTCCATTTTTGTTATTTATTTTTATAACAATATATGTTTAGATTTTACAACTTAGATGTTGTTATTTTATCTTAAGTAATCTCAGAGGTAATCATTTTAATTCATATTTTATTATGGCATGATGGGTAATTTATATGCAAGTTTATGGATCATTTTAATTCATCTTTTATAATGGCATGGTGGTTAATTTATATGCAAATTTAGATGATCACTTTATTCATATTTCATAATGTCATGGTGGACAATTTATATGCAAATTTAGGGATTATTTTTAATTTTGATTCATCTTTATAATGGCATTATGAGTAATTTATATGCAAAATTAGAGTGTTGTTTTAATGCATCTTTAAAAAATAGCATGGTGGGTAATTTATGTGCAAATTTAGGAGATCATTTTAATTCGCCTTTTGTAATGGCATAGTGGGTATTTTCTATGCAAATTTAGGTGTTGTTTTGATTCATCTTTTGTAGTAGCGTAGTGGATGATTTGTTTTAGAAAATACAGTAGATTTAATGGCTACTATTATTAGAGGTATCTGATGGGTAGCCTTTTTTAATTTATGTGAGAATTAGTAAGATTTATCTTTTTTTTTTTACTCTTGTGGTGAGGATTAACATGTGAGGTTCTAAAATAAGTCTCTAATAACAGTAAGATAAGCTATGTCTAATATAAACACGCGTGAGCAACATTCCATCTCACCAAAATGTGATCCGTGTCATAATCATAATATCACAAACAAATATCGACTAACCGTGACGCCACAATATTCCATTATCTGTTGAAGTACAAGGGAATTTTCAGTCTTTCTCTATCACCTTGTTTTTAGATTGAAACAGTTAGTGCATGCAACTCAATATAATATTAGAGCCAGAATTTCAATCTTGACTAGTCCCATCGGCCTCACCCAACTCCAAAAGCCATACTTTATGCCAATTGATGTTGGCATCTTTCGTAAAAGAAAATTGATGTTGGCAATTGGAATCCAACTTGAAGAATGTGCGAAGGTTCGTATTGCAAATTCCATTGAAAATGGCACTGATGGATTTTGACAGCACAAATCTCAAAACTTTATTGCCTTAAGAAGGGCTATCAGCTATCTAACTTAACAGTTCCCAGCGTCCACCAAGAATAATCGGAAATCTCAATTTACAACTAGTTCCTTCCGTGCCACTAGGCCCACTCCACTTGTTTATTTTTAAAATCCTTTTCGTACCACTTCCATCATGTCAGCTAACTTTGGTCACAATTAGATGCAAGTTATTTTTACAAAAATGCCCATCATACAAATGGCCCTATATGTCGCCCCGAGCCCATCTAGCACTTAAGACTGCCCTCTCTGGTGCCGCTCAAGGCACCAAAACACTGTTTGAAAGGCTCATAAGACCAGTTCATGAGTATATACACCAAATGTAGGAATATTTTAGACATACAGTCACAGTTCTTAGCACAGAGGACAGGGCAATTTTCTGCCTGGTTCATTTGAATTTTTCCCAATAATTTACTGCTATAGGCGTGTTTGAATAAAAAAAACTAAAGTTTAGTCAGTTTAGGTCGAATACGACAGCTAATAAGAGGGTTAAATTTTAGCTAACCTTTGGGCTAACCATTAGTCCAAAAAATAAGTTAAAGTAGGTTAATGCCAATTTTTAGTATAATTAATGGACTAACTAACTATTAGTCCATACTAATCAAATACACCATGACTAATTGTTAGTGAACTAAATTTTAGCCAACTAAACTTTAGCTATGGCTAAACTTTAGATCCAATGTATTCAAACATCTTACTATTACTAATTAGAGGCTCCACCACGTTAATCCTCACGAAACGCACCAGAAAAAAGATAAAGCCAAGCCTATAAATTCTTGCAAAAATCAGAAATATCTAACCATCAATTGGCAGATTGGAATATTAATAGCCATTATTTCTGTTTTTAAGTAATTAACCACATCTGCCATTACGAAATGTTTTGAGTTTAACTCTCAACGAAAACAATTTTTTGGCAGATTTTTCCATATTTTAGATTTGTTTTCTAAATAATTATCTGTCTCTGCCATTATAAAAGGTTCTGTGTTCAACTCTCAGCAAAAAACAAATTTCTTCTTTTTTCGCAGATTTTTTACTATTTTCAAATTTACTCTCAATTGTTTTGTCAAATCATTTTTCCATTTACAGATTTACACTACTAAATAATCCTCTAATTTCTTTTCATAATAATGCTAGAAACTTTTCTATGGAACAGATATTTTGTGACTAAACTTGCTGTTGCTAATTGGAACTCCTTTTGAAGCCTCCTTATTAATCCTCACAAGATGGCTAAATAAAAAATAAAATCATAGAAATTCTCACGGTAATAAAAAACATACTATCATCAATTGCATATTGAAATCTTAATAGCCATTAGATCTGTTTTCTATGTATTTAACATCCCGTCATCATCATGTAGCTCTAATAATAAATTTGTTTTTTAGAAAAAAAAGATAAATCCTAAAAATTCTCACAAAAATCAGAAATATCTCGCCATACATCACGTAGCTCTAATAATAATATCATTAGATTTATTATAGTTTCTTAAAAATTACCTATCATGACATTATGAAAGACGATACAAATTAAAATAACCCTTAAATTTGCATATAAATTACTCAACGTGCCATTATAAAAGATGAATTAAAATAAACCCTAAATTTGCATATAAATTATCCAATATGCATATAAATTAAAATAATTTCTAAATTTGCATATACATTACCCACAATAACATTGCAAACGATGAATTAAAACAATCAACTATAATATTATTATGGATCAAACTTATATCCCTAAAGATCAAACTTATATTTCTAAGACTATAACCCGATAGCATGAATTGATAAACTAGTGTCTCTAGATCAAACTAAATCAACATCTTGGCACAACAGCATGCATGCATGGCGGCAGCCCTCTGTTTACGACAGTCGTCAAGAGACAACGAGGTTTCAACAAGTGTGTTCGTGGATGGCTTCACACGGGTTGATAAACTAGTGTCTCTAGATCGAACTAAATCAACATCTTGGCACAACAGCATGCATGCATGGCGGCAGCCCTCTGTTTACGACAGTCGTCAAGAGACAACGAGGTTTCAACGGGTGTGTTCGTGGATGGCTCCGGTGTGGTGACCCAGCTTCTTGCCTTGCGTGGCTATAAAAATGGCCGCCTCGTTTCCGCAGGCCAAGCCACTGCACTGAGAGTCTGAGACACACAAACACTTCATCACAGAGAGACTTCCCGTCACATCTTGATCTCGCCGAGCGAGCCCCACCACGTCAACTCCGACGGTCGCCATGCGTCCACCACGCTCCCCTGTGCTGCTCCCACTCGCGGCGGCATTGGCGCTGGCCGCGGTGGCGGCGTCGGCCCGCCACTCCTACTCCGTCGTCCCGGCGGCGCCGGTGGAGCGCGCGGACGTGGAGGTGCGGCGCATGTACGAGGTGTGGAAGTCGGAGCACGGTCGGCGGGCGCACGGCAACTGCGACCAGGACCGGCTGCGGCTGGAGGTTTTCCGCGACAACCTCCGCTACGTCGACGCGCACAACGCGGAGGCGGACGCGGGGCTCCACGGCTTCCGCCTCGGCCTCACCCCCTTCGCCGACCTCACACTCGAGGAGTACCGCGGCCGCGTCCTCGGCTACAGCGGCCGCCGCAACGTCGCCCGCCGGGTCGATAGCGCCCGCGCCAGCGACGACCTCCCCGACGCCGTCGACTGGCGCCGGCTTGGCGCCGTCACCGAGGTCAAGAACCAAGGCCAGTGCGGTCAGTATCAGTAGTACTCGGCGCCATGCACACTCGTGTGCTCTCCGGTGATGAGGATTTGCAGCTTGTTATCTAACGATCTCTGGGGCGGCCGGGCCGTGAGAGACATGCATGCAGGTGGGTGCTGGGCGTTCTCGGCGGTGGCAGCCATAGAGGGGATCAACGAGATCGTCACGGGTAACCTCGTATCGCTGTCGGAGCAGGAGGTGATTGACTGCGACAGCCAGGACAACGGCTGCAACGGCGGAGAGATGCAGAATGCTTTCCAGTTCGTCATCGACAACGGCGGGATCGACACCGAGGCCGACTACCCCTTCATCGGAACTGACGAGACTTGTGACGCCAGCCGGGTCGGTGATCGGTGCTGTGTGCCATGATTTTTTTTTCTCTGCATGCACTAGATTGCAACAATTTGATCATCAGAAGTACTGATGGAGATGAGGATTTGCTTGAAAATTGTTGGATGCAGTTAAATGAAAGGGTTGTGACCATAGACAACTTCATGGACGTGGCGACCAACAACGAGACGGCGCTCCAGGAAGCGGTGGCCAGCCAGCCTGTCAGCGTCGCCATTGATGCAAACAGCCGGGCATTCCAACTCTACAAATCGGTAAGCATGCATGCATCCGGATGATGAAAACACGAAACCGTGCTGCCTCAATCGATCAGATCAGAGGAGTGTTTCTGGTAATGAACTGATGTTCTTCTTCTCCGATCGTGTGCAGGGCATCTTCAGCAAGAAATGCGGGACGCAGCTGGACCATGGCGTCACAGCGGTGGGCTACGGCACCGAGAACGGCAAGGACTACTGGATCGTGAAGAACTCGTGGAGCGCCAGCTGGGGCGAGGCCGGCTACATCCGCATGGCGCGCAACGTGCGCTCGCCCATGGGCGAGTGCGGCATCGCCATGGACGCGTCGTACCCCGTGAAGAACAGCCCCAACCCGACGGCGGCCGGGGCAGCAATGGCTGTGCTCAAGATGGTTGTTGCTTAGGCAGGCAGCCGACTGCCGTGGACTGCCTGAAGTTGCTCGCTTAGGCAGGCGCAGCGTACTCTGATAGGTCGGAGAGTCCAACGATGATCTAGCTTGTTGTACTTGCATATGTTATCTACCCCCAGAAATAAGTTGCCACTGATAAAGCCAAGTTACTATGTTGCGTAACAGTACTCTCTCCATTTTTTTTATTTATCGTTTTTTAGTTTAAAAATAAACTAGCAAACGACAAATATTTAAGAACGGGGTGGTACAAGTTGACAGTGTGATAAATACTCTTTTTGAGTACTGATGTAATGAAGACTGAAGTGGCGGATAGTTTTACAAAATGCAGAAGTTATCTGTAATGATCATACTAGCTCTATTTTCAAATATATGATGCATTTACTTTTTGACATGATTTTCACTGTTTGTTTTATGTAAAAATAACTACACAAATATATAAAAATAGAAGTCATACTTAAATTATCACTAAAAAACTCATAAAAATAAATAATACCCATATATGTGTTTTCTTTAATAAGGCAAAGATAGGAGTGTCATACTTAAAAAAATGAAAGCAGTATACTTTTCCTTTTTATGCGCTCTCGTACATTATCATATAGTCATCACCCGAATTACCATAAAACACCAAGCTTCGATAAGAGGTTGGTGAATGTGAAGCAAGATCAGGAGCAGTGGAGCACGGCCAAACCGCTGTCATCTTCAAGGGCAAGAGACCTGGTGACGCAAATGAACCTGCCATAACCCCATAATGTACATCTCACGCTATCTTACCTGCAGCAGCAGGCCGATGTACAGGCCCAGAAGGAGGTGATGTGCTGTGTGAGGGATTACGCCAAACAACGACACATCAAATAGGATTGCGCACAGAGGACACCTAGCTTGCAATTTTGCATAGCTGATATCCATGGTAGCTTATTCGTAATCGTAATTGCAGTATTCAGTAGTAAGGCTGTCTCCAACGGGATTCACCTTTAGCGACACTGTTTGACACTGTAGCTGACGTGATGTACAGAATGGTATGAGATTTGAGAAATTGGAATGAAGAACGATGTTGGAGACAGCCTAAGGCAGCTTATATTCCCTGGCCCATGATACAAGTACAATATAGACAGCTAAAACAAGAGCATGACACACAGACAGACAGACGCTGTGTTATCTTAACTAACCAGATGCCATCTGTCATCTTGGATGCACAAGACAACCCTGTGATGCTTCACCACTAGCAGAGATGGACGGGGAAGCAGGCTGGAAAACATGAAAAAATTGAATAGGCAAGTAAAGCACCAAACACATAGGAACAGGAGGGTGGTGGGAGACTTTAAAGATGGTCATAGTTTGTGCCACCCTGAACGCATGAAAACATGCAAACCTAAATCAAGACTCAATAGGAAAGTTTTCAACCCTAAATCAATACTCAGAAAGTCAGAATAGGAAACTCTTCAGATCTTCTGACTCAAGAAAAGAAACAATGATCTGCCCACTTTCATACTTACAAGGTACGAAGCTCAACTATATAGTATACTGGGACAGATAACTATGATGTCCAAAACAGAAAGGTTAAATCCACACTTATTGCTTCAGCCCATAGCATAGGGAGATAGAGAACCATTACTCGATTGACTTCCATAAACCATGAAATTGTTACTGAGTTGCTTCTCTAGTTCTCACTCAATGGCAGTCACAACTTACAACAGATAATTAAATCCATCACTATCAGCATTGCACTTTGTATATCACTCAGGCTATTTCCTGAAAATTATCATATCAAAAAATATATGTAAATAAGTGCAGACATCCCCAGTTTGATGCAATCTGATACCTTAAGGCCACAAATCAAGAGAATTTAACATCATCACTATTTCTGATCTATAATAACTCAATTCATCTTTGTTTGAATTGTAAAGGTGATATGAAGCTATTTCGATTCATAAGGATAATGTGCCAAATACATGATGTAAGAGGCATCAGGACAGGACACCAAGCACATACTGGAATACCATGCATTTTAAACACTTTGCTACTAGTAGTATTCAGCAAAGAAACTAAGGAGACAACATTGCTTTCTCCACGGATGATATATAGGGCTCTGACCCAACTGGCCACTGATAACTAGAGCTCGATAAATACCTCAGAGTGATATGGTTGAGTTGCAGCAGCATCCATCTCACTCAACATCATCTTACCACTGGCCAAACCTTCTTTGATAAGCAAAAGGTCAGCTTCTTGTACACTGGGCGAATCCAGTGGAATGGTGTTGGGAGAAACTATTGACAATTTACGCAGGCAGCTAGCTTTCCTCAACAAAAAACTAACTAGCTGCACCTCAGTGCGGTGCCAATTGAAGTTCTTAATCTTTACCATCAAAAGGTTGTCTAAGCCATCCTCTGGTGGCTCTTCTGTCACCTCTTCAGTAGAACTTTCCGAGGTATTGTAACTATGTTCTGGGAGCTGCAAATATGAACCATAATCGTTCAGAAGCATTACAGATAGATAACTTAGATGTGGATGAAATAGAAATACAGGATGACTACACAGCAAAGAAATATAGAAGGGCGTTGAAGGTGTTAACCTGCACAAAGAGCCTCTCCAGATTAGGACATTGGCAGGTCTTGAAGAACACATAAAGGTCGTCTAGGTTGACAGGTTTCATTTTTAACATGAGTAGCTGTAGCTCTTTCAAACTGTGTAAGTTGAGATCGGGCAACTGGGCACTTGCTCCATCATCTCGCAATAAAGATACAACCTAAAATATAATTAAGAAAGCCATGGTTAGTAAAAAACTATAATTTTTTTCTTTTCCTATTTTGGAAATCACGAAGTCATAAGTTAGGTGATAACAAGAGCAGATAATATAAATTTCAATGCGAAGAAGATACCGGAAGGACATTGGAACAGATGGTGAGAACATTGAGGCAGTATAAATCCTTCGGGAGACAACTATTCAGCCTGTCGGTGTCGTACTGTTTTGATAAAGAATCAGAAAGCCGAATATAAAGATCAGCAAGCGCAGCGTCGCGTGGAAGGTCGAAGTAGAGGTATTCGCCGCTGTAGCGGAAGGAGCGCAGGCAAGGCACACCCACCCACTGCAGACTTGCGATTCCATCGCACTCCGCGATGGTGACACTCCTCAGGGTTGGCGGCATGGCGAGGCCACTGTGGCAGTAGAAGAAGTCGTCGCAGTCGCAGTCGCGCAGGTCGAGAGTGAGGAGGCTGGGGCACAGCGCCATCATTTTCCTTACAGCAGTCTGGCTAATGTTGACGGAGTGGAGCCGGATGACCTCGAGAGCGAGGCAAGGCTGGGCGCCCTTGTAGTACATGCTGGAGATGCTGATGCGGCGGAGCGAGAGGCGCGCGAGTGCCGGGCTCGACAGCGGCATGTGGAAGTTGAGCTTGTCCGCGACGGTGGTCTTGCGCATCTCGACGTGGAGGTCCTCGACGCGGCACTCGGCAGCGTATTGGGTGAAGCGCCGGAGCTCCGAGGGCTTGAGCTTGCTGGTGTCGACGACGAGGGAGAAGCGGTCGAGGCGGCGGCGCGGGCGCGGCTCGCGCTCCAGCGCGTCGAGCTCACTCCGCGGGGCGTCGCGGGACTTGAGGTGGACCTCGACGGAGCCGCGGTGCGCCCACCGGGACCTCCACTGGTCGCGCCACCCGCGCGCGACCGCCCCCGTGCGGATAGCGTCCTTGAGGGTGAGGAACGTCAGGATGCGCTGCCGCAGCTCGTCCGGAAGCTCCGAGATGCGGTCCACCACCTCGCATCGGTCCCCTTCCTCATCCACCCTCTGCCTCTTCGGTCCGCCGCCGCCGTCGGTCTCCATTTCCCGCTCGTTCCCCCAATTTGGGACAAACCCTTCCTCCTCACCCCGCCCGCGCCCAAAACCCCCCTGCCCTCTATCTTATTATTTGGGTCCTGCGGTGCCCCAATTTGACCTCCGAGACGTCATTTTCAAAAAAAAAAAAAAAAAAAAAAACAGAGAGGCGCACGGCCCAAATTCTTCAGGCGTGCTGTGCTCGTCCTCGTTGCGTCAAGCCGTCAAGCCGGGCGCCACCTGCCCGCCTCTAGCTGGCATGCATCTTAGGGCTTGGGCCACGTTTGGAACCGAGAAAATTGAACTATTTTAAAAAAAAATCACGGTGTGATTTCTGCGTTTCAAACGGGAGCTTAGAACAAACAGCACAATTTCAACCAAGTGAATTGGAATATCAATAGTTTAAACTCGTCTATTATAAGTTTCCACTGTTGAGAACATGAAAGTACTTATTAAGGCATTGTTTGGATCAATTAATTTCAGCTAAAAATTAGGCACTCAAAATTAGCTATACCCAACTGGCTAATATGTGCTAATAGATTGCACTCTATTACCTACTCCTTCCATTTCAATTTATAGATTGTTTAATTTTTTTGGCACCAAGTTTGATCGGCCCGTCTTATTTAAAAAATTTCAAAATTATCGTTTGTTTTCAATTGTGATTTAGTTTTGCATATAATATACTTCAACTGCAACTTAAAATTTTCTATATTTTCGCAATTTTTTTGAATAAGACGAGTCAGTCAAACTTGATGTCAAAAAAATCAAACGACATGTAAATTGAAACGGAGGGAGTATTAGCCAATACTTAATTAGCTAGGTCTATTTGGACAAATAGTAGCTAATTTTTAGTAACTAATAATTAGCTGGATGTATCCAAACACCCGCTAACTGTAATTGTAAGTGCTACTTCGTTAAATTGGTAGAAATAAAACTCCCAGAGGTATAATGCTAATACAAGGACGGACCAGTCATTGATTTTTTGTTGTTGATTTTAGGCATATTCCTAGAGTTGTGAAGCCAGGAGGTTACAGTTCTGGAAACACAAAGGCGGTAGCATTTAAAATATTCACCAAAAAACTATTAGTATAGCTTGATTATATTTGGACCATAGACTTGACGAACCCAAGGACCAGTAAAATGTATCAACTAATTCTATATTTACCCAAGCTACCAGCGACTCAATAGTTGAAAGATTCAGTAAAGATACAGTTTGGCTCAAATTAGCAAACAACTAAATGGCATACAGAATCTTTAGAAACATTTTCTTGCAAAGAGAACCATTCTGAATTTATTTTTAATAATGATCTAATGACAAAGTGACAAGCTTTGAATTTTCTAGCAGCGAGACAAGACAAATTCTGCATTTTCCATCGACTAGACAATCGGCAATAGTTGCATTGTTCTGGTTACGAGGAACAATGTGGTGTTGGAAAGTGTGCGGCGCAGGAAACTGATGGAAGTTGCAGAGATTCTTACCCAATTACAAAGTGTATATTTAAATCAGTACTTGCATTTGCGCTTTCAAGCATTTTATATCTACAAAGAATTAACTAAAGGCCTTGTTTAACCATGAACTAGTTACTAGTCGGCCGGCTGCCATCGTCAAGGATGACTGCGCGGAGGGAAGCTACTGGCCACTGGGTTATTTTTGGAGGCCGTTTTTTGGCCTTCTCCAGGAGTTGCTCAATGCAGCAGCAGGTCGAGCCGGATCGTCGTGCCTGCAGCCCTGGGAGAACAAAATTGAAATTCAGAATGCATATCAGAAAAAGTTTAGTCTTGCCGTCAACATCTTGCCACTAGCTTCTTATCAATCCCTCCCAACTCCCAAGTCCCAAAATCCTGAGCATCGCTTGCAATTATAAGTCGTTTCCACAAAAAGGAAATTGCCCAAAGAATCCAGCGCCCGTATAGCAACATTAGATCATACCAAAACGCACCCAAGCATATTACTGGAATAAAGCGCCAAACTGAAACCAGGGCACCTAACATGAACACAACACTGACCAAATAAATTTTCTCCGGCTTAAAAAGCACAAGTATTAGATCTTAAAGCAACCGAACAGGAACAGATTGCCACCATTAACAAAGAAGCATACACAGATATATCCAGAACATGAACAAATTATTACCACCCAAAAAATTCTGGGCTCAATTATTCATCACATAGTCCAACCAAGCTGCTGCACAGCAGCAAATGTTCACAACCACAACCAGACGACATAGGACCCACACAGACAGGAACAGAGACAAGACTCAACAACTAACACGGAGCACGGAACAGAAAGACGATCTCCATTGGGAGGCACCAGCACCAGACTTTGAACAGGGACAGCTCCCAGGACTTACTGGCCGCCACGGAGGCGGAGCACCAGGTGGAGGGTAGACTCCTTCTGGATGTTGTAGTCCGCAAGGGTGCGGCCATCCTCCAGCTGCTTGCCAGCAAAAATCAGACGCTGCTGGTCCGGGGGAATGCCCTCCTTGTCCTGGATCTTCGCCTTCACGTTGTCAATGGTGTCAGAGGACTCCACCTCCAGGGTAATGGTCTTACCAGTGAGGGTCTTGACGAAGATCTGCATACCACCACGGAGGCGGAGGACAAGGTGAAGGGTTGACTCCTTCTGGATGTTATAGTCGGCGAGGGTGCGGCCATCCTCCAGCTGCTTGCCGGCGAAGATGAGACGCTGCTGGTCCGGGGGAATCCCCTCCTTGTCCTGGATCTTCGCCTTCACGTTGTCGATGGTGTCCGAAGACTCCACCTCAAGGGTGATGGTCTTGCCAGTGAGGGTCTTCACAAAGATCTGCATGCCTCCCCTGAGACGAAGGACAAGGTGAAGGGTCGATTCCTTCTGGATGTTGTAGTCAGCGAGGGTCCTGCCATCCTCCAGCTGCTTGCCGGCGAAGATCAGCCTCTGCTGGTCCGGGGGGATGCCCTCCTTGTCCTGGATCTTGGCCTTGACGTTGTCGATGGTGTCAGAAGACTCCACCTCAAGGGTGATGGTCTTGCCAGTCAAGGTCTTGACGAAGATCTGCATGCCTCCCCTGAGACGGAGCACCAGGTGGAGGGTGCTCTCCTTCTGGATGTTGTAGTCAGCAAGCGTGCGCCCATCCTCGAGCTGCTTGCCGGCGAAGATCAGTCGCTGCTGGTCCGGGGGGATGCCCTCCTTGTCCTGGATCTTGGCCTTCACGTTGTCGATGGTGTCCGAGGACTCCACCTCAAGGGTGATAGTCTTGCCGGTGAGGGTCTTGACGAAGATCTGCATTCCTCCCCTCAGGCGGAGCACAAGATGGAGGGTGCTCTCCTTCTGGATGTTATAGTCGGCGAGAGTGCGGCCGTCCTCCAGCTGCTTGCCGGCGAAGATGAGACGCTGCTGGTCTGGGGGGATGCCCTCCTTGTCCTGGATCTTAGCCTTAACGTTGTCGATGGTGTCCGAAGACTCCACCTCAAGGGTGATGGTCTTGCCAGTGAGGGTCTTGACGAAGATCTGCATCTGCAGAACAATAAGCAAACAACATGTGGTAAGCATACAGCAGCAGACCAAGGAGGAAAAGAAACAGTGATAAAACAACAAACAGGTATGCATGGTCATCATATAGGTAGGCAAAATTTCATGATCCAAGTATGTAAAGACAAGCGCATGCATGCAGTAGCAGCATATTGTACATCCCTCTATCTAGGCATGCATATAAATATATAATCAACATGGTGGCACAAGCTCAAACAGCAACATATATTCATTCATCATCTTAATTATTGTTGACGTGTAGATACAGATCTAAATTTCAGAAGACAAAGCAGCTAGTTCAAATATTTCTACTCTCGTGAAAATAATTCTACTCTCGGAAGTGTAGACCAAACCACAATCAAACCAAAAGCAACAAGATCACCCGGACAAATCAGCCTCACAAAACGTAGCTAGGACAATAGAATAATACCACAGGTGTATGTACAGATACAAGGTAGGAGTATAAAAACGAAAGCATCAAGGTTAATTGCAACAGGGGCCGCCCATCTAGAAACTAGATAATCTAAAAAGGGTTGTAGATGCAGACACGGATGCGATACAGAAAGACGAACAAGGGCATGGTTAACATCATCATATTCATATCTGCACCAGGAATTATAAGGAACGCACGAACAGATCCAATCAACTAGCATGAGCACGACAAGCTAACCATCATAGCCTACCAGATCTACGCAAACGTCCCACCTCCCTGGCTACCTGTCATCGACAATCAGAAACAAACCTCCCTGGCTACCTGCCATCTACAATCAGAAACACCGGGGATCTAAACCTGACTCCACCGCATACAGGTCCTAACCCTAGATCAAACGGCCGGCAGAACCGAACCACGCCGACCTAGCATATAGATGATAACAGAAGGCGAAGATGGAGGAGAATCGCCGTACCTTGAAGCGGCGAAGTGATCGACGACGAGGCTAGCGGCGAGAAGGATTGGGGATCGGGCTGTGCTCCGAACAACACGAGACGAGATGAGATTGGGGAAAGAGGGGAGGATGGGGTGCCTATTTATCGCGGCGGGGAGGGGGATCCCGTTCCCGTGCCGTGCGCCCGAGGGAGACGGTTCGGTTTCGTGCCGTGTGCGAGGAGCCCGCCTCGTCTCCGCCACGCAATTTCCGGAAGCCACCAGCGCACGTGGGGCCCCCTCTGACGCGAACGCAGAAGGAAGCCGAGGCGTGTGGGGCGGGGCAGGGCCCACCGGGACAGAGACGTGGAGAGGGTGAGGGACGCCGTCAAGGCTTCAAACGTCTCGACCGTCTCCTGCTGCTGGTGGTTCGAAGGTAGGTGGCCGTTAGACCTGTCGACGCCGTTAACGAGTTCCTCCTCTCCACGTTCACTGACGTGCGTGGCCCGCCACTCGGATGATTTTTTTTTCCACTCCGGCTTTACGATTTGTTTCCCGTTGGACGAGTCCGAATAAGATAACGCCTGTGATGAACGAATGCGCCTCAACGAAACATGAAAGGGACAGCTGACCTAAGCAATGGCACTAACTATTAACACTGGTACCAATCAATAGTTGGTCACCGGTCACAACTCACAAATGTGTGTCATGGTACTAACCAATGCAAATGGCAGTTGCTGCAATTCCTAACCACATTTTCCTCGGTACTTATTAGCAATTGGTATTTATTAGCAACTGGTTCATCAGATACACTTGTTTGAGAATAGTGCTGAAGGCTATATGCTTTTCCTTTATCTAAAAATTGTCACCATGCTGGTGTTGAAAAAATCACAATAGTTCTCCGCCCACTGCTCCAGTGCTCCTTGTAGCAATAAACAATTGCATGAACGAGATAGTTGATGATTGTGCTGGTCAGGGTAGCTTTCAGCTCTGTATCATAAGATACGATGCTTTTTGGATAAGACCGATGCACAATGTCATCGTCTCACTTGGCTGGATTTGCAATACAGGTGTCTAGATTTGTTTCGGGGTTTTTTCTGTATCCAATACAGATGTCTAGATTTGTTTTGGGTTTTTTTCTGTAGACGAGACCAAGGAATAAGTCATTGAACATTCTTAAATCCAAAGCTGCCTTATTTGAAGCTGACCATATATGGGACGTCTGTATTTTTCAAGTACATTTTATTGTATTTTGCGTTACTATGCATTTTCAGGCACTTATATACAAGTTTGTTATTGTTATTTTTTTAATTATATGCCCTGCTCCCATGGATCTCCAGAGATCTGGCATGTTTGACTCTGTGTTTATTTTTACACTCTTCATGCTGAATTGTATTAGTCCCGGAGGGCTAGTTTGACAACCTCGTTTTCCTAAGAGATTCTCGTTTTCCCAAGAGAAAATAAACTATTTTTCTTCTATTTTTCTCAAATCCTTTGAAAAAATGAGGTTCCCAAACTACCCCCAAACGGGCTTTTTTACCAGCTTAAATATGCTTTGATACAAAATACAATGTTTATCATCTCATCTTTTACTTTAGAAGCATTTCGATGGCTGACAGGCTTAAGAACCATTGTTGTTTTCATAACTTCTTTTATAACGAAGCCAAGCCTTATTGAGCCTAAGGGTAGTTGAAAATCATTTTAGATCGAGTAGATTTTGTTTCCAAGTATAGATTGCTGAGTTCGAAAAAAAAGGAACATGAAAAATAGTTTATAAAAATATAATTGCATAGAAAATTCAAAAGGCAAAGTTTCTCATCGTGTTCATGGGCTTAAATATATATTGGCCTGTGATATGTTGCTGATAGTAGTCCCAGCTTATAGTAGCCTCTGTCCAATAAGACTAGGCAACTTTTGTGGCACAAAATAGTTGAAATGACCTTATGGCCCAAAGGAACAAAAGATTCCATTTTAAGCATATTGTGTAGGCACAAATATGCGTGTGCAATCAGCCATGTGAATACACACTCTAACACCCCACTTTACCTCTACCGACGCATTTGAAAAGTTGAGTTGTGAAATCTGGAGATTGATAAAGTCACCACATACGTCTAGCGAAGCATCGCCTACCTCTAAAAAGATAAATAATGTGGTTAAATTCTTGAATAAATCTAGAGAAAACGTAAGAAAATGTATTAGGCCGAGAGCCTAGATGGGCTAGTTCCACCATAATAAATCTAACCGGTTGACCTATGCTTAGTTCACGCTTTGCGATAGAAGATTCATTCTCATCTAAATTGTGACGTCCACTAAAAATTCCAAATGAAACAAGAGAGCAATATTATCTATCCTCTGTTGCAACACTACCTCCGGTCTTAGTGCACAACGAAGTTATCTTTTTACACGATTTTTAACCATTTACATTACCTCAATTTTTTTGCACAAATATATGGGTTTTTATAGTATGTGGTCTACGATTTTAAGGGGTTGTCGAGCTCAACATTTTCTCGTTATGCAGACCACATTGTAGCCACAGTGCGCACAATTGCATCATAGTGTGGGTGGTTCAATTGAAGTAGGCCCAAATTGTAGTTGCTCAACCACATGGAGAGCGAGGAACTGATCTTGACATATGATCGGAAACTGGTCAAAGACTGACCTCGGTGGCCAAGGAATCAAATGCTCCTATGTGAGGTGAGCGTGGCAGCATGCAGAGAAACAATGTGCATAGCAAACTAACGTTAAGGACAGGGTTCACATGTAGAGAAAAAAGAGGGAGCGGCATGGCACACCAAGTCCGAAAAAAACTAGTGGCTTTGCACTACTAGAATTGCTCGGTTTCTCTAAAGTTTAAATTTCTAGGTAAATGGAAAAACACCAAAGAATATTTCCCTACCGTAGGGCAAAATCCACGGGAAAGCAAGCAGGTTCTTTCAAAATTTTCAGTTCGTGGAGCATCTTCTTTCTTTCCATACGATTTGATCGAATTTCTTAGGAAACCTTTCATGTGGCCAGCTATGTGGACCTATGCATATAGACCATTCCAAAGGAAAGAGCAAAGCCCCAGGGAAACAAAGTTTTCCCTATGGTTTTAGATAGCAACTCTGGAGAAATATATTTTCCTATGGTTTCAAAAAAAAAATCTAGGGAAACTGCGGATTCCAGTGGTTGCTAAATGGCTTGATTTGCTGCATTACTCAGCTTATGCTTAGTAGCTTGGCTTGAGCTCGCGATTTATAGATTTTTTTAACGAGCATACCATTTTAGCTCATTTAGAAGTTCGAAATACATATCAAGTCGAAAATCAAATAAGTGAGCATGCATCTGATCGCCTTCTTCCGATTGAAGGGCTAACTACACAATTCATCTAAACGTGAAAAAAATATTTTCCATCCACATTGATCTGATCCAACAATCCTCTAATGCAATCATTCAGGTTTCGAGACAAAAAAAAAGGAGATATTCATCCCAGCCTATCCACACACACAATTAAAATGCCACAAAAGGAAAAAAATTAATCTATTAAAGCCCATGCGATCTTACTTTTTTTAATGTCCTAAGGCTATACCTAACGGCTCTCTCAAAATTGTCCTCTCATACACTGTAGACAATAAATTCATGCACTGTAAACATAATAGGAAATAGTTGAAATAATGATAGGAGATGGGAAGATGGGTGAATGGTTAGGTATAGCCTAACAATCCTAAAACAATATTTATTTTAGGATGAAGGAGTACACAACAGCTAACGGTTTGTGCAGAGCTCGTCTGGGGACTCTCCTCAACGCCCGGCAGGGCCCACAGGGCAGTGAGGGGGAGCCGTGCCACGCGCGCAGACTAAAGAATGAGTCAATTCCCTCAATGCCACCGGAATTTTGAGTCATTATCTCACCGTCACCTGAAATTTTGGAATTTCCTTCGCTGCCACTGAAATTTTTTCTACGTTCCTTGGTTGCCATTCCGTGGACATAGAGTTAACTCTACACTCACTGGTGAGTGGGACCCATGAACGGCCCTCCACCCGGCGACGTTCCATCGGCTCCTTCCTCGCCACCGCACGGTGCGAGCGCCCTGGTCACCGCGTGAGGCCGCTCCTCCGACCGCCGCGCCTCCCCCTGCCGCGATGGCCGCGCCTCCGACCGCGGCGTTGGGCCGTGTCGCTGGCCGTCGCGCGAGGCTGCGCCTCCGACCGCGGCGCCAAGCGGCGGGCGCTCCTCTAACTGCGGCGCTGGGCCTGTGCCGAGCGCTCCTCCGCCTGCGCACTGGACACGTCCACAGGCGCGCCCTGCCTCGGCCTCCGTTGTGCGGAGCAGCTCCGAGACGCGGCACGCGCGGAGGTGGTTGGGGAGGGGCTGCCGGGCGAGCCGCGAGAAAGGCCGAGAACGGCTGGCGACGCGAGCAAGGATGGTGGGGAGGGGCAGCGGGCGAGCCGACGCTCCCTCCTCCGTCGCCGTGGTGGGCTCGCCGTCGCGCCTGGCTGCGCGCGCACGCACCTCGACCCCGACCCTGCCGGTCCACCCTCCCGCATAGCCGCCCGCTCACCCTCGCCGTAGCGCACCCCGTGCCTTCTCTCTGCCGCTGCTTCTCGCCGCGCCGGGCACGCAGCACATGAGGACCGTCAGGCGTCGCACGTCGGCCGCCCGGAGCCGTGCCACGCGCCTTCTCACCACGCAGGGATGGAGCGTGAGAGGCCGTCGGGCGCGTCCCTCCGCCGCCGGCCGGGATTGGCCCGAGGCATGCGGTGGCGAGGAAAAGCAGCGCCAGGAGGGTCTCCGTGGCCGGGTGCACGGACGAGGCTGGAGGACCATTCATGGCCCCACTCGTCAGTGAGTGTAGAGTTAACTCGGGTTGACGGAAATGGCAACCAAAGAATGTACAAGAAATTTTAATGGCAGAGAAAAAAATTTCGAAAATTTCGGTGACAATGAGAGAACGACTCAAAATTCCAGTTGCATTCAAAGAATTGACATCTAAAGAATTGATTGGGGAGCTCGTCGCCTCGGCTCCTCCAACGATCGAACGGAGAAGCGAGGCCATCGATCGTCGAGACGAGAATAAACCGGCATGCTGCCGCTGGATCCACCGAAGCCAAATTGTCCTGTGGGTGCATCAGATCTGTACTTCTCATTCATACAGTCGCAAACAAGCTATAAAACTTAAACTCATGTTGATTGAGGCTTGCGTCCGTGAGGCAAGTTGGAATTAACACTACTGAAGGGATAAGATGCATGCGTGGTTTGGATTGCTTCTACGGTTCTACCGTTCAAGAAGATGTTGATGGACAAATTAGTTTGAGCGACTTGGTGCATGTTTGCAGAAAGGGATAGGCTGCTGGTTGATCGATATATACCATTTCTCTAAGCAGATAGTGTATAGTATATCAAGACGATATCATCGACCGCTGGTTATCTTGCAATCCAGTGCCACATCCGTTCAAAGATTTTTGATTTCTCAAACCACACACCGCGTGAGTTCTCATTATTATTGCTCCTTTGGTCAACAAACCTTCTGTTTTTGAACAAAGTCAGCTCCAACGTACGTACTCATATAATAGTATAATTTGATGTAACTTCATTCAGTTTAAATATAACCAAGCAGGAGCCGGATATATCGTCAAAACAATGCGAACTAAGATTTTCTAGAAGCAGCTTGACAACATCTTCTCCCTCTCGGTTATTCAGTTGTGTACTTGTATCTTCTACGCTCTTTATTTGGCGTTAAGTGCTATTAGTGTTAAGTGTTAACAGACATAAACATTAGAAAATAATATGTAAATTTGACACCCACAGCTAATCAAAACCGATATTTCTTGTTTGTTTCTAAAAATGTTCATAGAATACTCATACAAATCGATTTTATATTTATCTGTGGCCATACGATGACAATTATCTTTCCTAATTGTATAGTGAGCAATTTATATGCAAATTAGGATGTTACGTTAAATTATTCTTTGATAATGATATAGTGGGTAATTTATACTCCCTCCGTTTCAATTTACAGGTCGTTTGACTCTTTTGGCATCAAGTTTGGTCAACTTGTTTTATTCAAAAAAGTTGCGAAAATATAAAAAATTTTAAGTTGCAGTTGAAGTATATTATATGCAAAACTAAATCAAAACAAACGATAATTCTGAATTTTTTTGAATAAGACGAGCCGGTCAAACTTGATGCCAAAAAAGTCAAACGACCTATAAATTGAAACGGAGGGAGTATGATAATTTAGAAAATTACTTTAAGTCAACTATAATAAAATGTCATAGTGGACATTTATATAAAAACTTATGGTTAAATTGATCAATCTATCTTTCATTAACAGCATGGTGGTTAATTTATGTATAGATTTAGGGATTAATTTAATCAATCTTTTATAGTAGCGTGGTGGGTAATTAATATACAAAATCTACGAGTTATTTTAATTCATCTTTGCTATTTTATTTAGAAAATATAATATATCTAATAACTATATAATTATATATTATTGTTAGAGGCAGTTTGACAGAATCTGTGAGGTTTATCTTTTCCTAGTAAGTCCTTAACTGGTGCTTCCTTTGGAGCTTTTAGTTGTGTTACTTTAATCTATCTTTTATAATGGCATGATGGGTATTTTTTGTCAAAAATATAATATATCAAATGACAGCGCACATTGTTGTTAGAGATGATTTCATGGATGGCTAGATATTTCTATCTTTTTGTTTTTTTAGAATTGACCCTTTTTCCAACACATCTCATAAGTAGTGACTCCTTTAGACTCTTCAATCGGTAATAGTAAAATACCTTTTACACTAAATAGATTACTCCCTTCGTCCATAGAAAAATAAAATTTTGATTTTGTTCTAAATCAAACCATCATTAACTTGTACCAAGTTTATTTTAAAATATATCAAAACTTTGTTACCAAATTAGTATCATTAAATTTATGTTGAAATTCATTTTCATGCTATACATATTGGACATTTTAAATATTGTTACATCTCTATATACATTCAGTCAATTTTAAAAAGGTTTGACTTAGGAAAAGCCAGGATTTCATTCTTTTTTGGATGTAGGGAGTACTATTTTATACTACACACAAGCCCAGTTCTAGATATGCATTTGGAGACATTGTGTTTTTCTAGAGATAGAAATAGTATTAGAATGTTTATGATCTGAGCAAAATTTTTGTTTTCCTCAAAAGTCCTTCTCAAGAAAAAACCATGAATACGATCTTCCCACTTTCCAACTAAAGTCATGTTTGTATTGTTTAGAACTATTATTTTTAGCACTAGCTAAAAATTACTCCTACTTAGCTAGCTATTAGGTTCGATAAAACTTGCTAAGGATGTTGGATTGGAGCTATTGGATGGTTTTTATCAGCTAGGGGATCTATTATATCCTTCCCAAAATATACGTACTTTCAGATTTGTCCAAAGTTAAATTATCTGAAGTTTAACTAAGAAAAAATATTGATATTGATCACACCAAAAAAATACATTTAATGATTGATTTGATGATAATTTATTGGTGCCATGGTTAGTTAAAAGTTACTCCGATCACTCTGTTCTAAATTACAACAGATCTTGAGTTTCGGATAAACTCATGTACTGCGTCGTATAAATGTTCTATGTCCATATATATGTTTTGTATATATATTTAGGATTTATTAGCATCCATAATATGGACAGAGAAATCTCTCGCAATTAATTTAGGACGGAGGAAGTAGCTTCTCAGTTAGCCTAACCTGTTGGATACACTGCGGCTACACGTATCGCAACCAAAGTTTTTAAAAGTTGGACTGATAAAACCATGTCCCCGAGAAAACGGTTGAAACCGTGCCAAAACAAGCATGACGTCCCGCACGGCTACTCGGCTATAAATTGGTTCGTTCGTTTCACAGGCTGAGGCACACCGTACCGAGGTACTCTACCGTAGGTGCGACGACGACAGCGATTCTCTTCAAGACCAGCATCATCTATCAACTAACCCCATGCATCCACCACGCTCCGCCGCGATGGCGGCCGCTATGCTCGCGGTGGCATTGTCCCTCATGACTGCCACCGCCACCGCCGCGCCGCCGTGGGAGCGCGCGGACGAGGAGGTGCGGCAGCTGTACGAGGCGTGGAAGCTGGAGCACCGGCGTCCCGGCGTCCACGTCGACGACGACCTCCTGCGGCTGGAGGTGTTCCGCCACAACCTCCGCTACATCGACGCGCACAACGCGGAGGCGGACCTGGGGCTCCACAGCTTCCGCCTGGGCTTCACCCCGTTCACCGACCTCACCCTCGAGGAGTTCCGCGGCCGCGTCCTCGGTTTCCAGAGCCGCCGTGCCCGCAACCACACCGAGGCTGGTGTTGACAGCACCGACCGCTACCACCTGCCCCGTTTCGGCGCGCAGGCCCCAGCCGCCGTCGACTGGCGCAACAGCGGCGCCGTCACACGAGTCAAGGACCAAGGCCCATGCGGTCCGTAACGCAGCTCGATCGTCGCTTCGTCGAGCTCGGGATTTCATTTCCCAGTAAAATAACTAATGGATCCGTGGGCATGCATGACAGGTTCCTGCTGGGCATTCTCGGCGGTAGCTGCAATGGAGGGGATCAACAAGATTGTGACAGGTAATCTCATATCACTGTCGGAGCAGGAGCTGGTTGACTGCGACCCGCAGAGCGATGGCTGCGCAGGCGGACGCATGGACAATGCTTTCGAGTTTGTGATCAGCAATGGGGGCATTGACACTGAGGACGACTATCAATACACCGCGCGTGACGGGCAATGTGATCTCAACAAGGTCGGTTATGTCACAAGTTTCTGTTTCTACGATTAACTGCTACCTGTGCAGCTGTGCTTCGATGGTGAAGTGGTGATGGAGATTTGCACTTTAATTTGTTCAATGTAGAAAGAGAACAAGATTGTGACTATAGATTCATACGGACTTGTGCCACGCAACGACGAGAAGGCACTGCAGACGGCAGTGGCCTTGCAGCCTGTTAGCGTCGCCATCGAGGCAGGCGGTCGTGCATTTCCACACTATGTTTCGGTAAGGCAAACACGTATACTCTCTCCCAAACTAACGTTTTTCATGAATTTGTTGTAAAAAAATCATTTTTCATGAATTTACCATCCATACAATTGAAAAATCAACCATTGTATTTGACGAGAGTATCCATCGCCGCCCTAAAAAGATTTCACGAAGAGTGACTTTGTTCCTTTTTCTCGTCTCATTTCTATCATTACACAGGGCGTTTTTGATGGGGCATGTGGGACACAATTGGACCACGGCGTGACAGCGGTGGGCTATGGCAGCGACAATGGCAAGGACTATTGGATTGTGAAGAACTCGTGGGGCCCCGATTGGGGCGAGTCAGGCTACATCCGCATGGCCCGCAACGTGCGCAAGCCCCAGGGCAAGTGCGGCATCGCCATGGACGCGTATTACCCAGTGAAGAATAGCAAGATAGCCATGGCTGTGGAGTCTATGCTGGAGACGGTTCTAGCCTAGACATGCAAGAGTCGCCGATCCATTGCCTCTTGTTAGGGACGATGTGTCTTTTATATGATGTGCTAGGGACTATGCGAAGTTGATGTTTTGTACATTCGTGTTGGGTGGACTCCCAAGCTTAGCTTTGGCCTCTTACAATATGCATGTTCGTGGTATGAACAACAATAAATGGATTATGAATAAGTGATTATGTAAGATCACATTTGTGAAATATAGTATTTTTGTGAAACAAACAATGTAACATACATCTTATTATAAATAGTAAGAAGCGACAAAGCATGTCAATGAAATTTACAGGCGTAGAGCAACAAATACATGGAACAAAATACACAAACTAACGGATAATTTTTTGTACATTCCAAAACAGATTATATGTACCCATGAACAAATATGTGTACATATAAATAAATTACACCAACTCATAAAATAAATATTTGTACAAGTAGAAAGATTTAAAAACTCAAGGGACAAAAGCTATATTGATAAAACAAATTATATAACTCATAGAACACATATAGTTCAGTAAAAAAGAAAAAACTGATAAAAAAGTAAAAATAAAAAAACACTCACATGAAACAAATTTAAAAAGTAGTAAGGGGAAAAATAGAAGAGAGAAAACGCAGCATAAAAAAAGGGAAAGGGGGGGGGGGGGACGACTCTAGGTTATTATTGGGCTGTTGGCATACACGACAAAACAAAAGAAAAAGAAAAAAAAGAAGAACCAGCCCAATAGCAGCCCATGTCCCCAACAGGAAAGGAAACAGTGTGAGAGCGCGGGTGTCCGCCGCCGCCGCGATTGGCGGGTGGAACCACCCCCCGACTTCGCGTCTCCTTCCCCACGCCACGCGCTCCGACAGAAAAACCCTAGACCTCGCGCCTCCACCGCCAACTGCCTCCTCGCCGCCGCCTTCCTCCTCCCGGCCAGCCGGTGGGTGCCTCCGACCTCCTCCTCCCTAATTTGCTCCACTTCGCCGTCGGATTCATCCTGATTCTAATTTGCCGCGCTTCGCCGTCCGATTCATCCTGATTCGGTCTGTGGTCTCTGTAGGCTCCAGGGCACTAGATTATCGCGGGAGGAGAAGGTGTTGTGGGGATAG
Source organism: Paspalum vaginatum (assembly GCA_030272315.1). Classification (NCBI taxonomy): domain Eukaryota; kingdom Viridiplantae; phylum Streptophyta; class Magnoliopsida; order Poales; family Poaceae; genus Paspalum; species Paspalum vaginatum. Next base: position 3,041,815 of record CM059021.1, on the reverse strand, counting down.
CTGGCGATGGGGGCGGAGCATGGGCACGATGACATGGAGGTAGCCATCAGCGATTCCGAGGCCTTCTCGGAGGTCGGGCGTGTGCTGCAGTCCGTGCGGATGGTACGGACCTTCCGCCCTGGCTCATCGCCGTGAAACATGATACAACAGTGATTTGGGTGTCTTGTTTGCTCTGCATGATTAGTATTCTCATTAGCAAACTCTCCGAAGCTTCAGTCTTTTTTTCCCCTATTTTACTTTACTGCTTCAATTCTTGAGTATCCGTGCTGGAGCTTGGTCAAGAGTGGCAACGCTAAATTCAAAGAGGTATACTAGCTTGGGCTATACGACTGAAGTCCCTTAGGACTTAGGAAATTAAAAAAAAGGTACAGACAAGTGGCTGAACCTTGTATTGAGAAAGCAACTCACAAATTACTGATGCTGTTTCTGACTCCTAAATATCTCCAGCAAATTGGGAAAGAGAGCATGCTTTTCAGAGTCGCTAAGTATCTCCTGGATAGTAATTATAAAGCAGAACCAACAGATGATTTGGCACCTAAATGTTTATCATAGAGCCCAGTAAATCACAAATGTTTGCACTTCTGTTCTGTTTTGTGTTGACTCTTCTGTCTTGAATATATCCTAATAAATTAATGTGAGTTCAATGGCGTTCATCTTCTGTCAGTTTTATGTTGAGAGATTTGTTAATCATTAAAGATTTAGGATCCGAATAACAAACACAACGGTTCGTTCACTTATTGTGTTATGGGAAATATATTCTTCAGAACAGCATTGAAACTTGCGGTGAACTTTATAGTCCTGCATTCAGGTTCGAAACCAAAGCTTGCTGGTGAAGACATGCCAAAATGCGCCAGATGCATGTGAAGTGTGGGATTAGGAAAATTGAAAGGTGATAGTTGTCAAATTGTGGTTGTTTAAATAGCAAATGCAGGATTCTTTCTGCTTTTTACACCTTACAACCGCTATACCAAGCAAGCTTGCATACAATACTTTTCTAACAGGTGAAAAAATGAAGGACTTTTTGAGCAAGTAGGTCGTAGTTGTGTCCTTTTTGCTTCTTGTAGCTGTGTATTTCACAGAAATTGGAGGGATGCCTTGTCATTTAAAAGACTTACCAAATATAACCCAAATTACATACGTTTTTATTGGAATTTTTTTATCCTGTAAAATTTGCCTTTCATGTCTTAGCTCATTATGCTGATTGGAGTACACTGCCTTCAACTTTGCCCCCTGCATCAAGGAATTCATTCCATCTTTTGTATTTGTTATTGTGTCATCCAAAAAGCAAGAATTTATTAGGACTTGAAGAATATTATCATATAATGATTGACATGTTGACATGTCATTTAGGATCCGTTTTTAATTGATATAAGGGACAAAGATCAGTATGATTTCCTGCTAAACCTTCTAGACTCTACCAAGAAAAGGAGTCGGGATGAGGAGGCTTTGTTTGCTGTAAGTTCTTTACTCCCAAGCCTAGTTTAACTTGTCCACCTTTCAACGCTTGATTCGTTATCGCTTCTGTTTAATGAAACATATTCCCTACTTTTTTCAGACTACTTTGAAGGCATTGTCAGAAGCAGTATCCAAGATAGACATCATGTATCATCATGCACTTCTGCACAATGTAATGTAATCCTGAGTGCCCACTCTTACGGCTACAGGCTTTGGTTCTTTTTTTTGTTGAGTGAAATTAAATGTTACTAAAATCATGTTTTTTTCCAGGTGTTTACCATGTGCATTTGGTACTTCGATAGATACACAAGGGATGCAGTTTTGGATTTAATAACCAGATTGGTATTTTTTTTCTTAGCTGTATATCCAGAGTTTTCGGCGTTTGTGAGTGTGTTTCTGATCGATCTGTTTTCATGTAGGCTGCTGTAGCAGACCAGTACCTAAGAGAGTGTTTGCAGATGCTTGTGAATAACTTCACTCCACCTGGACCATTCATTCCTTTCATGGAACAGCCAAGATGGCTTCCAAAGAAAAAAGAAATCTACTCTCAGTTGCACGAGACTTTGAAAACAATATTTGACACTGTGCCCTTAGCGCCAAGGATGCTAAAGGATATAATAGACAGGAGTATGCCAAAGCTATTTGATAACAAAGCTGTAAGTGGTATTTCTGTAAGGTATCCTATTTTTTGGTAGGTTCTGTGCTCTGTTTACACGTAGTGACCCCAAACTATTTAAATTCTCGCTAATCATGCCACATGTATGATTCAGAAGAACTTTAAGCTTACTATTCATTTTTCTATATGTTTTGTCCTTTCTGTTCTCTTAATTTCTTTGTCCGGTGGGTGTGGGAGAACTAAAAAATGGGATGCAAAATAATATCAGACAGTTCCATATGATGTAATTCTGCATGTACTTCTTAGTCACCGTATTCTGTTATCCTTGCCTTCTTGCTGATGCTTGTTTGTTTAATAGATCTGTTTCAATAGTTTAAGACTCCTACCATGTAGTATCTAAACATCAACCATTCACACTGTTCACGATCAACCAATCTTACTATCTGTTTTCTTTGCAGAAGATGGTATCATTTGTCGAGTGCATGTTGGGTCTTGATACTGACAGAATTTGGGACCTCATTGGACCTTCATTGTTGGAGAAACTTGTGTATCTACTTACGGAGTTGGATGTATGCCCCTTCCTTTGTATGGCTAGAATCTGTCATGCAATTGGTTTTTTGTAGTATTGGTTGATTGGTGAACTATGCAGGTTAATATAACATGGGAAGACATTCTTCAAGACGAACACAGCAAAGGTATATTTGAGATGGAGCTTGAGGATTTGGACGATGATGAGGATAATTTTGGACAAGAAAGAAAAAAGGTCTGCCACATTTAGAATGTTCTTGTATGTTACTCCCTTCGTCCCAAAATAACTGCAGTTTAGAACTTTTTAAGAAATGGTGGGGATGGCACTGTTGCACCAGTTGGCATGTAGATTCAAACCACTATTTCGGTTGCTGTTGTTGCCATTGCAGTTAATCATGTGTATTCACTATTTCATTCTCAGCGCCTCTTTTGTTAACATGCTTGCTGAGATAGGAGGGTTGGGTGAGGTTGTGGGGATAAAAATTGGCTGCTGATATGGATAGGAGCGTCAGTTGCCTTTTTTGGTTGACTGGGCCCCACAACTGCGCCTAACTCCCCTAAGGCTGCAATTATTTTGAGACACAATTCGAATCTTTGGGACAGAGGGAGTACTAATTTAGTACAAATTTTAATACCAAATGTATGCATTTTATTACATGTTTAACTGTTAATAAATTAAGTTTTACTTTGATTGATTAGGTCCTTTTTGGAGGAAACGTATGTGCCGATAAACTTGATGGTTTAATGGTCGTTGTCTGCGAGCACCTCAAGTCGTGTGCGGAGCATGAACGCCTACCTAAGGTGAGCACATGTCTGAACCTTAACTTGTCATGTAAACAGAATCTTGATTTGCCATTTTTTCTCACCTACTCTGCTTGGGAATGTGGCAACATGATTACAGTAATGATCCACATGGATATATTTATTACCCACAGAGTTAATAAGGGATGCAATTATATTTATTAATGGCGATTTTAGTTAAATACATGCGCATATTCCCAAACAGGTATGCTTTCGCTGTTATTTCGCTTTTAAAATTGCAATCAACATGTCTTGCAACTGTTCATGGGTTAGGTTAACCTGGCTACCCTCACCGAAACCAAACCGACACACCTATGCAGTTAGAACACGGGGCTCATTCAGTCTAAGGAAGAGATGTGGTAATTTGTATGTGGGTATGAACTGCTGAATCATCCATCTGAGGAGTCCGGTGGAACTCAGACTCTCAGATCCCATACGAAGGCCTGTATTATATTGGCGGCAGCATCTCCTTCAGGTGTCTTATGTGTTGGCTTCCCAGCCTTGCCAGAATTTTGGTAGTTGTCTTCTTTGTCAGGTAGCTTCATGACATCTCAGGATGTGCTTTTCTGACAGCTTGTAGCTTAACACAGTGGCCAACTGGGCAACTGGCTATCCTGTCACAGGCACAGTCTTCACCTTGTTCAAGAGATGGATTTCCTTATAGTTTAAAGTCCTATTTAGCGTTGTCGCCTTGTTTTAGGTTACCGATACAATGTACTTTGTGCTTAAGCTTGTGTTTTCTTTTGCTGCCTATGTTTATTGATCTAAAGTTCCTTTGGCTAATGGTTATTGGTCTTAATAATGGTTTGGTCTGGGAAATATACTCTCAAGCCTGTATACTAGGACCTGTTTGTTTTAGCTTTGTATTCTTAAAACCAGCTTTAGATTGTGGGTTGTTAAAAGCTGGATCTTAAAAACTGTAAGCCGGTGGATGCAGCTTGTCGATTGTGGCGTAAAGGGGAATGTGGTTCTAATGAATGTCCCATTTGTTCTAAAGCTTTGAGCCGAATCCACAATCCAAAGCAGAAACAAGCTGACCCCAAGGAGTTCTGATATTTGCCTTGGGGCTTTATCTGTAAACTCGGACAGTAGAAACTGTTATGACCACCAGAATAGCCCAAACCACAGGATAATTGAAGAGACTACCATCCTGTTAGTTATGGACCCAGAACCTGGTATGCAGATCAGGTTGTAATTGTAAAACACGACCTGTAGAACCAGGATGTGTACACCAATAGTGTCTATTATCAATCTGTTTTACTGTGCCGCGGTGCTTAGGAGCTGTTCTTTCAGAGATTGTTTGTGTTTCTATAATTGTCAATTGCAGCTCATCAAATGCTTTCCGATAATGTTCTATTTATGGTTATTCATGACTTGCTAAGTAAACACATGTAGGCACTTCTGTTTTCCTATTGCTCATGTCTTGTATTGACCTGGACAGGAGTTTGACATCTTGAAGACTATATTTCGATCACATGTGCTAAGGGTGCACAAATCCAAATTTGCGCAGGTCAGTATTTGCATTTTCTCTAATGTAGAGTCACCATGTTTAGTTTCCACCTATGTTTTGTCAGTTGTTTTCCACCTTGTCCTCTTCCTTGACACATTTATTTTAACTGTGCAGTTTATCATGTTTTATGCCTGTTCCCTGGATCCTGAAATCTGCGGTCTTGAGTTTGCTGTTTTTCTTACTGACATTTTTACCAAGAAGGAAGAGGATGCAGTAGCTAGGTAAGCCCTTGTTTGATACTTTGATATGCCTGGAGCAAGTCCAACAGGGGAGGCCTGGGAAGCCAACACCTCCACAGCTACCATTGCATGTTGTTACCATGCCTTGGCTATTTGCTCATTGGTACTTGGTTTACTCATATTAGGAGATTCTGACATCATAGTTTTGTGGATAATTTAGTATAGACATACTACACTTGTGGCAAAAAGGTCTGGGAGATTCAAAGACTGAAATAACTTGCACGTTTTATTCTGAGATCAATTTGCTGCTAACATAATTGTGTAACATGTGTGAATCAATGGTTAAAAGAAGTATCAATGACCATGTTTTTTTTGAGCGCAGGATGTCTGCAGTTTCATATGTTGGGAGCTATCTGTCCCGGGCAAGATTCATTTCCCCAGATACAGTTGTTGGTGTACTCGAAAGGTGGATACACTCTGAACAGTCAACATGACTACGTTAGTACGTTTTATATTTGTACAATGAGATTTATGTTATATTCTTTGTGCAGGTTAGTGAACTGGTGTGTTGACTATTGTGACCTTCAGAGGAACAGGGGGATGAAAGCCAATCCTATAGATCATCAAATATTTTATGCTAGCTGCCAGGTTTGTTGTGCCATTTCTATATGCAAATTTAACCAAGCAAGAGAAGTATAGTTGGTCGCATGCACGCTTTTGCTAAATCACCCCTTTGCTTGCTCTAGCATCATATGTGGTCTGGACATTTTATCTAGCATCATATGTGGTCTGGACATTTTATCTACCATATTTCTTAACCTGCAGGCTGTGATGTATGTCCTGTGCTTTCGGTTGAGATCTATTATGGACTACCCAAATCTTAAATCACAGCTTTTTCAAATGCCAATTGGGTTTATCTTGACCCATCCTCTGGAGCCTCTAAAGGTTTGTATCTTGCTGCCCACCAACTTTAATTTATCCACCAGCAGCTACCACACTGTCTTTTGTCTTTATATAACTGCATTATGGAGACTGGCCTTTTTGACATGTAGGTATGCTTGCCTTCAATAGTAAATGAATTCTTGAGACAGGCTAAGGCTGCCAGGCTGTTCCATGCATCTGTGGATTCAGCACTTGAAGATGCTGTTGAATCTGATCTATCAAAGGCTTTTGGGGGACTTAATAGGCTCGACATATTCTTCCCATTTGATCCATACCTGCTTAAAGCATCTGAGAGGTTTGTATTACTAAATGCTAATATCTGAGCAGCCTTTAGGCTAGTTTTATTGGCATCATTTTCTTATTTGTCTAGTGCTGCTTGCCTGTGCTGTTGGAAGAGTAGCGCCTTAGTGGCATGTTATTGTGATCCTGGACTTCTCACAACTTTTGTCATAGCGAGGCTGTAGCATATTAGCATGTTTGCCAGAATTTGGTAGAAATTTTATTTTTTAGGGCCCCTTTGGAACGCAGGATTTTCACAATTCACAGGAAACAGTTCAAGGATTTTTTTCTCCGCATTCCAAAGGGGGCCTATTATTGTTTATCCTCTTTATATGCTCGGCTTTCATTGGCCAGAACACCTTGTTTCGATGCAGCTGCTAATTGTCCCTGTATTGAATCTTTATTAATGTTTTCTGCTTGACGACCCTTTGTCCGCTGCAGATATATCCGCCCAAGCTTTGAGTTCTGGTCCTTGGTGAAGACCACATACACCAACAACAACAGCGATGACGACGACGATGAGCTTGGCGACCTTGATGCACCTGGAATGAATGTGGGCTGCTTGGATGATCATGTTGACATAGATTTCAACAGCGATGAGGACATCGAGTATTCGATGAATAAGATGTCCATAACGCCGCACCACTCTTTCTACCATCCAATGGCTACAAACAGGGAGTCCGGCCTTAGCATGCCTGCGAGGATCAGACCTTCAGTGAGCCCTCCATCATAGTTGGCCATCACAAGATCATTCTGTTCTACTCGCTCTTTAACGAAGACAGCCCGATCCTATCAAGTTGCATGTGCCGAGGAACCAGGGGGATGTAATCAAACAGGTACTGGAGCATTGTCTTGTAGTTGGTAGTAGGGTTAAAAGTTAAAACCCATGCTTTTGCACGTAGGCTACCATTTGGGGTGAGTAAAGTGTATATGTGTTTCAGGGAACGATGTGAAAGTTTGTGATTGTATACTTGGTAGGTGGCCCTCGGGGGTTTGTGGTAAAGGCATGTTGTGACGTAGAATTTCGTATTCTCTTGGGACATCGATGGTTTCCGTGATGTAGTTTCCTCGCTTGGTGTTCTTAGTTCTTCCATCTGGCACATGTATGATACTGGGTACGGGGGTACGGTTTGTAGCTGCCAGTCGCGTTGTGGGTTTATCCCACATGCTGATGAAATTTCCATAGGCAAAGTATGTACTGAAAATATACGACTTTATTACAAATATTTTAATTGGCCGTTTCTTTGTGAAAATTGGAACATCGCTTGTGCATACTTTCTCGTAAAGTTCGTTTCCTCGTACGTATGTGAGCTTTGTGTCGTTGCATTATGATAGAAGAAAAAGCATAATGTTATTGCGTTAGGATAGAAGAAAAATATTACATCATTATATTAAGATGGAAGAAAAAGTATCACACGACATGCCATGGCCAGCTTGCACCAATCTCTCATGAATAAATTACAAGAAGGAATCACCTAAGAAGAGCAAGTTAAAATGCGATTATTTGGAAATTAAACAATACACTTTACGCTTCCGTTTGAATCCACAGCTTCACTTCTTATTTAGTCCAAAGGAGCAGTAAATTCATGTTTTTTATGTTTTTTTTTCAAAATGAGTTTGTATTCCGAGCTTTGCATCAAAAGAATACACCATGGATGTGCTGAGTTTTCGGGCAATATAAATAATTTCCAGCGTACAATGGATTTTCAGCTACATATTTTCCCCTTCCATCTTTATTTTTTTTTCAGAACAGGGGCATTTTTTATTCGGTCTTTGCAAGAGCTCTCAACTGAACATTATTGCAGTTCCGCACCCGTTAAAAGAAACCAGCCAAGTAGACATATGAGCATCTGATGCATCCAACTAACAATCATGATGTTGAGTAACATAATGCAGTTCTCGTTTCCAGCGAAACGCTGCAATGAATGAATATGTACCGGTAACCATAATGTTGCAATGAATGAATATGCAATAGTAATCATAATGTTGAGTAACATCGAACATACGTAATCAGAAATGTTATGGGGCGACGGGCCACGCCCGTCCAAGCGCGCGACCTCGGGTACTTCAGCCCATATGACGTGATAAGTCTACACGCGACCCAATAAAAACTTAGTTTATTTCTAATCTCATACACTTTGTTTGTAAAGCTAGAGTCATCCACCCAATATTACGATCGTGGGTCATTTTCAAGGTGATATCACAATGACGTAAACAAAGACAAGTTAGTGTATTTTCTTTTATCGTTCGTTACTTTCTTGTATGATGTCTGTTTTTAATTTCGTTGGTACTATCGTATTTCTTATAACGAAATCTATAAAATGAGATCCATATTGTATATATTTCGACATTTTAACATCAAATAGTAAGTTATATACTGAACAACAACATGTTATTATTTTAAAATTATTGCTAAACTTGCCACATGCATATTTTATATAACTATCAAGTTTGTTGTATGAATAGTACTGCTTTATGGATAATATATGTAGCAACCTATGAACCAAACTTATGTGCAAACTAAAAGACGCCTTTTGTATTAAATTTATATAGAGAAGTTTCAGTAGCTTGTAGAGATGATATATTAACTTATGCATGTATAGTTTCTTTTAGACAAATTGAATGTATAACAAGTTATATAGAAACAATATATCAACTTATATAAAGATGTCTAGGAAGTCATACCGCATAAAACAGGTTGTGTATATAAATGTTTAACAATTACGTATATAACTTCTATATGACTTAAGTGGCAACTTTAGTGGTGACCTTAGAATAATAATTTGCTGATGCTTTGATATACAACTTTGAACCACTTTTGTATATATACCCTTAAAATATGTGCAACATTAGTCTCATTTTGTAGATCTGGTCACGAGAAAGACAATGGTGCAATCGGATTTAAAAATGAATGTTTAATGAGAAAATATCGATCATGTGAAGAAATAAACCTAATTTTGCTTTGTTGAGGTGAGCGTGAAAGCGACCTGACTATACATATGTTGTTTTTTCGTGATTATTTAATTTGGTAGTGCATGTGATGATACACAGTGGATAAATGGATCGATTGTCCAATTACACTGGAGCGGTGATACCCAGTGGGTAAATGAATGGATTGTCCGGTTTTCCATAGACGTACGTATACAGTGTAGGTAGGGATCGCGCGATCTGGAAAGTCGCGACGGGTCGCGGCATAACGCTGTCCTACGTAATGTTTCGGCTGTAATTAATACGTACTAGTAATCACAATGACCCGATGCTCTCATCCTACTCCGCTCTGCCAAGTTTCGAGTTGGCATGCATGCTGCGAAGCACGTTTGTGGGTGGCGCGTCGGTTCACGAGAGCAGCGCAGCAGCAGGTGACGAGCATGCCGCTGCTCTTCATGGCTGCGACCAGGGACTATACTTGGCCATAGTTTCCTTTTAGGACTCGGTCTGTATACGGTTAGGATCGGGCAACAACCAACCTGATCGGTCTGTACTGTACCCAGGCTTTAGCCGGCCGTATAAATATGAACATGCAGCGGCCGTGGTATGCTCGACAGATCGGCAACGCAACAGACAACCAACCCGGCCTCTCGTGCGTCACCGTCACGTCACATGATCGAGACACGCACACACACACCACACCAAGCCAAGAGGGGGTGGATCACCCGTCACTCCCACATCGCTTATCCTGATCGAAGCCCCGTGCCTCTCTCTCTCTCTCTCTCCCCACCATCTCCAGCCTGCAGTTCTGCACCATGGGTTCCGACTTCAAGGCGATCCCCCTGATCGGTACGCTCTGATTAGTTAACCGTCGAGTTTTCGATTCCATCCGTTCCCTGGATACGACGATTCTGCCTTCAAAGATTCGGGTTCGGGAGTGTCCGGATCGAATCCTGTTACCCGGGAACACCGGATTTCTCCGCCGCCTCCTGCTGCTGAACTTCGCTCCTAAGCATTTTGATCGATTATTGACGCTCGAGTGGTGTCGCTTCAGTTGATACATGCAGCTTCTGTCTTTTTGCCCTCTCTCTGTGCTCTCAAACCTCTTGTTCCTACCATCGCCAGATATCGGCCCGCTTGTGGAGAAGATTGATGACCCAACAATGGCCAGCGACAGGGATCTGCTGCAGGTTGTCCGGATGCTGGACGATGCTTGCAGGGAGGCCGGGTTCTTCTATGTGGTAATCCCGCGTTAACTCCTTGATAGCACTAGCAGCAAACCTGCTTCAAATCTCTAAGATAATTACATCAGTTGAGGCAGGCTATTTTTGCTGAGGATGCTGAGGTGTTTGAACACTGAAAAAAAAAACTGGAAACAGTTGCTCCTTAACTTTGTGATAGAAAACAGCACATTTTAATATTTTTAGCAAATAATATCAGCAAAGCATGTTTCTGTAGACCGTTTGGTGCAAAAATGTGGATATTTAGCATTAACAATGCACGAGCCATGTGCTCAAATTACTTCATTAGATTAGAATCATGTAAAGTACCGATGTTCATACCATGCCCTATCTCGAAGTACATTTGGCTTTTCTTTTTTGTTCAGTGAAAAAGGCTGAACTCTAAACAATCTTTTTTTTGTAAAAAGCTAACCAAGGAAAATGCTGCATTTATGTTGTTAACAGAAAGGCCACGGTATTTCCGAGTCGCTGATGAATGAAGTCAGGGATGTAACACGCAGTTTCTTTCAGCTTCCTTATGAGGAAAAACTAAAGATTAAGATGACACCTCAGAGTGGATATAGGTGTGGTTGCTTAAACGCGTCCAACCTCTTTCTTTTTAGGTCCAAGTTTGGCCTTTGGAAGTTTCTGACTATTTATTTTCAGAGGGTATCAAAGAGTAGGGGAGAATATTACCAAGGGTAAGCCTGATATGCACGAGGCAATTGATGTAAGTGCACTTTTTATCTCTTTATTTTCTTGTGTTCTGTTTTGATCTGATCGGAGCTAATCCCTGAGAACAAACATGGCAGTGCTATACTCCTATTAGACCTGGCAAATATGGAGATCTTGCTAAACCAATGGAAGGATCTAATTTGTGGTATGTTTCTGAATTCCAACTTCATCTCTTTTCTCGAGATACATTGTAAAGAACTGCATATGTCCACATATCCTGAAAAGCATGTTCAAGCCTAAATTGTTTGTGGATTAAAACTTGCAAAAAAAATGGTACCACATAGGTTTAAACATACTGATATATAGTGAACTAAGTGCAATCATGCCATACTGCGTAATTCATGTTGCTTCTTCTATAAAAAAAAGGTTATGCTGTTTCTACCGTAGGAACTGATCATTTGCCCTTCATACAGGCCACAATACCCATCAAATTTTGAAGTGCTGCTGGAAAACTATATCAACCTATGCAGAGGTCGACTTATTAATCTACTATAAACATTATTTTTTGCTCATTGATAGCAGCGTTCATTATTCATTTTTCATCACAGATCTTTCAAGAAAGATCATGCGTGGTATAGCCTTGGCTTTGGGAGGGGCGATCGATGCTTTTGAAGGAGAAACAGCTGGAGATCCTTTCTGGGTGTTAAGATTGATTGGTTATCCAGTAGATATTCCAGAAGAGCAGCGCACTGATACAGGCTGGTAATCAATACATGTCAGCCATTGCTATTTTGCAGTATGTCATGAAAATTATGCTTACTGGTTGTCGATGCCTCTCTCACTGCTTTGTTTTTGTATTGCATATGTTCGATGAGAAATGCAGTGGAGCTCATACAGATTATGGTTAGTACATCTCTCCAACAATTTTTGTTGAGAAAAAAAATCCATATACAGAAACGTGGATGATGATAACTTCTGAATTGGTATAGGCTACCAGCATACCATGCCATTGTCTTGTTAAAACACAATGCCATAGTTGTCATCTTAAGAAAGCCACATGTTTTCTCGAACTTTATTGTTATCTCCAAAGATTGATCGAGGCTATTATCAAAAGCTTGAGAGTTGAGATTGTTTTTCCTCTTTTGGTTAAAAATGCAGGACTTCTGACTCTGGTTAACCAGGATGAAGACATATGTGCCCTTGAGGTATTTGTTCCTTCAAAATTATGCATATTCTTGTATTTGTTCATCACATGTTACTCCCCCCACCCCCCCCCCCCCCCCTTTTCTCTTCACTAGTTCTTAGTTTCTTCTGTTCTGCTAATAAGAGGAGAAAAATAGTACTCCGTATCAGAATGATGATTTAAGTAGATCTTCAGATGCACATTACTTCTCACAGTGCTCTGCATCTTCAAGTTTCTTTTAGTACACTAAAGGAAGCCGTAAATTATTTGGCGATCTAATTTCAGGTGCAAAACAGCTCTGGTGAATGGATATATGCAACGCCTATTCCCGGAACCTTTGTTTGTAACATTGGTGACATGCTGAAGGTTTTTTTTGTCTCTTTGCAAGTTCCGTTATACCTGATTGTTTTAGAACATCAGACCCTCATGTGTAATCCTTATGGGTTCAGGTTTGGTCAAATGGAATCTATCAGTCCACACTTCACAGAGTCGTCAACAATTCCCCTTGTTACCGTGTATCCGTTGCATTCTTCTACGAGGCATGCTCTCTCTATCTCTCACGTATTCATATCAACTTGCTTTCCTCCTCGCTTATTTCTCTTTATGAAATCAATGGTGCAGTCCAACTTCGATGCTGCCATAGAACCTGTTGAGTTCTGCCGGGAGAAGACTGGCGGTGCTGCCAAGTACGAAAAGGTTGTGTACGGGGAGCATTTAGTTCAGAAAGTCCTGACAAACTTCGTCATGTAAATTTTCTGGTGCTGACATGGAGAAATAAATATGTATTGCAAGTTTGCAACACAAGAACGCCGCATTTCATCTATAAAATGTGTTCCTCCATGTAATTGTCGTTGCAGTGGATTGTGAACCTATTCGTTGTGTGCTAGTGCTATGTCAGGGGGCATCCATTCTGCAAAATTAACATGAGCTGCAAGTCTAACAATCAACCGAACTACACATTATATCAACATTGTTAACAAATATTCTTCCGGAAAAAACATTGTTAACAAATGGAACCGACATTTTGTAAACGGAAGAAGTCCACCCCTAAATTCTTCCCCAAGTCCAACAATCTCAACCCCAAACTACGATTCCGTGAGCCTGGAAACCTAAGCGCCTGGTTTTGGGCCACGCTGGACTCCAGCTCAGCAATCGGCACACACGTCACCCTTGTCCACGGCTGAGAATTGAGAAGGTGCTAATATATACAACTAAAAAATCAGTCACTCGATGAGAAAGAGATCTTTATAATTAACATATTTATTCCTCTTCAGTCGCTTGATATTTATCTATCCACCAGTCAAATTGTTTTTGTGTGTGTTTTGTGTTTGTTTTGTTAATACACACACATAAATTACTATATTGTTGCATCGTGATTTTTTGTACTGTATTGTGTAATTTTGATATGTGACTGATGAATTGAATTTCATCGGTCACCTATGTGGTGGTATAAAATGTGGCTGATATATTGATTTTTTTAGTCATCATAGAGGACCGTTAGATGAACCTGTGACTGATGAAAAGTTAAATATCAGTCACCTGATGAGGAGACACACCCTATATTAACGGGGCATGGTATAATTACACAAACAATATAATGGATGCATTCGTATAGGCCTAGTTTATTCATTTCTACTATATATCGATAATGGTAGCTTACATGAAACTATGTCATGATTTATTATTGCATCGTCCTGGAGCTTATTTGTTCACGCGTACGTGCTTACTACTTACTAACTTATCCCTGAATAGTCTTGAAGCTTATATAGTTCGTACTTCCATTGCTCGTTTACACCCCGCAAGCAGTTAAACAAGAGGAAATAAAACTACCTGAGTCACCAGCAAATAAAGTTATTATTTTTCAAAAGGAAAGAAAACAAGAGTTTGTTTGAGCTAGCTGTGGTTTTCGTTCCTTTTGAAAAATGATAACGACTTTGCCGGCGTCGATGTTGCCGATGGCGGAGAAGGCCTCCTGGGAGAGGTCGAGCGTTGCCAGCTGGCAGCCCGGCGACGGGCAGCGGTCGACGAGACATTGACGAGACATTGCAGGGGTTCGGGGTGGCGTTGGTGCCCCCGACGCAGGTCGGTCACCGTGTGGGATCCCCGCACGCCGCGCCGCCGTCCCATCGGATCCCACAGCGAGCCGCTCGCCGCCGCGATCATCGTGCCCTCGATCGTCCTGGAACCCGCAGCACGCCGACGCTGCAACGTACGTACGTGTAAACACACACCAGGCCGGGGTACGGTCGACCATGCATGTCAGGTCCAGAAAATTCACAACGTGGACATATACCGATACACGTACATTGTTCATGCATGCAAGCGCGTATGCAGAGATTGTGATAGTTAATAAGCTACGAACGAACGAGACGCACGAATGTAGACGGTGTAGTAGGTAGCGACGCCGACACGAGGCCGAGCACGGTGGCGACGGCGAGGAGAACGGCAGCGGCAGCAGACTTCGCCATGGCACGCAACTCTTCTGCCGTTTATTGCACAAATGGCGAGGCCGATGGGTGTGTGTGTAATTTATAGGAGGAAGCGCGTGGAGAACCACGCACGCATGGCTGTGGCTGCTGCATGGGAATGAACCCCAGGCAGCTGGTGAGGAGTTGCAGTCGCGTGCACGACGATCAATCAAGGCCAACCTGGAAAAAGCTTTGGCTGGACGCGCGGAGAAATTCAGGAGGATGTAGACGAACACGTAAGACGTCCGAGTCGATCTCAGCTGGGTCTCATCAGAAGGAAAAAACGAGTTATTATTAGCCGTCGCAGTTGGTCGATCGTCGTTGTTGGATTTGCATAATTATTACATGTCGCTACCCAATCACGCCAAATTTCAAAGAACTACTTGTTCTCGAGAATATGCCTTCAATGACATCAGTAATTAATATAAGCAATAAGCATATAATATAGTATCGTACTAGTAGGCAAATCAGAGCGGAATTTCATCCGGCTGCTATTATATTTTGCTCTTGGTTTCTACTCCGTACTACTATAACTAATGCTACTAGGAGGGGAGATGCATGGAAGGATCTCTGCGTCGATAAATCCAACGAGGTTGCCATCTCAAAGTGGCAAGTGTCGTAACGGGAAGATTATTGACTTGTTATGCAGCATCATGGAAAATGACTGATATCTACCCACAACGGTCAAGTTATATTAATCAAGTATAAACTGATGAACAGGTGGGTTATATTATTATGGACATAGCATTTTTTTATAAAAAAAGGATGGAGGCAGCACGAGCGAGCTCTGCCAGATCAGATAAGAACGGAGTCAACAGTCAACAACGTAAATCAAACGAAATGCAGACAGAGAACCACCACTCAACATCTTAGCTCAGAGGAAAGCAAGCAAGAAAGAAACAACAGAAAGAGTACAAGTAGTAGCACGGAAGGTTGGTCAAATCAGAGTAGTGTAGTTCGTAAATTCAGAATTTCACATACACAACCATTGAAGCTACCCCTGCGAAGGAACTTTCCTCACTGTTAATAAAGACTTGAAGTGCATTGGTTTCGCTCCTTCCAAACCCCGATCCCCACCACAAATTGGCTAGCTGTAATTTCCTTAGCTATCGAGACTCAGGAGTAGCAACTCTTCAAAAGCTACTACTACTGCATCTTACTCCCTCCGTATTTAAATACAAGTCGTATTTGATTTTTTTTCAAAACTTCGATCTTTCATCTTATTCAAAAAATTTGTGTAAACGTATAAAAAACTAGTCATGCTCCAACTATCTACAATGGTAAAATAAATCACAACAAAATAAATGACAAAATATAATTTTTTTGAATAAGACGAATGATCGAAGTTTTGAAAAAAAGTCAACCGCGACTTATATTTAAATACGGAGGAAGTACTATTTTGCTATTACTAATGACCCCCTTTGGTAGGGCTTCTTAAAAATAGCTTCAACCTAGAAGCCAAAGAAGCCGGAGAAACCATGTTTTAGTTGTTTCTCTTCTCTAGTGTAAAAACGACTTCTCCTCTCTATGGCTTCTTTTCGAAGCCGTTTTTAAAAAAATATTTGGTAGAGCTTCATCTAGAACCATGAGAAGCCGAAGCCAAAGGCACAAGAATCCATGCCAAAGGGGCTCTAAGTAAAGGCTTTAAAAAAAGGACAATATGTACTACTCTCTCCATTCTTTTTTATTTGACGCAGTTGACTTTTTTTTTCAAAACTTTAAACCTACTGAAATAACTTAAGCAAAAGTATGAAAACTCAAATCATATTCAAAGTACACCTAATGATAAACCAAGTAACAACAAAATAAATAATAGGTAATGAATTGTTTTTCAATAAGACGAAGTATCAAAGTTTTGAAAAAAAATCAACCACGTCAAATAGAAAAGAATGGAGGGAGCAGTACCGATCGAAGGCTTTACTGAAGGCACTGGTTAAAAATGTGCCAGCAAAAAGTGATAAACTATAGAAATTCCAATAAAAACAAAAAAAAATATCTAACCATCCATTCAGTAGGCTAGCTCTAACAGTGATAGCCATCGGTTCTATGCCATTATGAAAGGGGATTTAAAGCATCCGCCAAATAGGCATATAAAGTACTCGGTATATGACATTATGAAAAATTGTTCATATAAGTTTTGAGTAAAATGCACTGTAGTTGTAGCTTGTAGGCCTTTAAAGCATTCTAAAGTAAATTGTATGTACAAAACTCAAGGCAAGCTCCGGAGTGATTGGTCAGAAACTGAGGATATGGCGAAGCGGCGGTGCGCGGATTATGGTGGCAGGGGCTCTCGATCGTGGAAAGGAAACAGGCGGCTGCTGGTCGTCGACGATCGACAGCGCATCTATCTAATCTGCGAGGAAAGCCTCTTGAGTTTGTGCAGAGCGCGAGGAAACATCATCGTTCGAGTCCACCATGGGATCGGATTCCGCAGTCTTGACGACCCACTAGCCCTACTCGGGCTTGGCAACGGCACGGCCCACTAGGCCCACCGCCTGCTCTGCCTCCTCAGACGCGACGAGCCCCTGGGCCGGGCCGTCGTCCGTTCGCGGTCCGGTCACGTCACGCGCTGCAAGGAAAGGAAATATAAGCATCGCTTGGCCCGTTGCGCTGCAATACGTCAAGGCTAGGGTCTAGGGCACGAGACCACCAGAGATGGCAACCATGGAGAAGCTGGAACAGATACAACAAACCCTCAGCGAGGTCGACGCCAGAATCCCCGGAGCCTTGCGCATCGCGTTAGGGATTGGTTACCGCCGGGTCCCGTTCCCTCGTGCGCCTGCAGCCTCATCTGCAGGCCAGGCAGACGATGACACCGCCAGCTTTGCTGCCTCCCTGCTGCAGCCACCGCCGACGGCGACGGCGGACGACGTACCCGACGCAGGCGAGGCGGGCCGGCCTGCGGAAGCGGAATCAGAGCCCAAGAACGCGGCGCCGGCGGCTCGTCTGAGGATCCGGTACGGGTCATGCTACGTGCCGCGGCACGACCACGACGCGCACTTTGGGCACGCCGACGCCGGCGTCTTCGGCGTGGCGGACGGCGTCGGCTCGTACATGCGGCTTGGTGTGGACGCCGGCGCCTTCTCCCGCGGTCTGATGACGAACGCGCTCGCGGAGGTCGTCGCGGCCGTGGAGGACGACCCCGCCGTCCGCACGCCCGTCATCTGCCCTTACGCGCTGCTGGAGACGGCATACGAGAAGACGGCCGCGTCCGGCGCGCCCGGTGCGTCCACCGCGGCCATCGTCTCTCTCGCCGGCAAGGACCTCAAGTGGGCGTACATCGGCGACAGCGGCTTCGCCGTGCTCCGGGGCAGCAGGATCGTGTTCCGCTCCAAGCCGCAGCAGCATTCCCTCAACAAACCGTTCCAGCTCGGCGCCACGTCTAAGGCCAGCGACGGCGTCGCCCTCGCGCGGGCGGGGCAGATTGCGGCGAGGGACGGCGACGTCGTGGTGGTCGGCACGGACGGGCTGTTCGACAACCTCAGCGACACGCAGCTCCAGCACGCCGTGCAGATTGGCGCCAAGCTGGGGTTCTCGGCCAAGAACATGGCGGACATCCTTGCCGGGGTTGCATACGAGGCATCGAGGCGAACTCTCATGGGGAAGCCAGACGACATTACTGTTGTTGTCGCGTTCGCTGTCCAGTCTGATTCATGATTGACGAACCAACTGGGCCGGTAGCGAGTTATATTTGCATTGCTACTAGATCGATCTCTCGTGTACTTTATTTATTATATGTATAAAAAATAGCATTACATTAGATTAGACCAATCAATAAAACATACTCAGCCCATCGCAATAGCCTTTTTTTTTTTTGAGAAAAGCTAAACATGAACCGGATGATGGAAGCTTTTTTATCACCCGGTTGACCGCCGGCGGGGGAGGGCGACGGTGGGCGGAGGAGGCGGAGGAGGCGCGCGCCGGCGGGGGAGGTGGGGAGGCAGAGGAGGTGCGGCGACGGCCGGCAGGGGAGGCGGAGGAAGCGGAGGAGGCGCGGCGACGGGGAGCCGCTGGAGCCGGGGGCCGGCAGCGGAGGAGCGATGGAGGCCGGCGCGCCGGTGGAGAGGGCCGCGCGTGGCGGATCTGCCAGAGTGGGGGTCGGGGTGAGGGTGGGGTAGGGGAGAGTTACACTGTAATTACAGTATACATACATTGGGTTACAGTGTATACACTGTAATTACAGTGCAATTCTAGCCTATCCATCTAAGATTCAATGGTCAAAACAGACTTTTTTTTTTCATGCGAAAACATTCACGTGGTTTGTTTATCCTAACTTACGTGTGCATTATATTTAGGAAATATTAATAGCTAGGCTTTCCGATCCCACACCACGATGTTAAGCCGGAGTATGTGAGTAAATTAAAAATGGGGAACGCCGTGTGTAGGACGTCCGACGGGTTCAGAGTCTCCGGACCGTTCTGGGCTCACGCCGCCGCCTTTCTACTGTTGACAAGGAGATAAAATCAGCGCAGCACAACACCATTCTTGACTGCATCACCGGTCGCCAGCATCCTCTGCGTTCGCCGCGCTCTCCGCCACCGCAGCCGCTGACAAGCACCTCTTCCTCGCGCCCCGGCCTCCTCTTCCCTCTCCTTCGCCTCCCATCGGCTTTGGCATCGCGGCCCCTTTCTGTGGCTGAGCCGGCAAGCCCACTGCACCCACCCCGCATCCACCTGAGATCCCGAGCCATGGCCGACACCGACGTGAAAACGGTGGCATCGCTGCAGGCCCCGCCGGCATTGCCTACCTCGTCTTCTTCACCCTGGGCGCCAACTTCCTGCTCCCCCGGAACGCTTGCATCACCGTCATCGACTACTTCACCGTAGCGTCGTCCGCGCGGTGGCCTCTGTGACCCAGTCGAGGACCGGTGTCGTGGGTGCACCGCGGGGCGATACAGATGTTGCGATAGTTGAATTCGAGTGTTGCATACACTATTTTTTGACATTGAAGATATGCATTTTTAATATTTGCACAAATCTTTGCTGGTAGTTTCACGTTGTGAAACATGAACCGATGTTGTGGTGGGATTTTTTTCCCTTGAATAGGATGGATGCGTTGATTTTTTTTTTCAAGCGTTGATGTTGTAGAAATTGATTTTCAATGTTATTCGTACTATTTTTTTATGTTGAAAATATGTATTGGGAATGTTGCATAGAGCGTGGGACGTAAGGGCGCTAGACATCCTGATTAAAAATTCATTGTGAGAAGTCAAAGTTGAAATATGTAAGAGTACATCTACTTTCCAAATTCAATTTCGGTGATTCGCTTTTGCTGTTGCAATGATCACAATGAGAGCCTGCAATGAAGGGACGTAGCAATGTCTGAACAAGACTGCATATATACCCTTTTTTTCATTCGGTGTTGTCTCTATGGTTTTACACAATATTACATATAAGTAGTACAACATGCTTCATTCATTCCTTTCGTTTCCATTTTTTTTGTCATAGAAGATACGAGAAGCAGGAGAGCTGCATTCATCCATTATTTCAAATTATTGAAGGCGCACCGTGGTTTATTCTAGCTACAGTAGGCACGTAGTTTTTCTCCAAGTTTCACGTGCTTATTTACCAAGCATAATTATTCCCAAAAGATAGGTTTTGCGCTTCGCCTCCCCTCGATCTTTACACCCTGCAAAATAACAGGAAAAGTAATGTTTAATTAATAAACAAATAAAAACCAGCAGCGAAGTTTGCAGAGACTGCAATGTTTTCTGTTCTGAGGTTGGAGATACGCTTAACCATTTTTTTCCATTTCCAGTTATATTTCATAAGAATTATTTCCTAAAAAAAAAAACAGGACAGTTGATCGATCCACAGGGGAAGATGAAGCATGCATGCATGGCGCGTCGTGGGTACGTACTGGTTGTAGCTGATTTGGATCTTGCCGGCGTCGAGGTTGCCGATGGTGTTGAATGCCTGCTCGGAGAGGTCGAGCGTGGCCTGGCATCCCGGCGACGGGCACAGGTCGACGATCTTGACGGTGACGCTGCCGCTCTTGCAGGGGTTGGGAGTCGGCGTTGGTGCCGCCGGTGCAGGACACCGTGTACATCCGCCCGCACGCCGCGCCGTTGTCCCAGAGCGCCTCGCTCGCCGCCGCGATCAGCGTGCCCTCGTCCGTGTACCCGTAGCACGCCGACGCTGCACGCAGGGGACGACGCAGGCATATTTCGATCAGAGATCAGGTAGTAGATCAGAAAACAACGTGATCATGTTGTTCATGACGTATAGCTAGGGCCCTTTGGCAGAGCTCTTTGAGTGGCTCCGGTTTCGGCTCACGGTGAAATCGTACCAAACGAGATAAAAAAACGGCTCATAGAGAGGAGTCTCAGAAAGAGCCGGAGCCCTTTTTACCATCGGAGCCGGAGCAAAAAAAAAAGTGGTTTTTTCTGATTCCTCCCTAGCAAATAGTAGAAAGAGTCATTTTGCCAAACGATTTTTCAAAAAGGGTCATGCTCTTTCAAATGAGAAAAAAATTGGATGAGTCAAAGCCGGAACTATTTTCAGAGGGGTCGGAACCTGCTAAAGGAGACCTTAACAGGGAGAGAGGCTGGAGCAACGCACGAGTGTATTGGGTGTAGTAGGTGGCGGTGCCGGAGTCGGCGAGGGACGCCGACACGAGCCCGAGGAGGGCGGCGACGAGGAGAACGGCGGCAGCAGCAGCTCTGGCCATGGACGAATCCTTGGGTTGATTGGTGATGCAACAGCTAGCTCTTATTTTTCGTTGTAGATGAGAGATGAGGAGGGCGATGGTATAGTTCTTGGTGCACAAGTGGTGATGCTGAGCAGCGTATTTGTAGGATGGCGCGAGCGAGGAGAGCACGTACGGGTGGACGTGGAAAATCGTGTGCCTGGGGGCATATGGCCGGAAAGCCCGGGGGAGAAGTTTAATTTGCCCGATACGGAGAAAAATTAGAAACTCTAGATGAATACGGAGAAACTGGTGCTTTGGTCAGAGGAAAAAAAATGAGTTCCTCCTGTTGCATCCGCGATAATATGAGGTACGTACGTTCGTTTCCAGAACGAAATCCCGTCGCTACCCGGCCCCTCCGTGAAGCGTGTAGTAAGTCAAAATTTGAGAATCTGGTGCAGATTTCTTTTGCGGATGCTAGATGGCATGCTTTCACGTACGTAACTACGTACATAGGAATATCAATAGTCTGTTAGAACAAGTCGACTTAATCCCTCTGAGATACAGATGTTATGTCAGCAACTAAAATGGTCTACAGTACTATTCAGTTCGGAAAAAAAAACCGAAACATTATTATTTCACATACGTACGTAACTTATTAGATATATATAAATCTAAGAGCATGTGTGGAACATGGCATATTTCTACGCTTTTTCTCGAAATTGACTTGTTTTCTGGATCCCCCGCCTTTGCTCACAGGAGCAACTTTTCTCTTGTTAGTTTGGATGTCTGTACATCTCCGTGCTGACTCCTACGAGCTACGACCATATTTCTAAGGTTGGCCAGAGACATCCAATCACGCTATTCTCCAGCCGCCCGCCAGGTATTTGAGGTGGCTAGCTGCGCTGGGTTATGGACAAAGCTAGCTTGGTCGAAAAATTCACCAAGGCTGCAGTGCATGCCATCGTCTTGAGGTAACGAGAAGATTATTATTGACCTTTGCAGAGTGGACGGTGACTGACGCTTGTTTGATTCAAGGCTATAAGTGGTCCGGCCAAATTTTAGTCACAGTTTAACTCTAAATTAAAATTATACTATACAACTATAATTTTCATCTATATAGTTTATTTATTTAGCTATGCCTAAACCATACAAATGAGTACTTTATTGTTTGGTTAAATTTTAATTTAAAATCAAACTATGGTTTGACTGTAGCTAAATTTTGGCCTGGCAAAACTGATGGCCCTAATACTCCACGGATGGTGTAATTGGTCGAATACGATACGAACTCACGTACAGGTACTACTTTTTTCTTAACTTCCAGACTAAGCAGAAGTCTTGCCAAACGATAAGATTCCGCTGAGCAGGTTACCGTAAGCATAACTTGAGCCCTGAACCAGAATCCATCACGCTAACTTCTCAAACATTTATAGATTACTCACAATATATCATAAGCCGTGCCAAGCAGGGAAGTCAAGCATATATCATAGCCACGGTACTGAACTGACATGTTCCAGAGGAACAAGAACGTGCGCTGCTTTGGACTTTGGAGTCCAGTTTGCAGCAATTCACCATCTTCCGCCGGCGTTTTCCGTTTCCGGGGGAGAGCTGGATCGTCGTGCGTGCGACTCGTCAGCTCGGCGGCCTTTGGCCAGTCGCCACGTGCATGGACGGCGGCCTGCATGGACGGCGGCTGCTGGCCGTGGAAGTCTCCCAGCCCGGCGGCCGTATCGTTGAGCACACTGCCCATCCGTGTGGCCAGCATTTGGTCGCACGGCTCACGGCTGCCAGTCCGCAGAATACTTTGTCGTCGACTCTTGGAGTTCAAAGCGCATAGAGCTCCCGTCGCGTTTGGCATATGGAATGGGAAAAGGTGAAGTGCAAAGCGAACACGGCTTGGTCCAGTTTGGGTGTTTCAAAATATTCAGGTTTTGGCTCCCGAAGAATAATCTCCTCTTTCCGTTGCCCCTGCCCCCTACGCAGCGGATGCTGAGTACTGCGCAAGTGGACATTGCAGAGCAGCACAGTCTACAACTCAGTTTCTACAAGCAAGCAGCAGCAGACGGTTAGACTTCCCTGATCCCAGTGGCATAGAACCTGGATTCCTAATTAAGCAATGAACGGTCCACACGGCAACAAGAATACAGGGTCTTCAGCACTGTTTTCTTTTTTTAAGCTCAACCTGAAGCCAAATTTCTTTCTTTACATGGCGGTGATAATTGTACAGCCTACAAAAATTAGGTTAGAACCCCCTCACCTAAATGCGAACGGTGCCACACAAAGAAGGCAGGAGACAACCCATGGTGTACATGGTATCTACAAGGGAACAGTGTTTGCGACATAGTTTGAGGAAGAGCTGCTGAACTTGGATGAGAAAAAATCTCTTAGGCCATCAAAGAGCTGCTGGATGTCGTCTACCAAGGACCATGTCGGAGCATTCAGGGCTCGTATTGAGTTCAAGCACACTAGAAGGGTTCCTCCTTCATGAAGCAGTACCTGAAAAATTAGCAATTTAGGAATAAGGGCGCAAAACGAAGGATTATGTATGCAAATCACATGACATCAGTAATAGTGATGGTGCTCAGCTGTACATCCAGTCAAATGGAAGTTGCCCTTGCACTATAATTTTGCCTTCTATTTTTTTCCCCGCTGTCCATCTTAATACCCATAAAAACCATGATGGAAATATGTACAAAGGATCCATCGAACAGGTGCGAACTGAACTCTGCTATTTGTGTAGAAACTTAGGCTACCGCTCTGTTATGCCACCAGCACATATCTGTAAGACTGCATTTATCCAACTCTACAATTTAATTCAGATTTCATAGTATGCCAGAGGACTAATCAGGCTCACATCACTTGAACAATCTGTCAAATTTCCTACCTACAGAAATACAGGTGCATCACTAAGTCATGAAAAGGAACTTACAGTCAACCAAAGAGGAAGGAATCCCAGGACAGAAGGAAGGGCAGCAAAGACAATACAAGTTAAAGCCAGAGCTACGCTTTGTTTGACCTGTAAGGACGAACCTCAAGGTGTAAAAAGCAGTAATATTGCATCTGAAGCTAAAGCATCACACATGCAAACAAGAGACTGTACCAGTGAAGTTGTTTGACGAGCCTTAGCGATGCAGAATGGTACTCCACAAATATTATCCTGCAACAACAAAACATCGGCGACAGCCACTGCTGTCGCACTAGCCCGTTGGGCTAGAACCATTCCAACTGTTGCAGCTGCAAGAGCTGGTGCATCATTTATACCATCACCAACCATTATTAAACCTCCATCTGGAAACCAACATAAAGGTGAATAATGAATAATCACCCGGAAAGTGAACGCATCAAAAAGTAACCATGCAGCAAGTGTGAGTTTCTATGATACATGGTCAAGCTCATAAAATGTAGAGAATGTTCCAATTTTATGATTTAATTGTACACATCGAATGTTTAGTCATGGATAAAAGGTATGATTTTGTAGCTGGTAGTTAATTATGTCCGACAAATAATCCAAAGAAAAACCACCATCAGATTCAACAGATTCATGCTGCGGCATGGAAAGAATTGAAAATTATGAAGAAAAACAGCCATTGATTTTATTTGATCAAGCCATGTAGAAATCAACTGTTGCTATTATGTGCCACGAGTTAAATCTATATAACTGCATACTTAGACAACATATGTAAAACTTAAAACCATAATATAATCATATTGTTAACTGCATACTTAGATAGCATATGAGAGTTAAGTACCTCCCTCCCTGGAAACTACTTTTACTTTATTCAGTTTGTCCTCTGGCTTTAGAGAGAAGTGGACTTCGTCAATACAAACAGCTTTAGCAACTCTCCGGGCACTTGATTCATGATCTCCGGTGAGCATCATGATGCGAAGTTTAGCTTTTTCTCTTAAGGTAGATATAACTTCACAAACACCAGGACGGGGTTCATCCTCAAAGTGGAAAAGAGTTACCTGAGAATGTTTAAAATCAGTTGATGTATAATTACACTGGAAACTAGTTACATAAAACACCTGGTGATAACACATTCAAACTATCTACTGTTTGGCCAGAAGAAAAAATAGCACTGTCGCAGATGATGAGTATAAATGCAACTTGATACGGTCACTGGTACAGCACAACAGCCTTCTTGCCGGTGGGTGGACTGACCAAACAATGTAAGGTCATGTTTTTGGCTATGCAAAGCAAGCTAAGGTCAGCTTCACTTGAAGAAGAGCAAGTTCAAGGGTTCTAAGTAGAAACTCAAAGAATGATAATGTCCAAACCAGCACAAATCATGCAACGGGTTCAAATTATCAGGGCAGCTGCTGACAAAGTTTCAGAATAGAAGAAACACTAGAATCTAGACCATCAGGGCTGTGTTTGTGGTTTCTGACTGTGCAATATATGGGATACTGGTGGTTCATCACTTTGGTGGGACAGAATGAAAATAATGGCCCAGATGGCCAGATACATGAAAGAAGAAAAAGTTTGGTACTGCATTTAACTTACCTTTTTATCAACAGATAGAGCAGCTTGGACAAACTCAGGTCCATAAGCAGAACTTTTTGCTGCTGCTTTTATTTGCTCTGATTCACCATTAGATCTGTATAGTGAAGAAATATAATCCAAAGAACCAATAGATGCCTCAGATAGCTCATTTCCATTGTGTCTTGCCTGTAATGCAAATGTATGAGGTGTCAAAGGCAAAGGCTGGCTCTTCCACCAAACAGCGAAAAACACCCACGCTAATCTTTCAAATTCTAAAGCACATCCTTGTTGAGTTATAAGTAGGTAGGGTCTAGGGACTATCAAATGCATAAGAATATGATAACTATTGAACTACAATTATATCCATTGGATGAAACATATGCCCCCTACAGCACACATTATTCTATGATATAATGTGTTTAGGCAGAGATCACCTAGCATCTAGGCAATTTTCACTATATAGATGTTTTGGGCTTGATGTATGCATGAAAATAGGCAGATTAGAGATGGACAGAGATGAACTACAATCATATTATTCATGGATGCATGATAATATTGATCTTCTGTTCTAATATATATACTGGATTTCCTTTTAGAATTGCATTACTCTAACCTTGCACAGAAAGTACAAACACCTAACGATGTCTAGGCACGCCTAGGTGCTAGGCGAAGCCTGTCCGTCTGCCTAGTGCCCAGCACTTTTTGATATACTGGATATATCTAACGTTTCAAGATGACTTTGCTGATTGAAAAAAATATATTATCAAATGTAGAAGTACCTTTACACCACTCAAAGTAGCAGCAACTCCCCTACCAGGAAGGCATTCAAAACTTTCTACAGCAACCGCTGGAAGCTCCTTTCCAACAGAGTGGTCTAAAACAGCCCTGTAATCATGCGAACTGTATCTCAGTTGTTCGCCAAAGATTATTCTACGAATTTCAGTGCATAAAAGAAAATTGAACAATATAATATATAGTTATATAGACAGCATTTATCAATGCCATGGCTTCAAATAGTGCAAAAAAGACATGAAAGTCTACACCAAGCCACCAAGGTTAAGGGCATGAGGTCTTTTTAGTATCAGTGTTGAATAGGCATAGATAAGCCCATGGTGACATCCATGTTAACTACGGAGTAGAACCCATGCTGGTCCAGTGAAGACACTAATTGATGTGAACATGTACCCACACCTGACAGAAGACCGGCACCCCTGTCCCCATCACAAATGCCTTGTGTGAATAGAAATTCAAGCAATCACATTCTACCTTCCAATAGGATGGGTTGTTCCTTTCTCCATGGCTGCAGCAACAGCTAGAGCTTCACTTTCACAGTTCGGAGTGCAGCAAGAAGGATCGCTATGACCATTTGTCACACCCAAATGTCCATGGATAGGCTCGATTGCTTTGCACGTAAGCTTCCCAGTTGTTAATGTGCCTGTCTTATCAAAAGCAATTGACTTGCAAGACGAAAGAGCATCTAAGACATGACCACCTTTCAACAAAATTCCCTAGAGGGGAACAAAAGAAAAGGTACATCAATCCACTATATAGACAGAAATGGAGCAGTCAGAAAGTGAAGTGACTCCTATAAATTATGATGTTATGTCCCATTAATCGCGGAGGAATTTCATAAATGGAGTAATTGCAACAATCATTTCAACAATGAACGTATATTAATACCCACCTGGCTGTATCCACACTTCTGGGCAATATGAATTTAATGATAGATGCTTTCATGAAATTCAGAAGCCAGGAGTGTTGTATCACACAAAATGAAGCTCAAACAACTGAAACTTTCAAACAGTACCTTACTAGCAAGAGAACTGATCGCAGTTGCATATGCCAATGGAGCTACAGCTAATGCACAAGGAGATGCAGCCACCATAAGTCCTAATCCTCGGTAAATTGAACCCCTACAAACTAAAGAAAATGTCAGAACATAGAAAGTTCAAGCCCAGAGCTAAGTATATCAAATCAGTAAAATTGGCAAATCAAAATCATCAGTAGGAAAGTTATCAAAAGCGTACACTGTCTTAAATTTAACCAAGCTTATAAAAAGGAGCACCAATATTTACGACACCAAATTAGTAATTTAATATCATTAGATCCATCATGAAGTATATATTTGGTGTCGTAGATATTGATACTCTTCTCTACTAAGTTGGTCAAACTTAAGATAGTTTGACTTACTCTAGAAATTGATTTATTTTGAGATGGAGAGAGTATCTAATATGTTCTATCTAAATACATTAGAGGACTGATACAGCAGTGTAACATTAGAGGATTACCTGAGTTGCCAAAAAAGGGCCACTTAAAGAGTAACGGTCCCAATAGAGCAACAAACAAAGAAAGGGCTACCACAACTCTGCTATAGTACTCTCCAAACTCATCGAGCCATCTTTGCAATTTTGGCTTGTTTAGCTGGCCCTCTTCAGTCAATTGGACAATTCTGTTTAGTGTTGAATCCTCCCATGATTTGGTCACCTATAACAGAAGGCAGTAAACAGGCAAACAAATGATTATATTGCAAGGTGGCAAGGCAACACTCTAGAAGAGATGGCAAATATAAAATACTAGAAAAACAGAGTTGTTACTAGTAACTACTGACCATTAAAACTAAACATTTTGTCCAATCCCAAAAGGCTAACTGGGTTTCAATCTCTTCATCAAAATTGTCAACCACTGCTATTAATGGAGAAAAGGCAAACCTTTACTATCATCATTCCTTCCAAGTTCCTAGCGCCACCTGGTATGGTATCTCCAACTGTCCTTTCAAGAGGTTTTGTTTCACCAGTTAGGTGTTCGATTGTGACGGTTGATGAACCTTGGTAGACTTCTCCATCAACAGGTACAGCCTAAAAAATACAAGAACTGCACCAGAATGAGATAAATTTCCAACCAACTAGAATAGGTAAGTCAAACCATTGTGCTCAGTCAGAAACAAAGTGAAAAACACATGAAGAAGCTCCTAAATTAGTATGGACTAGGGTTTAGCCCTAGCCGTCGACTACAGAGGGTCAGGGTCTTTGCCCTGGCTGCTCCGAGCTTTAGGGGAATTAAGAAGGAAATAGATCTGTATTGATTGATTCCATGATACATAGTCCTCTGCCTTATATAGGCCAGATCCTTGATTCCCAAGTAATCTCTAACTAATAACTAATTCTATCTGTAATTGGAAATAAACTCTATTGCTACTGCTGTGGGTCTGACGCCACATCCTTCCTACGCCGTACATATGTGCGTCCCCACATAACATCACTCCCCCCCTCGAGCAACAGCTCGTCCTCGAGCTGGAACTGGGGATACTTCAGCCTGAACGGCTCCAGGTCCTCCCACGAAGCTGCTGACGCCGGCTGATCCTTCCACTGCACCAAGAGTTGCTTGACGCCTCGACACATCCGAACCTTTAGGGCTTTGACAGGCACCGGGACAATGGCACCATTGTGGGTCAGAGGTAACGCCGGAGGCTTGGCAGGTGGAGTGCCGACGAACTTCTTCAAGAGCCCAACATGGAATACGTCGTGTAGCCGAGAGCCTGCAGGCAGCGCCAGGCGATAAGCCACCTCATTGATGACCTCGACCACCTTGTAAGGCCCGAAGTAACGTGGTCGCAGCTTCCCGCGAGCTGCAGGGTCCAAGGAGGCGATGGGGCGATGAAGCAGTCGCAGCCAGACCCAATCCCCTGGCTGGAACGTGAGGAGCCGGTGGTGACGATCATAGTTGCGCTTTGCCACCGCCTGAGCCTGCTCCAGCCGGAATGCGGACGTCCTCCAAGAATTCCTGTCGTTCCGCCATGGTCATGAGCCACCGCTGCAACCCGTATCTCGCCCGGTTCATAGGAACGAATTGCCGGCGAGTCCCGACCATAGACGAGGCGGAACGGGATCTCCTGTATTGCTGTCTGGTAGGAGGTATTATAGACGTACTCTGCCCATGGTAGCCACCGCAACCATTGGCGCGGCCTGTCCCCTGTCATGCAGCGGAGGTACATGGCGATTATCTTGTTGACCACCTCCGTCTGGCCGTCAGTCTGCGGGTGGAACGAAGAGCTCATGTGGAGCTTAGTGCCCACCGTGCTGAAGAGCTCCTTCTAGAACGCCGATATGAACACGGGGTCACGATCCGACACAATGGAGGGGAATGCCATGAAGCCGCACGATCTCGGCGTTGAAGGCGCGCGCCACTGATTCCGCGGAGTAAGGATGGCCCAAGGCGATGAAGTGCGCATACTTGGAGAAACGGTCCACCACCGTAAGAATGACCGACTTGCTGCCAACCTTGGGTAAGCCCTCCACAAAGTCCATGCTGATGTCGCTCCAAACGCCGGAGGGCACCGGCAATGGTTGCAAGAGACCGGCGGGATGGAGGTGCCCCGTCTTATTGCGCTGGCAAGTCACACAAGCACGAACGTAATCCTGGACCACGGTGCATGCCTTGGTGAGGTGGAAGTCGCGCCGCAGCCAGTGCAACGCCTTCTGGACACCGTCGTGTGCATCATCATGTGCCAGTGCCAGGATGGCGTGCCGGAGCGGAAACTCGTCCGGTACAAATAGGCGGCCGTGGAAGGTCACCAGCCCATCCACCAACGCCCACGGAGCCCCGCGGTGGCCTGCAGCAATGTCCTCCGCCAAGGCCACGAGGGTGGAATCTGCGGCGGCCAGGCGCCTGTAATCATCGATGATGTTGAAGGATGGCGCGGACAGGGCCAGCGCAGCCGGTTCATCTCCGTCGCGGCGTGACAGCGCGTCGGCCACCACATTGGTGCGACCGGGTTTGTACTCCACTGCAAAATCAAAGCCAAGCAGCTTGCTTACCCAATGGAGTTGCGGAATCGTTTCCAGGCACTGGTCGAGGATGTACTTCAGGGGCTGGTGGTCAGTGCGGACCACAAACGTGCGACCCCACAAGTATGGCCGCCAATGGCGCACGGCCTGGGACAGCCCGATAAGTTCCCGCTCATAGGCTGCCAGGGTGCGGTGGCGTAGGGGCAACGCCCGGCTGAAGTAGGCGACCAGCGCCCGCATCTTGATGTAGGACAGCCCCAATACCCACTGCCAGAGGCATCGCACTCGACCACAAAGGGCCGGGAAAATCGGGCAGCGCCAAGACCGGAGCCACCGTAAGTGCCGACTTGAGTGCTTGGAACGCCTGGGCTGCCTCATCGCCCCACAGCCAGCCATCCTTCTTCAGCAAGCGAGTCAGTGGTGCGGCAATGGAGCCGAAATCCTAGATGAAGCGGCGGTAGTACCCCGCAAGCCCGAGAAAACCCCGTAGTGCACGGACCGAGCGAGGCGTCGGCCAGTCTGTGATGGCGGTGATCTTGCTGGAGTCCATAGCGACGCCAGACGCCGAAACAACGTGTCCCAGGTACGAGACCGCTGGTTCGCCGAAGGAACACTTGGAGCGCTTTAGGAAGAGAGCATGCTCACGAAGGACAGTGAGAACCGTGCGGAGGTGCTGGAGGTGGTCCGCCCAACTGCTGCTGTAGACGAGGATGTCATCGAAGAACACGAGGACGAAGCGACGGAGGAAAGGCCGGAGGACGTCGTTCATGAGAGCTTGGAATGTCGCCGGCGTGTTGGTCAGACCAAACGGCATGACCAAGAACTCGTACAAGTCCTCATGAGTGCGGAACGCCGTCTTGAAGATGTCGTCGGGGTGCATCCGCACTTGGTGGTACCCTGAGCGGAGGTCCAGCTTGGAGAAGTAGCAGGCGCCATGGAGCTCGTCGAGAAGCTCTTCGACCACGGGGATAGGAAACTTGTCCTTGATCGTGCACTCGTTTAGCGCCCGGTAGTCGACACAGAAGCGCCAGGAATCGTCGGCCTTCCGAACGAGTAGGACCGGCGCGGAGAACGGAGACGTATTGCGGCGGATGATGCCCTGTGCTTCCATAGCGCGGCATTGGCGCTCAAGTTCGTCCTTCTGTAACTGGGCGTAGCGATACGGCCGCACGGCAATGGGCGGCGTCCCGGGCAGCAAGTGGATGTGGTGGTCCCGTGAGCGTGGCGATGGGAGGCCTGTTGGCGCCTCGAAGATGTCGTGGAAGTCAGCCAGTAGCGCGAGCAACAGGTCGGGTCCAGCCGTGGCGTGAAGCTGGCGCTTCCTGGGGCTGGCAACTCCATGCCAGGTAACACGATGGTCCGTGCGCCAGAACGCCATCCGGAGCGCGCTGAAGTCCCACAGGATGGGTCCCAGCGTCGCAAGCCAGTCGGTGCCGAGGACGACATCGTAGCCATGCAGCGGAAGGATGAAGAAGTCGGCGGTGAAACTTCCCCCTGTGATGGAGAATGTCGCGGCGCTGGCAGTGCCCAAGCATGGCATGCGATCCCCATTGGCCACCGTAACATGGAGGGTGGGGCAGGGCCACACCACTAGCCCAGCGTGGGCCGCCGCAGACTCGAAGACGAAGTTGTTGGTGGAGCCGGTGTCGAGCAGGGTGAGGAGAGTCACCGACCCGATGGAGAGTGGTAGCTGCATGGTCTCGCTGGTGGTGATGCCGGCCACCGCGTGAAGCGAGATGAGGGGTTCCTCCGACGCCGGCAACTCTTGAGCGGCGGCGGGATCATCGTCGTCCTCAATCTCCAGGTGGAACAGTCGCTTGCACACCCGGTTGTGCCCACAGACATAACGCTCGTCGCAGTTGAAGCATTGGTTGTTGCGGCGGCGTTCCTCAATCTCCAGAGGCGACAGGCGGCGAACCGTGCGGCCCGCCACGGTGACTGTGCCTGACTGCAGGTCGGTGGCCGGCGGGGCAGGCAGTGCCAAGGCTGGCTGCGCCGGAGGTGGGAGCAGGGGCTGCCATGGGGGCAGGCCGCGGGGGTCGGGCAGATGTGGACGCTTGCAGGGCCACGACCTGCTCGCGCCGCTCGAAGGAGCGCGCCAAGCTCATGGCCGTCTCCAAGGATTGGGGCCCTTGGAGCTGGACGTCGATGCTGAGAGGTTCTCCAAGGCCCGCGCAGAACAGCTGAATCTGCTGGGGCGCCGAGAGGGTGCCGGCCCGCGTGAGAAGCGCGAGGAAGCGCTCCTGATAGTCCGCTACGGTGGTGATGCGCCAGCAGCCGACCAGTTCGCCCAGCGGATTAGAACGCAGGGGAGGTCCGAAGTGCGTGTCGAGCGGCTCGGAGAAGCGGCGCCAAGACGGTGTCCCTTCATCACGCTCGGGCCGCATGAACCATTGTTGCGCGGAGCCATGAAGATGCAGCGCCGCAAGCCAAACCTTCTCCTCCTCCATTGTCCGCTGCCCGCGGAAGTAGTGCTCACATCTGTTGAGGAAGGGGAGGGGATCGCCGGTTCCGTCGAAGGTGGGGAAGTCCAGCTTGTGGAATCTGGTCTGTCTCATGGGTCCATCCTTGCGTTGGTTGAGGAAGTCAGGGGTATACTGATGGAGAACCATCTGCCGCTGGCTGGTCTCCAGGCGGGTAATGGCGGCTGTGGTGTCGCGCAGGGTCGTGTCCAGGTTCGCGAACCTGTGCTCCAGATCGTCCAGGCGCTCGAACTTCTTCATGGTGGCGATGAGGAGCTCCTTCATCTCGGCGTCGGAGTCGACGGGGGTCTTGCTGGACGAGGTCTTGTCTTCGGCCATGGTGGGGGGATCGGTGGCTAACTGATACCAGATAGTATGGACTAGGGTTTAGCCCTAGCCGTCGACTACAGAGGGTCAGGGTCTTTGCCCTGGCTGCTCCGAGCTTTAGGGGAATTAAGAAGGAAATAGATCTGTATTGATTGATTCCATGATACATAGTCCTTCTGCCTTATATAGGCCAGATCCTTGATTCCCAAGTAATCTCTAACTAATAACTAATTCTATCTGTAATTGGAAATAAACTCTATTGCTACTGCTGTGGGTCTGACGCCACATCCTTCCTACGCCGTACATATGTGCGTCCCCACATAACATAAATGAAAATAAAATAGGGAATGCAAGGATTGAATTTCTATGCAAGATATAACACACCTCACCAGCTCTGACCAAGATATGTGAGCCCACTTCAAGATCATGCACAGGAACTTTGGTGTAACTTAAATTTGAAAACTGTACAGATTCTTCTCCACTTGTTTCTAACAGCAGGGCAAATTCTGGGTGATTTTCCTTCAGTTCCCTCACATCAAACATTGACTTACTTGTAAAATACTCTTCAGCTGTAAGAATAAGAACAGGAAACTTTTATTGAACACGCAACAGGAGCTAACACATGGGACTTTCAGATGTTGCCAAAAGAAAGGTACCAATATGAGCCAAGTTAAACATTGCAAGAAGCAGGCCACCCTCCAATGCATTTCCCATAAATATAGAAGCAAATGCTGCGAGAGCCATGAGGACATGGATATTTATTCTTCCATCAGCAATATTTACAAGAGCATCAAGGGCCGCAGACACCTACGAGATTAAAAAAAAAAGGAATGTCAAACAAGTACTCTTCTCATATTCCTTGGTAGTGAGTAAAGCAAAACAGGGTTCCATGTTCCATGAATTCCATTTTACACCAACGCAGTTGTCATATTGGTTGCTGAGAGGCTTTAATTGCACCTTGGCTAATTTGGAGCCAGAACAAAGTATCTTAGAGTTATGCGGTGGCTTCCCTATGCTAACTTTTAGAGTGAAATCCCCATTGACACCCAATGTCACAGAAACATAGGTGTTTCCAATGTATAAAATCCATGGAGTGTGCTTAGTGTCTCTGCAAAAATCCCAATCTCATGCTCTAGTTTTCTTACCAACATCCAGGCATTGAAAATACAGCAACACAGAATTGACCATCCCAAACACTAACTTAGCTCCTTTGAAAGTGAAAATGTTAGCTGAAGCAACTGTGGACATCGAATACAGATTAACAACTAAACTTCAACTGAGTCTAGAGAGTGGTGACCCCTGATACTGGTACTGGTTCGGAAGGTCAAAGTTAGCAAAAGGAACAGAGTCTATTGCATTACCCCGACGAGAGGGAAGGCGACGGAGATGAGCGCGGCCTGGAGGCGGGCGGCGGAGCTGAGCAGCGTGACGTGCGGGCAGACGGCGGCGATGAGGAGGAGGCCGAGGGAGATGCAGCAGAGCTGGAGGTGCTCCCGCAGCGCGTCACGACGTCGGCCCACCCGATCGCCCGCGCCAACCGCATGACCGCCGCGCCCCCGCCTCCCACCTGCACGTCCACCGCGTGGTGACCGTGGCCGTGGTCATGGCCGTGGTGGTGGTGGCTGTGGCTGTGGTTGTGGCCGTTCCCGCCGTGCGCGCGGGGGGTGAAGAGCAGGGACGGGCGCGAGGCGAGGAGGAGGTGCGGTCGGGGGGTCAGCGCGAGGGGTTTGGGCGGGGAGCGGCGGCGGCGGAGATGCGGGAAGGGCGGGGGCCGCGAGAGGCGGAGGAGGCGGGCGGACTGCGGCACCGGCGAGGAGGCAGGGGCGGAGGCGGTGAGGAACTGCATCGCGGCAGCGGGCGGGCGGGGGTGGGAGGAGATCGCGTCGGCGAGGTGGTTGGTTGATGCTCGTGGAGTCGTGGTGGTGAGAGTCGGGGGACCGGAGGAGTGGAGGACTGGTCCACCAGCGGTTTGGACTTTCTGGCGGGCG
Organism: Paspalum vaginatum; assembly: GCA_030272315.1. Classification (NCBI taxonomy): domain Eukaryota; kingdom Viridiplantae; phylum Streptophyta; class Magnoliopsida; order Poales; family Poaceae; genus Paspalum; species Paspalum vaginatum. The sequence goes on along the minus strand of CM059021.1, from coordinate 3,006,360 downwards.
TGGTGGACGGGTGGTAGCGAGCAGGGGATGGCGACGACGGGCGTGCGTGTGTCGTCACCGTGTCACCGAGTTGCATCATCGTGTCGCACAGGGTTTTGTTATGCTTGATCTTTTTTATGGAAGACCAAATCCAGCATAATGATCTTTTATAATATGAAAATGACACTATATTTACGCTGTATATGGAGTGATGTTTGAATATAGACAACGGTACAGACGATCTATTGGACTCAACTTAATACTAGAGCATTTTGTTTAAAGCGTATCAAATATCTCTGTCTTTTTATTTTGCTTGAACTTTGTTTGTCTTATGTATAAATGGGACAATTCTCCGCGTGCCTTCGTAAGAAAACGATGCATCAGATACTATGTTAGCAGAACATTGATGGATGAGCTTTGACATAAAATTAATGACACACAACTTGTCAAATCGGTGCCAAACAAGATAAGTATATTGGATTTTCCAGAAAACTTCAGAAGAAAGCAGGAGCCATGGCTCCGTACGCCTCCACGACACTTTGCCTCTGTCCATTCTCGAATATTTGTCATTCGCTATTTTACTTTTAACTAAAATGCGGTAAAAAGTATAAGGAGTAGCATCATATGTGACATCAGCACATTGCAATCGGAAAGGGAGGTGAGAGTGTGGCTTAAAGTTTTGTTTAAACTGTTTTTTGATAACTCAGAGACTGGAAGTTGGATATTTAGCACATAGCTTTCGCACCTTCTCTACGGGTGTTCTAATGTTATATGCATTATCGATGAGGAAAGATATGAACATATAAGATTCTGCTGCCACCAATAAGGTGGAAGGCACAACGGGAACCAATGCACACAGTCAGAGTTTCGCGTGTGCCTTCACCGGACTCAACAATAGTAAGCATACCCAATGCTATCACGAAGATTTGTAGATTCTTGAACATGCTCTAGTTCATTTGTATTGGGAGACTCCACCAACTACCATATCCGCAATCATGAATCCCTTGGCTTTACTCGTGCTTGGACGGAAGAGGGCATCCGACTGATTCTAGCAGGAGGTTCATCCCATAGCTTAAGTTCAATCTTCACTCTATATAAATTGTCATCACAGTGCAGATTCTGTCTTTTGATCTGTCATTTGGTCTTTCTGCTGAACATAATCTCACCAACATGTGGACATGAACAAATCTTATTGGTGACGGAAAGAGATCTAGGTGGAGATTAAACCAGCAAACAATATATATAATCGTCCATGGTACGAAATGATATTGTAGATAAGCTGTAGACAAAGCGAAGTTTGAATGTAAGCAATGTGATAGCCTTAGCTGTGGAGATGCTTCTACTTCCCTGCCAAGAAAAAACCACCTTTAATTTTATTTTTGTGAATTGCTCGAAAGAAAAAAAAACCGTATAGTACGGAATAGACTTAATTTTATTTCTTAATAGCATAGAAGTCGACTTTTTATTCGACGGATTATTAGAGTTTTCTCTGGCCATTCTTGGCAAATAAGCTCTGTTAATGTTGACGCCTCTCGCACGTAACGGATTAAACACAATTAACCATGCCCTGATTCGGTGTGCACACACCTGTGAAAGTGTGGAGCAAAGCGGTCGCACGCAACGGGGAAAAGGGAGGATCCCAAACTGCGTCTGCGCGGCCGCCGCCGCCGCTGTGCCAAGCTTGCGGCTAAACCCCCAGTAAACCCACTCCTCTCCGCCACGCCGCGGCGGAACCCTAAACCCTGACGCCGCCATGCGCCGCCCGCCCCTCCCCAGTCCCTCCGCCGCAGCCCCATCCACGTCCACCCCGGGCATCGTCGCCGAGCTCGGCCTCATCCTCTCCACGCGGCGCTGGAACAAGGGCCGCGCCTACAAGCGCCTGGCCCCGTCCGTCACCGCCGCGCACGTGGCCGACGTCTTCCGCTCCCACGCGGCCCCTCTCGACCCCGCCACCGCGCTCGCCTTCTTCGAGTGGGTCGCGCGCCGCCCGGGTTTCCGCCACACCGCCGCATCCCACGCCGCGCTGCTCCAGCTCCTCGCCCGCCGCCGCGCGCCCGCCAACTACGACAAGCTCGTCGTCTCTATGATCAAGTGCTCCGACACCGCGGAGGACCTTTGCGAGGCCATCGACGCCATTCAGTCAATCCGTCGAACGGGTGGCGCGCGCCTCGCGTTGTCCCCAAAATGCTACAACCTGGCGCTCATGTCGCTGTCGCGATTTGGCATGACGGAGTACATGGGCAAGGTGTACTCGCAGCTCGTGCAGGATGGGCTGCTGCCAGACACGACGACTTACAACACCATGATCATGGCATACTGCAAGGAGGGTAGCCTCACCGAAGCACATCGGTATTTCCGGCTGCTGAGGGAGTCTGGGATGGAGCCCGATACATTCACTTGTAATGCATTGGTGCTGGGGTACTGCAGAACGGGTGAATTGAGGAAGGCTTGTTGGCTACTCATGATGATGCCACTGATGGGTTTCAGGAGGAACGAGTACTCCTACACCATTTTGATTCAGGGGCTCTGTGAAGCACGACGCGTACGAGAGGCACTTGTGCTTCTGTTCATGATGCTACATGATGGGTGCTCCCTGAACCTGCACACGTGTACACTCCTGGTAAAAGGTCTATGTAAGGAGGGTAGGATTCATGATGCAAGGCTGTTGCTTGATGAAATGCCTCGGAGAGGGGTGGTTCCAAGTGTTTGGACATATAATGCAATGATTGATGGGTACTGCAAGTCAGGAAGAATAAAGGATGCGCTGGGGATTAAGGTGCTGATGGAAGGGAATGGGTGTGATCCAGATGATTGGACATATAACAGTTTGATTCATGGCCTCTGTAATGGGAAGACAGCCGAAGCCGAAGAATTGCTGAATAGTGCCATTGAGAGAGGTTTCAAACCTACGGTTATTACATTCACGAACATGATTAATGGGTATTGCAGGACTGAAAGGATTGATGATGCACTCAGGGTAAAGAGTAAGATGATGTCAAGCAAGTGCAAACTTGATTTACAGGCATATGGTGTGTTGATCGGTGCCCTCATCAAGAAGGATAGGTTAAAGGAGGCTAAAGAGACTTTAAATGAGATTCTGGCAAATGATTTAGCTCCTAATGTTTTCATCTACACCTCTATAATTGATGGCTATTGCAAGACTGGAAAGGTTGGTGCTGCAATAGAGGTCTTCAAATTGATGGAACATGAAGGTTGCCGTCCAAATGCCTGGACTTACAATTCTATAATGTATGGATTAATTCAGGATCAAAAGCTTCATAAGGCAATGGCTCTGGTAACTAAAATGCAAGAGGATGGAATAACTCCTAGCGTTATCACCTACACTACTCTGATTCAAGGCCAGTGCAAAAAGCATGAATTTGATAATGCTTTCAGGTTATTTGAAATGATGGAGCAGAGTGGGTTGGCAGCTGATGAGCAAGCATACAATATCCTAACTGATGCACTGTGCAAGTCTGGAAGAGCTGAAGAAGCTTATTCGTTTCTCATGAGGAAAGGAGTCGTCCTGTCAAAGGCAATATATACATCCTTAATTGATGGTTTTAGCAAGGCAGGCAATACTGAGTTTGCTGCTGCCCTTATAGAGAAGATGATCAATGAGGGCTGCAAGGCAGATTCATACACATATAGTGTACTGTTGCAGGCTTTATGTAAACAGAAAAAGCTAAATGAAGCTTTATCTATACTGGATCAGATGACCCTAAGGGGAATCAAGTGCAGCATTGTTGCTTACACAATAATTATTGATGAAATGATCAAAGACGGAAAGCATGACCATGCTAAGCGGATGTTCAATGAAATGATTTCATCTGGACATAAGCCTAGTGCAACCACATATACTGTGTTCATTAACTCATACTGCAAGATTGGACGAATAGAGGAGGCTTGGCATCTAATTGAGGAAATGGTAAGGGACGGTGTTGCACCTGATGTGGTAACCTATAACGTATTCATTGATGGCTGTGGGCATATGGGATATACGGATCGTGCATTTTCTACTTTGAAGCGCATGATGGATGCATCATGTGAGCCGAATTACTGGACCTATTGTCTTTTGCTCAAGCATTTTCTAAAAACGGGTTTGATTAATGTTCATTATGTAGACACATCTGGCATGTGGAACTGGGTTGAACTGGACACTGTTTGGCAGTTTCTTGAAAGGATGGTGAAGCATGGCTTAAACCCTACAATAGTAACATACAGTTCTATCATCGCAGGATTTTGCAAAGCAACACGCCTTGAAGAAGCATGTGTGCTTCTTGATCATATGTGTGGAAAAGGTATATCCCCCAATGAAGATATATATACAATGCTTATCAAGTGTTGTTGTGATACCAAGCTCTTTAAAAAGGCCATGTCATTTGTTAGCAAGATGTTAGAATGCGGGTTTCAGCCTCATCTCGAGTCCTACCAGTATCTTATTATAGGCCTCTGTGATGAGGGGGACTATGACAAGGCTAAATCACTATTCTGTGACTTACTAGAAATGGACTATAACCATAATGAAGTTGCATGGAAAATTTTGAATGATGGTTTGCTCAAAGCTGGCCATGTCGATATTTGTTCACAGTTGCTGTCGGCTATGGAGAATAGGCATTGTTGCATTAACTCTGAGACATATTCTATGGTGACTAATAACATTCATGAGGCTTCTGGCAGTGTGGTTAGTGAACTCGGAGGAGAAGCTGCCTGACTGTTGTTTCCATTATTGCAAAAAATGGTAACTTTTATTTTCTATGATTTCCCTTGGTGGGTAATTGTTCTCTTTGAGCCCAAGCTCAACAGTTTGAAAGCAGCCATTTCTTCTGGGTCATCAGATATAATGTAAGTGTTCCTACAGACCATCTAGACTTCTAGAGTTTGCTGATTGCATCACATTTTATAAAAACCCGTATTGCTTGAAATCTGAAACTACATTGCTCTTTCTTCTTTTATGTTCATGGCTGTGTTTGACCTTCTATTACCTCTCTCTTTGGATAAGCAGAACACTCCCCTGTTCTCTTTTTCTGGGGGGGTTTGCCCAAAGATGAATCTTATTTTCTTGCTTTGCTAAGAAGAATCTTTGCAAGTTTGATAGTAGTGAGGTGCATATGGCATTCGATCAGCACAATCCTGACATGTCTGTCAAGGTGACTGTTGTGTCAGTAGCAAGGATTTTCAATTCCTAGCCAGACAAAGGAGCTCTCTTCATTTGTATATATAATCATTAATTCCTGTTCTGCTTCGCTGCACCTGATGAAATAGACAATAGAGAAGTGTTTGCAAAATGTCTTAGCATACTACTCTGTTTTCTTACTATGGTCTTATGTTCCATTGTTTTCCTTCTTGGCTGGTGCTTCAACTTTGCAAAGAGGAAATGTAAAGGAATGCAGTGATAATTTTGTTTCTACGTTGAACACTGTATTCTCGGTCAACCTCCACGGCTTTGCATTGTCTAGAAACTATTCTTTACAGCAAACGAGGTATGGTGACCTTGTTGTTTACTGCCTTCCATATTCAACTCTGCTGGTATCTATTGCTCCCTAACTGTTGTTTGTAAACATAGGACAGTTTCTAAACTGCTGCTTCCATATTCAGGAAGTAGTATGGTTGTATTGCGCGGTTCTTATCTACCAGTTGTTCCACGGTGAGGAGTTCGGGGTCCGGATTAGGTGAGCAAGTGTTGTGTGGAACTTAATTTTGTGGTTCAGGCATTGCGACACCCTTGCCGTCTTATCAGTTAGGCTTGACGCCTGACCTATTTAGTTCCCACTACAGTAGTGTATGCTTATGGTGTTGGAGTTTTAGCAATACTCCTGAGCTCCGAATCATTGCATATTTGCACCTGTATTTCATTAATCCCCTCTTGGTACAGTCCTAGGTGTAGATGAGGGGAGATTCTTGAATAGCATGTAGAATCAGAAATCAGCTTCAACCTCGCGTGCATACAGAGACAGGGCTGCTTTGATGTACTAGACTATAATTTCTAGGGTCGCTGTTTGCCATGTATAACGTATGCATGCCCAATACTTTTATTTTTGAGGTAAAATGCCCAAGACTTGTGCACAGTGGTCCAAGAGCTCGTGCCACATAATCTACTCACCATCAACCTTGGCTCCACCAAGTTGCTGCATGATTCTTTCTGATTGGGAAGTACAACTTGATCACTGGAACAATTGAGAACTGTGAACTAATAACTTTTTCGCCTTCAAATTTGACCTTCAGATGCATTTCATGTTGTTCTGCTGCTTACTTTGGCACTTCAGTTAGGCTATCTCCAGCGGTTCCCCCATATTGGTTCTGCATAATTAAATGCTGCACTGTTACGGCACTGTAGACAGAGAGATGGAGTAGTTGGAATAGTGATGGGGGATGGGAGGACGGGGGAAGTGCTGGAGACAGCCTTAGGATACGGAATAGACTGGATAACTGAAACTTTGATTCTCTTCCATAGTTTTGGTCCTTGAATACAAAACTGTTTCAAACTTTCAGATTTGGCAGTAGTGGCATTGATGCTAAGCTGAGGAATGTGCCTCGGTGGCAAGCGGATGTCTTTCCTCAGCAACCAAAAAAAAGTCTGCCCAGGAATGCGTCACTGGCACGGAGTTTATTGATGTATATTTGGAAACATACTTTGCTTCATTAGCTGCAGTGTTGCACACAGGCGGTCCATGCTGATCTTGTCCAGGACCGGCTCTGCTCACATGCAGATTGCCCATCGGCTGGATTCAATCTTGCTTCCATCATGGCTCCGAGATAACAACTACTGAACCCATTACTTCCGAACTTGTGTATTTGCTTACAAAATGAAGCTATCTGTGGATGGAATGAGGTCTACCACTGGGATGGCAATGGTTGATTCTGTGGATGGTAATATTGACAAACTGCTTCTTAATCTTCATATCTTGCACTCTACCTTGCTTAAAAGCACTGCTTCAACACTGGAAACACCATAAGAATGTGTCACAGCTCATCAGCGTTAAGTAGATGTTGATTGACAAATTGCAGATTTCTTACTTACAAAAAGTTAAAAACCTCATTGTAGTCTCTGATGCTGCTTTGTTCTGTCACTCTGGGATACTCATATGATATTCAACTTTGCCAATGTATTTAGCTTTTTGTTAATTTGAGTTATCATCAGCACACAAATCTTTTTCATATCAACCAAGAAAAATAATTTCATTTTTTTTGGGTTTCTTGTTGTGTTCTCTCACCTCTTCACCTCTATGAAAGATATTGATGAGCAGCAGCTCTCAAGTTTCTTTTCTTTTCTACTAATATTTATTAGTTGTCCTGCAGCGCACAATGATATGCAATTCTTTTCAACCCCCCTGACATATCTCCATTTTTCATGCAGCTCCTTGATGGATGGATTATTTCATTGAATACGCTAGACACAGACCACCGGTGTAGCAAGTAGAGAGGACTACCACATGATGATTGGTGCAGTCGTGTGCAAGTAAATTGTCTTTGATCAACCATGTGCAGTATAATATGGATACAAGAGTATGTCATATGTTGCATATCAATGTTGATGTGCATTCCCTGCAAGTGGAGCGTCAGCAGGCATCCGTAGGCCCCCTTGAGTCTTGCCGCAGAGGATCTAGCAGGCTCTGGCGAACAAGGTGATGGACTGATGGTGATGCGGCGGCCGGCGGCACGCGGGCAGCCCGCTTGCACGCTCAGGGGTTGCCACATTATTTTTTCTCTGTAGGACCTTGTCTTAAAAGCATTGAGAAATGGTTCAAAAGTCCAGTCAACTCGATACAACATTGACTCGACGAATTTTCGCATATAGGTGCCTAGATTCAACAGTATTAGCATTTTGTTGGTGCAAAGAAAAAGAAGAAATATAGGCATTACTGTACATATTTTATACAGAGACACAAACTCAAAAATGTCTCTCTTTTGCGTCTACAAATATACATGACACATCCATAGTCTGGATGATGGATTTTTTTTGGTTTCGGGTTTAATTTCATTTCAGATAATGTCTATATTAAATATGTTTCCCAATCTCAAAGATCCAGCCTTCTCTCGTCAAGTTACGAATGACTACGATAGTACGATGCATGAATGGACCTCTTGATTAAAACTTCACTGCTATGAAAGTCAGGGAACGTCACAGCACAGCAGAAGGCCCCTCAAAACCAGTGCGGCATCTGAATGATACAACGACCCGCATAGCATCCATACATCTATTGGATAGTAGTATATCAATAGAACTGTAGCATTAGCATTGTTTTGTTCAAGAAATAATTTTTAGGTAATTACAAGCCTTTCCAAGGAATCACGAGACGAGATGCACCTAAGGTCCCATAACATCTTTGCATCGGACGTGAACCTCCAGCCGAAAGAGGCACGCAACATCACGCCAGACTTTCTACGGCATTGCTGCTTCAGTGCTTCATTTCTAGCAAAATGGCGCAGTGACCTAGAATTGCAATGTCCCGCCGTAATGCTGGCCGACGGAATCCTACAAGATGATCGTACATTTAAGTCTTTGCATGTAGAGCACTGTTTGCTTCTATCAGAGAAGGAATGCTGATATTTGATGATCAAATAGTCGAATGAAGCAACGGCCCCAGCCTTTCCAATGATAAATTGATGAAAAGACAAGTCAAAGCTGACGGGGATAGCAATCGAGTCTGGAATGCATGGAACAACTGAAATTTTAGAGATAAACATGAAATCGGCTCTCAACTATGAGATCAGCTCATATAAAACTTTAAATCATAAACGAAAATGGAAGGTGGGCAGCTGATTTACTCTACATGGAAACTTTTAGTTCTAGACACAGTTAACCAGAGGTTGGCAAGCGAACAAGACTTCATCCCAAGTTGGTACGATCTACAAGGCAGGATGCAAAGATACATCATACAGGTACATCAAACAATAATCCGATGTGTAGAATGTCACCTGTAGGAAAGGAAGGATGCTATCATGTAGTTCCATAAAAAGCTCTGATGCTGACGAGAACCTGGAACCAACAGAACAATATTTTTTTCATGACTTAACAACATATTATTGATTTGATGGCCACAAATATCGAGATTTGGTTTGCAAGAAGTAGCTTTCTATTTAATGATGCTTACCTTTTCAGAAGGCAAAAACATTTGTAGAGCTCTTCAATATCAGATTCAACTTTGAGTTGTATGTACTGTCTAAGAAGTATGGAGAGGCCAGAAAGAGTTTCATTCCATTCTTCACTACCTGAGTTAGGACACAAAGGTAGGAACGAAGCTATAGGCTCTAAAGCAGAAGATAATGGCTGTCTACATCTAGAATCTGTGTGTTGCTCTGCAATTACATTCAGAATCAGGCAACTGCTAACTCTAAACTGTTGAATCCATTTTTGAGAACTTCCTGGTGGGAGAAAAATTCTTGGATCTTTTGGATCATCAGCTCCACCATCATCATTAGATCTATTTTCAGCTCCAACATTAGGAGATTTACTTTCAGAGACATTGGAAGTGCTGCATGTGGAACCTCCTGATCTATGTAATGGAAGCAGTGTTAAGCAAATCAGCTTTCACATCCTCTGGTAATTCCTGCAGAACTGTCAAATCTGCCTGGCTTAAAGAATCAGGCATCAAATCAAGCTGTGTAACACTTGCTGTTTTTTCAAGTAATTCACTGGCTCTTGAGCATGAAGCATTGTTGGTCGCTTTAACTTCTGATAGCTGTTTCTCCTGTTTTCCCTATAGGGGTAACAGTAAAAATAGAGAGTGAAGAAGGGTTCGAGATAAAGAGCTAACCTTACTGAATCATGTGCTTGCAGGAGTAATTTATTTCAGAACTTCTTTCATCACTATGTTTACAGTGATAAAACTCACCTTGGTATCATCTTCATCTAAAGGCGTGGAGTTTTTGTGATCTCTGTATCTTTGAAGCTTTACATCACCAGCAGGTATAGAGTTGCGAGTAAATGCTGGCAAAGCAAGCGATTTTGAACTACTTTCCTTGCCCTTATCACTATTGAGGCTGTCCAGAAGACCTAGCAATTCTCCCTTGTACATGTCATTCATTTCAGACATTATCTCTGGAGGAAGGTTCTTCAGGACATCTAAATCAAGTTGGGATAATGGTGGCAGCTCAGCATTATGAACTCCAGTAGACCTATCACTTCTAAGATTCATTTCAGATGAATGTGACGTCACACCAATAGATGGCAGTCCAGATCTCAAATCCTGCAGCCCGCTAGTCCCTACAAAAGCCCCAACAGTCGATATTTATATTTTTCTCACTGAACAGAACACAGTCCAAAACCATACACATAGCTTCACACCATAGCAGCGGTTGCCCACTACCTGCAACATCATCATTCCCCAGCATTTCGCTGTGGTGTTTCTTGAGCTTTGCGGCTGGTGACGTAAGCCATGATTCAAGCATATTACCTTGTGGTGCTTCATTGAACAGAAAAGGAGCCATTAAGATTAAGCAGCTAAGCGTATACTACCTACAAAATAAGTCAAGTACTACGAGAAAGAGAGAGACACACACACAAAGATACAATTTCACCATGGAAGCATTTGAGAATTAAGGGGCAATGTGTAAGAACTGTTGACTTGTTACATCAGTATACAGCATAAGCATCTTTTCATAGTTTTTATTTCAGGTAAATGAGAGAATTCCCTTTATAAGAAAAATGTTACACAGTGTTTAAAATGTTACATAAGACTATAGCAAACGTTCAGGAATCAAATGCTACATTTCTGGTAAGCAGTCAAGTCACTGTCTTTCTCTTAATGATAAAGTTTCATCAGCTAGGATCAATCTTAACAGTATCCACTGAAAAGCACCTACAGTCAATAGATAGTAGTGCACCCTAGACCTAGGTTTCAGATGTTGTTAGCCACTTTTACTGTTAAGTTTTGACTTTTGAGACATGTTTTGCACTGAGATGCCTATAATCAGATGAAAATAAACAAAGATAACAGCTCTGTTATTTTACCAAAAAAAAAGTTTGTCTATTACTTGCACTACTGAAATCAGAAAAGTCTTTTTTATATTTAAACCTGTAAGTGCAACAAGGCTCCTTAGTGGTTTTGGTGTTTGAGTGACAATGCGATTAAAGATCTAATCTCTTTGTAAGATCATTTGACAGGTTTCTACATGTATATATTGTCAAAGGACTATTACTAGTGTTGCTTTATTAATGCACTTTGAGACACTTGACTTTCATGTTAAGAAAAGTGACTCTAAATTGTATCTCTTTCATTTGGATATCACTAACTTACTTGGATTTCTCATATATAACAAGTGGCTGATCATGAAGACACTCTATTGCATATTAAAGCCAATAATGATCAAGACAAATTGAATGAATGGATACTGAGCAAATGTGCTCCATCTACCTATCGAAGAGGTTTTCTAAATTGAAGTCCAACTATTTCGCTCAAAGAGGATTACTCACAAACGAAGAAGCTCAGCTTCGCTATCTCCCTCTGTGGAAATATTTCAAGACGGCATTATTCATCAAGACAAGACTCAAGTGGATTTCATCTAGATTTATATTCACCTTGAGCATAGGTATGCCGTACTATCAAGAGGGAAGCGAAGCTCGGAAGTCTCTAGTCAACTATGTGCTCACAGATAGTTCAGAGAGTGTCGAGCCAAAACACTTCCTCGTGAGTTGTTATTATGCTGAGGGTGGGTTCACCGGATTGTCCGGTAATCCTCACCGGACTATCCGGTGAAGGCTGAGCCCAGAATTGAGAGTGATCTCTCTGATCTTTTCTTGTGCTCTCATCTCCTGGTTAGGTGTATCTCTAATGGAGACAACACCTACACTTTGCTCATCTGTTGACACAGGCTTAGTGCCTTACCCTCTGATCAGGGAACCCCTCACCGGACTATCCGGTGAGCTATACCGGACTGTCCGGTATAAGGGGTTTGAGCTCCAACGGCTAGTCCGCCTCTACCGGACTATCCGGTAGAAACGCACCGGACTATCCGGTGATGGTCTGACACAGGCCAACGGCTAGTTTTATGAGGGTGGGTATTTATACCCCTCACTCTCTTCCAATTGGAGCTGCTGCTTCCCTCCACGTCCACATCCATCCAGAAGCTCTTAGTAACACCTCCCAACACTCTCTTTGTGAGATTTAGCTAAATTTGTGAGATTCTTGAGTTGGGAGAGGATTTGTGAGATTGTGTGAGCTACATTGTGAGCACCTAGCTTCTGAGCACAGTTGTCAAGCATTTTCGGGAAACGTTTTTGTTACTCTTGGAGGTTTCCTCCTAGACGGCGAGAGCAACCCGAAGGGCACCCAGCTTGTGGGTGCCACTTCTCTTGTAGGTGATTACCCCGCTCTTCGGAGCATTTGCAGTGAGCACCTTCATAGCCTTGGTGGTTGTGAAGGAGAGGCCGTGAGTTGAAATAGACTCAAGCTCTTGGTGGGCGCCTCAACGGGGACGTACAGACACTTGCGGGTGTGCCCGAACCTCGGGACTAAAATCCTTTGTTGTGTGTGCTGTGCCCTTGCTGGGAGACCCAAGCTTGGTGCTTGTGGTTGTTTTACTTGCTTGCATTACATTATTGCTTCCGCTATTATTATTCGTGTGCAAGTTCTCTTTGTGAGTGCGGGAATAAAGTGTTGCCGAGATCATAATAAACATACAAACACATTACACAGCTCCACATAGCTCGATAAGTATTTTCTCGTATATTTACCTTGGGGGTTTCGGTTTCTGTGTGACACCGGACTATCCGGTGTAGAGAACCGGACTATCCGGTTATACCGGACTGTCCGGTTGTACCCATCGGACTATCCGGTGTGAGTGCTGACGGTATGTTTCTAAGTGGTGTAAATTTTCAGTTACGCCTATTCACCCCCCTCTAGGCGACATCTAGGTCCTTACAAAACCAAAGGGGGTAAAAATTATAAGGAAATAAAAATAAACCAAAAAAACTAAAGATACCTCCCCGAGCCAAATCTGCATGCTCAAGCTTTGACATTGCTAATCCGACTCCACGAACTTCCTTCACATCTGGAATGTGAGACTGCACAACTTAGCCATCAACACGGTAATTACAACAGAAGGAAAGTCCAAACAGGCAGGGTTTTCTACAGCACATAAGGTGTACATAATATATGGAAAAGAATCTATTGAATTTACCAAGATGAAGAGCTGAAAATAATTGTTTTGCAATTCTCTGGAGGGTGACAAAACTGTCGGTTGCACCTGCGATCTTTGAAACAGTACAGGGAAGTAAAGATTAGAAATTAGTAGAATATGCAATGCACCTGGTAACACATCACTTTTTTGGCATCACAGAAATTTAGAAGCATACTAAGCCCATGCATCGTCTACAATAACAACTTGATAAAGCAAACAAATTACAAAAAGCTATGGTTATGCACTACTGTTTTACGCTACAAATGTTATGAACATGTATTCAGATGCACCAGTGAACACCATACCGTCATGGAGCGACTCGTGGTTTCACAGTCACCACATCCCATATACTTTATTGGCTCTCCAGCACCTTCCCTTCTTGTTTTCACCTTCAAGGCAAACATTCCGTTGGTAACTTAAACAATCAATTGTACAAATAAATAAAAGAAAAATTGTCTATAGTCAGTAGAAACAACCTTAAGTGTAATAGTACGTCCCTGAACTCCACACCCCTGCAAACGTAGAGAAACCTCCTTGCAGAGGTTGGTAAGAAAATGCTCAGCCTGCAACCAACAAGAAGTGATCAAACATGTAAAGGCATAAAGCTACAATAATGCAGAACATAGAAATAGAAAGGACCCACATCTTTGTTGTCGTTAAATCTGACTCCCCAGTTGATTTCAGCACCCACGGATTTTGTTTCCTGCATTGTGTGCGGAGGACAAGACTTAAGCAGGCTACATTGGTAATTATTTCATGTCAATAAATGTATTATCATGATATTTTCCTTTCATTCAAGAGCAGGGACTCCAAATAACTATCCTTGATGTTGTAATTTTGGTGTCCCATGTATACAAAAGCATACCCTCTGTCAATTTAAAATTCAATACCAATCACAAGGGAAAAAAAAAGAACTTAATTACTTCAAGACATGTTTGACTAGTGGACCAACGATACAGAGAAGATGACATGTGTAATTCTGCAACCTGAACACAGAAATAACATGTAACTACAAGCTCCCATGTTATTACCTTGACAAAGGAGCATAGTCATTGAAACTAGATAGACAGTTGAACAAGTAAATGAAACAGCTCGTTAGACTAACCAGCAGTTCCAACAAACCACGGGTGTTCTATACTGGTATCCTCTATACTTCCATGCAGCTTGCTTGTGACAAAGTAATCCTGCATATGGAACGTAGACTACATATTTGCACAACCAACCATGCTGCCCAATTGTTCGCACTCGTAAAGGGCTCACAAATTTTGCCTACAAGTTTTGAGGATCGGGCCCAATTATTTCTATATGTTTTTGAGCTAAAAATTGCTAAGGGGTCACTTGCATTGAGAAAAGGCATTTAGATCCTGATCCATTACCAACCCTAGTCACATGGTGCTCTCCTCTTTCCCAAGAGAGAAGTCAGGTGTACAAGCCCTCATTCCCTCGAAATTGCCAGGGATTCTCGCGCTTTATCTCAGGGTGAGGAGTGGCTGCGTAAGAAGCTAAAGTCGCATTGCCTAGGGTTAGCCTCCCTTGAACGCACCATTGCACGACTGCGTTCCAGGGTGTTGTATCTCAGAGAGGGAGATGCGAATACATCCTTTTTTCATCAGCATGCACGCTATAGAAAAAAGAAGAACTTCATTTCAAAGCTGCAAGTCGAGGACAGATTGTATGTCTCGCAGGAAGAGAAGCAGGATGTGGTTGCTGATTTTTTCGAGGCTCTTTTGGGTTCTTCTGAGGAGAGGAATTTTTCTTTCGACCTGGCAGCCTTCCATTCACAGCACAAGCAGGACCTCTCCCCTCTGGATGAGCCTTTCTCCGTTGAAGAAGTGTGGGCAACCATCCTGGACCTGCCTTTGGATAAAGCTCCCGGGCCTGATGGATTTACTGGTAGATTTTATAAGACCTGCTGGAGTGTTATTCAGAGTGATGTTCTGGATGCTTTGGCAGCAATTTTTGGAGGACACATTTTAAGTTCCGGCTATTAAATTCAGCGCTCATTACTTTGATCCCTAAGCATGCTGATGCCTCTGCAGTGAAGGACTATAGACCTATCAGTCTTATTCACAGCTTTGCAAAATTGGTCACCAAGATTCTGGCCAACCGTCTGGCGCCGCTTCTGCCCAAACTGGTTTCCAATAACCAGAGTGCATTTGTGAGAGGCAGAAACATCCATGACAATTTCATGCTGGTGCAACAGCTTGCCCGAACATTACACAAAAGCAAAGAGCCACACATTCTTCTGAAGCTTGATATATCCAAGGCCTTTGATACAGTATCCTGGCCTTTCCTGCTTGAGGTACTACAACACCTGGGGTTTGGTAGAAGATGGTGTAACCTCATGTGCCTGCTGCTGTCCACTTCCACCACTCAAGTGCTTGTTAATGGCAGCCCTGGACGCCTCATACAGCATCATCGCGGCCTTAGACAAGGGGACCCCCTCTCCCCCCATGCTATTTATTCTAGTAATGGATGTGCTGAACTCCTTGATCCGAGTGGCTTCTGGTGATAATTTGCTGCAGCCCATTGCCGGTCGACCTAATTGGCCCAGGGTTTCTATTTATGCAGATGATGTGGTCATTTTTCTGAGACCCGAACCCCTGGATTTATCTGCTGTGAGAGATCTTCTGCAGTGCTTTGGAGTTGTTTCTGGACTCAAAACCAACTTGGTGAAAAGCTCCACCATTCCCATCCAATGCTCGGAGGAAGACATTAACCGTGCTGGAGACATCCTCTCCTGCTCGGTGGGCAGCTTCCCATGTCCCTACCTTGGTATACCCCTTACACTTGCTAAACCAACTAAAGCCGACTTGTTACCTTTGATTGATAAGGTTGCAAACAAATTGCCGGGGTGGAAGGCTCCTCTCCTGAACAGAGCAGGCCGGCTGGTGTTAGTTAAGTCAGTCCTTTCAGTGACCCCTATACATGTGATGCTTGCTCTTGATTTGCCCAAATGGGTCGTTAAAGCAATTGACAAAAAAAGGCGGGGTTTTCTCTGGAAAGGGCAAGAACAAGCAAATGGAGGAAACTGTTTGGTATCTTGGCAGAAGGTGTAGCGGCCGTACCAGTTTGGTGGTCTTGGTATCCACGATTTGGAAAGGATGGGGTGGGCTCTGCGCTTACGGTGGCTCTGGTTCTTGAAAACAGACACCTCGAAACCTTGGCATGGTCTCCCTTTTCAAATCCCCACACAAGCAGCAGCCCTGTTTAAAATGGCAGTTGAGGTCAACATTGGCAATGGTGAGGATACTCTTTTTTGGACAAATAAATGGTTGCACGCCAGTTGTGTGGCTGATTTAGCCCCCGAGCTTTACCGGGCAATCCCCAAGAGAGTAGCTAAAAGGCGTACAGTGAGTCAGGCTCTTTCCAACAGATGTTGGGTCTCAGATATCAAGGGGGCCTTAACAGTTCAGGTGTTGACTGGTTATCTCCACATCTGGGATTTGGTGGAGGGTCCTGTCTTGCGACCTGACACACCGGATCAACTTGTTTGGAGGCTCTCTTCTAATGGGTGTTACAGCAGTAAATCAGCCTATAACGCAATGTTTGTCGGTACCATTAAATTCTCCCCTTGGAAGCGGATTTGGAAGACTTGGGCCCCAGCGAACTGCAAGTTTTTTATCTGGCTGGCCATCAATAACCGATGTTGGACTTCGGATCGATTGGCCCAGCGTGGTTTGCCCCATCAGCCGGCATGCCCCTTCTGCGACCAAGCACCGGAGACGATCAACCACTTGCTCTCCTCCTGCGTGTTGGCCAGGGAGGTGTGGGCTTTGGTGCTGCATAGGCTAGGCCTGGGAGTGTTGCTGCCTGACCACGCTGCTCGGCTCAAGTCCTGGTGGGGTCGCGCAGCAAGCTCCCTGCCTAAGGCGGGAAGAAAGGGCTTTAATTCTTTGGTCATCCTTGTTAGCTGGGAGTTGTGGAAACATAGGAATGCTTGTGTTTTTGAAAAACTCAGGCCGGATGCAAATGTTGTATACCAGTCAGTAGTGGCTGAGGGGCACTTTTGGTGTTTGGCCGGGGCAAAAGCCCTCCAGGAGTTAGTCAATAGGATCGGCTCCTAGAGGTCTTCGAGGGTGTGGTCGTGTATCTCTGCCCGGTGTGTGTTGTACTGTTCGACCTTGGGGGATTCTAATCACCCAGGAGTACTTTGTTCTCTCTTAATGAAATGAGCGCGCAGTTCTCCTGCGCGGTTCGAGAAAAAAAATTGCCGAACTTTTTCCACATAACAACACTTTGTATGTGTATCCA
Organism: Paspalum vaginatum; assembly: GCA_030272315.1. NCBI lineage: Eukaryota > Viridiplantae > Streptophyta > Magnoliopsida > Poales > Poaceae > Paspalum > Paspalum vaginatum. The sequence continues at coordinate 2,989,005 of CM059021.1, read as the reverse complement.
ATTAGACAGCCCAAGAACTATAATAAATCCTGGAAAGTTCAAATTATTATTTTTAGATCTAATTATTAGACGTCCTGGGGAGCATGACCAGACCAGCAGAGCTGCCTGTACCAGGTTCCATCCCAGACCCCAGTCAAATCCAGTTTTCAGTAATGCAAAATAGGTGCAGGACTGCAGATCACAACTGAACTAATGACTGAGATGCTCTTTTCTCTACCTGAACAGATCCAACAACTGAATTATCAATTCCTCTGCAATAGTTCCATAAAAGATCTCCAGTCTTTTTTCCAAACTCCTTGTGGAGGGTGTCCTGCAAAAGAAGCACCAGCATGTAGTAACCATATTTGGAGTCAGTCAGTGGACAGACTACATCTACGAGCCTAAAGAAATGGTAGGCATTGTGTGGCCATCACACGGTAGATTACACAGAAAATGTTCTTATGTCTTGTAAACAGACTCCAAACTATGTTCTTATGGCTTGTAAACAGCACAATCATTCTATTTTGCATTAGTAAATGACATTTAAAGTCAAGACTGAAACACACTATTATACATGTAAAATAAAGTACTGGAAAAATCCTTCTTAGCTTCCATGACAAAAGGGGGACTGTTTATGTTACACTTCACAAATAGAGCCAACATACCCTTGAAACACTGCGAAGTTGGCCACAACTTTCAATTTCTTTGCTTTTCAGTTTAGCTGAAACCATATGACCAATGCCAGGAAGTGCTTTGATAGATAGACTGCTGAGGTAATCATCAGCCTGTAACAGATGAATGTTGCAGTCAGTAAATTGCATATCCCTATGAGCATCATGCTATTAAGTTATTAATCAAGATAAGTAAATCCTTTTAGAGGGAGTGGCAACACAGGTTAAGGTTTTTTAAATCAGTTTAGCTCACAGGAATGAGTAGAACCAACTCCCAGAAATAAATAACCAAATCATAGTCAATATTTTCAGAGATTTGAACAATACAGATATGATATCCTAACTTCCAAGCTTAATTTTCAGGCCTGCAGGGAACAAAAGGATGTTGCAGGCAGTGTATTTTCTTCATGATTCCAGCATCAATCCCCTATCTTGAGACGGGGTTATAATTAAAGATTCCACAGGCGAATAGCCGTTAGGACCTTACCTGCTGGTGCTAAGCTAGCTGAGTTGTATATAGCTATATTAGGAGCTAACAGGAGAATGTGATGTCATACGATTCATTGTGTCATAAGCTTGTTTTAATGTTGTAGCAATACATTCATTACCTGTGAGGAACTTTGCAGGAATGCAAATCATATGGAAATCCTATATAAAATTATACAAGTTTTACAATGATCGGGAGAAACGTGAGCCCTCCATTTCATGAGATCCAATGGCTTCAAAATTAAGAAGTACTAATCAAAAAGTACCAATGAGTGGGACTAATACCAAAAATGAGTGGAACCATTACCAAAAAGATGTGGGCCCAATACCAATTTTAAAATTTTTAAAAATTTAAAGGGTATAAAAAAATATTCCACGTCTGTAATTATATGAAAGTACCATTGGTACTTATCAATTATCCTGAAAATACCATTGATACTTATCAACTATCCTCCAATCATTGTAACAAGACTCATAAAATTATTGTTCCAAAAGGTCCTAATTCAAAATCACCTGGAACATGCATCTATTATATAGAGATAACGGTGGGAACAGACACGCAGTTGGCTACAGCATGCATGTACCTTCTCACAGGGAATAAAGCATTGTCCATTTGGCTTTGCAGATCTGGTAGCTAACCGAGCTAGAAGCATGTTTTCAGCAATACCTGCACTAGCAGTACATTTTGTTGCATCAAAAATCTCACTTCTGATTCTCAGTGTTACTTCCTCAGGATCATCATGCAAGCATTCGGTCATATCCAAAAAAGCTTCATCACAGCTCAAAGCCTGAATTGTCCATAACATTGTCAGAATTGTGGATGGAGACTCCAAATCTAACTGTAGTGATGTAACACCAACGAATATGTACTGTATCTAGCATGGATAATCCTGAGATGTACCTGAACCTTACTGCAATATTTGTGCAAAGTACCATAGAACTGATCAGCAACCTACAAGGATTAAAATTTCTCAAATTCTCAATTTCAACAAAAGCACAAGAGGAATCAACCATCAAATGAAGTAACTTAAATTCTTAAAGATACCTGCTCATATGCATCAAAGTTATAGGGAACAATCATTAGGTGAGGACACCGAGCTTTAGCATCTCTAACAAACATGCCTGCCTTTATCCCTGTCATTCACCAATGAGGATGCAGCCTATGTTCAGATGTGTTCATAAAATTAAATTACAAATTTTCGATTGTAACACAAATAAAATAGCAGCACCATAATTTCGTGCCGGATAATTTGCAGATGATATTTCTGCTGTTCCTTTAGGATTATCCGAATGGCAAACTGCTACTGGTTTATCATGCAGCTCTGGCATATTTCTGATGACGACAGACACAAAAAAGCAATCCTGGTGGAAGCCTTACGTCAAAGATCAATATAATTAATTAAAACATAAGAAAATCAAGCATATTCCTGATGTCAGCTGTTACAAAACTACATCCTGGAATTCAAGGGTATGATAGTGATAGATTCAACTAGTAATTGCAGCTAAAACTTGGACTGAACCCTTCAAGCACAAACTTAATTTTGTGTGTATCTGTTTTCTCTAGGGGCGCATTGTCTCTATTTTTCACATCGAACTGGCGATCGGAATCTTAAATTACTGCTAGCTGGATCAACAGTAGGAAGTTGTATTCAGAAATCAGCATTTGATCTGCACTTTGTACACAATCATGTTCCTCAGAAGGTCATTTGCTCTTTACAACTACATTATCAGTTATCATGCTTACTGGATTCAATACTATATTTAAAATCAAATACTGCAAACTGATCTGATTTCCTATTTTTAATAGTGTTGTTTAGCTTTCTACAACCAAACAGGATGTGACAGCGAAAGTAATATGCCCAAGAGCAGAGCAGAAACGACAGGTCCCATTCATAACTACAAAAGAAAATAATTTCTTTAATAAAGAATTCAACATTCAAATTGCAATACACACACACACACACACACATACAGATATATATATATATACATACAGATATATATATATACATATATATATATATATATATACATACAGATATATATATATACATATATATATATATATACATACAGATATATATATATATATATATATAGATAGGACTACAAGATTACCATATCAATATGAATGATTGTTTTCTTCTTCCCTGAATGGTCAGCATTCAACTTAATGCTTTTAGCTTGTGATAAATTTGAGAAGCGCTTTCGATACCGATTCCTCCATGTCCCAATGAAGTGCAGTCGAGAGTACTAAGAACATCAACAGAATAAATAATCAGCATGACCAAAAACTGCATGATACAGTGCACATGAAGATATGTGATGAAGTAGAAGCAACAAAGCTTAGAAACAGAAGATTAAATTAAAGAACAAAATGCCAAATTTACCAACAATATAGCATCAAATTTTAAAATGAAATATCAAATATTGTTATTTGGCCCAGTGACATACCTTGAAATAATTCTCAACAAAGTTTGGATCTGTTAGGGTTGAATGTGGTCGACTAGAAGGTTTAGCTGCACTTTTCTCCAACGGCAAGGACAAATGGCTACCTGCAGAGCTTGTACTGCATACATTTGAACTCCTTGACTTAGCTTCTGGGGACTGAGGCACACCAAATTTACCGTCCATGTCTTTATCATTGCCCCTCCTTTCTGAACATGCAATTTCACAATCATACTCACCCTCTTCAACTGCAAAATCCCCACTATCTCTTTCTTCAAATGTTGATGCCATCTGTTCATCTGAGGATAACAAGTCCTTTGATAACTCCACATTATCAAACGAAGCTTCACTTTCACGATCCCCACTTTGATACTGTGATCCCTCCTGAGCAGATAAAGATTGAAACTCGATGTCCTTATGTTGATCGCTTTGCATCCCCTGGCGACTCGTTTCATTTTGTTTCTCAGAAAAGAAAGCAGAAAGTTTCATCTGCTTTTGGCTTGAAGAACCATTCTGACTTATTTGATATGGAGCACCTGAATTAAAAATACGGGGAACGTGCATAAGAATGTATGAACTAATGAGTACATACTAGCAATGTGCATAATCAGCCTATGCATCTGGTGCAAAGCATCAGCAAAGCCCACACAGGTTCGTTACAAGTACAAAATTCTACTTTTAATAAATTAACCTTGCTGTTCTGATAAAAAACGAGGGCATATGTCTACAGAACTAAGCGACTACTGCAGAATCATGATTTCTCGTATGGAAGTTTTACATGTAGGCCTTCGTAGTAAAGTGTGGTCCATGAAACATCTATCTTAGTCCCAGGAGAAGTTCACAAATAGTGTGTAATAATCTTACAATATCAGTGCACACAACCTTGCTACCAAAAGCATAACACCAGCAGCATGTTCAATCAGCTACAGCACTAATTAAGAAAAAGTTGCAATAAGGAAGCAGATGGTTCAGCACTACACTGACTACAAAATGTGAGCAGGGAAAAGAGAAACTACAGTTAAGGAGACGGTTCTCTGCCAGGGAGTCCACCACCCATGCCGGCTTCACCACAGGAAGTCCCCTGCTGAACGCTCTGGATCCAACAGCAAGATGATCAGTACCTAACAAGCCAACAAGCGTACTACAAAAACCTTGAGTGTCCCTTCCCTTGCCCTCCATTGATGTACCTCAGATTCCTCATTTTGCTAGTCGGGCAGGTTGCTGCAAACAATGTGTGTCACCGTATGCCTTGAGAAGTAGTTGACAAACCGGCCTCCATTGTTCAGCATAATCTCCTTCAGCTCCTACCAAAATTCCCAAACACAAAAATAAAACAAGTAAATAAAACTTCATCGGGATGATGCGCGCCGGTGCATCCGCGGTAATTATACCGTGATAAGATAATTCAGTGTAAAAAACGCTCAAGTGGAGCCTGCGGTGCGCGGCAGTCACCTGGCTCGAAGGGACGGTGAAGCCGTCGACGAAGATGGAGACGCCGGCGAACAAGCCGCCGGAGTTGGAGGCGTCGGCGTCGAACTGCGCGGCGAGCTTGTTGTTCTTCGCGGTCATGTAGCTGCCGAAGTCGGCGAACGGGGAGGAGGCGAAGGCGCGGCGAGGGTTTTTGGCGGGGTCGGAAGGGGACCCGCTTCTGGGCTCATCCCTCGCCCGCTTCTGGCCTGGCGACGAGGCAACCGCCGACGATGACGGAGCACGGGGGCCGGAGGAGGTGGAGCTCATGGTGGCGGGGGCCGGAGGGGACGGCGGTGGGGCGGGAGGAGGAGACGCGAGATGGAGCGGGCGGGGAATTTGGGTGCGCGCGAGGCGCGACTCGAGTGGTCAAGTGGGCGAAATGCAGCGGCGCGGATGGACACGGGTTCGTGCCGTGCTCGTGCGGGGGCACCGCGAGGCCGCCACGCGACGGTGCGAGTGCGCCCCCCCACCGACCGGGACCGGGAGCGGCCGACCGCCAAGGCCTTTCCAGCTAATCTTCTTGTATGTATACATAAAAGCTTTACAACGGATATGCATTTTCTCTGTACTGACTACATGTCTCGGCAGTCGGCACTCAAGAGGTAGACACGGCTTGAACAAAAAATTGAAAACAATCTTCAAAATAGTATCTCCAGAATAGAACCCCAAGCCCAATCAAAACAATCAATATTGGGATTTGTTTAGCAAAATGGAATCCAGAAATCCAATCCCATCCTAGTAAACGTGTGTTCATTTCTAGCTTAACTAGCATGGCTTACGTGAGAAGCCACGTTCGTGGAGAGCGGAGAACTCACTTGCATTTTGCTATTCTGCCGAGGCAACCAAACAAACATTTTGCTATTGACGGTTCGATCCTTTGTTCACGTCTCGTTGTTGCTTGAGTCCAACGGCTATCACATTATCTATATTCAAACACAATTATATTTACAGTACAGTTACCGTGTCATTTTCGTACTAGTAGACTGTCGTACGGAAGATCGGACTTAGCCACCGATGCCGCTCTATCTTGTTGCTGTTTTTCCACGTCCCATCCTGTCTCACCGCCAACGCCTCAACCTTGCGCTGCCCGTCCTTCTGCCGCCTGTGTTCGCTGATTTGTTTGTGGGGTCACTGTCTTCCGTTGCACGGAACGGCACGCGGGGGCCGGTTTTCCGTTTCACCACGACCACAGATCGTCTCTCCCCCGTCTGACTCCAGCTGCCGGCCTGCCTCCGTAGGCAGGCGTCTCCAACCAAGCAGAAGAAAACACGGGTGGGGGTAGGCCGACCGCCGACCGCCGACGCCGACGCTGACGGGGAAAAGGAAGGGCAAGGGAAAACCCACGGGCGCGCCGCGCCGGGGAATAAATAGCGAGCCGACCAAATCGTGGCGGGGGCGCGCTGTGGGTGTGGGGCAGGGTGTCCAGCCACGGAGCACGGGGGAGACCACGGACACCGCTCCACCCGCCCCCAGCTTCCCCACCCCCACCGAGCGGACACGGCTGCACGGGGAGGGTGGTCGACTGGTGGTGGTGGCCTGGTGGGGAAGGAGACGGACACGAGAGCGAGGGCGAGGCCGCGAGGGGAAGCCGAAGCGGAGCGAGCGCAAAAAAAAAAAAAAAAAAAAAACCTGGAGGGGCATAGGGAGGGAGCGGGGCAGCCTAGAGCTGTGGAGGAGGAAAAGGAAAATAAACTACTGGCCAAACCCTAGCCGAGCCCCGCGTCCGCCTTCGCCTCCGCACCCGCCCGCCCCCCCCCCCCCCCCAGCCGTCCGCGATGCGCCGGGCGAAGCCGCCGCAGCCGCAGCCGGCGCCGTCGCCGGAGATCCGGTACCGCGGCGTGCGGCGGCGGCCGTCGGGGCGCTACGCCGCCGAGATCCGGGACCCGGCCAAGAAGACCCCGATCTGGCTCGGCACGTTCGACTCCGCCGAGGCCGCCGCGCGCGCCTACGACGCCGCCGCGCGCTCCCTCCGCGGGCCCACCGCGCGCACCAACTTCCCCGCCTCCGCGGCGCCCGCCGCGCCGCGCCACAGGGCGCCCCCTCCCTCCGCCGCGGCGGCGCCGGCCACGTCCAGCCACAGCAGCACCGTCGAGTCGTGGAGCGGCGGCGCGCCCCGCGCCCCCGCCGCCTCCTCCCTTGCCAGGAGCGCCGCCCCCGCCGAGGACGGCGAGGACGAGGACTGCCGCAGCTACTGCGGGTCCTCGTCGTCCGTCCTCTGCGAGGACGCCAGCGGCGACGACGCCTGCCGCCTCCCGCGCGCCCCTGCCCTTCGATCTGAACATGCCGCCGCCCCTCGACGCGGCCGCCGAGGCCGATCAGATGGGTGCCCGCTACGACACGCTACTCCGCCTCTAGCTTGCGAGAGCCGCGGCCACGAATCGGGAAGGAGGGGAACGAGACCGGCGTGCTCTCTGCTTCCTTCTTCTTCGGCTGCTGATCCGGTGGTGTTCTCTCGCTAGATGATGGATAATTCTTGCTTTTTCCCCCTTCTTTTTCTTCCTTTTTTTTGGGTCCTTTTCTTCTTACCACGATGATGATGATGATTCGATATGTGAATAATTCTGTCATGTGCATGTAAGCTGCGAGGAAGGAAATCTGAGCTTTTCCTTTATCTTTCTCTGGTGTTTCGGGTGATGCTGCCGCCGCTCCTGTTGTTTCATTTTTAGTTGGAGAGATAATGGAAGAAATCAAGAAAGATCATTTATACAGATCATCATCATCATCTGCTGCTGCCGCTGCCTGCTGCCGCTTTATCATCTCAGAATTTGACTGACCCAACTGAGCTCGACATTCCTATAGCATAATAATCTACTGACTAATTCATCTACCGATGCGCAAAGCATCATGTTTATGCATGCCCTGTGGCTTAGTACAAGGTTTCAAGTACAATGGGTAATCTCATGTGAAAGTTCTAAGCTAGTAGTCATAAACTTGGATTTGGTAAAACTATCTGAATGTTCTAAGGCAATATTTGGATTGTATTTTTGCAGTGCTACTTCTCCCCAGCCACTGCGGATTCTTTTGCTATTTCTTGTAAGCATGGGTTAGCACTGACTGGTCCCCCGGTTGATAGTATCATGTGGAGTTGAAGCGGTTTTTCGAAGACTCATGTTGTGAACCTGAAGCTAATTCTTGAAATGATAAAATTATTGTTGGGCAAGAATGATGTATGCCATCTAGAGGTGACTGCTTACTGCAGTGGTTACATTTTATGCTTGTCTCAAATCTGATGTATAGGTGATATGTAGCTCCTCATGCTTATGCGTGATTAACCTTCCTTCATTGCTAAGTGTAAAAATACATTGCAAGCTATTTGCTCAATTTTCAGTCACTTTCATCTCGGAATAAGAATGTCAAATTAAACTGTACTATGCCTGTACTATGCAAATCATGTTTGATTTCCTGATGCTGCCTAAGCTTGATTGACGAGCTTCCTCTTGTTGTCTTTATCTGTGATACACACTCTCATATACATAGTTACATGTATATCTTCAGTGTTTTTTATTGAAAGCAAGTTGTTGGATCAAGCCAACGGAACTTTTCTTTCTTTCTTTCTTTCATTTTCGCTGTGCTCGATACTTCAATCCAAGTCAGACGGGCCTGGAAAGGTAGCACTGATACCGAAAGCGCTGTGTCATGCACAATGACAGAGCTTCCATCCTCTTATCGTTACTGCCATTTGGCAGGGAAGAAGAATCCTCCACGCTCTGTTAGCAGTAGTCTGTCCCGAATCTACTACACCTGGCACTGGCAGGCAGCTGAGCCTTTTGACGAGTCTCTTTTTCATTGGATCTGTTCTGAATCAGTTTCTGGATCCTTTTTTGCCTCCCTACCACTTCTGCCAGTAAATATTCAGACCTGAAGCCCAGGCTCAGAGATTGCAAAAAATTCACAGGAAAGAATTTAATTTTACAGAAAAAAACACAGAAATGAGAAGAAAAAAATCGCATTCCAAACAGGCCGTTGCACTAACACCTGGGGGCAGGAGGTGCTTTCGGTTAGCAATGAGCCAATGACTGAGAAGCAGAGCTGCAGATGTTCTCAATGCACACTGCCACGCGCAGAAAATATTTGTGCTAAGAAATTCCGCAGAGAAAGGTGGCGTCACCCCCAGTGCTTTCGGCCGGTTTTTATTGCGGTCCAGTAGAAGCGGCCTGCTTTTGTGGGCCTCGATGCTCATCCTGGGCTGGGCTCTAAGAAAGGCTCAGGTTCAGGCGACCTCTTCCCGTTGTTGTCCCGGTTCCCCGACCAGCTCTTGGACTGGTTCGACATGGCTCGTTTTGCCGTGTTGTGCAGCTTCGTCCTCGTCGATCAGAAGACGCGGGCAGGAACGATCAACGGGCTACGGGGCCGTCAGGTGTTACGCACCCCTTCCCACGCGTTTTGGCGAATGGACGCAATTCCTATCCTACTCGTAAAACACGGTTTTTGATCTGATCCCTTGTACGCCATGGACCGGATGCAGTCCCCTCTCTTGGCTGTCGTCTGATCGTCGAGCCAGCACGTGGCCTCACTGCTCTCGGTCGCGTGCTTCACGGATTTGGAACCTTGCCGTGCCGTCGTCTGGTCTGGCCGTCCACCCCGCGGCTCCAGTTAACGTTACGACCCGCGCTCTGTGCGAATGTGCCGCTGGTGCGTTGGAATACAGCGTGCGCGCGCACGGCGCACCTGAAACCGGCGGCGTGACATCAGCCGGAGACCGTCCCTGACAGCAGCGGCACCGGCGTGGAGACGGGGCCGCTCCGCCGGTGTGGCGGTCGATACGAATCCAGCTCTCCCATGCTCTCTTCGTTGCGATGCTGCGTGGTCAGCGCGTGCTGCCCCGCCCCGCGGAGCGGCTGGACGCGCGCGGTGGCGCCCGCTCGAGTGCGGAGCCGTGCGCCGCCTGGAGCTGCAGCCCGGAATCGCGCGGTGGAGAACTGGAGACCCATGCCGCTCGCTCCTCCCCAAGTCCACACTCTACAGCTCCGAACCCGAAACCATCTGGTAGACTGGGGCTGGTACAGGCACCAGCGCGCGCACCGAGACGCGACATGCAATACGACAGCCACGCGGGCCGGAGGGAATCTCTGCGCGGCGGCCCCACGCCCGCCTCCACTTTTCACACCCGTTCCGTACTGTTCTGCACATGGCCCCCGGCGCCGGACGGCCTCCATTCCCCTCCGCTCTACACATTTTCCTTTGGCGAAAAATTTCTCCGGATCTGGTCCTCTGCTCCCAACGAAAACATGGCGAGGCCCGAGGGCACGAGCGGAACAGCCGGCGGAACGCGACAAGATGCGGCGGCGAGCCCCGATGCGTGCGTCCACGCTGGTTGACGCCGGCCGGCCGGCCTGCTCTGCCTCGGTCCCCGTTTCGGTTGACTTTTCGCCAACGCATCGATCGGCCCGCGGCCGCCCGTGCTGTTTGTCTCACAGTATTTTTCACCGAGAGCATGTCATGGGGCTGGATCAGAGAAGGGGCGTTGTGCGTGCGAGCTGGAACCGTGATCCATCAATGGATTGACGACTCGACTCGACTCCTACGGTGCCGCAACGTTGCTGCTGCTCCGTAGCTGAAGCCGGTTCCGAACGCACCCAGCCAGTGCCTGCCTGTGCAACAAAACGGCTGGGCCTTTAGCACCATACTGCGGTGCTAGTAGCTGTGTGCGCACGAGCCAAGTGCCAAATTGTTTGTTTTGAGGGGCTCGGACGCGTCGCTTTCGCGCGTGAGACTCAGCGCTGCAGGGTGGGTTCAAACACTGCGCGAGAGCACGCGACGGTGACGCTTTGCACGTTACGCTAGCGGCTAGCCACCGCCGATGACCACGGACACGGTGCCAGTACCAAGCAACAAGGACCACGTTTCCACGGGCCGTCCAGTACTGCATTTTCCCTCCCCTGTTCTTCTCAGCGTGGATGTCGGTCGCCCAGCCTGCCCCGCAACTTTTTGCAGCGACAGCATTTCGCACCGAGAGGGAGCCAGAACTCATCAAGCGGGCTCACCACGCTCCAAGCTCGCACTGCCACACTCCCTCCCACTCATTAAATACGCCTGCACGAGCCCCACCACACCCTCACGCACGCGAGCGACACTCTCCCAGCCCACCCCCACTCTCCAAGGCAGCTACGAACCCAGCCATGGCACTGGCAATGCGCGCCGGCGTGGCGTCGCTGCTGCTCCTCCCCCTCCTCCTGTCGTCCGGGTCGGCGTCGGCGTCGACGCTGGCGCTGTACAACCGGTGCGGGGAGACGGTGTGGCCGGGCATCCAGCCGAGCGCGGGGAAGGAGCTGCTGGCGCGCGGCGGGCTGGAGCTCGCCCCCGGGCGCTCGGCCGCCATCCGGCTCCCCGCGGGCTGGTCGGGTCGCGTGTGGGGTCGTCAGGGCTGCCGCTTCGACGCGTCGGGGCGCGGGCGGTGCGCCACCGGCGACTGCGGGGGCGCGCTCTACTGCAACGGCGCGGGCGGCGCGCCCCCCGCCACGCTGGCGGAGGTGACGCTGGCGTCCAACCCAAGCGCGCAGGACTTCTACGACGTGAGCCTCGTGGACGGCTACAACGTGCCCATCGCGATGACGCCCGTGCACGGGTCGGGCGCGCGGTGCGTCCCCGCGGGCTGCGTCAGCGACCTCAACCGCGTGTGCCCCGCGGGGCTCGCCGTCCGCGGCGGCGGGCGCGTCGTGGGGTGCCGCAGCGCCTGCGCCGCGTTCGGCGCGCCGCAGTACTGCTGCACGGGGCAGTTCGGGGGGCCCCAGCAGTGCAAGCCCACGGCGTTCTCGAGGCTGTTCAAGGCCGCGTGCCCCAAGGCCTACTCGTACGCCTACGACGACCCCACCTCCATCCTCACCTGCTCCGCCGGCGCGTCCTACGTCGTCACCTTCTGCCCGCACCACCGCTGAGCTGTGCTGTGCTGGTGTAGCTGTACCTGCTGATTGTTGCTGGTTCCTTGCATTGTTTTACGGTGTCGGTGTCGTTCGTTGCATCCATGTGTAGTGTTGGTATTACTATGATAATGGTCTGATATGGACGTAGTAGTGTGATGAGATCCGGTCGTGGTCTACCGCTGGTAGGCCGGGCTTTGGGGTATATCGAGGGTATATGGAGTCTGCATTTCCACTATGAACACTATTTGATGGATGTTTTCGTTTTCTTGCCATGCCACCGTGCGCCTTCTTCGCTTAGGAGCATCAATGCGCTTTGCCGATCTACGGAGGGAGAAGCTCGAGTTCGAGACTTGAGATCTGAATCGTGCACAGTAAAATCACTCTTCATCAGATCTGGGTTTTTCACCGGTCATCAGATCTGCTGCGCGGTGGATGGCAGCAGCAGTGCCGGGTGCCCGGCAGTGGGGGTCGGCCAGGCGCGCAGGCTATCGGCCACCGCCCGTAGCGTCGTGCAAGCTGGGCTAGGCCGCCTTTCGTCACAGGAACACCATCATTCCGGTCGGGGCCGCGCGACATTCGAGGCTACTCTGCCTTTTTTCCTTGTGGTAAAACCGAGGCGACACTAGTGCGGCGGGGCGGGGCGGGGGACGGGGAGTTCATCGGAGCCCGATGTTGCTGCGCTGCGCCGGTGCGCCCACGAGCGCCATTTCAACGCTGAAACTGTTTTATGCTACTACTAGTACTCTACGTACAGTATTATTAAAGAAAATGGCACTGGCAGGCTCCGGTAAGAGTGTTTATCCATTTTTTTTATCACTGTTTTTTTCTATTTCAATTATTTCTAGCTACAGTAACATTACCGTGTCAAAATAATACTATAACGCTACAGTGTCAAAATAATACTATAATCAATCCATACAGAGACTCCGGAGCAACCTGAGCTGAACAAATATCATTCCCGTTTGGCTGTCCATTGTTAACCAATAATACTCCAGCCATATTAGGCTACCCTAATGATATGCTTTAAATTGGTTCCTTAAAGCACTGCAACAACAGTACTATTTGACACTGTTTTATATTATATTTGACATGCAGGAGGAATTGAAACGAGAAGTACTTTGGAGAGAGTCTTAGGGCGTGTTTGAATGGCTGCATGTGCCTTCGGCCTGTCCCGTCGGATGCAACGTCGGTGTGTTTGGATGCCTGCAGCGGTGACAGGGACAGGCTCCGCGCATGCAGATTCCATCCTCGGGCCAGGCTCCGCGCGTACGCCAGATTCGAGCGTTTCTGCGCATGCAGGCTCGCGGGATGCGAGTTTAGCTCGGCATGAAAAACAAGGTATCTTTTCATCTTGCTTTTTTGTGTTTATCTCGTGATTAAAATCTTCAATAACTGAACCAATTTTATATTTGCGTTCGTGATGTTTTTACAAACAAAACTAGACCATATTTACCCATCTTAATGTTAAAAGATCATTTTTTCTTATTTATTTTTTTATTCTAACCTCTTTTTAATGCACAGAACCAAACAACGTTTCTTACGAGCCAGGCTCAACAAATGCTACCAACCAAACAAAAGGTAGTTGTATACCATCAGTCTGGTTAGAGTGAGCCTGGCTCTTCAAATACAGACCAAGCTAGATCACGCAGGCATCCAATCGCACCCTAGGTCTGCTCGTTGTGGCCAGCGTAGCATTGGCCAGTGGCCACTGGCGTTTTACTCCACTGCACCAACCGCGGAGGACGGGCGTCGGTAAACTTTGACTCCGCTCGCTTCAGCGTCTCTCACGCCGAAACCGGGCATCAACAGTAGCAAGAAGATTTTGGACTCTCTACTGCTCACATTCGATAGTACATGTGGCCGGTGGCTATTGTTTTTTCCCGGATTTGATTCTCACACCGCTGTATCGAGCAGAGCCTTTGGATTCCCTTGACGCGGCCTGCCTGCCTTCGCTGATAGAGTGATAGCAGGCTGGTCCGTGCGCGTGGACAGTGGACACGTGGAACGGCACAGGTGAGGGCAATGCCGTCGACACTCCTCTTTTTCACGGCAGGGCACGCCAAAAGCACAATAAATACTCCAAATAAATAATTGCACTATACGGAGTACTATAACAGTACATTTATTACGCAAGTCTGAGCGTCAATGTACCAGTACTACGGCTCTAGCAGTACCGCACTACCGCCCTCTTGCTTGCTCGACCCTCGACAAACGGCGGAACCCCTTTCACGGCCAAAGCCTCGTTTCGCTCCTGTTTTACGCAGTTCGCTGAAATTTGGAGCGGCCGCCTTTCCGCGTAAGAAATCTCGAGACCAAAGCCCACCAGATCGTTTCTTGCGTAATACTCTCCCCATTCTTTTTTTTAATTATTTTTAAAACTTCGATCATTTGTTTTATTAAAAAATTTTCATTACCTACCATTTATTTTATTGTTATTTTTTTGTCATTAGAGATAGTTTAAGTATGCATTGAATTTTTATATATTTGTATAATTTTTTTGAATAAAACAAAGAATTGAAATTTTGAAAAACAAAATTAACCGCCTTAAAAAAACAGAGAGAAATTTAAATATAAAAAATGGAATAGGCGATCGCGTGTTCCGGCCACCGGAATTGAGTGCCATGAACGCCGTCCTTGCGGCTTTGCCTCTTTGGCTGGGGCACCTGCAGGAGAATACAGCCGTGGGAGGGCAGTGTCGCAGTGGCGACGGCAAGACAGCGTATACCGCGTGCCATCTGACGAACCCAAAGGCCCACTTGTCTGTTGTTTATCCGGTCAATGAATAAAAAAAGGGACCACTGTACCGTGCGGATTCATCACCAAAAAGGAGAGGCGGTACATCTGCAATTACTACCGCTATGTGAAATTGAACCTGATGCAAAAGGAACACGTCGAAAGCAGAAGGTTTTATCTTTCGCGTGGGAAAGAAAAGGAGCAGATCCATGTGCGATGCGATCCAAACTTTTCAGAGCGGCCAGCAAAGGTGTGTGCGCCATGGAATAATCTGTGGGGTTCAGCTTCAAGGTCCAACTGACCAAAGTACTGCTGCTACCGAGACGGAGATCGATCGATCGACCAGCTTGGCGGATCGCACGGTCCAGTACCCGACCACCAGCTTTTCATTCACTCACCTTTGCTGCTTTCTGGTGCTCATATATTCGTATGGTATGATCCATGATCGTATGTGGGTGAGCGGTCGGAACTCGAAACAGACAAGGGAGGCGTAGCATGGGGCGCACATGAACTCGCCGCGGCAGGTAGGGCGCGCGGTGCAAGCGAGACGTGGCGGCGCATGTGGCCATGCGTGGCGCCCCGGACCGTGGGTGCGGGGGATCCATCTGGTGCAAGCAGATGCCTTTGGTTTCATCTACGGACGCGATCGGAAGGAAATTAATCGAAAGATCTTTGAAGCTTCAAGGCAAAGCTGCTGGGCCTGATCGATTGCATGTTCTTCTCAACCTCGCCAAAGGAAGAAATCCCCATGCGTATGCAGGCAGTTACAGGACCTGTTTCCTTAGGCTTCGTTTGGCAAATTGTGAATGTAATACACGTGTTAACAAGCCCACGCGTGGATACGGTTGGCCACCCAATCCCCGCGTGGATACTTTCTGCCAGGCCCGCCCAACCTTTCCCCGCCGACCACTCCTCTCGCTCCCCTTCCTCTTCAAGCTCCTCGACGCCGACCTCTCCTCCGAAGCCGCCTTCCGCGCCGTGCTCGCCGTCGGCCCCGTCGCTGCCGCGCTCTCCAGGCCCCCCGCCGACCGCATCGCCGCCGCCCTCCTCGGCCGCGCCGTCAAGGCGCTCGACGTGCTCAACGCGGCCTTCCTCGCGCTCGCCTCGCTCCGCGCCGCGCTCACCGCCGCCTCCTCCCTCCCCACGCCCTCGCTCCACCGCGCGCACCTCGCACTATCGGCTCCGGCGCACCCTCGCCCTCCAGCACCATGTGCGCGCTCTCCCTCAACATGTCAGGAAGGTAGGAACTGGTCCGCCAGCCGTCACCACGCTAGCGCCATGGCCACGCACCTCGCGCCGCGGCCCGCGCAGGCGCCCGATGCGGGCGCCGGGTGTGACCTCGGACTCGCGCTCCACACCATGAAGCTCCGTCCTCGTCTTCACTGCGTGGGCGCTGGTCGCCGCGGTGCTGTGCCAAGACCGGGCGTCCGCAGCCATCGGTGCGCCGGCCCCGCTGCCCAAGCAGGCGCAGTGGGCGGCGCCCATGTCCGCACTGCAGGACCGGGCTCCTCGCGGAGATGCAGGCCATCAAGCGCACGCGGGAGGTGACAGAGCGCGCCGAGGAGTTGCGGCGGCATGCTGAGCGCTGGAGGACGGCCTCGTGCCGCTGGAGCGCCAGGTGCGCACCGTCTTCCACTGCGTCGTGGCCTGCCGCGCCGAGCTCATCCGCTCATCGAGCACAGCGCACACGTCGGCAGCGCATGAGCCATGAAGGAAGAAGGGGATGGAGGAAGGTGGAGAAGATGGAGAGGAGAAGTTGGAGAAGGAGCACCTGCCTCCGTCGATTGAGGAGCCGCGTGCTGTGGCGGCGGGCGGCGGCGTCGAGAGGGTGAGGGCGATACGGGAGAGACGAGACGCGAGTCGAGATCCACGCCGGGCACAGGCTGCTTCTCACCCCTGTGGGTTGGCAGAGGTTGGGCCTCAATCCATATCAACATTCAGCCTGCCAAATACAACTTTGGACCCGAAATGGATTTCAACCCCGCATGGTTTCTGATCCATAAACCACGTGGATTGGGCCTCGATCCACACCAATACCTGGGCTGCCAAACGAGGCCTTATGTAATTTCCATGTTATTTCTGTGTCTGTGTCTTTATAATACTCCTGACCTTGAGTCTCGGCTCAAGTGGCTGTGTATTATTTGCCAGCTCTGTTCTTTGTTTGCAACGTTAGGTACATTGTTTTGACAGAAAAAAGGTGGCATTGCTTAGTTAGGCTGACTAGTCCTTATTTCTCAAATTCAAACTTTTCTATGGGCTGTTTGGTTGCCGCGCTAATGGGTTGGCCACGCCAAGTGAGGACGAGGCCCATTGTTTGGCTAAGACCACCGCACCCCTAGCCAGGCCTAAGCGGAGTAGGTAAGGGCTCCCAGGGTGGCTCCGGTTCAATTCTAGCCACCCTGTTTGCGCTCCGCGAAGGCCAGCCGAGGGCTCTGCGTGGCTTCTCTCCGCGCTGCGACCTCATGAGGTGGAGGTGTCCGGCGACACCGCGGAATCCGGCGTCGGCCGCGAGCCTCGAGGAGCGGGAGCCGTGTCAGCGGCCGCGGCAAGGAGGGGGAGGAGCGCGGCGGCGGCTATGAGAAGGTGGGCGAGAGCCGCTGCGGCGGCGTCCGCGAGGAAAGGGGACCGAGAGCTGCGCCAGAGGTCGTGGCGCGGGTGGCGGCGTCGCCAGCCGCGGAAGGGGACGACCGGGCCAGGCGGTGGCTTCGCGGGTAGATCTCACCGGCGAAGGAGGAGGATGACCAGATCTCCGGCGTGCACGGAGAGAAGAACCTAGGGATCTCGCGCATGCACGGGCAGATCTCGCCGATGCGGGAGCCGGCGGAGTTGGAGGAGGCCTGTGGAGGTGGATTGTGCCGGCGGAGGTGGAGGTGGCCGGTGGAGGTGGAGGAGGCCAACGGAGGAAGAAAACTGGAACCAAACATGAGCTAAATTTGGACGAGCTACACAGAAAATGCCACTAAATAGAATTTATTGGAATACAATAGCCCAGGGTGACCTGAGTACAGCTAGCCTAGCCAGGGGAGGGAGACGGGCTACAGCTGAACAAGCAATCAAACTGACCTTATATCTACAATTCCAAAACAGCGTCAAATGGTGCCGGATTCTTCACAATAGGTATAGCGTTGGAGAGAGCTTGAGATGCCTTATGCAATGTTATGAACCCAGCTTGGAAAACACAAGAACCTCGTGCGGGAAAATTAGGACACAGTGGCCCAACGCAACGATCTGGCCCAGGTACTTGCGCTCAGTTTGGTGCATCCACTTTGAGTGGGCGTGTACGTGTTACTAGGATATGGATATTATCATATGGGTCTCTGCACTCTCCAGTAGCTGATGATGATGAATGTTTTTTTTTTTTTTGAGAACAATGATGATGACTGATGATGCACTGTTTGTTGAAAATGGCCAGTGTCTAGTTGATGATGGGTTGTTCATTTGCAATCGCGACAACTTCAGGCCCAATACGCTCTGGTCTTGCCATTTTAAAATTCCATTCGGCCCAATCGATCATGCGGGTCCAACCTGCTTTGCACAGCAGCATGTACGAGTAATATTGCTGTTGTTATCGTCTTTTTTTTCCACGAGCTCTTGTCGCTGCCGTAACAATAGTAAAAGCATCTACGTCATTATTTATAGAGGTGCTTAAAAAAGAAATACTAAACACCACTTAAAAAACTAATTTCTACGATGCAAGAAAGATGCTTATATATATACAACCACTTTATTAATATTTATTAAACACCAATATTTAAGTAAGCATCTCATATACTTTTTAGACAACTGATGCTAAAGAATAAATCGATTTTTATTGCTAAATACTTTCTTCAAACATCTCATTGTACATGAGACGTACTCCTGCTCACTACGGTGCGGAGTACGATTCAAAAAGAGACGGCAAGTGGTCGTACCAGTACCAGACTACTAGTCCTTTAATATATCCCTCGGCCTCCCGGGGCAAAAACACGTACAGTACGTGGAGCCTGATACTGCGTCATCATCAGCGGCATGCTATATTTCCCTGGTGCTGTACACGCGCACGCCAACCAAACGAGCCAACTAAACCGTACGCCCGTCACGGTTCCTTCCCTCACGCACACGAAACACGGGGAAACTTATAAAACCCCAAAACCGCCGGCACGTCACGGCCCCGGACCCGGACGGATCAGTCGATCACGAGCGCGCCGGACGGCCACAAAAAACTAAACCAACCCGAGAGAGCCCGCGTGTTCCACGCTTCCAAACGCTTCCACTCCACAACCCCAACCGCCCGGGCGACCGGCCGGCCGGCCAAAAACCATCGAGCTCTGTTCCACCGCCCGTCACAGCTCGTCGTCGGATCCCGGCTCCCCGGCGCCGGCGCCCATGAGGGCGGCGTGCTCGGCGAGGAACCTCTCGGCGACGGCGGCGTGGACGGCGGCGCCGGTGGGGAGCACGTCCTCGTCGATCATGAAGTAGGGCGAGTGTCCCGTGTGCACGGAGCCCAGCGTCTCGTTGCGCACCCCGATGTAGTAGAACCCCGCGGGCACGGCCTGGGAGTAGAACGAGAAGTCCTCGGCGCCCATCATCGCCGGCACGTCGCGGTAGCTCGCCGCGCCCAGCAGCTCCGTGGCGACGCGCCGCACGTGCCCGTACATGCGCGCGTCGTTCACCGTCGGCGGGTAGAAGCTCTCGTCCTCGAAGAAGTCCACGTCGGCCGCGCACCCGTGCACCCGCGACTGCGCCGCGATCACCTCCTCGATCCGCCGGCGGAGGTGGTAGAAGCTCGCGTTCGAGAAGGCGCGGAACGTGCCGCCCAGCACCATCGGCGACCCGCTGCCGCCGGTAGTCTCCTCGCTGTCGTCGCTGCCGTTCACCACGGCCACCGACACCACCTGGGAGTCCAGAGGGTCCGCCTCGCGGGACACGAGGCTCTGCAGGCTGATGACGGTGGACGCCGCCGCCAGGACGGGGTCCGCGGCGCGCGCGCCGGCGTCGCCGCGGATCACGGCCTTGAAGAAGCCGCAGCCGGCGAGGAGCGCGCCCGTCCGGGACCCGACGATGGACGTCGGGTGCTGGTGCGAGACGTGCACCGCGAAGATGGCCTCCACGCCCTCCAGCGCGCCGTCCTCGATCATCCGCTTCGCGCCGCAGCCCGACTCCTCGGCCGGTTGGAACAGAAGCCTCACCGTGCCCTGAACCCAACGCACGGAAAAATGTCAGCGAAGCCTCAGGCTGTCCCGTTGCTGCCGCAGTGCTGCCCTGCCCTGCCCCTGCACGGCTCCTATTTTCTAATTGTTGCCAAATTTCAACTCTTCACAAAGAATGTACGCATTTATCTTAATCTAACATCTTACTACTCCAGTATTTTTTCACTGCCTTTTTGTGTCGATCAATATCGCTAAGCAAGCACTGACCCACTCACGCAAACACACCGGTGAGCGTCAAATGTCAACGGTACCTGAAGCCTAAACCCACGGCAGAAAGGAGCTTATGCGTCCAGTGTGTCCGTCCACAGGTTGTAGTAAAAGAAATGCCAAGAGCACTCAGTGATCAGAAACCAAGCATCTGATGACCTGAATCCGATGCTTCGAAAGCAGTGATCCGAGGCGTGCCGTACCAAGTTCCAGCACCACGTTTCACAATAATTGACTAAAAAAACACTGTGCCGAGGAATAATTTCCCCTCGACGCAGCACTAAAAAAAAGCCAAATAAAAGGTGCTTGTTAGCTGCAAAGCAAGCACGCATCATTGACCCCCCCAGCAACTCGTCGGACGCATGTGAAGGAATCCTTAATCGATCAGTGCTTGATGCTGACCTCTGCATGATGCCGTTGCCAGCCACCGCAAACACTACCAATCGACTGCCTATGTAAAAAACGTGGCGATTGGTGACACGTCGTCTCCGCACCTTTGACACCCGTCTTAAACTAATGCGTTCCCGCTCCCAACTTTTGCCCAAAAGCGAAATCTAGCGACCTAAATTCCAGATCACGCCTCGAGTAAAAAACAATAATGGTGAGACGGCATGTGGCCTCCGCCAGGTGCAGAGAACACTGGCTAGGGCCCCTTGTCAAAAACTACTAGTACTACACATCTACGCAACGCAGAGATAGGTGATAAGTACGAGACGACAGGAAAGGGAGGGGGGGTACCTGGAGGTGGTGCTCGCGGGACTTGAGGATCCTGGCGGCGCCGAGGAGCATGGCGACATGGGCGTCGTGGCCGCACGCGTGCATCTTCCCGGGGCTCCGGCTCTTGTGCTCCCACTCCACGGCCTCCTGAGCAGGCACACAGAGAAGCCAAAGCGTCATCAGGCGGGAAGGGGACGGGGTGCCGTGCCGTGCCGAAAAGCCAAACTGGCAGACGTGCACGCGGGGAAAGGGGGACTGGGATAACGTGAAACGAAAACGTGCCGCCGTGGGAAAACGTTAAAAAAACTGCCCGTTCGGGGCACGCGGGCGGATCGGGATCTCGCGGGCGGAACCGGCCCGCCCGTCCCGGGTTTACCAACGACGAGTGCCATTTCGGGCAAGAAACCCGAAAGCAGGCAGGCGATGGCGCCGCCCGTGATCTCTCGAGATTCAGCTGTGAGCATTTGCGTCTTTTTTGCAGCGGAAGACTGCAAGGCTCCTGAGAAACTTTTATCGCGGAGCCGGAGACATGTGGACCACTGGACCAGCAGCCACACCCACAACCCATGGCAGGCAGGGCGGGGGGCGGGGCGGGGACCTCACAGTCACAGGAGGGCAGGAGCTCCGATCACATTTTTCACGGGAAAGGAAGCATCATGGGTCATCCGTGCTGTCCTCCAGGCAGAGCCAACGACCCACCCCAAGGACCACCTGTCCTGGATTACGCGCTTCTGCGATTAGCACTAGGTACTGTAGTAGTGGATGTACTCCATCTACTACTAGTTAATTAGGATATTAGCGCACCATCCATTAGGCAAGTGGGGTAGTGCACTGTGCTAGTATGCTCTCTGGATAATCCTCAGCCCGAACTCGAAGCAGTTGCGACGCATGAGCTGAATTATGCAGAGATTCCGGAGGGCTGATGATCTCATCTGAATCGTGAGAGAACTGTAAATAAAAGAAAATATACACTCGCTCGCTTCGATTAGGTTATATTAAAAATCCGGGATGCAAATTGAGC
The DNA here is from genome assembly GCA_030272315.1 of Paspalum vaginatum. Taxonomy (NCBI): domain Eukaryota; kingdom Viridiplantae; phylum Streptophyta; class Magnoliopsida; order Poales; family Poaceae; genus Paspalum; species Paspalum vaginatum. The sequence goes on along the minus strand of CM059021.1, from coordinate 2,967,224 downwards.
CAGGGGGGGAAACAGAATTGAAGGGATTATTATTAGTGGGTCGACGATGCGTTTGGGCGACGGCACAAGTATCTGGTGTTGCGTGCGCGCGCAGCTAGCGTAGTACTACTGTACTAAGGAATGAGCAGGGTGAGCACGTGCGCACGTTCGTCGCACCGCGGCAGCAGCAGCAGCCGCAAGTACCTGGATGGGGAGCGCGTCCATGTCGGCCCTGAGCGCGACGACGGGTGGCCGCCCGGTGCCGATGGTGGCGACGACGCCGGTGCGCGCGAGCGGGTGGCGGAAGGCGACGCCCATGCCGCCCAGCTCGCGGCGCACCAGCCGGCTGGTCTCCACCTCCTCGTACGCCAGCTCGGGGCGCTCGTGGATCCGGCGCCGCACCCCGCGCAGCCACGCCGCCAGCTCCGGCCGCCCCGCCAGCGCCGCGATCTCCTCCTTCCAGTAGTCCCGCCCCCCTCCCCCCACCACGCGGTACCTCCCTCCGCCGCGCGCCGGCCGCGCGCTCGCGTTCGCCGTAGCGCCGCCCAGCTGCCGCGCCCCCGCCCCCGCCCCCGCCCCCGCCGCCGCAGTCTCCAGGATCGCGTCCACGTCCTCCTCCAGGAACGTCGCCGCCGAGCCGCCCAGCGCCGCCATCGCGAGCGGCGGCAGCACGTGGAGGAGGAGCAGGAGGACGAGGGCGCGGCGGCCGCGCTCCGTGGCCATGGCCGTGGCGACTGGCGACACAGCTGAGCAGGTGGGAAGGCAGTGCGGCCGTGCGGGGCACAGTACAGGCAGCAGCCAGCAGGCGGGCCGAGCGAGGTAGCGAGCGTAGCAGAGGAGGAGGAGGAGGATGGAGGCAGGCACGGGCACTGGCACTGGCACTGGCACCAGCAAAATGGAGGGAGGCGGAGGGCGGGCGCGCGGCTTAAATTAAGCAGGCGGCAAGCCCCAGGCACGCACGCAGATTTTTCCTCCGTTCGTTTCGCCGCCGCGCGCGTGGCCGCAGCACCGCACCTCTCGTTTTCACCCGCTTCTTTTCCAATTCCGCTCGTGCCAGCCCTGTATCATACTCCTATACTAGTAGGAGTATGCTAGGGCTGATGCTATCGTTTAATGTACACCACCATCACGCGAGCATTATTTGCGCGGGGCCGGGCCCGCGCTGACAGCGACGCATCGGTGCTAAAGATTAGTTTTTTTTTTGTTTTGTTTAATATACTCCGGTACAAGATTAGCGGCACGAGTCCGGTGGCCTGCGAGCTGGTTGCTGGGTCGCTGGCGTCGCGTGTGGCAGGCGGACGGATCAGATTGCGTCGCATGTGGCGTTGCGTTCTGATGTTGCGGCCAGCGTCAGCATTCCAGCGTAGCACAGTGTTATATTTGCTGACTGCTGAGCAAAGGCAGAGTGCCCTGGCATTTTCTCAAGGATTGGCACGAGATGGGTGACGGTGATGGCTCAGCAATGCTGATCGTCTCGACTGCGGCTCAAGGGAAGGAAGCACGTCATTTTAATTTGACCGCAGTAAATGTAAATCGCATGGTGGCGCACCCGACCCGCGCAAGGATTTGATCTGAGGCAGGCAGGCAGCGGGAGCGGCTGTGAGTCTGTGAGAAGGGAGGCCGCGCCGTAGCCGTCGGGTGGGATCGTGTGTCGATCTCGCTGGGATTGTTCCGGCAGGCGGCAGAGACAGCAACCGGCCGATGAGCCGATGTGGATGCCAAGAGGCCGCAGGGGCCTGTGACGGCAGGCGGATGGTGGCGATGTGCGCGTGTGCGGTGTACGTGCCGTAGATCGTCGGCGGACACGCGTTTCTCAGCAGTGCACGCCTGGCGGTGCAAGAATGTATCTGTTGAGAATAGTCAAAGGGGGCGTGTGTCCTGTAGATTTTTGGGACCCGATTCGATCTCCAGCTGCTTTCAATCGTTTTTCAGTATTTGTTTCTTGCGTGGGAACCTAACGGAGATTTGAGGCGAGGCGGAGTGGTGGCTGCAAACGAGACCACGCGAGGATGCTCTCTTGTTTGGAAGTTAATTAGGATTTATTTAAATATAAGTCGTGGTTGATTTTTAAAAAAAAATTTCAATCCTCTGTCTTATTCAAAAAAATGTGTAAACACACAAAAAAAATTAGTCATGCTCAAACTCTCTACAATAATAAAACAAATCATAACAAAATAGATAGAAAATCATAATTTTTTTTAATAAGACGAGCGATTGAAGTTTTAGCTAAAAATCAATCGCGACACATATTTAAATACGGAGAGAGTATAAGTTATCATTTACCATCCATTTGAAATTGCAATCCTCCGTTTCGATTAGAAGTTATCGTCGTCATTAGACTCGTATTGCAGATACACGTTTGAGATTATAATTTTCTTCTACCATATAAAGAAAGCATTGCGAAGAGTGATTATCTGTTAAAGCCATATCATAATGAGATATAACCACAAGATAAATGCACCATTTCCCTCCTCCTCTGGCACTACGTTAGTGAGAGATTACCGTGATGAACCTATTTGGGATAAACCGATCAATTTTACAAAAAAAGTATAGAAATAGAAAGACTTTTTTTATTCCAAACAGATTCTCAAAACACAATAACACAATGTAGAGGTCAAAATGATGTTCAGGAGGAGTTTATTTTAGTTATTTGGGCTTCTATATTGCTGGGCTTTTACCATCCTGCTCGAATAGAGTTAACGCGTCCTTATTTAAGACATAAAAAAGAATAGCTATATGTTTTAGTATGGAGGGAATAATCAATTTTTACAAGAAAATTGATGTACATGTGCCATTCTCAGACATGGATCTCATGCCGTTTGAAGTACCATCAAGTGACCCGATTTGCAACATGAAATCTTGTCTTGAAGATTTATAGAGCGGAATGGATCCAAATCATCGCCATTGATCATACTGGTCGGCGTGTGGAAACCTTAAAAAGCTTCCTTTTCTACAGTATTTCGCCCATAAAAGTGCCAAGATGAGCAGATCGCCGGGCACCGCGCACGGGCGCATGTTTTCCACATGATTCACACCACGATAAATCATGCAATTTGGCAGTACGTATATCACTTAGTTTAGGATCGCACGATCTGCGACTTCATACCACCGCGATGTGATTATTGTTGTATTCGTTCAACAAAAGATTGGTATTGTGATGCGCTCGCAACTCATTGAGGCCGTCGTCGTCATCGTGATTTGATTTGACGAAGACGAAACAAATGGGCGCGCACGTGCAGCGACGCCATGACCCATGCTAATTAAGCACGCCTTTATGACACACAAGGACGACTAGCTACTTCAAGGTTGCCCGAAAGATCCGTCGGGAAACCAAATCGTGTCGTGGCACCAACACCAAATGAGCTACATACTATGGCTAGCGGATGCGCAGAGTGGCACGGCTGCGTCAGGCCACGAGGAACGATGAGACACGCGCACTGCGGCGGTGGGCAGATGAGAGCGCGGGAGAGGCATGCCGTGCCCGGGCAGCCAATGCAAGTGTGGCGGTGTGTCCCGGCGACCCGGCCTCCCCGGGACCGCCCACCGCCGGCATCGTTTTCCCGGGACCAGCTGCTGCCTGCGCGGCACACGCACACGCACACGCACTGCACGCCCCGGCGTCCGCACTCGCCGCGCCCGCCCCGGCCCCCGTCGATGCGACGTTGCCATCAGACGTCTCCGTTTCGCCCAATTTCTTAGCAGGAAAAAAGGCAGGGCAAAGGTGATGTTTCGCTGGGAGTTTCCTGTTTGCCTCCCGTGCGAGATACCGTACCGTTTGGATACGGTAGACAGTAGGAGGCGAGTGTATGCCAGCCACTGATTAACTGGATAAGGCTGAAACCAGAGATCCTTCGTCTCTCATCCTCATCACTGTTACATCTGTTTAAGTTGTAGAAACGTACCAACCAGTGCCGTAATGGTGTTTAGGATCTCATACAGGGAATACGTTAGCTTCAGTCTAAAAACATGGTCATCAGGACGTGCATCCGTATTATGCACAATACGCAATCATTGTTTTTACACTCTGTCTATAGTGCGCAAACAGTGTTTTCCATATCCATTTTCGCTCTCTGGTGACCGAGGCTCAAGGCTGAGTACAGCAGCAGCAGTGACCAAATGAAAGCTGTGATGGTGAGTGGGAGAAAGAAAATGGAGACTGTAGGCTGGTTAACTGAACTCGCTCACCTCAGCATCCGCAGAGGTGGAGAAGGAACAGAAGGAGCTCTACGTCGTGTTGGTGCTAGCAGACCTAGGCGAGTTCCGCGCGCTCGGGCCACCCCGGGGGGTTTGGGGACAGCAGCGTTCCTCATTTCTTCGAGGTACCTCTCAACGCCGCCCTTTTCCGAGTTGTCGGAGCGCTTTGAATTTGTTCAACTCGCGGGTTACACGGAGTTCTCGTCGCAGTTGATTTCGTTCGAGCGGCACCTTTTCCGGGCTATCGTCGCGCTTTGAATTTGTTCAGCTCGCAGCTTACGCGGAGTTCTCATAGCGGTTGATTTTGTTCGAGCGTTCCGAGCTTCGTCGGCATGGTATCTGTGCTTGGAAAATTCTCTGGTGGTTTTCATTCGACTCGGGGTTCCGCATTTGGTCGCCATGAGAAGTTGATTTTGGCGCTGGGATTTGGGCTTGCGCGCTGGTCACGGTGTTCAGAAAGTTTTAGGCGCCTTTCGAAATTATTTCGTTCAATTCATGGTTTCCAGTTTGGTCGGCATGGAAAACTGCTTTGGGCGCTAGTCTATGATTTGGGCTCACGCGTCCGATCTCCGTGTTTTGCGATTTCGATCTCTTGCAGATCGAGTGCCTCTCGTGCAAAGAGCCGAGCTCGAAGGATGTGTGCCTCTACACCATGCCGTCCGGGATTGCTACCTGTACCAATGCCTGGATTGTTGGAGATATTGCCGGCCACTGCTACCGTGTAAGAGTTGCGCCCACATCATCAGCAATATAATCAAATGCAGCAAGTAGTCTGAATTTGTGAGTGCTAGGTTACTGTATTTAGGCTTCACCGGCCCTCAAATGTGATTTGGAGTAGTTCACATACCCGATTTTGAGTCCCCCGAATGTGATTAAGAGTGATTTACATACACGAATTTGAGTGTGTTGATTTGGTCTGTGGGATGTGTTTCATTCATTTGATCTGCTTTTACTGCGTGTCTCGTGTGATTGTTTTTGTGCAATACTGCAGTAGGTCTCACTTGTCATAGCTGTCTGCTCCTTTTTTAGGAGTGAATATGGTTTTTGTCCTTTGACACACCATTTTTTCCTAGGTTTGCTGTTTGTCATCCTTCTCATCATTCCTGATATGTGAGTTGGGTTTTGTTTGTTGTTATCCCTAACAAGTGGGTCCACACACTTGAGAACATATTTCCTTGTTTTGTGCTTGTAGCACATTTCATTTTTAGTGCCCGTGTGAAGAAATATGTTATATGTATGTCTCAACAAAAAGAATTGCTGACCCTTTCTCTCTCTTGCAGTGCAAGGGCTGTGGTAAGCTAGGGCCTCTGGAACTGATTCCATTTCAACTAGTAGGAGCTACATCAATCTCTCTGTACTGCATTGTGTACAGTTGTACACCCCAATCGCATATCACCTAGGAGAAGGTTGGGTGTTAAAATGTCCCAGGCGAACTTCTAAAAGCTTCTACAATAGTAAGCCATGAAACAAGACAAAGTTCAAGAAACTTCTACACTAACCATGAGTTGCCATGAAGCAAGGATTCTATAAACTTCTACGAGAATGGAGATTCACCATGGCTTCTAGAGTTCAAACTTCTAGAAACTTCTACATAGGTCAGGACACACCATGGCTTCTCGAGTTTTGTTATCATGGTAAGATTTAGAATTACCTAGACATAGATATTTGTAAGGAAGTTTCTAGAGTGTGACAGATGGCACTCATCTATATGACTATATAAAGAGGGTGCCACCCCTTGCCATGACACACACCACCAACAAGGCAACAACACGCCGTTCTACTACCACAAGGGTATAGCTAGAGTGTGCTAGGTTAGCCACCTCAAGGTGTGTGAGTGTAAGAGCCATTGTGTAACAATCTTGTGTGGCAATAAAGAGTTGTTTATCCGGGTGTTGGTCCTCTTAAGTGGGGTGTTAGGGCCATCCCGTTTCCAACATTAGGTGCTTACAACAATAAGTGGAGACAAGATTAAAGTTCGTTGTTATGATAATGGAGACACATGTGAGTTCAAGGGACACAACAGGTTCACTAGGGAGGAGATCACCATCGAGAAGGTGCAGTTCCAGTTCATCAAGGCTTGAGATCTTCGTACCCCAACAAGTCGTTTGTGCATGGTCCCTCAACATTTATCGGTTAACTAGTCGTTTGGCCGCCTGGTGATAGTCTCTGTGCCTAGTACTTGATAATCTCTGTGCCTAGTATGGGTACCGGTTTATTTGCTTCCCTCGAACATTGCTTTCTTGTTGTCTGTGGATATGCTGTCCAATGAATATTGCATATACTCTGAAATCAACTTCTTATGTGGTCATTTTCACTATTTTTCTGCCATTGTTGGTTAACAAATAGCTAGCATTCATTTTTTCCCCATGCCATAGTTAAAAAAGTCCATTCGTCTATCCCACGCCGGCTACGGTGAGGTTCGGAGGTTTTCTCCCAAATTAAAAAAAATATTTGTTTGGTAGTGTTCTAGCTGAATCACTCATTTGTCCACCCATTCTCTCCTCCCAAATTAAAAATCATCATTTTAATGTCCGTTACATCAAATTTTGCCCAGATCTACCGTGGATACTAATGTGGATAAAGAATTTCAATGATAACACTTTATAGAGGTAGATAGATAGATTATGCATACGCTTACTTACATGTGCCCGCGGCTTTATGCACATTGATGATGTCCAACGTCAAGGATTTTTCAAATGGTTTATAATGGACGCGTCATCTGTAGCAAACGGGGGCATATGTAAGTAAGCAGAAGAAGCACTTAGGTTCATCTTATTGACTTATTGCAATGCGATTATGTGACATGCATCACATCCACACCCAATGACAATCTACTATCCCAATGGCACACAAAAAGGTCATCCGTGATTCCCCGCTTTAATTCATTCGTTACCTGTGATTTGAAAGCACAGCCATCTGTCATCACGTTGCATGCATCTCCTGCAAAAAATGAAAGGGAGAGAAAAAAAACGAATATAGTACCTACTTCGAAACATTGTTCAGAACACATATTTGAGTATATTGTTTCCATAGACTGGCTACGTACCGGTAGGGAATAGGGAGTCTATATTTCTGTTTTTTTCTTAAAAAAATGTTAAACAAGATGCATGTGTATTCCGGAGGCTGTGATTTTTATTTAACAACAACACAATTGAAAAGTCGAGTACCACAGTAGTATATGACTGCGTACTACGTACGTACCTCCTGATGTCATTCCAGCTGCGTGGGTGCAGTCCAGGCATAAGGCCCTGCAGGATGTTGGTCATAAGCTTGTCACGCTGTTGGGTCATCATGTACCTCGTCTCCTCGCGAAACGGCGTTGGCTTCCTGCTGGCGGCAAGCTCAACGGCGATCCCAATATCGAAATTTTCAGCATAAATTTCAGTAAGTCTTACAAGTTTATCCATATCAAAATTAGGGAAGATTTGCAAATATGTAAACAAATCCTTGAGTAAGTTGTGGCCGAAATTGTTTCTCAGGTCTTTTTGGCACAGTAATGTGTGCCATAGCTCCCTATCACAGAAAGTAACTGAAGGTGTTATTATTTGTAATCCGTGAGAATGTAAAAAATAGGTGTAATAGTTAGAAGAAGTTAAGAGTACATACATGTTCATCTAGAACAACTCCATCCATGCTAATGAATGGATCTGGTGCTCTAGAACTCATATTTTTTGAATCCCAAATTCTTGTTAGTTGAGCCAAGACCATGAAGTTTTGCTGGCCTATAGTGATGTCTGCAAGCTTTGTCACTGAGGTCATGGTGGAGACGGTTCTGAAAGATGTGAAATTATCCATGTAAATTAGTGGTAGATAAATGTAAAGAATGCCAAAGCTGGAATGTAAAGTAAATAACTGAGTAGGAGTCAAACATTGCATAAATAATTGAGCAGCAGGTAAACATTGTAAGCTCGTTGTGCAACAAAATAATAGAGTATGTTTAAATGAGCAATGTGAAATTGAACAAAATACAAAATACCTGAGGCACTAATTTCAGGTAGCGGTGATTTTAGAGAAGACCTCTGTATATACAATATTATGAGTGCAATCTTCAAAGTGAGGGAGGGCTGTTTTCAATCAATACTCTCAGACCCTTTGGTGAAGTTATTCTAGAGAGCGCAACATATAGTTGACCATGGGAGAAAACAGGTGATGGTAAATATACACCAACTCTGTTTAATGTTTGACCTTGGCTTTTGTTGATGGTCATGGCATATGAGAGTCGTATTGGAAACTGACGCCACTTCAATTTGAAGGGCCATTTGGATTGAGTTGATGTAGTAATAATCCGAGGAATGTATGCTTTTGAGCCTTTGGCTTTTCCTGTGATAATTTCACCTTCTATCACTCTAGTTGTAAGCTTTGTCACAATTAGCCTTGTCCCATTGCAAAGACCTCTTGATGGATCTAGATTTTGTAGAAGCATTATTGGAACACCTATTTTCAAATGTAGGACATGGTCTGGAAGCCCATTGATTGACATTGTGTTTAGGAACTCAGTTGGGTAAAGTGACTCCAAGGTGGAATAGTTAGAAGAACTGTCATCAATTGAATCTGAGCTGAAGTACTACATCTCATTTGCTGTAAGCTGAGCTATCATTTTGTTATTTATTTCTGAGACAACTTCATTCGTGGGAGCTAAAATTGCACGGTCACAAAAATAAGAGGTCATATTGCTTGTTTGACAGCCAGATGTGTACACAAAAGATATTAATCCTTCAAGATTTCTAGATTGAATGGGTAAAAGGATAGAAGGAGGTATTCTTATGTAGGTGTTGGAGGGTTCATTTTGGATCTGGATGAAAGGCTCTGTACCACTGCCAATTCGAAGAAGCCATTCAGCAAAGATCCGGAGTTCATCTCTGTCAAAGGGTGTAAGGCATGATGAACTGAGTCTCATATTTTCAATCAACTTGAGAACAATGCACCGCTGCCATAGGTAAGAATTTATGATGCAAGCTCTAAATATTTGTTGCTTTGTTGCATTCTGGATAACTGGAAGAGTTTGCCTGAAGTCACCACCTAGTACTACAGTTATGCCACCAAATTGTGTGTCCTGTGCATGAGGCCTGTTCTCTGCTAGTATATCCCTAAGTGTACGATCCAATGCTTCAAAACAATGTTTATGATTTACAGGTGCTTCATCCCAAACAATTAGAGAAGTTTGTTGAATAAGCTCTGCCAGATGTGTGTTCTTTTTAATACTACACATGGAATTTTCTTGTATGTCTAGAGGGATCTTAAAACGGGAGTGTGGTGTCCGGCCACCTGGAAGCAATAAAGATGCAATTCCTGATGATGCAACAGCCAATGCAATTTTTCCTTGGCTTCTTATGGAGTTAAGTAAAGTTGTCCATAAGAAAGTCTTTCCAGTACCTCCATATCCATAAACAAAGAATGTCCGACCTTCATTATTCATGACAGAACTGGTAATGGCATCAAACACCATTTTCTGGTTGTTATTTAGCTTAGGAATATCATTAGCCACAGATTCTGCCAAGGTACTAATATCATATGTAAGCTCATCCAAGATGAGTCTATTGTCAGATGATGCACTGCCAATATATTCAGGTATGGGTAAGTTAAAATGAGATAAAGAATAGCCAACATCCTTTAATAACTTATCTAGTTCAAACAGGAGAGAAGAAGTAACAAATAGGTCTGCAGCTGTGTTGTTTACTTGAGTAGAATTGTGATTCATCCGGTACATGATGTCCTTACTCATTTGTGGTGCATGTTCATCAAAAAGTTTTCTAGGATTTGTTACTTGACAAAATAGCAACATAGTGACAAATAGTTGTCGAATGTTGATAAGATGAAGCCCATTGTGCAGCATCATTGAGAGCATGAGACCACTCTTGGTCATCTCCAAGAAGGCCTAACGCTTCACATGCTTTCGCGAAACGTAGGATGTTGCTGGCCTACTACAGTCCGTATATCAGAGAAAGATCTTGCACATTTCACAATATGGAGCAACATGCGCAAATAAAAAGTCTCACCCTGTGCAGGGTTCACATGGGCTACACTGACCAATTTTGTTGGATGCTTTGCGTATGTCCCAATACTTTCCATTTGAATGCCATGTAAAGTGCTCCGGGAATTCAACATAAGTATATTGCCGTGCTGTGGGGAATTGATTGTTGGCTTCCAACCATGAAGTGAGCTTAGTCCTCAAATTATTTGGGTCTTCAATGATTTCTTTAAGATCATCATCTTCAGTGAAGACAACACTATTTTCAAAAGGTAGGTGAACATGGAGGCGTTCAACTGATGGGTCTGTATGGTGGATGTCATACTGTAGCAATCGCCAGGCAGCATCATGTGGTGTGACATACCGGCATTCTAAGTAATTATCTATTTCATTAATACTGGTGTTTGATGAGGCCGGGTCTGAAGAATTACCATGTACTCCAACTCTTGCACAATCAAATCCCTTTGTTACATACTTGAATAAGTACTTGTGCATTCCATCATGGTTCACTCTCTCTACATTTATGTGGGCCTGATACTTAACTACCAAGTCAACATTGTGAGGCACAATGAATGTGTTATCAATATGCACATTGTTTTTGGTGACAACTAAGCCATTGTTAGGGCGGGCATACTGAACGAAACCATTTTCAAGGATAGTGGTTTGCTCACAAAATTGTTTAGGATAAAATTTGGAGCACTTTCCTTTAGACATGCATACAGAGGAGTTAGTTTAGAGCGCCGCAAGGGCCATGGACCATGAACGAAGAAACAGCCTCATATCCAATTGGATCAATTGTAGGATCTGGTAGTTGAGCTGAGATAATAGTATCTATTTTTGCATCATCTAAGGGTTGTTCTTTTGCCAACCATATAATAATATGTACGTGGGGAAGGCCACGTTTCTGGAATTCAATTGTGTAAACAACTGCATGAAGATATTTAGATTTAAAAAGGGTTAAGAAATACTAAGAAACATTATTTACAAATGGAATCTGATAGTATTACCTGCATTGATTGGTCCAAAGAATTTTTTCTTTATGTCATCCATTAAAATATTCAGTTTCATTTTGAATACCCGATCAATAAGTTCAGGGCGGTCAGAAGGTTGGAGACCTAGAGGTAGAGCCTCCATAATTTCAGGCCAAGATGCATTAGATGTAAATGTCACAAATAAATCTGGGCAACCATACTTCCTGCAAATTCCTATACAGTCTTGGTATTTTTGATATAAATATCAGGGGCTTCTAGTAAATGAAGCTGGCAAAATAATTCTTTGGCCAGCTGAAGAAGCGGATCTAACTCCACTCGAAACAGAATTGGCCAAAGTGTTGTATGGTGCTGATCTATATTTTTTTTGGAAGGCTGGTGCTCGGAAGTGGTCAACTCTTTCTCCTTCAACACAACAATATCCATCGACCTCATAAGCTTGGGTTAATCTCTTGCAGCGTAGCGGAGTGTTAAAATCACCATGCCTATCATGTAACCTGTACGCAAAGTACTCAGCCAAAGTTGATTTCTGGCGTTTCATAGACGCAGATCGACCTATTTGACGATAAAAGAGTGCATCATGGTAACTATGATACTCCGTATTTAAGACACCCTAAGTACATTACATATTATCGTAATTTTCTTTTAAAAATTTGATTCAAATTTAAATTTGAGACTTTTTCAAAAATTTGAAGTTTTCCAGGGACAAAAATGTCAAAGTGTAGTTTAAATTAAGCCCTTTCACTTTTGTATTTGGACCCCTGTCAAAAAAGGTCAAAATCCAGGGTTAAAAATGAAAATGGTAAAAGTAAAAAAAAGAAAAAAAGGGCAGGCCGGGGGAGGCCTGCGTGGCCGCCTGTGGCCACGCGGCGGCCCAGCCGCCCGGGGGAGGCCGCGCGTGGCGGCCCGCATGGGCGCTAGCGCGCCCACGCCCCCGCGCATCTGACGGGCGGGTCCCACCGCCCGTGGCCTTCTTCTCCGCGGGGAAAGGGAGCAGGGAGCTCCCGTCTTCCCCACTCCGCTCGCCCCGACCGCCGCGCCGCTGCCGTGCCACCCCGCCGCTTCGCTCCGCGCCGCTCCGCCGCTCCGCTCCCCGCAATCACCCCGCTGCTCCGCTCACCGCCACCCCGCGCCGCGCCCTCACCTTCGCTCCGGTGTCGTCGCCGAGGTGAGCGCGACGCCCCTCCCACCATCCCCAACCCGTCGGTTCCCCCTAGCCCCGGCTAGCAGGCGCATCGGGTGCGCAACACTCCGCGCGCACGTCGCGCGGGGGAGTAGTTGACCCCGATGACCCCTGCCGCCACCGTGGGGCAGCCTCGCCGCCGTGGCGCGGGCGAGCGCCATGGCCGCTCCGTCCGCGGCGGCCGGCGTGTGGCAGTGAGAGAGAGGAAAGAAGGGGGAAAGGGTGGGGAAAGGAAAGAGGGACGCACGCCGCGCCGGATGGTCGCCGGCGCTGCCGGCGAGGCGGACGCGCAGAGCGCGTTGCGCCTGAGCGGCGCGCAAGGCAGCCGGGCGAGGCCGGTCCGCTGGGCCACCAGCCCAGCTGGGCCGTCCGTCCGGCACGCCGGCCTGCCGGCCCGCTCGGCCACCGGGCCGAGCCGGAAAGAGAGGGGAGTTGGGCCGCGCCCGGGGAAAAAGGCCGCCGGCCCACTCGTGGACTGGGCCAGGCCGAAAGAGAGCCCAGGCGATTTTTGGAGGGGGAAATCAGAACTTTTTGTTTTGTTTTTTAGTGGGCTGGGCCGAATTCCAATTTCTATTTCTGTTTTGTTTTTCTTCTTAATTTAAATTAGTTATTTATTTTTAATTTAATGTTAATCTGTTTATTTTAATTATTAGAATTATTTATTAGTTCATATAAATATTTTGGTATTTCTAAAAAGAAATTAAATTAAAGTTTATATAATTTTAAAAAGTTAGCTTTTATTTAAAAATACAGGAAAATTCATAAAAATGTATTAAAAATATAGAATTAATTCTAAAATACATTTGAATTATTCAAAAATTCCTAGAAAATTCATTTAAGCTTTTAAAAAATATTAAAAATATTTAAAAATAATATAAAATTCATTTGAGCCCTAGTACAGTCATTTACGCCCCGAAAACCCAGATGTTTAACCCTAACCACCTTTTTCTTTAGAAAATTGTACATTTTACTTTTTCAACAGGTTGATCATCCTCATACTTTTAAACTCCTGCATGTCATCAAGCTAGGCACGTTGGTCCCGCCACTTCCAGTTGAAGAGTCTTCCACCGCGGCGGAAACTCCGGAAGCCGGTGTGGCCGAGACGTCCTTCACACCAGCAAGAGGAGACTCCGAGTCACTGATAGAGACAGACCCCGTGACCCATGGCAAGCCCCGGTGCATTTACCCATTTTTTTGCTTTGAGTCCTTAAATTGAATTAGAGTTATGCTTACGCATTAGAGTTAGGAATTGATTGAAACCCTAGAGCATGATTAATCATTATCCAGCATAAAAATCCTATACGCAGTAGATGGCTTAGATGGCATAGGCCTAGAACGGAATTCTTTTACAGAAGTTTGTTGGTTAGGAATGAGAAGGATGTTAATAATTTGACAGGCATGCAGCGGGATCAGTTTCGCTTTCGTACTTTGCATGTTATGATTATTTGCTATGGACCCTGATCCTGCCTGTGTCGCATAAGGCCGTCCGATGTGTGGCCTGGTTGGGCCGAACGCGTCTCATTCACTTGCCGTCCTTAACGGGCTCCGGTAAACCTCTCATCCAGTTGTACCTAAGCGCGGAACTAGACGAGACCAAGTGGAAGGAGGAGGTTGAGCGGGTGTCCAAGGACTGACACCCGGGTTCGGTGAGGATGGTTCCGGCTAGGTGGCACTGGATGTTGGGTTGTCGTTTGTGGGGTCAGTGTACACACATATGACGGGTGTCTGAGTATCCCTCTTGAGAGGTGGAAAATCGATTCGAATTGTCTGTGACTTGCCGGTTGTAAGCTGCCTGATCGCGACCAACATCATAGTAAGAAAACTGATCCTGTTGATAAAGAATGATTTGGCAAAGTGTTTGCTCTTATTTATTAATAGAATAAGTATAACTTAGACTGGTCAGGGTAAGAACTAAAAAGTAAACCTTTTCTAAGAGCTAAGGATTCACTATTAGGCCTGCCGCAGTGTGAGTTGACCCCCCCACCCCGGCTATAGGCTAGAGAGTCGGGTTTCGACCCAGTGGTCGGGTAAGTTTTGCTGAGTAATTAGTACTCAGGCTTCTTGCCTATTCTTTTTTTTTCAGGAGCAGAGTATACCTGGTTCGAATAGGGATCCTTACCTTACTTCCCCTTTCTTCTGAAACGAGCTTTCCTACGTCTTGAGCAGAGTAAGATGTTTGTTGGAGAAAAACTTGTGATCTATGTTAACTTTTGTTAAAAGGGCTGAAGAACTTATCAGCCGGGATGTAATAAATACCGAACTCTATATGTAATATTTCGACTCTATGTAATAAATGTGGCTGTGAATGTTGTAACCTGTGGACTCCTTCGAGAGTCGTCCCAAAAATCAAGCTCGATCCGGATGGGAAGGCCAAGTCAGGATACCTACATCCTGAAGGACTACCGAGGTTAGTCCGGATCTGGTGGTTAAACACTAAATCCGGGTTAATCTGGGCAGTTCTGCCACAGTAACCATACTCACCATATGGAAATAAGATTGGATATTGCATGGCCATGAACTTGCAGTGTTGTTCGTTGATTCGTTGTAATCTTGAAGAACGATCCTCTATGATAATATCCCAGCCCACATCAGTGTTTCCAATATCACCAACCACAAGGCCGACAACTTCAGATGCGATTGGAGCACTGTAGATATCTCCATGTGCATCTGCTTTTCCAAATAACTTAATGGAGTAGTGATCTGATGAATTACCGGATAATCTTTCTCCCGCTGTTCTAAATAGCTTAACAATTGGATTGTGCATGTCTAACATCTGTATCAAGGAACTAACAATGCTTTCATTGGCACGAAATGGTGTGCGAGAGCAAGACGAAGCAACATTTATTCGGTTGGAGACCTCATGTTCTGTATCAAAAATGTAAAGCTGAGCATATTCTGGCCGATGACCTTGAGATGGTAGCAAAGAGCTGACCCGATGGCACACCTGACCACTGATCTTGAAAACATATGGTCCACGACCATCATTTATAGACTCCATGACCTTAGCTCCCATTGAAGTCATTGCAAACATGGTATTGTACTGTCGGATATGGTCAAAGAAGTGTCTTGAAATAGGGCTGCTGTGTAGTGTTAATAAATCCAAGAGGGGTTGCGGGGGAGACTGGTAAGGTGGCAAAAAGATGTGGCCCCCTTTGCAGCACAAATTATATTTTGGGTCTGATGTGTTTCTATCACGCCGAACACGTTCTTCGTACCAAAAAAAAAAGCACCACAATGTGTGCAGGAACACCGAGGACCTCCAAGGTTTAAGGCAGTGAATATTGTTCCTAGCAAAATGGGTAAGGTAGAAAGTTAACATGTTAACATACAGAAGGGCTCATGGGACTGGAAAGAGCGGTCAGTGTTACGTTTATGGTTAAATGTCCAATTGGAGGCTGATGGAACATCGTCAGATGATTCAGAGGTTGTGAAGATCGTATGCAATTGCCGCAGATCGTATACATTTATTCGAGTTCAGTGTGGATGAATCTATATGCAATTGGGTAGGGACTGTTTGTTTAGCTGAAGAAATAGAAATAGTAGATGTACTGGGTTATAATGAAGGAACGGTTAGTAGAAAAAAATATAAACCAACCTGGTCTTCTATTAGCATGCATCAGCATACAGCGTCTATGGCGATTTTCATTAACAGTTGCATTATCAAACCGCGGGATCAAAATGGGAGATGCACGGCGGCGTGTACGTCCACGCCGAACTGGACGGTGCGAAGAACTCTGTCCTTCTTCCATGCTGCTTAGACGATCATATGAATAGTAAAGTTTTTTTTTTTTGCATGTTCATGGTTAAGCCGGGAGGATTAAACTGGCAGCCACTATCACACTTGTACAGGGGAGGAGCATGAGGCGCAGATTGGTATTTTGCGAAGTTTACGAGATATCTAACGATTAGAGGTATATCACAAACAATAGACTAAAATCTAACTGCAGCACGAGAAAAATGTAAAACAACAACAAAGCTGTAAACAAAGATGAACGGAGTGCATGCAAGAACAGTTCGAGTAACATACCTGATCTGAGAACACAGAAGGTTGTTGTCTTTCAAGTTGTATGTGGAGGCTAGATCCGAAACATCCTGCCTGTGATACAAAGGTAATCATGAACAAACAGAAGGTTTCGGTAGTCAAACACATGAACAAAGCATGTTTGTTTTACCTGTTGAAGGAGGGGGCACACGAATTGGTCCTCACCAAGGAAGTGATGTAGATGTGCTGGAAGAAGAATAGACGGAATTATAGATAAGAATTGAAAGAGAAGCTGCATTAGTGAAGGGACATTGATTGTCTTTCATTACGTAGAGGTGGTGGCAGTTTAATGTTGGAGAAGCAGAACCGCCTGTTCGACTGGAACCGGAGTGCTTTGTCCATCGTGGCCTCTGTGGCGGAGGGCTCTGCGGTGGAGGCGCGCAGCTAGAGCGGCGTGGAGTCTGCCGGCGCGGCGTGTCAGGTTCGGAGCTGAAGTGTTGAGGGCGCGGTCGTACCTGTGCGGCGGCGTTGGGGATGGGGGCGCGTGCGGCGGTGCGTACTGTTGGTGCGGACGGCTGTTGGGCTGGGCTGGACGGACAGTTGTTGCCTGTTGGGCTGGGCGCCTGGGCGAAGCCTAAGAGGCAAAGTCATCGTGATGATCATTTAGTACAAAATCACAATCAATTGCATGCGTTACATCTCAAAGTACAGCGGAGAAGACAGTGGAGAATAGCTGATGACGTGGATAGGCTGAGCATCCAGAGAATTGAAGTTAATGAATTTGAGTAGGCTTCACTTATATAAAATTTATAGATAGGCGAAGCGTCTTGACAGGTTGGTTCCCGTCGCGGCACCGGCGGCGGAGGGTGCGTGCCATGCTCTGCAGGCACTGCTCGCTCGGCGTACCCCTAGGGTTTACGACACCCACGCAACGACATGACAAAGCATAGGTGAGGGAGTTGCGCAAGGAGATGCTCCCACCGCCTTGAAACGGAGGCAGTTTTCATGGCGTGACCGTAGTAGAAGGGCAAATCGAGGATTTTCACGAGGATGTCATCCGGCAGCTCGCTGATACGGTCCGTCCCTTCCTCCGCCGTCGTCACCGTCTTGGGCTTTTGACAGGCCCTGTTTTTTTTTTCTTCTTTGCCCGACCTCTTTTGATTTGGTGTCACGCAAGCTAAGTCACGACAATCTCAATGGGTCGTCGCAACCGTGAGCGATACGCCTGATTGTATACGCCTGATTGATTGATGATATAAAGATGTAGTATATCGATCTATGCTTTTTGCCATGTTGGAAGATATATATATATATGTTGTGATGAGAGGTTGTAACAGGATAGGGCAGTATCGTGTAGTCCTGACTGGACTCTACTTGTAACTCATGCCAGCAAACCATTTCCCACCACAACGCTTCAGTTCGCATCGTAGATTGCCGCCGCCGTACGCTAATTGTGGAACCTGCCGTGACCGCGAGCACCGGCACCTTAGCCATGGCCAGCCATGGAGGAAGCTTTCTCCACCAACGTCCAGGACGCAGGCGCCCAACACCCTGCTCGTCTAACGAACGCCGGTGGCGTAGTCATGGCTTCCACGGTGCCAACCTCCAGAACTCCGGCGCTCCCTACTTCCCTATCTCCACACAGCGCCCCGACCTCGCCCTCGCACAGAGGCCTAGTCGCGCGCCGCTCCCGCCTCGCCCGCGCCGGTTGCGTCGGCGCCGCCGCTCGCCACTCCGCCGCGTCCCCCGCTACCCTATTCGCGTCGCCGTTCCGCGGCCGCCGCGCCACCGCATTGGGCGGGTGCGCGCGCACGCGCTCGCGCGGCCGTCGCGATCCACCGCATCGCCACGGGCCGCCTCGACGCCGGCGACCGCGACGTCCCCGGCCCTCGCGCACACCCGTTCCGCCTCGTCCTCGCTCACCTCCCAGGGGGCCACCTTGACGCCGTCGCCGCCATCGTTAGTGCCGCTTCCACCCGCGACGGTGAGACCTCAGCCACGCTCGTCGCCGGCCGTCCTCCGGTTCCTCCCCGCCGCTGCGGAATCCGCCATCGTGTTCGCGGGGTTGAGCTCGTGCTCCTCGGCCTATCCTAGCTAGTCGCCGTCCGGTTCGCCGCCGGCTTCCACTCTCTGTGGCTGGCTGACGGCTGACCAGTGGGCCCGTTGGTTGTGATTGATTGTAATTACCGTATCTGACAAAGATACACGGCACAAACACACCCACGCTGCACAAACTCGCATGGAAGCCTCGTGGGTTTTCGTTGCACGTTGCATGACAAACCACGCACGGAGGAACACCTTCACCTTGTGAGATTGTTGTAATTATCTGACAAACGTACATAGCGTTTAAACACAGACCCACACAACTCGCATAGCTAGCTCCGATCCTGCTTGCTTATTGTCTTCGATCTCCATACATAGACGAACCCCAAGTCCACGCACAGCAAACCACTAATAAGCATCGTTCCACGCGCGTGCAGGATCGATCGATCTAGAGCAGGTCGGCCATGAGCCTGATCTCCTCGACGGTGATGGCGCCGTCGCCATCGCCGTCCAGGCACTCGACGATGGCGGCGCAGTCCTCGGCGCTGGCGCCGCCGACGGCGCCGATCGCCCGGGCGAGCTCGTCCGCGCCCACGAGCGCGCCGCCCGCGGCCTCGAGCGCGGGCAGCGCCGACTGCAGCAGCGCGCCGAGCGCGCCCAGCCCGAGCTCCCCGGCGTTCATCACGTCCAGGAGCTCCTCGACGCTGAGCCGGCCGTCGCGGTCCGCGTCGGCGCGCGCCAGCATGTCGCGCGCCTCGGCCTCCGACCGCTCCAGGCCCAGCGACGCCAGCAGGCCCCGCAGCTCCGGCGCCGTCACCAGCCCGTCGTTGTCGGAGTCGAACGCCTGGAACGCCTCCACCAGGCTGCTGATGTACCCCAGCGCCTCGAAGTCCACCTCCAGCGGCCGCCCCTGCGCCGCCGCCGCCATCGCGGGCCTGGTGTGAGCTGAGCGAGCGAGCGAGCTCTTGAGCTGGTTGCTGTGGCTGGGTCACTAGGTGAGCCCTTGCTCCATGGCTTGCAAGCACGCGCGTCGCCTTAAAAAGAGTGAGAGCCGGCGTGCGGTCGACCGATCAGACGATCGGTGATCACCGGTTCTCCATGGACATCGAGCAGGGGAATGCGTATCTTTGGCTGCTTTGTGTCGACATGCATGGAACCCCATGCTTGCGTGGAGGAGCATATAATTGAGCATCGTGTTCGCGCGCCGCGATGCCGTATGGCTTGGATAGAACCCGCTGGATTCTCCGGCAAGATGGCGATGGCATGGACAGGAGACGGGTACTGCGGTCGTCTAACTGGGCTTCATTTCTCTGGCATGACAGATCCAGCTGAAACTGGCCCAACGCTTACGTGGGCTGCTAACTGCGGGTAACCATACTGTTGGGTTGGGTCTGAAGATGCCGCGGGCCTCGAATTGAATTGTTGGTGGGCCTATTAAGTCCTCGCTCTCTCAATTGCTTCGGTTTTGGACACGGGATAATTTGCATCTGAATGTCTGACAGCAAAAAATCTTACTCCTCTATTAAGAAAAATACTGTTGTCGTGCTATCACATAACACAGAGAATTCAGTGCGTTGGCCGGCCATAATATCTCTCCGTCGTTTTTACAGCTTAGAAAAACTGTAAGAGACTGTTTGGGAATAAAGTATTTTCATAGTATTAGTAGAAAATACTGTGTTATTGGAAAAAAACCATAGTATTGAAGTAAAAAGGTGTTTGGCAAACCTCTGTATCTAAAACCATAGTTTTACTAATACCACAATATTTTTTGGTATCGGATATTTTGGTCTGGACCAAAGTTTTTCTCTCACGGCGCAAAGGCACGTCCAGTCGCGCTCTCTCCCGCGGCCTTTTCCCTCTCCTCCCGCGGCCCCATCTACCACCGTAGCCGATTCCCCATTTCCTCTGCCGCGCGTCGCCGTGCTGTCGCCCATCTACACTGCGGCGACTCCAGCGGTGCCTCGCCCGCCCATCCGCGCCGCCGCCGTGTTGGCTTATCGTCCCACGCCAGCCCTGTCTCCCCGCCGTCGGCTCCATCT
Source organism: Paspalum vaginatum (assembly GCA_030272315.1). NCBI lineage: Eukaryota > Viridiplantae > Streptophyta > Magnoliopsida > Poales > Poaceae > Paspalum > Paspalum vaginatum. The sequence goes on along the minus strand of CM059021.1, from coordinate 2,946,847 downwards.
CCCGCGCCGGCCGCACCTCCCGCCACCGGCCCTGTCTCCCGCGCCGGCTCCTCCGCGCCAGCCTCGTCTCTTCGCGCCGAGCACGCCTCCCTCCTCCGGCCCCGTCTACCGCGCCGGCCCAGTCTCTTGCTCTGAGCACGCCTCCCGTGCGGACCCTGTCTCTCGTGTCGGCCTCGTCGCCCCCGCTGGCTGTGCCTCCCGTCGACCCCACGCGGCCGCCGGACCTCAATGCCCACCGACGGCCTCGCCCCCCGCGCCCGCGATGCTGCTACTCCGACGCCGCGAGGCTGCTCTGTTCCGGTGCATGGAGAGGGAGAGGGTAGTGAAGGAGAGGGAGATCCGATGTGCTGCGCCAGTAGGGTGAAGGAGAAGGAGTAGGTGAAGTCAAACACTGTAGAGCCATACTGTGTTCCCAAACACCTATAGATTGAACTGCTGTAAAAATTAGCATGGTTGTGTTATTACAATTGGTAGAACATGATATTAAAATACTGTGATTTTAAATATTTTGCTTCCCAAACATGCCCTCAGTCATCGTCCCATACACACACCTAGCTTCATCCACCAACAATGTCGCTCGCAGGCTTCCCAGCATTTCGGTTGGTCGACTCGCACCGGAGACAAGAGCGCAAAAAAACAAAGAAAACCCCTACGCTCGTCCACCGGCTCGCCATGCATTTCCTGAAATGGTCCACCAAATCCTTGAGAGAAAAAATCCATCTAGCACTGATTTTTTTTTGAACCATTTCCGCATGTGACAATTAAGCACCTATCAAATCACACCTTTTCCCTTCCCAAAAAAAAAAGAAAAACCCTGCACTTTGCTCCTAGCATTCAACACGGCGGTGCGACTGCCTGCTCTGTTCTGGTGCTGCTTCCATGCTCACTGTCGCTGCGGCTGCCGAAACGCAATGCGGGGCAAAAAATCAACACACACCTACACACTGCCGGCAGCAGCCCCTTATATTGACCTGTCATGGTCTCGATCAGTCGATCTTGATCCGGAACGAGACGAGAGCTCGTCAAAGGCCGTGTCCATGTCCTGCGTGCTCGCGAGGAAAAGAGAGCCAGAGCGTGGAGGGGAAATGTCAGGAGGCGGGGCACTGTACCAGTGTCTCAGTTTTTCCGGGAACCTGAACCTGAACCTTCCGCAAGCTTGGTCACCAAACAGGGCCCAGAAGAACCGGTCATGGATATGCCGCCAGGGATACATACGCCTGCCATCTACTCCAATGTGACCGGCCGGCTGGCTTAGGCTGAAAGCCTGAAACCAGAGATCTTTATTTTCTATTCCCTATTACTATTCTAACGGCTCTTCATTCTATCTATTTACAGTACACGAATTTACTAGGGTGTATATAAAAAGGATTTGAGGGAGCGGTTAACTTCAACCTTACGCCTTGTCTGGGTCGTCATCGTGTCTGACTCGGCATGCCTTTGAACACGACGAAGGGCTCTCTGGGTCAAGTCTTGTATGTCATCTACGTACACGTACACCTGATGAGTGCTGAGGTGGCAGGCAGGTCGACGCAAGGCAACTAGTGTTTCAAGGAGTCGGTAGGGGATGGAATCAGCAAGGGCCGGGGAGGTCAACCAGACACCTCGGTTCCCTGGTTCCCGGTTTCAACTGGAAACCGTGGGTTTGGACCTTGGTTGGAGGGTTGTGTTTACTTGTTTGTGTGGGCAATTAACACTGTTAATTTACAAGTTTTTTTGGTTAATTTGTCAAAGGGGACGATTTATTAAATCTGTTGGTTCCGTCGTTTTTTTGATGAGGTAAATGTGACATGCATGATACATTACAAATATCGGTCTATTAGTTGACTTTTACTGACGTACTGATTGGTGCAGACCGACTCTGGAATGATAATTTTGTTTACGGGAAAAAGATCGACCCCTAAGCTCAGAGTTTTTGTGTGAAAGAAAAGTCTGCTAGTTAGCTGGATTTACACGATGCGAGTCAAGGAAAGTGATGGGTAGAGATTAAACAACTTAGATGGCTAGCTAGATCAGTACGACGGGCCGGCTTAACAGTAATCAATTTATGCCGTTGTCAAAACCACCTCACCTAATTCGCCAATCAAGTCCCGTCCGGAACAAAAAAGAAAAAAAAAAACGTTCACCCAAGACGTTGACAACAACGCGAGCGTGGGACGCACCACGTTTCTGACTTTACTCACATGATCGAGACTTGGGCATTTCAAGTTACAATTGGTAAAACCGCACGGCCTATGATTTTGTGTGGTGCGTGATGTTATAGTTGACCAATTATGAACTTCCGTGGTATATATGAACAAGATTTTCTCGTGAGATTATATTGTGAAAATAAATTACTCTTTCCAGTTAGAAATAAGTGAAGTTTACGCGATATCCAAAATAAAAGTATGATTTCACTAGTGGAAAATCTAGCATCCACCCACCGCGCGCATATATACCTATCAAAATTACGAGCGGTACTAATGCTAGCACCAGTTGGTGCTACTAATCGCTTCCCTTATTTTTTTTTTTACAAATGAATAGCCGTTAGTACCGTTTGATACCACTAACCAGCACTAGAGGATTCTATAAGGCCACTACTAATGCCTGCGTATCAGTTGCAAATCTAGTAGTGAATGGTGTTTCTCAAAACAGTGTTGGACCTTTAGTCACAAAAAATTCAAGAACCTAGCAACAATATACTTTTTAAGATATATAAATGTATCTGTACGGGTATCAAAATTGAAACAACTCAACCAATCTAGAAATGAGCCCGTAACCGAAATTGGAAATAGTGAGGTGAGATAACCCCAAAACGTCACCTAGATATGACAGAGGGAGCAATAAAACTGCACGGCGTATATTTCTTTTAGATCATCTCTGAGATTATATTGTGGAGAGCTGTAACAATACAAATACATAACAGCAGAAAAGTCTGGATCCCATGAACGGATTTGCCCATGTTTTGTACGTGCCATATTTTTTTTGAAAAAAACATTTATTTTGCGATCTTGTTTACAAGATGCAAGTGGATGTTAAGTGCTAAGCATGCATGATGAGAGATCTTGACTATATGACCCCCCATCTGATTTATTATAAATATATATTTCGTTCACCTCTATCTAGTGGCGCGGCCATAAGTCGAATCGGTACCAATGTATGCAGACATCATACACAGCATAATTAAGTGCATAATAACCCATCCCTATCGAACAACAAGTGTGTGCGCAAACCATTATAGTAGCACACGCACGCAGACCGCACCCGGCAGCTCTTGGTGCGTGTAGGATACGGATCATTCAGCTCCACTCGTCATCGTCATCTCATCTCATCTAGCGATAGCAAGCCCACCCGCTGAACGCACGCACGCACAGCCGTCCATCGGGACAGGGACGGCCGCCGATGTGATCCAACCCAACCACCACCATCGTCATGGCCTGGGCTGGCCTCCCAACCGAACCGCCGGCCGGCGTCAACTCCTCTCGTCGTCTCCGTCCCAACGCTAGCGCTCGGCGTACGCGACGCGAGAGGGAAACGCCACTAAAATAATGGCCGTCGCCGCGCCGACGACAAGAGCCGCTGGCGCCGCCGTCAGCGAAATTCTGGACGCATTCGTGGTTAATTAGGTTTTCCCGACGAGCACGGAGCACGCCGGTCGTCGGTGCATGTCGTGGTGTGTGTGAAGGCGGGAAGCGATGCGAGATGCTGACCCTGACCCAGGGGCCGGGGCGAATTTTCCACGTTTTCTGTGGTTTTGTGAATGTACGAGCTGTATGCGAGTCGTGTACGCCTCTGATACACCAGACAAGTCTGCGCGACGCGTAACGCGTTCGTATGCAGCTAGCTAATGACGTGAGCTGCGTGATGCTGATGGTAATAACTGAAGAGTGAACATCGGTTTGAAATGGCCTGAAATCTGATGCGCTCTGATCCTGTGAAAACGTACGTGTGTGTTTTCCCCCCGTCTCAGGCTTCTTCTTCATCGACAGGGATATACCCCGGCTGGATGAATCCAATCGGTCCGACAGTGCGCAGTTTGTAAAACGTCGATCGTGAAACTGCACACGTACGAATAATAGCAAGTCAAAGCCATAGACCCAACGCTGCTTCAGAAAGGAGGAGAGGATGGAATTCGGCACATGTTTGTACATACAGTGTGAATACACAAAAAAGGTAGCATCAAGAATAAATAAGACCAGCCTTGTAAAATGGACGTACATACATATATATGGCCTTTTTTTAAGGGTGAAAAAAAGCGAGCCAGTCTAGCTAGGGCACGTGTTTTTGGCGCATGGCGCTTTGCACTAAGAAAATATCTCGGTGTTCCTCAAGCTCCAAATAAATCTTGCTCACTGATTTTCTTTAGTTTCCTTGCAGACCATGTTTAACCTCAAACATCTATTTATAAAAAAAAAAACCCCTCAAACATCGATCGCTCAGCCAGGATCATCGTAGGAATCATCATTAGTCACATGGACCGACTACTTAGCAATCTTTAATCCCCCAGCAGCTCCTAAGACTCTATGAACATATACTATCTTCGATGCAAAAAAAAAATAAAATGCGCGCATTCATAGCGACCTGACTCGCCCATCTGACCATCTCATCCCTGTCTATTTTTGCTCCACCCATCCGTAGCCGTAGCCCATATATGCATAGGTCATCATCCTCACTACAGATACACACGCCGTAGGGCCAAGGCAATCAGAAACGCTTTCCCTCGGTAGACGTACACATCACCCGACGCGCCAAAAGTAAACGGCCGGGCCGGGCGTAGCCGCAGCCACCCACCCACCCCGGCCCGGCCCCGCTGCTCCCGGCCCGGCCGCCGCGCCATTATCCCTGACCTGACGGCCTCCTCCGCCATCCACTTGCTCCTCAATCAGCCACAGACTGCGCGCATGTTGACCGCGACGTTAATGATTGCGTTTTAAAAAGATTGGTGCCGATTGTTATTGCTATTACGTGCGGAGATGAGATGAGGCCAAAGGGATATGTCAAGATAAGTGCGTAGTGCTCTTCGATGCACCTGCCACTTCCTCCAGAAGTGCCCCGGGGAAACGCGAATCTTCAGCAGCGCCTCATCGCCCGTTGCTTTCGCCTTTTTCCTGTTCTGCAAAAACGTTTCCGGAAAAAGGGTTTACAACTGTCAGGAGAACATACATTGCAATGGCTGCGTAAAGAAATTGGGCAGCATCTTTTTGTTTTTTTAAAAAAATCTGGATTTAAACTGTCCTAGGTTTGAATTTTTGGCAGTCAAAGTGATTTGTTCCCAAGGTTTCATGTGGTACAATATAGGAGTATATAGCAGCAACATGCAGCAGAAATTTTCATGTGACATTAGTTGGTGAAGACCATGGCTTTGGTTTCTTATGGACTAAGAGACGTATCATTGATTCAGAAGATATGCATGAATATATATATATATACACACATACGCAACGACTACATGTTATCTCAGCATGGTGAGATATTCAATACCAACCTGGGCTCCAAAAAGATATTCAGTGGCAACTTCCAAAGTTTGATGACGACCTAGACAAGGATAACAACTAAGGCTCTGTACAGGAAAGTTGGACTTTTGCACGTAGAGTTGTAGCTACTCAAGCAAAACGTCAAACATGTGAACTGGGCAAGGAAAGTATTTTATTTTTTTCTTTCTCCTGCACTCCATAGTCTGTATTGAAAAAAAAACATGTTGGTGGCAAACGTGTAAGAAACTGATTTGGATGTGTCTCAACATATACCTTTGCCATTTTTCCTTGAGGGAACAAAACGAGGAAAGATCAACACCACCAGAAATACCAAACAGCTTCTTCTTCTTCCTCCATGCTGTCATAGAAAGAACATCTGGTTCTTTAGCTAGTCAGAGCCCAAATTTGAGTGCCTCTGAAGCAGGCAAGTTCCATGAGAGAATCATGCAGCCACTGAATTTACCATGCAGCAGCAGCAGCACCTCAAAATTACCCGCGCCTTCTTTTGGTCTTGCCTTCGTCCTCCTGCTCTCTTGTGCTTCTCTTGTCAGCTCCTGCACGGAGCAAGAGAAGAGCGCCCTCATCGAATTCCGAGATGGGCTCTCCCTGGAGGGCAATGGTGGCCTCAACATGTCCTGGGCGAACAGCATAGACTGCTGCCAATGGGAAGGGATCACATGCAGCAATGATGGTGTGGTCACAGATGTCTTGCTGGCTTCAAGAGGCCTTGAAGGGATGATCCCACCATCTCTCAGCAATCTCACCGGGCTGCTGACCCTCAACCTTTCCTGCAATTCACTCTACGGCAGACTACCAGCAGAATTGGTGTTCTCCAGCAGCATCGTCTACCTGGATGTCAGCTATAACCACCTATCTGGTCCTCTGCAAGTGCAGCAATTCTCAAATCCTAGCCTTCCTCTCAAGGTACTGAATATCTCAAGCAACTTCTTTACAGGACAGTTACCATCCACAGCACTGCAAGTGATGAACAATCTGGTTGCTCTTAATGCAAGTAACAACAGTTTTACTGGACCGATGCCTTCTTCTATTTGCAACCATGCCCCATTACTTGCCGTGCTTGATATTTGTCATAATGAATTCAATGGTACTATTTCCCCAGAGTTTGGCAATTGCTCCATGTTGACAGTACTCAAGGCTGGCTACAACAACATTACCGGTACTCTACCTCATGAACTGTTCAGAGCTACCTCACTGGAGCACCTCTCTTTTCCAAACAATAATTTGCAAGGAGTACTTGATGGTTCCAACCTAGTCAAACTCAGTAATCTGGGTTTCCTTGATCTCGGATCAAATGGGATCAGGGGTGAGATTCCAGATTCTATTGGGCAGCTGGGAAGATTGGAGGAGCTTCACTTAGACAACAACCTGATGTCTGGGGAGTTGCCATCTGCCCTAGGTAACTGCACAAGTCTCAGGTATATCACCCTAAGAAATAACAGTTTTGTGGGAGGTCTTAGCAGAGTTAACTTCACCCAGTTGTCGGATCTGGGAACTGCGGATTTTTCATTGAACCAGTTCAATGGAACAATTCCTGAAAGCATATATGATTGCAGCAATCTAATTGCTTTGCGGTTGGCTTACAACAATTTTTCTGGCCAGTTCTCACCAAGAATAGCCAATCTCAGGTTCCTTTCCTTCCTTTCAATTACCAATAACTCATTTACAGATATTAAAGGTGCACTTCAGAAGCTCAACAATTGCAAGAACCTTACCTCGCTGCTGATTGGAACCAATTTCAAGGGTGAAACCATACCCCAGGATGAAGCAACTGATGGTTTTCAGAATCTTCGGGTTCTAACCATAGATGCATGCCCTTTGGTTGGGACAATCCCTCTTTGGCTATCAAAGCTCACAAAATTGGAGATACTGGATTTATCATACAATAACCTTACTGGACAAATACCATCCTGGATTAATGGGCTGCAGCTCCTCTTCTATCTGGACATCTCAAGCAACAGACTCACAGGGGATATCCCAACTGAATTGATGGAGATGCCAATGCTACAATCCGACAAGAATTCTGACAAGCTGGACCCGAAGTTCCTTGAGTTACCTGTATTTTGGACACAATCACGTCAATACCGTTTGCTCAATGCTTTCCCCAATGTATTGAATCTGTGCAACAATAGAATCACAGGAATGATTCCCCAGGAGATTGGTCAGTTGAAAGTGCTCAATGTCCTCAACTTCAGCTCTAACAACTTATCTGGAGAAATACCGCAACAAATTTGCAACCTCACAAACCTGCAGATACTAGACTTATCAAAAAACCAGCTCACAGGGAAACTCCCATCTGCATTGAGTAATCTGCACTTCCTTTCATGGTTCAATGTGTCAAACAACGAACTAGAAGGGCCAGTTCCATCTGGAGGACAGTTTAATACCTTTACAAATTCCAGCTACAGTGGGAATCCCAAGCTCTGTGGTCCTATGCTCAGTGTCCAATGTGGTTCAGCAGAAGAACCTTCACCCTCGAGGAGAAGGGGACACAAGAAGACCATTTTTGCACTTGCATTAGGTGTGTTCTTTGGAGGGCTCGCGGTCCTTTTATTGTTGGGACGTCTTGTTTTGTCCATGAGAAGCAAAAAATCTGCTGGCAGAAACAAGGGCAGTAACAACAGGGAAATTGAAGCAACTTCATTCAACTCTGTTTCAGAGCACCTGTGTGACATGATAAAGGGAAGTGTTTTGGTGATGGTACCTCGAGGAAAGGGAGAATCCAACAATCTCACATTCAGTGATATCTTAAAGGCCACAAACAATTTTGATCAGCAGAACATTATCGGTTGTGGAGGTAATGGTCTAGTCTATAGGGCAGAGCTACCCTGTGGATCCAAGCTTGCGATCAAGAAACTCAATGGCGAAATGTGTCTGATGGAAAGAGAATTCACAGCAGAGGTTGAAGCACTCTCCATGGCACAACATGAGAACCTTGTGCCACTATGGGGATATTGCATCCAGGGAAGCTCAAGGCTCCTCATATATTCTTTCATGGAGAATGGAAGTCTTGACGATTGGCTTCACAACAAGGACGATGCCGACTCATTTCTCGATTGGCCAACAAGACTCAAGATTGCACGAGGTGCAGGCCGGGGACTTTCTTATATCCACAACACGTGCAAGCCTCACATTATTCACCGCGATGTCAAGTCCAGCAACATCTTACTTGATAGAGAATTTAACGCTTATGTTGCTGATTTTGGCCTCGCCAGATTGATCCTTCCTTACAACACACATGTCACGACAGAGCTGGTAGGCACTCTGGGGTACATTCCACCCGAGTATGGCCAGGCATGGGTGGCTACACTGAGAGGTGATATATACAGTTTTGGAGTGGTTTTGCTTGAGCTCCTCACAAGGAAGAGGCCTGTCCAGGTCTTGACCAAATCGAAGGAACTTGTACAGTGGGTAAGAGAGATGAGGTCCCAGGGAAAAGACATTGAGGTCTTGGATCCTGCACTCAGAGGAAGAGGATACGATGAGCAAATGCTGAATGTGCTTGAGGTCGCTTGCAAGTGTATAAACCACAATCCTTGCTTGAGGCCGACCATTCAAGAGGTGATGTACTGCCTGGACAGTGTAGATGCGGACCTGCAGGTGCAGACATAGTTAACGGAGGATAGGCTATAGGTGGTAATCTTGTACTTCACCTTACCAGGTTTAACTTCAGTAGAACAAAGATATTCTAACAACTCGTCCAGTAGTGTGTGCAGTATGTACATCTCTGAGAAGAAAAGGCTCATCCCCATACCCATGGGCCCCTGTATACAATTCTCCTTATTTTGTGGAAACCTTGTACTTGCAACCTTTTTTCTTGAACGAACTGGAGGGGCATTATCCCCTACAGGAGCTTTATTGATAATTAAAAAGAAGTATTTACAAGAGGGGGGACCTCACTCGCATGAACATGGAAAGGGCAACAAAGATTATTGGCCTCTTGCTTAATTCATCTAAGTTGTTTCTAACAAGTTCTACAGTTGTGTCCACCTGTGAAAAGAAAAGGCTCACAGCTTTGAGCTTCTGCTTCAAATCCCCTTCCTCTTTTTATTGTGAAAATATACTAGTAGTACTTTCCGAGCTCAACAGCAGGAACAATGACAGTGATTCGAAAGCGTGTTGAGCCGTCCTTTAATTCATAAACATTTCTGGGGTTGTTCGAAATGCTCGCAGATATAACTGTATTACACAAGGCATAATAGGTGGACAGGATAGCTCATAAGGCAGGATGTATTTCATTGGTTGCTCTGGAAAGCAGATAGTGTATGTTCAGAGACTTATCGATGATTGCTACAAAAAGAGGCATGATATAAATTGGTGCCTGGTGCTGGTGGTGTTTAGAATTCAACTTAGGAGCTAATCACTCTGTTCAATTCCAATGTGGCTTCCTCCCCATATGCCCACAGTGCTACTAGATTCAGAGGAAAAGCATTGCAATGGCAGGACCGCAGGAGCGCACACAGTAAAATGGGAGCAATGTAAACTTGCAGAGGCCACACGATTCTAACGGTCCGAGGATTTTGCGTGCAGGATGCTACGAACAACCACCTATAACTGGAACATATACAAGGGCGCGGCACAAGATAGCTGCCGTCGACGAACAAGCGCTAGAAGAAGGGCAGCACCAACCAACGGAAACAAATGTCAGGAGCGTCAAGTGATATGCGTACCAGTGGCGACGGGTCGCGGTGGCTGACACCGGGTGGTTGCCTCCCAGCAGAGCGCGCGAGTCGGTCGCGGAACGGGAGGGGTCCGCTCCGCGCTTCGGCACGGCCGCCCGTGGCCGCGGGAGGGAGGCAGGAGGCGGTGGCCGCCGGCGGGAGTCGGGGTAGCTATAGCTCGAGTGGGCCGTCTGGGTCGCAGGGTATAGAGCATATGCCGTGGGGTGGGCCGTCACGCAAGCGACAGACGTTGTGGTGGATTGGACCAAATATAACAGCTCATTGGGCCCAGTAAAAATTACTTTCGGATGGAACCGACCTTTTTGTCCTTTTCTTTTGGTAAAAAAAAAAAAACGAAATGGACCGACGGAATCCGCAGATGTACATAGACATGTAGCACATCTTCAGTTAGAATCTGTCCAACAGGTCTTCGTCACTACTTGTTGGTTAAGCGGTGAACTAGAGCACGGCAGAACCTTGTATATTGTAGAGATCTGTATGCGGTGCAGTGATCCGATCCAGCACCGCATAAAAACAATTCTGACACCTCATGATCAGGTACGTACGCCTAATCAAGCTCAAGCACGGCATCAGGCTCGGACCATCCCTATCCCTATCCGTTTGGAGAAGAAAGCTATCTCCCTTTCAGCTCTCTGGACCAGGCCGGTTACTCGGTTCCATGTGCGCGGCACATCCCCAGCACCAGCTCAGCGTCAGAGGACAGAGAGTTCACAGCCTAATCAGTCATCAGCCCGGTAACGTAATCGGCGGTAAACCTGTCGGTGCCGTACACCCAATGTCTGTTCCTTACGACGCGGCTGCTGGCCGTCCCGTCCGTGGCAAAAAGCTCGCCGTCGCGTGCGGTGCCGGGACGCACACGTACGCCGTACGCGTGCTCGCCGTGCCGCGCTCGATCAAAAGGCGCGAGGCGAAAAAGGAGGCGAAGCTAGCCGCAGCTGGTAGTTGCCGCTCGCCGGCCGCCGCGCGGGGGCACGTGGCGACGGCACGCCGCCGTACCGTGTGTGGGCGCCAGGAAAAGGGCCGGGGCTTCACGTTCCCGGGCTCCCGGCCACGGTGCTGCCTGATCTCCAGCTTGCTCTGGCCTGTATTTTTATCGGGCATGCCGCATGCACGCGCGGCCACGGCGCCCTCCACGCGCGCCAACAGCTGTGCGGCCGGCGGTGGTCGCTTGACTCGCCCCGTCGCCCGGCCATGGAATGGAATGGATCATCACCGTACCCCGCGCCTTTTTTTTTTGAATGGATCATCGTCATCATCGTCTCGTAGTCTCCTCACGTGATCTCTGCTAATCTTTGCTCGGATGCTCGCAGGAAGATGCAATGCTGATGCTCTCGTCATCTTTCTACTCGTTAAACATACTGTTCTGCTGACAGTGAACTGTAAAGATCAGAGTTTCGGACTGTCTGAACTCTGAACTGCAACGAGCCGAAATTCAGAGGATGTTGCTGCTTGCTGTGGTCTCAGTCGCTGCAGAACAAAGTGGCTGATAAAATTTTTTACCGACCATCAAAAGGTAATGGAGCGCGTCCATCGAGAGCGCCTGCCATATTCTCGCTTCCTTTCCTTCCTAGGATCCATTCCCGCACCTGTCAGTGTCAGCGCTGACGCCGATTCCCATGCGAAGGCACGACGACGGCACTGACAGAGCGGCAGGCTGTCGCTGGAACTGCAGGTTCCTTCCTCTCCAGCCACTGTCAGTGCTCACCAGACAGACAGTTTAGCAGTGCAAATGGAGAATTTATTTTAACCGCGATCGGCTTCGCATCGACCAGTCATGGAGCGGTTCGTTGACGTGGCCGGTGGATCCCAAGGATCACCCCCTCCTTGTTTATTCAGCCGGCACGTTGCGCGGCAATAGTCTATTGCTCATCTGCTGTTGGTGCTCCAAAAGCACCGATCAAGTGTGCATTCTGCTACCCCTTCAGGTCAATTTTTCTCGAGTTCAAAACGGGACATCTTAAATTATAACCCAAGTTCAGAAATCTGAATCGTGTCGGTGCAGTGCTGACTTGCTGACCTTCTGAACCCGGTTTGAATTCCTGGCATGAAAAGGGAGAAAGCTTGTATGAACTCTGGAGTCAGTTGTCTGTATAAAACGGTAATCCTACTCCCGATGCAGCCTTCTCGCCTCGTTTTCCAACGACCAGAGAGCACGACGACGAGGTGTGAGCTGAAGACCCACAGTTAATTAACGGCTGAAGTATCTTACTAGCTTCTACTACTGGAATAGAGTTAAGGAGAAGAAACTTCTTCGGCAGGTAAAAGTGAACACTGTGTGCGTCCTCCGCCACGGATCACGTGCCTGCATCACGTGATCCAGCTCCTCCACCCTGCAGAGAGGAACGTGCGCGGCGGTTCAGAAAACTCGCGCGTCAGTCCCTGTGGCCAACTAACCCCAGTATTAGGCCAAGGGTTTAGCAGCGCAGTCAAAGATGCAGCACATGACGCCCAGTGGGGGAGAAGGTGCAGAGAAAACAAGCAGCACATGAATTCCCACGGGATGCGCAGCGCCTCCCTATAACTGTATGCAACGGGTTCCGGTCATCACGTAGCATCCGCGCCCGTTGTTGCTATTTGGAATTTACTGATCTGCTGGGCTCGTAGAAAATGAGGAAGAAGAATTGTTTCTGTAAAATAGATACCGAAGAACTGTTTCATAGCAAATCGTAATCCTTCTGTTAGGAGGGATCGTTTAACGTTGCCTTTTTCTGCAGAGACATTTTGTAGGAAAAGAAACTGTCGAATTATATATCAACATACGGCATGTCCTTTTTTTTTACAAAAATTGAGTTGCGGTTCGGAGTTCGCAGCCCGGTCCACCAAGACCCGATCCGCTGCATTATAGTAGCAGAGCGCCGCTTGCTACTACTGCGTGCTAATGCTAGTGGTATGGTAGTGATTATAGTATTTGGCACTGGAATAAAACCCCCTCTAAGCCCACGTTAACTCCCACCTGTCGCCTCGATCCTCGCTCTAATCCACACTCCACCCACTACCTCGCACACTGTCCCAGGAGTCGGAGCACGCCGCGCAGCAGGGCCTGCTGCAGCCTCGGCAGAGGATGACGTCTTCCGGCAGGAGCAGCAGCAGCAGCAGGGCGCCGGTGCTGCTGCCACTTCTAGTGGTGGCGATGCTTCTACTGAGCTCCTCGTGCTCAGCTTCGGCAGCGTCGCTCGGCGGGAACAGCTGGGCTCGGCGGCTGCTGGTGTCGCGGCCGTCGACGAGCCGGCAGAAGGCCGAGCAGCAGATGCGGGTCGGCGGCTGGAACAGGCCCTTCAAGCAGGCCGCCGCCAGCTTCGGACGCAAGATACCCAGATCCGGCTGGAATCCCATCCAGAACAGATGAGGTAGGTACGCACACTGCTAGTGCTAGCTAGGTTGCTGCATGTTCTCTCAGCTCGTCGTGTGGACAATGTCTCGGGAGCTCTGCAGCACGAAGCTTCAGTTCAACTAACTGATCGATTCCTCCATGGGTTCTCGTGTTCAGGGAACGAATTAATAATGGTCTTGAGTGAAGCTAGCCGTCGACGAGCTGGTCCACGGAATGGTGTGGGTGCGCCGTGCGTGCGCATGCACACGATCGACGACGGGCTGGGAAGATCACACACGCCGAGATTTGGATGGTTCTTGTTGCGGCTGCTTGTAAGATCAGATGACACACGGTTTTGTAGTGCTAGTTCTCTCTGTTTTTTTTTTTTTTGGGTTTAGATAGTTACTAGTGTATGTCAATTAGCCAGTCCAGTCAGATGGGTAAGTGCTTGCAGGTTATGTCGTCAGGGTAGCTACCATATTCCCCTTCCTCCTGTTCTTTCTTGTTCGGATGTTATTCTTTTGTTGGTTCAGTACACAGTGCAGCTGTAATATAAGCTCTCGATCGGTACATGGAAAACTATAGTTAGTTGCTCCTTTAATTTGCTGTCTGGTTCTGAAGCTTGTGATTTTGAACATGAGCATCCACGATGGATGCATCCGCAGAATATTCTGGAAGCCCACACGCTGACTGGCTGGGTAGGCAACGCACACACAGTACACAGAGATAGCGTGCTACACTGCTACTCATTAATTATTAACACAGTGCGTATTGTTGCCAATGCATAAACAAAGTCCTAAACTTACAGGCAAGAAAGACTCAAAATAAAAAAAATTCATATACTTAAAACGCTATATATTTGGAAACGTTTAGGACGACAAGCTTAATTCGTTAGGTTTATATGACTCCTAAAAATCATAGTATCTAAAAAATGGACGGTGCGGCCGATCCGTCTATATACAAATGATGCTAGCCACTAGTATACCATTATACAAATTTTACGGTAGTTGAAAAAAAATATGAGTCGTCCATCAGAAGAGATCAGTGGATTAGAAATAGCCGGTACCGCGGTACCGGTACCAAAAACGATGGGACCGGTACCAATATTTTTATTTTTTTAATTCTACAAAGGGCATAAAAGCCTTTAAGGGCTAGTTTGATAACCCCATTTTTCCAAAAGATTTGGGGGATTTTTCCCTCCATTCCCCCAAATCATTTGGAGAAATAGGGTTGCCAAACTAGTCCTAAAAAAGAGATAGTGGTTGGAAATGAACCCACCGCTACCGGGGTACCACTCCATTTTATTTTTTCTAACTGAATTATTGAATAAATAAAATAAACAAGAAAATAGTATTAGTATCGGTCCCACTATTTCTGGTACCGGACCTACCTATTTGGTAACGCCAATTTTTAAACCATTGGATTCCGCTTGAAGGTCGGCTCTTATTTTTTTCAACCACCATAAAAGTTATATTTAATAATTTTAAAAATAGTGGTACCCTGTGGGTACCTTTCCAATCACCGTAAAATCTCTCGATTATCTTGTTTATGCATATAACAAACATATAGTTAGAAGAATAATGTACTATGGTATCTTACTTTTTTTTGTTTGGTTAGTGAAATTGAATGGGTCAGTGTACATGACACACTCTACCCTTCATGTATAGAAGCTTATTTTTTTCCCAAAAAAACCCTAGTAGTACTGTAGTAGATATTGTGGTCGGAACAATACTGTGCTTTTTTTAACTCTATTAAAAATATGGTATTTCTTATAAAAGGGAAGGAACATGCATTGATAAAAGAGAGGACCCCCCACACATGTAAACCTAAAGATAAACTTCACAGGTTGCATCTTCTCGCATATAACACCCACAGAGGATGTAGGGGGGCTGAACCTCTCTAAACCACCGTGTTCATCGCCTCCTTCGATAGATCCCCATTGTCACAGGTTACACGTGTACCCCCTCCTACTCACAAAGGGGTCTCCTTGGGTGACCCTATCTGTTATCCACGACACAATCCTAGAAAATTACATTACTACTATAACTTTGTTCATATAATATTTATTTGATACAATATTTTTATAATGATACCATATTGTAAAGTTGGTGTACATGACACACTCTGCCCCTTCACGTATAGAAGCTTATTTTTTTTTCCAAAAACCCTAGTAGTACTGTAGTAGATAAAGTGGTATGCAATTGTCGGAACAATGCTATGATTTTTTTAACTCCCTTAAAACTATGATATTTCTTAGAATTTGTTTGGACATCATACAAAACCAGTGATATTTTAGTGGAAACATGAAAAAAAATAGGCAAAGGCATGAAAAAATTGGGCTGGAGTGGAGTTTCCCATACTCCCAAAATACTATGGTATCTACAAAACCATAGATTTAAAAGTTGAAAAAAAATAGTATTTTTTTAGAAAGCAACTAAACTTTCCAAGGTCTAAAATACTATGATCTCCTATGAACTATGGTACTAGGATACCATCATAAAATACCATACTTCCAAATAGACTCCAAGTGTGGCCTTAGAATCTGAATGATGAGATCTGCGTTCTTCTGTTACACGTAAGGTGCTATTAATTTGTACAAAATATACTCCCTCTTATTTCAAAATGCATATCATTTGACTTTTTGAACAATGGCTTTAACTGCTTTTTATTAAAAAAAAATTTAATAATCATTATTTTTATTGTGATGTAGTTTAATACTCCATTCTTCCTAAATTATATATAGTTTCTTTTAATCATCTTTCTATAATTCTATCCATCCAAGTTCGGATAGAGGTTGATGAATCTAAACATATTTGGGACATAGGAATGTAAAGTATTCTTATGTTAAGCGTGACTTTATTTCTTTTTCATTATTCTACAATCATTTTTAATAAAACATGTGCTACAAAGTTAGATCTATAATTTGAAATAATGGAACGAGTAGTGTTATTTGGTCTATCTGCTCGGAGTCATGGCCTGCTGCACCGAGGACGCTCCATGGAAGGCGCGTCTTTAATTTCTAGTGCACACTAAAGGACAAAAATGTGGAAGTGTGGACCGTGCGCATATTGGGAAAGGATATCGATTCAAAAATTTCCACTAGAATAGAAAAGTCAACTAGAACCATGCATGTTGCAGTAGATGACTGGTCATATAGATATATAGTCCTACTAAACGAACAATGATGATTCACACCTTCGCAGTTTGTGTATATATAGTACAGTCGTGATCAAGACGCCGGAGCGCAGCTGAATTAGCGCACAGCTAGGGTCGCATTGAATCCCGCCCCCGGCGCCCCCATCGTCGTCAGCGTCGCCGGCCATGTCGGGGGAAAAGGCGACGGCAGCCGCTGCCCAGGCTGAGGCAGCGAAGCTTCTCGTCGAGCGGCTGGTCGGAGTGACCGGCGACGACCACGAGCGCTTCCTGCTCAAGATCAGGGACCGGTTCGACCGGTGCGTGCTTTGCTATATATGTACCTTTTCCGTAATTCCGTGCTCGCGTAGCCGGCCGCTTGCTTGTCTCTCAGCTTTGCCCTACCTTTTCCGTAATTCCAACTGCATATGTGCTCTGTTTTCTTCTTCCACAGCGTCGGCATGGAGCTTCCGACGATCGAGGTACGCGCCGAGGATCTGGTGGTGGAGGCGGAGGCCTACGCCGGAGGACGGGCGGAGGAGGCATCCAACATCTTCAGCTCCATCACGAACACAGCCATCGTATTATATACATACTTCTTCCCACCAAACTATACATCTTGGCTTGTTTTATTTTCAGTTTGTCCTAAATTAAAATTGTCTAATTTTTACCATGTTTCTATGAATATATATTTACACGTTATAAATACAAAATAAATACACTATGAATACATATTTCACGGTGGATTTAATATTACTACGAAAATGCTTTTTACAGGTGGTTAAAAAAATAATTTTACACGTGGTTAGTTTAACCACCTGTGTTAGGCCTGTACATATCGAAAATTGAAGTCATAATTAAAATATATTATATATTAAATTAAATCACAATGAAAATAAATGATAATTATATTTTTTAATAAGACGAGTAAGTAAAATATATCATTGAAAAAGTCAAACAATCTATAAATTGTGACGGAGGGAGTACATTTTCGTTTTAAAAAAAGAGAGGAAACTTATGCAAGCACTTAGAAGCTAGAACACAGCATGTCCATTACCCAGAAAAACTTGTGCAAGCATATGGGACTGGCGGACTGCGCGTAGCAGAATTCCAAGAAACACCTTTTTAGGTCTTCTTCTGACTCCTGACGTGGCGTGGCCCTTGTTTTATTATCTAGTTAATTTATCCCCCCATAACGGGTTTTGAATTTTTAAGACCAGCTATTAGATGGACATTGTACATCCACTTTTATGAGCTCTGCGCAATGGTGTGATATCACCGTGTATCTGCTCGATTTTGCTGTTACTGCTAGGATGTTGCGGACACTTTGCATTTGCTACCCAGCAATTGGAAGACCAAGCATACTATCTTGCACAAAACAAGTGTCCTCTTCAGGCCACGCAGGTACATACCCTGTTTTAACCATTATATTTAGACTAATGAACAGCTAACGTTAATTCTAAGCGCTTTCTCTTAACCTAACTATACACTTCGTTCTTCCTCATTTTTTTATGTTGAAGGATGACTCTACTGTTAGGGCCTCCAGGATCGGGGAAAACCACATTGCTCAAGGCATTGGCTGGAAAGCTAGACTCCGGACTCAAGGTCAATATCTCGTTTTCCAATGGCGCCAAACACGTCATGGGACTCATTTTTTCCTGGTCTTGGATACATCTGCTGAATCAACTGATACTCTTATTACTTAGCGTAGACCGTCATTTTCTTTACCTTGAAAGTGACTTGGATGTCGCAACACCTAGCTAATTAATACATATACTCTCTCTAGTAAAAGGAAAACGTAGCACTCCTGCGACCTCACGACATTTTTTTATAGACTTCTGAATTCCGATGCACATCTATAAATATGGAATGACGTACGTTTTCTTCCAAAAAAATGCTTATGATATACTATAAGCTGACAAGATTTGTATTTATTTGAAGTAAAATCTACCTTGAGATCTGCATCTCTTTCATTATATAGATGGTATCGTTCTAAGTTAAACTATCTAAGTTTTGATCGAGATTCGAGAATGGAAGTAGTATTAAATAAGTATACCATGAAAGTGTATTTAATGATTTATCTAGTATTAAATAAGTACACCATGAAAGTATATCTTGAAGTATGTTTTTTTCAAAAAATTTTAAGATCTTTACATGAGTCGATATGGACTCAAATGTAACAGATTTTAGGAAAAATCACTTACAATGGGCGTGAAATGGACAAGTTTGTTCCTGAGACGATAGCTGCATATGTAAGCCAGGATGACCTTCATAGTGGAGAGATGACCGTAAGGGAAACGCTGGCCTTCTCTGCAAAATGCCAAGGCATTGGTGATCGTTATGGTACTTACATGGCTGCTCCATTTTATCAAATTTCAATGTATATTTCTTAACAATAGGAGAAGGAAAAACATACGTTAAAGTGAGATAGATTTGTTTTTGATGGAGCGCCGAAATACTTCCTTCTAATAATGGAATTCATGGAGTAATCGCATATATGCCCGTACCTAGTCATTAGTCACAAGATCATGTATTTTGACTATTTCTAGGAGGGTAAGGCAATTAATTATGAGTCGGCCGCCGTTGTTAATAGGATTAGTTTTCTGATGCTTTGCTGACTAGTTAACTGACGCATGATCTCGATCTCTGCTGGTTAGATTTGTTAACGGAGCTGATGAGAAGGGAGAGGGAGGCAAACATCACGCCAGATGACGATATAGACGTGTTCATGAAGGTAAAAAAAACTGCCATACCAATGCCCTAGTTGCGTTCCTTTAATTAATTTTGAGCACATTTTGTAAATACGCCAAATTTATAGGTGGCACAATCTTTACCACAGTATTTTCAGTAAGCTCATCTCCTCGTGATTTTCATGTTCTCTAGCCTCTAGGCATGAGAGACAACCCATTTCTGTTGATTTTTGCAACATTCAGATAGAATTTCCCGCGAATCCTTTATCCTTGCTGCCAGGTTATCTGGCATATAGTGCTGGGCCTCACACACAAATTCTTCAATATTATGTTAAACAGTTTAATTGCTGTCATGTTTAATTATTTTTTTGAAGGAACTGGGGCGGGGTTCCCCTACAGAAGATATGTTATAAATGTTTAGGGCTTGTTTGGAATGAAGAAATTTTTTTTCGATTCCTTCGTTTTCCTTGTGAAATTGAATTGATTCCTGTGAAATTCACGTGCGATTCCTGTGAAATTCCTGCGTTCCAAATGAGCCATTAATTAAATTGTAGTGTCACTCTTGCAGGAGACCGCAAATGATGGCATGAGAGATGTAATTACAAATTACGTGATGCAGGTTTGATTCTTGCATTTTTTAGCACAGTTCTTATAAATACGACAAGTAAAATTTGCACTATGCGTGTTAAGAATACAGTTCCATTAACTGCTTATAAGTCTAACATTCCATTACTGCAGATCCTAGGACTTCAGCTCTGTGGAGATACATTGGTCGGAAATGATATGGCCAGAGGCATTTCCGGGGGGCAAAGGAAGCGTGTCACAATAGGTATATACATGCTACATAGTGCTCC
The DNA here is from genome assembly GCA_030272315.1 of Paspalum vaginatum. NCBI lineage: Eukaryota > Viridiplantae > Streptophyta > Magnoliopsida > Poales > Poaceae > Paspalum > Paspalum vaginatum. The sequence continues at coordinate 2,926,711 of CM059021.1, read as the reverse complement.
GACCATATTCACAACTGTATGAATATGGATCGTTATTGACTTATGGTAAAACTACGTAAGTGGTCTTGGCAGTTCACAAGCTAAGCAATGCTTATTGTTCAGCGTCTGGGGGAGAAAACCTGATGCCGTCTGCGAAACGATCTTTTGTTCAATAGGCAGCAGCTTTGTATATCCATGATTATCAACTGACTTATACATCTACATACCTTGTTACAGGAGAAATGCTTGTTGGTCCGGCAAAAGTGCTGTTAATGGATGAGATTTCAAATGGTCTTGACAGCTCAACTGCATTCCAGATTGTTAATTATCTGGGACAGTTAGTCCGTGTCCTTGGCGGGACAGCTATCATCTCTCTGCTGCAACCAACACCCGAGACATTTGAACTTTTTGATGATGTTGTCCTCCTCTCAGAGGGCCATGTTGTGTACCAAGGCCCGAAAGAGGACGTGGTTGAGTTCTTTCAGTCAGTGGGCTTCAACTGTCCTCACAGAAAAGCTATTGCTGACTTTTTGTTAGAAGTAAGTTAACTCTTTGCTTCAGATGTTTTATAAATTTGCTAAAATAATAGCATGAGGTTCTCAATATTATGCCTTTTTCTTAAAAGGTGACTTCAAGAAAAGATCAGAAGCAGTATTTTTCATGGGACAGTGAACCTTATCAGTATTTCACAGTTGAGCAATTTTCATACGCCTTTCAATCATTTCGTACTGGCCAGATCATTAAAAAGGTTCTTGAAGTACCATTTGACCAGAACATGACTTCCGCAGCTTCCCTTATCACCACTGTAAAACATGGTTCGAGGAAAAGGGAGTTGTTCAAAGCCGTGTTTGCAAGAGAAGTCATGTTTATGTGGAGGAGCCTATCATGCTCCATAGTCAATTTTGCACATGTGAGTTGATATACTTTTTGTATAGCTAAGATATGTGTGTGTACCAGGCATCATTGTACTAGAAAACACACACATACCCAAATTTGAGCTGCAGAACAAACATTATGGTGCGTGAGGATTGGGTGGGGGAAGCGATAGATGTTCACATGCTCAGCAAAACTTTCATGATCACCGGTACCATGGACCATCATTTATCTTATTACTTTCCCTGAGCATAGATATAAGTCTGGTTTTCCTAAATCTGTTTTCTTAAATTAGGCCACAAGTGTATAAAAGGCTGATGCTAGTAGATTCATTGTGAAGTATACTTTTACAATCTATACTTCTTTCTATTCAAGATAATATATTTTGTAGATAGTTGCAGTCAAAGGCATACAACGAAAACTATGTTGATGCTCTTCTAGTCTCTCTCTCTCTCTCTCTCTCTCTCTCTCTCTCTCTCTCTGTGAAAGAGAAAATATTTGAGAAGACAATAAACTAGGGTCAATTTGTGTCATAGAGAGTTTGGAACACTTTTATTAGATATACAAAATAGTAGTACACGTATTATTCACAGATGAACTGTATAGTCATTCTTCATAATGATTATCCTCTTGTGGCAGATCACTGTGATAGCAATCTTTGCATCGATCATTTTTTGGCACAACAATATGCATCATGATTCAATTGATGATGGAGGAATATACTTGGGATTGTTGTTCTTCTCTGTGAGTGAAACCATGTTCAGTTCACTTGGTGATCTTGGTGGTGCAGTCGTGAAGTTGCCACTTTTCTTCAAGCAAAGAGATGCATTCTATCCAGCATGGACCTACACTTTATCTACATGGATTCTTAAGATCCCCATCACATTCATTGGAGTTACAATCTGGGTTGCTATAACATACTATGCAGTTGGACTGGACCCAAATGTTGGAAGGTGAGCACTAAAATGGTTAGTCATATTTGTTGAAGTAAATGGTCAATCCACTCGGTTTAGGAATTGGTTATATGTTTATATATCTTTGAAGGTACCAACACAGTCGCATAACCATTTAATTAGTACTACATGTTCTCAACCCTTCTTCATTGCCAATTTTGGGCTCGGCAATAATGATGGTGCCTCTTATCACTGCCCGTTCAAGAACTGGCGGTGAAGGACACCTTTTAGGTAGTGATATGGAGAACTTCACTATCGGTTTTTTTTTGCCTCAAACTGGTAGAGCCTAGCATATAACGTATCATAAACATATGTAAAGGATAGTCGAGTGCATTGTACGTTGTTGTTCTTTGTATTTCTGCAAGAGGCTATTTCCACGATTTGAATTTGAGACCTCCTGGTCATAAGGAACAACAACTTTACCACCGCGCCAAAAAATTCCTCTTGACAAGTTCTTAGAAAATGAATACATTATATCATGGATAGTTATACAATCATATTTATGACAAGTTCAATGCATATGTAACGAATACTAAAATCTCACATAAAAAATATGTCATACATAAGAAGGAGCTCAATCTATAGTGCACTTGTGACTAAAAGGTAACTATGCATGGTTTATATCAATAGCATCAACTCATATGAATCTATCTATATAATAATCTAATTCTTACGTGAATGTGCTATTTTTGGTCTTCTAGAGCACATCCAATGCCTTTCCAAATCTCCATAGACTTTGACAGTTGTGGTAGTAGTTGCTGCCTAAGTTATATCGTCTTTCAAACCACCTAGTGTCCTATATGTGAACAGCTCGTTGAATGTGAATATTAGAAGTCCACTGACTCTGCGACTCATGTCCCGTACATGCCGAGTTGAGGGACAAACCCACTGGAGTGGGCTGCACCAATGATGGCTTGGTGTGGCAGGCACATGAGGTCACTGAAGCATTGTGCAAGGGGAAAGGCTGCTTCAAGGTTGTTATAGGGCCACACCAGGGAGGGGGAGAGGGAGGGATTCCCTAGGGAATAAGAGTTAGTCACCTTGCCAGGGGGCTATGATGAGGTATAGGACGCGTCCCAAGGGCAAGAACGAATTATCAGGTCAACGAGAAAGGGTCATGCCAGGGGATGTGATCATGTCAATGCTACTGCATGGGACAAGTGGGGCCGGGGATGCAGTGTGGCCTATGGGAGAGCTCTGGCCAGAGGCGCATGGGAGGGAACTGAATGGGTAAGGCACATGATCACTATATTTATAGATCAAACTATCGCTCCCGCTTCTGGGGTTCAACCATAATTGGAAAACTGTATTCAATGTTTGTTAGTGGTATGCAATAGTAGTGAAAAAAATGCTACACGTGTTTGTTAGTGGAATGTACGTAGTAGTGAACTACAAGTGTGATAAAGACTAGCCAAAAAAATACAACCAAAATACTTGAGAGTACATCCACATTATAAACTTCATGAGTGAATTTGGAAGGAAAATTTCAAACATTATTATAGTTTGACATGATATTGTCTTAGCTAATTTATCATTTATAAGAATTAATAACATCCAAATATTCTAAATTGTGGTTCCATAACACATCATCAAAAACATTTCTTACTTTTTGCTGGTTACTTCATCTGGTGTTCATGCAAACATATATTGCTACAACTAATGCTCTCAAATGACTATATCTCCAATATATTTCAAACTGAATTTTCTTAGGAAAAGTAATTGTCAAAGAAATGTGCCTTTTTATGCTAGAAAAGGAAATGTTATACCAATAAAAGAATTTTTCAATAAAAAAGAATGGAGATAGGACGTGTTTTGTTTGTTACTGCAACTTGCCGTGCCACAACCTTGAACACGCAAGAGAGTTGTGTATCATTATATTAATAAGAATAAAAAGAGTCTAAGAAGACTCAACTGTCGTGCAGCAATTGTGTCACCATCTTTGGTTGGTGTTTGGTTTGTCGCCAAAGTATGGTGTGACATGCAGTATCAGGCATCTCTCTTATGTATTTTCAGAATTCAGAGCAATCGATGCCTAAAATGTGGTGAGCCATTTTGCTTGAAGCATTTTTAGCATAGATGCAAGTTTGGCGTGGTAGACTCTGGAAGCAATAGAAACACAAACATAGTATCATCATTGCTGTGATACACTTGTGTAAATCTACTTCACTTCTAAATGCCATCTCAAACAATAATTTCTATTTAGATGTATTTTGAATTTTCAGTTGTGTAATGCTTATTAGGTTCACTTTATTTATGCACATTTTTATCCATCTCAATAAGAAAACAACCCTCATTCTTTCAGGCTCCTAAAACATTACTTTCTGCTGATAGCAGTCAGTCAGATGTCATCTTCTCTCTTCCGTTTGATTGCTGGAGTCACAAGAAACATGTTTCTGGCACACATATTTCAAGTCTTCTTGATGCTTATCCTTCTGCTTTTAAGTGGATTTATAGTTTCAAGGGGTAAATATGCAGTTAATAGTCACCTGCAATGTTCATGCTTTAACTCATTTTCCTTTTCTAATCACATTCCATTCTACTTTAGATAATTTGAATATATTTTGGATGCTTGGGTACTGGATCTCACCACTAATGTATGCTCAAAATGCCATTTCAACCAATGAATTTACAGCCCCTCGCTGGAGTGAAGTACTTATACTGCCCTTAGACTAGAAAATTTTATACCTTTCTAGAATATAAGAATATAGTACATTTGACAAAGTTTGCGCTTGCACAGATACCTCATGGAACAAAAGAATCACTGGGAACAACTATCCTAAAATCACGTGGGCTATTTTTTGAAGCAAAGTGGTATTGGATTGGCTTAGGTGCACTGGTTGGATATATATTTCTCTTCAATGGCCTCTACACCGCAGCTTTTTCATACTTTAAATGTGTGTTCACATGCTTCATGTACATTGCATACTATGTTGACCTATTTATAGACTAACATATTCTAAGGTGAATAGTTACATCTTGCAGCACCTGGTAGGAGCCTTTCATCTGTAGCTAGAAATGTTCAAGACATAAAACGAAAGAAGATGAGAAATGATGCTCAGTCCAAGAGATTCCATGAGAAAATAGTAACAAATGAATCTTCAAGTTCTATCAAAAATATGAGGGTAACACTTCCATTTGTGCCACTCTCACTTACCTTTGAGAACATAAGGTATTCAGTAGATATGCCGAAGGTAAAGACATAACTTCTCTTATATTATAATAACAAAGTTTGGACATAAACAAAAAAAAGTTTGTTTCCTTTGCTTACATGTATCACAATATCATAAGACCTATATTTTCAGGAAAAGAAAGCACATGGTGATATGAATGATCGTTTGGAGATATTGAAGGGTGTGAGCGGTTCCTTCAGGCCTGGTGTGTTGACTGCATTGATGGGCATCAGCGGTTCTGGCAAGACAACACTGATGGATGTGTTAGCAGGGAGGAAAACCAGAGGCTACACTGAAGGAACAATAACTATCTCAAGCTATGAAAAGAAGCAAGAAACATTTTCTCGTGTATTTGGATATTGCGAGCAGTCAGACACCCATTCTCAACACCTTACTGTTCTTGAATCACTTCTTTTCTCTGCATGGCTTCGATTACCCTCAGAAGTTGACTCAATAACAAGAAAGGTTAGTGAATGAAAAGATAAGTAAGATTAGTATATACTTTTTATTAGTTTCTTTGGGAAATTTAGTAGGAAGGTTAGTTTCTATGTTTGTTCTTTCTCATGAAGGACCCTGGTATCTGAGTGTACATTTGAAGATTATATAGAGCCCATAATAATAGCAATCTATTTGCTATATGATAATTAATTTCCATGTCAATTTTGAATGCAGATGTTTGTTGAGGATTTGATGGAGCTCTTGGAGCTCACATCATTACATTGTGCACATGTGGGACTTGCTGGAGTAAATGGCCTCTCAAGTGAGCAACGGAAGAGGCTAACCATTGCGGTGGAGCTTGTAGCCAACCCTTCCATCATTTTCATGGATGAACCAACATCAGGGCTTGATGCTCGAGCTGCAGCAATTGTGATGAGGACTGTAAGGAACCTTGTGGATATTGGTAAAACTGTTGTTTGCACCATTCATCAACCAAGCATAGACATTTTTGAAACTTTCGATGAGGTAGCAACAATTTTTTACTTATACCGAGAACCTATAATGTCTGGTCTATCTTTTTAATCGTATACATGGCCAATGAATTGCAGCTCCTTCTACTAAATCGTGACTGGGGAAGAGATATATGTTGGTCAATTAGGCGACCATTCTTCAAAGTTGATAGAATACTTTGAGGTTTTTAACTAAAATAAAAAATCACTTTTAATACATTGTAGATTCCATTTCACAAGCTTATGGAATAAGTTATCTTTACACTTGCTGTATTCAGGGAATTGAAGGCATCAATAGCATAACAGATGGATATAATCCCGCAACATGGTTGCTAGAGGTGACCTCAACCATACAAGAGAAGATGTTGGGGATTGATCTTTCTCAAATATATAAACACTCAGAGCTATACCAGTAAGTACATCACCGTCTAGAAGTCTCTAGTACTATTAGAAAATGCTGGCCAAATGTAACCTTGCTAGTAGACTCAACAACAGGAACCAAATACGCTTTCTCCTTCCTAGCTTTTAGACCATGCCCTTAGAACCTATTTTCATTGGGAGATTGGAGTATGAATCCTTAATTAAAATTCAATCTATATATTATTGTCGAATCCAAAATAGCTTACGATAGGAGATATAATTGGTGGAGTTGTTTATTTGCATTGTATTGCCGAGCCTCATCGATTGATTATATAAGAGTACATTGCTAATGGGAAAGTAGGGAAAGCCGATCTTCCATAACTGGAGATATCCCAGTATCCTAAAAAAGATCCTCTGCAATCGCAATAGGAGCCCACATATGATAAGACTAGAGAAGCAGCCATAACTGACATTCCTAATAAATGTCAGAAATTGACGATGTTGTCAAGCAAAGTGAAAGTGCTTTGTGTGGATTTTGAGGTATCTGAATACAAGGGCGACTAGCCATGATTGACCAAGCTGTTGAGGTTGTTGAAGATGAGGCACGTAAGAACTTGGCTTTTGGAGCATTTAATTAAATAATAATAATTTACAATTATTCAAGGCCTTCAGGGCCTATAAGCATTCTCTCAGCTTGGACCCGGGACACAAAATTATCTGATTTTGTAATTCTCCAAAGCAGATGCTACATGTTCTTCCATCCTAAATTATGAAAACAAAGGTCATTTCTTAATTTCCATACTCCCCGCAAGGTAGATACACAAATAACAGGATGGAATAGAAACTTTTTATTACTAAGACATAAGGTGACAATAGAAAATAACTTGTTGTCTCAGCTAACTTTTCTCTTAATTAGGATATCTTTTCCCAAACCGAGTTAGTTTTGTTTTGAATTATTGCATTGTGATGCGTAATACACATGCTAAATTGTATTGACTATTTTAGGAGAACCAAAGATTTGGTAAGAGATCTAAATAGGCCTTCTGCTGGCCCTATAAATCTCCATTTCAACAATAAATATCCGCAGCCTTTCTTCAATCAATGCTTGATATGCTTGTGGAAGCAAAATCTATCATATTGGAGAAATATTCATTACACTGGGGGCAGATACTTTATCACTGTAATGATTGCACTGATCTTCGGCACGACATTCTGGGGCCTTGGCCAGAAAAGGTAGAGCTTTCAAATTGTCATCCAGAAATATGTTCCTTGTTATTTGTGGTATGAATTATAAAATGTGTCCCAACACCATACAGAACAAAAGAGCAAGATCTGTTCAATTCCATGGGTTCAATGTATGCTGCAGTTTTAATACTCGGCATACAAAATGCATTAGGAATTCAAGCAGTGGTTGCCATAGAAAGGACAGTGTTCTACAAGGAGAGAGCTGCTGGAATGTATTCAGCTCTACCTTACACATTTGCACAAGTAACTAAACGATTCACATTGTGTGGTGTGATGTTTGTATGTTTGCATTATCTATGGTAAAATGATGGAATTTTATGTATGATTGCAGGTTGCCATCGAACTTCCCTATGTATTCATTCAAACTCTGATTTATGGCACTTTGGTGTACACAATGATAGGATTCGAATGGATAACAACTAAATTCTTTTGGTACTTGTTCTTTATGTACTTCACACTCCTATACTTCACATTCTTTGGAATGCTGGCGGTGGGGCTTGCTCCCGATGGTAGGATGGCAGTAATTGTCTCCTCTGGTTTCTATGGCTTGTGGAACCTTTTCTCTGGGTTTCTTATCCCTGTACATGTAAGTTCCTCTACATTTTAACAACTCATTGTTTGAATTTATTTATGTACTTATTACTCATTATTGTTTTAATTATTCAGAGAATTCCTATCTGGTCAAGGTGGTTCTACTGGATATGCCCTGTTGCTTGGACCTTGTATGGTCTAGGTGCCTCACAATTTGGGGATGTCATGGATAAATTTGAAACAGGCGAAACCTGCGGCAGAGTTTCTAAGGCGGTATTATGGCTTTAGGCATGAATATTTGGGACTGGCTGCAGTGGTGACCATGGCATGTGCCATAGCTTTTGCCTTCTTTTTTGTCCTTTCCGTGAAGTACATCAACTTCCAAAGGAGATGAGGACGAGGCTATTATGGAGGAGGGGTTAACGCCTCAAGGAAACACCATTGTCCTCAAAGCAGTATAAACTATGGAAGTTAGATCCTCTCAAAGTCCTAGTGACAATACATCAAAGCTGAAATTGAGGTGATCACCGGATTATCCAATGATCTAGGCCCAATGATGACATCATTAGTCCATTTTGCTGGGTTTTTTAGATCTATTTGATTTTTGGGCCCATTGTAATGGGTTTTGCACTCTACTTCATGAGCCAATCCATGAGGAAACCCTAGGGAAGTCCAACTACCCTGCTACCCTATACAATGTAAGAGTGATGATTATTGCATAACACCAATCGATACATAATCTTTTATCGTATTTTACGCTTGTTCATCTCCCGACCCTAGTTCTTTGTACGTTGTTCGATTTCGACAAACAATCACGCTCTAAAGCAGCTGCAGCCTATCATCATACAAGCCCTAACGGGCTCCATCCAGTGCAAGGCAGGCATAGGGTTTCAAGAACGTTAAGGGTGTTGCCTACACATCATGCTTGTCGATGGATCTCCTCCATAACATGTCTTGCACATTACGCTAGTTGCCAAAGGCACACGTGGCATGTACATGTGCTCTCGAGGTTGATAGAGAACTACCTCTAGCCCAACCACTATTAGGGTACATAAAAGACACCTCATCTCCTCCACACCAGATATCTCACAAAAAGAATGCCTCTGCTATGGATGAAGCAGGCCATACGAAAGCTTCAACCTCCAATCTAGGCACTATTCTGAAAGGAAAACTAACCCTACACTAGATCTTCCAGTATAGGAGAGAGTATGTATACATGCCACCTCAATCACGATTATTCATCCCCAGTTCCCCACTAGCACCACGGCAACCGCCATAGAGTAGGGATGTAACGGGTACATTTATTATTTGTATGTATTCGAGTCTGGATCTGTTTGGAAGGGTTGAGATCCAATTCGTATTTGAGTCCGAATATTCAGTATTCGATCTGTATCCACATTCATGTACTCAAGGTCCGAAACATCCGACAATATTCGTATTCAGTTCGAACTCAAAGAAAAAAAACAAAAACAAATATATAATCAACATGTGCCCATATGCGATCCGATTACACCTCTACCAAAGAGGAAGGTGAATGACTAGATTAGGCTCTAGAAGGGGGTCGCCGCTTTTTCTCCTTTTTTCACAGTTGTAGCAGTAGGAAGGGGGTGAGAAAAAAAATAGATGGGCGACCATGGAACACTATACAATTTTGAATGTTGTGGATCTAAAAAAATATTGATCGATGAGGTGGAACATTACGCAACTCATCAGAAAAAATAATGATTTTTCATTAGAAAATAATGATTGAGGAGTTAGGTTTCGTGGACCATTTGATGTGCCATCTGTGGACTGTGGTAAGGTTTTGAGGGCCGTGTTGAGTATGGTTGGAACGTAACAGCTCCAGAGTGCCTCCGCGCTCGTTGCGGTTGCAATGCACTCGAAGCACTCGACAGCTCGCGCAAGATTGCATCCTGCAGTTCATGAAATGATGCAGTAGAACTCTGTCTCTCTTCATTGCTAAAGCACTACTAATGGCAGTCTGTCAAATCTGCCCGTGGCCATCAGGGATTTTTTTTATACATCTTCAGACAACGTGCCGATTGTGTCCACGTTCTCGAGCCAGCTGACGACATCCTGTATCGCCGGCCGGCTGAACGGCGCGGCGTCGACACACAGGCAGGCGAGGTCGAGCACGTACAGCATCTGCTCCTCGTCGCCGTTTCCCCTCAGCCGGTGGTCCAGCACCTCGTCGTGCCTCCCCAGCGACCTCATCCGCGTCACCCACCCGACCAGCTCCCACTGCTGCCGCTGCGCCGCCAGCACCTCCACGGGCCGCCTGCCCGTGAGCAGCTCCAGCAGCACGACGCCGAAGCTGTACACGTCCCCCCGCCGCGTGGCCACCCACGCATGTCCGTACTCCGGCGGGATATACCCCGGCGTGCCCACCAGCTCCGTCGTGACGTGGGTGCGGTCGGGCAGGATGAGCCTGGCGAGGCCGAAGTCCGCCATGCGGGCCCCCAGCGACGCGTCGAGCAGGATGTTGCTCGACTTGATGTCGCGGTGCACGATCCGCGGCGTGCAGTGGTCGTGGATGTGGAGCACGCCGCGGCTGGCGCTGCGCGCGATCCGGAGGCGGTCGCGCCACCGCAGCGCCTCGGCGCCGCCCGGCCGGTCGTGGAGCCAGTCGTGGAGGCTGCCGTTCGCCATGTACGGGTACAGCAGCAGCCGCAGCCTGCCGCGGATGCAGAACCCCCGGAGCGGGACGAGGTTCTCGTGCCGCGCCGCGGCGGCGGACAGGGTCTCCACCTCCGCCCGGAACTCGCGCTCCACCAGGCACAGGTCGCCGTCGAGCTTCTTCACGGCGAGTCTCGCGCCGTCCTCCAACTCGGCGAGGTACACGTGCCCGTAGCCGCCCGTCCCGATGATGCTGGCCGGGCTGAAGTTGTTGGTCGCCTTGAGGATGTCCAAGAACGTGACGCTCCTCGCCGCGTCGCCACCGGCCTCTGACATGAACAGGACCGTGTCCTTCGCGTCGTCGCCGTACAACTCCGTCATGGAGTCGTACAGAGACGCGTCCGCGAGTTTCCCACCGTCGCCGACTGATCCCTTCCACTTGGCTCTTCTGACGGCGATCACTATGCATCCCAACAAGACGATGAGCGCAACCACCCCGAAGCAAACTCCAAGAACGATGGCCACGAGAATCCTTCTGCTAATTAGCTTATCAGACGAAGCCTCGCCTCCGGCATGGGGTTTGGCGCAGGGGACGGCGATCGCCCGGCCGCAGAGCTTCGGGTTCGCCTTGAAGCTCCATGGCGGGAACGCGTCGAACTGCCCGCCCGTTGGGATCGGGCCCTCGAGGTCGTTGTACGCGACGTTGAAGACGGCTAGGAAATTGAGCTGGTTCAGCGCCTGCGGGATAGGCCCCGTCAATTGGTTCCGGCGCAGCATCAGAACCTGCAGCTTTGTGAGGTCGCAGAGCTCCGGCGGGATCCCACCAGAGAGGTTGTTCGTGCTCACATCAAGCACCTGGAGCGTCACCAGCTGTCCAGCCTCTCGTGGTATCGTGCCGGCGAGGCTGTTGGTGCTGAAGTTGATCGTCGTGGCGACGCCGGACATCTGGTAGTAGCCGCGGCCCGACCTGCTGGCCGCTCCATTGTTCGGCGTCAGGGTGAAGCTGAGTGGCATGTGGCCCGGATTGAACTCAGCCATGGCCTGCTCCGACGTCAGCAGCGGCAGCTCGTTCAGTGACGCCGGTATCTCACCGGAGAGCTGGTTGTCTGACAGGTCCAGGTAGTACAGCTTCTTGAGGCCGCCGAGCCAGCTCGGGACCGGGCCGGTGAGGCGGTTCCCGGCGAGATCCAAGATGTTGAGGTCCTGCAGCTTGGACAGCCACGACGGTATCTGGCCCGTCAGCTTGCAGTCCTCCATCACCAGCAGCCGGACGTTCCTGACATGGTCCCCGACCCAGCCGGCGTCCGGCAGGGCCTCGCCGTAGAAGTTGTACGACACGAGCAGCGCGGTGAGGTTGCTGCAGCCCTGCAAGTTCCAGAACATGCCGCTGATGTTGGTGAACGAGTTTATGGTCAAGGACAGGAACTGGAGGCGGCGCAGGTTGCCGATCTGCGGCTCGACCTGCCCGCTGATCTGGTTGTTGGCCACGCGCAGCGCCTTCATGGACGTGCAGGAGTAGATGCTCGGCGGCATGGTGCCGGTGAAGTTGTTGGAGGCCATGTCGAAGATGGTGAGGTTGCCGAGGCCGGAGAAGTCAACGGCGTCCAGGTCTCCGACGAAGCTGTTGGACCGGAGGTCCAGGAACCGGAGCGCGGTCCAGTTGCTGAGCGCCGGCGGGAGCGTCCCGGTCAGGTTGTTGTGCCCGAGCCGGAGCTCCTCCAGCTTGGGCAGCTGGCTGATGGACTCGGGCAGCTCTCCGGTGAACGCATTGTAGCTGAGGTCGAGCGCGACGAGGTTGCTCAGCCTGGCGATGCGCTCGGGGTCGAGCCTCCCCTGAATCTGGTTCGACGGGAGCAGCAGCTGCTGCAGCGGCTTCACGTCGAAGACGTCGTCGGGGAGCTCGCCGGTGAGGTTGTTGCGGCCGAGGCTGAGCACCCGCAGCTGCGAGCAGCCGCCGAACCCGGGAGGGATCCCTCCGCCGAACTGGTTCACGGAGAGGTCGAGCACGGTGAGCGCCGGGCAGGTCACGCACAGGGACGGGATCGCGCCCTGGAAGCTGTTGTTGCTGGCGTTGAGCGACACGAGGCCCGGCGCGTGCTCCCAGACCACGGACGGGAACTGCCCCGCCAAGAAGTTGCTCGACACGTCGAGCACCCGCAGCGGGAGCGCACAGGGCGGCAACGCCGGCAGGTCCGGCAGCGAGCCGGACAGGCGGTTGTAGCTGACGTCGACGACGGCGACGTTGGGCAGCGAGAGCAGGCCCGCCGGGAACGCGCCGCCGAGGCCGTTGCCGGAGAGGTTGAGGTGCGTGAGCGCGGGGAGGTTGGCGAGCGCCGGCGAGATGGCCCCGCCGAGCCCGCGCCGCGGCAGCCACACGCGCGTGACGGCGCCGTCGCCGCCGCAGCTCACGCCGTCCCACGCGCAGCAGTCGGGCGAGCCTCGCCACGAGGCGTTCAGGCCGTCGTTGGGAGGCGGCGAGAGCGCGGCGAGGATGGACAGCAGGGCCTCCCGCTCGCCCGCCGTGCACGCGCCGGCGCGGCCGCGATGACACGGCAGCAGGATGATTAGTAGTATCGCGATCGCCCCCGGGACGGTGACCTGGCAACTCAGTTGCATTTGCCGCTGCCGAACCGCCATGAACATGGTGAGTCCCAGATGCTACGCATGTTCGTGACCAATCGGGTTACAGAGTTCTGGAGCCTAATTGACAAAGGAGACGCGTCATTCGGATGCGCACTTCTTCTAGCAGTACTTATTATAGTACAGTAGAGTAGTTCTGAAAAACGATATAGGAAAGAGATGGAACTGTCGATTGCTGGCTGATGCCCTCGTCTACAAAAGGAAAATATAATCGCCGGCTCATGCTCCGGGTTATTTAAATTGAAATGCAGGTCAACTGCAGGCTGTTGAGATGATACAACTTGCTAGTGCGCTGCAAGTTCAGGGACAGTGTTGACCTTTTGAGATTGCCCTGTAGGGCGTGGAAAGGGCGGTTTGTTAGTGTAAGCACCAAGTTGCAATTATCTAGAGCTGATCAGGGAGAATATTGGAGGTGCATGAGGTAGTAGTAAAAAATGCTTTGAGTTCATTAAAAAAATGCTTCGGGTTCATCGATGTCACTAATCTTACGTGGCGTGATGGCAACTGCAATGCAATATGGGTTCTGTTACTCCTGTACATGGTGATATTGTTCCTTTTTTTGTTGCCACCCGGGGGTGCATGGCGACTGGGTGTGCAGTTTATGTAATCTAGCGGATGAAGATCATCTTGGAAATGCCAGAAACATGACGTACACTAGATAATTCCCTGACATGAATTCGAGTTCTACATCCTAAACCTTTAGGATTAGTTTGGATATTATTGGATTGAATTGAAAGGGATTGGAATGGGAATGATAAAAATCGCTGTTAATCCCTTTCAATCCCAACTCCTCAATCCAAAAAGTATCTAAACTGCCTACAGAACAGCGTACGCTTCCATTCTACTAGTATATATGAAGTTGTAACCGATTCGGAGGTTGGCGCAATAACGTAGGAGTATCTACCATGTACCTTAACCCCAGCCAAAACCATCATCGTAGGAGTATGTTTCATTCATCATCCTATGTGCTGCTCGCAAATCAATAGCTTAATTAGTGTTTCTCGTCGCTACAAATCAATAGCTTCAACGATTTGCGAGCTAGTACAAGCCTACATCTTACTTTATCGCTTGCCGAACCTTCTACCTCGATTTATAGTTATAGGGTCCAAGCCCATAGAGAGTTCGAGACATGTCCTTCAATTCCGCTTCATAGTTTTTACGAGTGAAATATACGAGTAACTCTAACTAGACATTGTGGGTATACTAGGTCTCCGAACTTAGAAACCTAGAATCTGGATCTCAGAAATTGAAAAATCATATTATCTTAGATCTCTAAAGTTGGCTTAAGTGTCACTCGGATCCCAAATTCACTAATTTACTCATTGACTATATATTGAATGTGACTAGAACTTTGGGTCCTTAAAAGTAGTAAAGTTAGCTTGAGTGTCACCTAGCTTCAAAACCACCAATCCATGCATTAGCTAGATGTTGACCGTAGTTTTTATTAGTATGCTCTCTTTGTCGGATCCACATTTCTTTTATTTTTCTCCGGCTATGACATATAGGAAACATTTGTGAGTGAAATAATTTTCTAAATTTTGTTCACCACTCCTCTTTCTCCCGCTGTCATTACATCTACCACCTGCAACAAGGACCCTATCCACCATCTCCCTTGTCACCCTTCTCTGGCTCCGGTGACGCCTACGCTCCCCACGGGCAGCCAATCTCCCCCTCCCTGTGACAGCCATACATTTACCACCCGCACCAGGGACCCTATCCATAGTCTCCCTCACCGAAGCAGGTCCAGGGATCATCCCAGGTCCACTCCTCCAAGCCTACACCCTAATTCAGCAGTTCAGGGGATAGGAAAGAAGAGGCGGGCACCGTGGAGAAATTTCGATATTTGACACCAAATACGCAAGGCTCACTAGAATTGACACCCAATTCGCGTACCATTCGAAATTTGACATTGAGCATTTGAATTGCTTCATTTCGAGGGGTTCTTGCTAGTTATTATATTTTCTTTTCTTCATCTATTTATTTTCACATACCAACCTACATGATTTACCCATTTTACCCTACCCCGGTACATAGACAAGAGTCTTCTTTCTAAGGCCGTTGCCCCTCTTGGACTCGCCGCCACCGGCTGCCCCTATCGGTGCGCCACTGCCCCTATCAGCCCACCGCAACCCGCCGCCCCTGATGGCCTATAGCCTTTCGCCGCACCCCCCCCCCCATTTGGCTCACCGCCACAAGCCACGTCCCGTCCTTTCCAGCCGCCCCACCGTCCCCTGCAGGCTCACCGCCCCTCATTGCCTCCTATCGCTTCCAGCCATCCCGTGTGCCCCTAGTTGGCTCGCCGCCCCTAGCTTGGGCATTGGACTCGGTGGTGGTCATAGCTGCCTCCGGTGGCCACATGCAGTGGCATGGTGAAGAGGACCAGGGAGAATATGACAGAGTAAGGAAAATTACGAAGGTAGGGAATGACGTGTGGGGCCCAACCATCAATGATGGGAGAGAAGAAGAAGAATCAAGGGCACAACTGGAAAATCCATTGGTCTGCTAAGAAAAGGAAAAAAGAAAATAAGGTAAAAGGCAATAATTCCTCGAAATTAAGCAATTCATGTGTCCGGTGTCAAATTTCAAAAGATATGCGAATTGAGTGTCAATTCTATCGAGGCATATGTATTTGGTGTTAAATATCAAAATTTCTAGTCCACACATGACACAACTGTAGCCACAGGCTCTTGCCACTTACCACGTGACATGCCTGCAGCCCCTTCCTATCCCGATCCACAAAGGGTGATTCCCGACTTCACCAACATTCCTCTTCACCAGTTCTTTTACAAATCATCTACTAGCCAATGCTATAGTCTTGCACCAGCTCTAGGAGCAAAAGCCATACCCTATCAGATACAAAGGACAAAATATGTGACAACATAAAAAAGTTCATTGCCTTCTTAAACATGTGAGGATTACACTAATTCTTCCTTTACTGTCCTATCTCACTCGCATTAATTTGGGCACACACTATATTTCTTTGTTTGTTTCCTATTTTTCGTATGCATGTTCACTATTACTGACTTAACCCTTCATACTATATTGTGACTTTAAAGAGGAGATTGTGAGCGGTCCCTATAGGAGAGATCGTGAGCAGTACACAGATCTCTACAGGGGAGATCGTGAGCAGTACACGGATCTGATCATTACAACACGACAATAGCTTAAATTGGACTTGAAGGATGTCCATGAGAAAATATAGACCTAGCCATTCTCTTCTGCGATTAGTAGCCAACTGCGCCTTTTGGCGACAAAGCAATAAAAGATTTATTAAGTAACATCAGGAAGCCTGCAGAATGTGACAATAAGGTAACATCTGTTATTTCTGTAGTTCACTTTAAGTTCACTTTCTTAGTTGGTTGCTAGAACTTGGTTCCTTATTTAAAGTTCACAAAATCTAGTGCTTGCGTGTCCTAGAGGAGTACCCACAATCCTTGTTACTTCTTTTTTTTGGCTGATCATATTTATAATAGATGGCCATTTACATGTTTTTCCTAAAGAACTCTATAATTACAAACGAGTCATTACTCTGTATGGGCTGGCTATTTCTTGGGCTGAGCTTTGAGGGGCAGGTCTGTTCCCTCAACAAATATAGTAGCTGCAGTGTGCACCTGTACTTCAAACATGTATGTGTTTTCATCCCTTCTAAAAAAGGATGCGTTTTTCTCAAAAATAAAGTATGTGTTTTCATGCATGGACACGGAATATGCAAAAACTTGATGTAGAAAAATTCTAAAAGAATCAGAGGTTGACACCTAAAACTTGCAATCACTTGTGATGAGGAAGGGATACATAATGTTATATTCGAACCTTTAGGGCTGGTTTGGCAGGCACAGAATAGTGGCCCAGGGAAGGAAACCCTGACGCAGGGTTTTAAATAGGCTAGTCCATTACCCTCGGCAAGCTGCCACCTCCCCATCACCGTTTGGAAGGCCATAGCCCGGAGGGGCAGGCCGCCCTGCCCAGCACTGCCTAATCGCACACTGTTGTTGCCTAATCACAATGGTCTCATGCGAAGATGGTCTCGTGCACGGCGGTGGCAGCAACTGTCTCGTGCTGTTGTGCGGGCGAACTCGCCCACAAGAGAGACACGTATTGCTGCCCTGACGTCTGGAGACCGGGTGGCTTTCCATGAGAAAACTGGGCTCAATTCGGGCCGGCACCTCCGTGTTGCTGTCTTCCAAACAGCTCAAATTAATTTCCCGTGGAAAATTCTCGCATGGCCGCCTTCCAAACCAGACTTTAGGGTATGCCATGGCAATGTTTGAATCCTTTGGTTTAGAAAACTCGTGGTCCTTGTGTATACATGCAATAAATCTACCCATAACCAAAAGAACAGGACCTCAACGGGAGCGGGAGCACAGGTTGTCCGTCATGCGCAGACCTCAGCAGACAATGGGAGCACAGGTTGCGCTGTATGAATGGTGTCTCTCCTTTGCCAGGTCCATTCCACCAAGGGGATGTGAACAAGACTTTCCGGATCCACCAAGCAGAGGGAGGGGGAATGTTGAACTTAGGTATTTATAACTCCAATTTCTCCAAATTATATGTTATGCTTTGTTTTATCCTAGCTCAAACTTCTCTAACTTCAACATCCACATCTACGACTTCTAATTAGTTTTTTGAGATCCACCATATTTGTGATTGTGCATTTATTTGGAGGCTGCCTATACACCACAATGTGTTTCAGACACACGGAGCCCCAAAGAAGAGCCCATGTGTTACAACACCACCAACACCCCGATTTCGTCGCCACCTGATCAGCATCGATGATCCGGAATTGAACAAGAAAAATAATACCAAAACCACTTAAATTTCAGAAATCACCCAATTTTGTTGCAGTGTCCTTGTTATTGCGTTGTATGTCCGCAAAAGCAAATGACCCTAAAGATAACTAACCGCTAGGCCATTCTTAAAATAGTGAGCTTCACTTTGTTGTTTCTAAGATCCCATGTCATAAAAACTAGTTTGAAGTTAACGAATGAAATAACGTATCTTAATGGATAGTTTCATTTTAGGATTTCATAGGCTAGTTATGACATTTAATTGCTAATTGCGATGCATATTATTGGGTTTAATTGGATGAAATGAAACAATCCAGCTCTCAATGATAGTTTCAACGTGTGTCATATTTTTAGAAACAGTATACGCCTAGTTTTATTCATGTGAAACTCATTTCACCTCTCTCCTTATAAATACATTGACATGCCACCATATTTGCTTATATGGTGCGTCATCTAATAAAAATGAAACCCTCGCTGAGAATGGACTTATATGCATCATGTCATCATTGTGCACCTGAGTGAACGGCGACTTAAAAAAAAAGGTGCAACTGAAAGACCAGCATAGCAAACAACTGAAAGAACGAACGGGGGGCACCACTGAAAGAACGAACGGGGGCACCACTGAAAGAACAAGGCCCAGGGCACCATATCTGCTGCTGGCGCTTGAACTTGCTTGTACCTGAAGGACTGGAGTCAGCTTAACCAGAGCCTTGAGTTGGTAGAGGTGGTTGTGCGAGTCGATTGGTTCCACTGCTAAAGTGCTGAGTGAACCCTCTGCCACAATCAGCTCCATTTGCTCTTCGGTTCCATCAGATCATCCCGCATCAATTAAAAAAAATGTGAAAGCGCCTTGAGTACGACTACAACATTATTCAAACAAAAGATTCTTCCTGATTTTGCATCAGCAGGTGCTAGTTTTTCCCATCTTCTTCTCTTTACCTTGTGTGACGTTTGGGGTTCATCTGCCTGAGGCCAACCAAGCAAGAAGATCAGTGCAAAATTGGTGCCTTTTCCTCTCACTGCCAATGCTTCACTCTCAGTTCTTGGCGCATTGGGCACACAAGGTCGGCACCACGTCACGTTCTTTGGGCACAATCCAAAGGACTGCACAAGATTCCAAATTTTCATTTAATTAAAATTGTTGGGTTCCTCATGAGGCGAGAGAACCCTCCAAAAATATGGATATGCTGCTGATTGCAGCGGGCCTACGGTATTCTTTAGTAAAAGGTGTAAGAATAATTCGATCTGTGCCCACTGCACAGCTTCGTGAGAAAATCCTGACGCTCCTGCCGGTGTAAATAGCAGCGCTCGCTGTTGCCTCTTGCTGCTTGAACATCCGGTTTGGGACTAATATGACAAGCGCCGTGGGTTTAATCATGCGCAGCCCATACGCATGGACGCCTAGGCGGACCGTGCCTTGGGGCCCAGACGCTGCCGTGCGCAAAGGCAAAGGTGTGTCCGTCGTCGTCTCCGCCGCGTCGTTGCCTGTCGCCTGCGTGCTCTGCAGCAGCGTGCCGTCGGTCCCTGTTCCAATCAAGATGAGAACAGGTGGTTACGCTTAAACCGTTAAACCGCGAGCACATAATCAATACATTACCAGATTCTCGCGTCGTCTGTCTGTTTGTCTGTTTGATATACATCAGAATCACTGCATTACCGTCGTATCTGCCTTGCTTAGGATATATTCCCTCCAAATTTCTACTTACTACCAGTTCTGCCACTACTTTTTTGGATTCAGGAAATTCCATGCCTTGGATTTGGATCTGCTCTAACCAATCCTAGTCATTCCGTTTAGCTTTGCAGATCCCTGTGTCATAGCAACACTACTGTGCTGAACACAGGCGCGAGTTTGCAGGCCCAACTTAGCATTGGCGCTGAAATGTACTCCGCTGCTAGCTAGGTTGTGTCTTGCTAGTCATACAGCTTTCCCGCAGTTGCAGTGCAGCATGCCCCACATCTAGCATTCTAGCTAGTCGACTAGTCCGACAACCTAGAAGACACCCCACTATATATGTTAAATCGTTTCAAAATTACGTGTTAATATATGAGACCGCCTATTAGATAACACGAATGTGCTTACCCTTAAAACACTACCTTTTGGCGTTAAAACATCAAAAAGCGTAGTTCTAGGCGTTTTTTAACGTTATTATAATGTTTTATCCTCTGAGCAGGGTTTTATAGTTTAAACGGTGATTAAATGCCATTTTAATAAGGGTAAAGTATATTTTTGACTTTGAATTTGTCATGCTTGTCTACCGCAAAACCGGACATGTTATACCTCCAACTCCAACTATATAAAACCGTGCAAAAACCAATTCTGGTCAGTTTTTTCGTGGTTTTTCTTACGTGGTGACGTAGGGCCCACATGTCAACGGCCCACCCTTCTTCTTTGTTCCCTTGCCTCCTCTGCTACCTCCTACCCGCTCCCATCGCTGTTGCCATCTGCTCCCACTGCCGCCCGCTCGCATCGCTGTCGCCTCCTCATGGTCGCCTTCTCCTACCGTCGTCTGCTCACGCCTTACCAAAGTGGCGACAGAGTGGAGCTAATTTCCACGAAGGCGACTGCTTGAGCCGAGGTCGTCGCAGGGGCAGGTGCTCGCGGCGGCGCGCCGTGGCACCATGGACACGGTATCCGCAGCTGCAGAGGTGGAGCTGGGCGGAGCGGCGCGCAACGGCTGTGCCGGCAGTGGCTTGAGGGCGGGGCACCGCCCTGCGGTGACAAATGAAGTAGAGGGCGAGGGGGCGCGTTGAGGTGGGCGCCATGGATGGTGGAGCTCGAGCTCACCGCGTCGATGACTCCAGCCCTCACCCGCCTCAACGCGACGAGCACCACACTCGTTGATAAGCATGGAAGAGACAGAGCCACCATCTAACATCACCATAGTACTAGTCCATCCATGAATTAGTGGATGGCTCCATGCATATCCATGATAAAACAGTAGCATCCGAACAGTTGTTTACCTTATATTAACATATCATGCTCCAATTGTCTACCTTACTCTTTGCATAAAGCTAATGATAAAATAAATGAGATAAAAGCTGCGGTGAATCTGGCGTCGCCTCTTCTCCCACAAAAGCAGCTAGTGAAGTGGCCCTCTTCTTCCACAAAAGCAGCACACACTAGCGAGACAGGAACATCATCTGCGGCCACCTGGATAACCCCTTTGTTCCATCAGCATGTCATCTCCATCTTCAACCATGCCCTCTGTTTCAACTTCACCGCCCACCATGGTACCTTCTTGTTGGACGATCCTGGCAGCAGCAGCATCCCTTTTCGTTTCAGTTTTTTCCTTTGTACCTGCACATAGTAAATGTTTTCAGTCAAAGAGGAAACGGGTGAATAATGTAACTCATTGGTGCGCCCACACATATACCTGAATCTCCCCTCCACCCCTATTTATTATATAACTCAGCCTACTATATATACTGCCTAATCACACTCCATCGAATGCTCCTTTTTGTACGAAAAAACACCTACTACGAAATAGGAAAGCCATCACCATTTGATCCTATGGAAGGACAAATCGCCTAATTCCATATTTCCATGCAGCTGGAGATATGGAGCACAACACAACCAAGACTGGATACATGGAGAAAAGTTGAAGTAGAGACCTGCCGCCTAAGAAGACAAATGCTAAGACTGAACCAGGACCAAATGCCAAGATGCTTAGCTGCCAATAATAACATGAGATAGGAAAAAACGCAACTGGACGGAAAGGACTATATTTGGTACTCTATGTACTAAACACATTGTGTTATCAACAGTGTAACTCTGAAACAGCTAATTAGACACAGCAAGGTGATATTTATGGTGACATTTTCTATGCACAACTGTTGTTCAGATATGCCTGATCAATCGTAAACTTTTTTTTTCATCCATCAAACTCTATACCTCCCACTGGGCACTATCAAGTACAAAGATATCACAATTCTAACACTAAGCTTAGATCTAGGCAAGCTATTCCAAAAACATGCACTCCCTACGTTCATTTTTATTTGACGTGGTTGATTTTTTTTCATAACTTCAATCCTTCGTCTTATTCAAAAAATGTCATTACTTATCATTTATTTTGTTGCTGCTTGTTTTATCATTAAGGGTAGTTTGAGTATGACTTGCGTTTTTATAGATTTGTATAAATTTTTCGAATAAGACGAAGGATCGAAGTTTTGAAAAAAAATCAATCGCGTCAAATAAAAAAAACGGAGGGAGTATATCAGGTAGCATCATCTACTCAATTGATGTGCTAGTTGCTGGCGCCTTATATATATTGAACATCCATTCATAGTTCAAGGCAAACATATCAGCATTTACTCAGTTACTGTGCTAGTTGCTGGTGCCTAACATATGAAACATCGAATTGGACTACAAGGTAAACAAAGTCTACTTGGATTGTTATAGATTTGTATTCATCGCAAAACAGAAAAAGGAAAAGAAAAAAGGGTGTTCTGAGTTTTAAGAACTCTATTGGACTTGGTATGGTTCTTGAAACAATTAAATGCCACGGTTAGAATCTAGTCGTAGCTGCTACTTCAAGCTTTTAAGTGTAGTCTGGAGAATATGCTTGCTAGCAGATAACTTAAGCAGAGTTCGAGAGGATTGAATTTTGACGATAAAAGAAAATTACCTTGAGCCTTCTTCAGATATCTGGATATCCTACTCTGCTTGTAGGCAATATCCACCCTGGCGTATCTAGTAAAGTTGAACTCATTCACTCCTCTCAGTCTGTTATTCTTCAAATCTACATTCATCACCCAAGCCTTGCCATCATGGTTGACCATTAAGCAGACAGTATTGTCTGAGTCCAAGCCGAGCATGGGCTGCGATACTTCAATCCCCTTGAAGGGTCGCATAGGCCTGCCTTCATTGTCCTCAATCCTGGGAAGAAGGTGAAAATCTGGGCTGCTTTCGATATCCATCTTAGAGGACTCAGTGCTGCAGACAGGCTCCCAACTGTCATCCAAAGGAGAGCTAGCAAACACTGGCCTGGTGAACATTTTACATACCCAACCAATTCTTATGTCATGACCCCTGGAGAATGGGCAAGGCTTCCGGCGGAGCAGCTGCTTGACATACTTGAATTCACCATTAATGACAGCAATATCCCGAGAAAGGAGTGCCTCGCCGTCGAATGATGCAGTGAGTTCTCGATGTGGAAGCGGGACGTAGCGAAGCTAGGGCTTCTCTTTGATAGGAGACAAGTCACAAAGGAGGATGCCCCGCCAGAGATCGACAAAGGCAATGGTGGCATCTTCCCCTCCTACCACGATGACTTTGGAGTTTAAATGAATGAAGTAGCCGCATTTTGGTATTTCTGGTACTATTGGTCCTCCACTGAGAGCTTGGTGGTAGTCCAGGTTCGGATCTTGGAGTTGTAGAGATGGATGATGAAACGGCCCTTTGCAACTGTGGACCTGTCGTGAAAAAGAGTAGCGACCATATAGAACTTATCATCCTGGCCATCCCCGGCGGGCGGCTCGAGGCTGCTGTCATGATCATCGCGGCGGCTGGCGGGGCAGCTCACAAGGCCAAACCAGGAGGTCTGGAAGTAGTAGTCCCAATGGGAGGGGCGCTCGAGACGCGTGAGCAATGGCCCGCCGTCGCCGCCAGGCTGGTAGACGTAGCAGTTGACACCTTTGCCTAGGTTTCCGACGGCGATGCGCAGGAGGACGAGGCTCTCATCCGTGGCGATGACCTCAGGTTCGATGGGGAACATCTGTTCCTATTCCTCTTTCTCCTCAACAGCCTGGGGTTCCTCTCCGGCGGCGGCAGGCCGATGATGGTAGAAGACGCAGATGTAGGAGAGGCGCGGAGGGCAGGGCGACGAATAAGCTGGCCTGGATCATCCCACCACACCAGCAATCTGAATAGGCGGTAGTGGCGTTGCGGCGGTCAGCGACGTAGGCCTGGTCTTCGAGGAAAACCCAAGGGATTTCTTCTTCTTCATCACCGCCGGCGTCGAGGGCCGGCGGATGGAAGCTCTCGTCCTCCAACTTAAACCCCATGCCGAACATTCGATGCTGGCCTGACGAATCCCATGGCTTGATGGGTGGGTCTCTCGCCGGATTTGACACTTTTTTCCTCAATATTCCTTATGCTCGTTTTCAAATGAATCAGATTCTAGCAGTGGATTTTGCCCGGAGAGGAGGGGAGGGAGGCAGTCGATGGACTCGGATTGAGTAACTTACCTTCGGCAAGGCACAGCGTACCTTACCTCATCACATCTACCCTCCAACAAGGATCCAATGGCTCCTATTATCTTATCTGTAGCCAAATTCCCGTACGCGATGGGAACTGGCTGCTCCGGAGTCCGGACGCCATGCCCCCCTATGTGCAGCTCCCGAGCTCGTCGCGTGCCGTTGGCAAGGAGGCTTGCCTCCGTCTCTGGCGAGGAGGGCCTACGCGGCTGGCAGGGAGGGTGACGGCCGACGGCGTCTGGGGGAAGCACGCGCGCGGCCGACGGGAGGACATGCGGCGGCCTGCGAGGAGGGCGGCCGGCGGCGATGGCGGCCACACGGCCAGCGGCGAGGGCGACGGCCGTCTTCCCGCAGCGCCTGCCTGGCTACGTCGCCATGCCACGCCTTGCCGCCCTCCCTCGTACGCCATACCATGTCAGTGCCACCATGCTTGCTGCTCGCCCGGCCTTGTGATGGGCGGCCAGTGCGCGGGTGAGGCGTTCTCGGCCAACCATGGCTACGCGGTGTGCAGCGACCTTCTACCCCTCGCCGCGTTCCTGCACTGGATCTACAACCGCGCGTCAGGGCCTCAAGGGACCTACAAGCTTCCGTCATTCCTGCCTCTAAAAGTGGAGCTCTCAAACAATCTCCGTAGCCTCCACATGACCAAATCCATCAATATCATCAAGCAATTTGAGTTTATTCCGTTCAATTCCCAACAAGATGAACACGAACAACGGCATGGGCGCAAGGACGGTCCTTTCGGCGGACGGAGGGCATGAGCAAGGCGCAGCGCCGGTCTGGATGACGTAGCCGCGGGCGCAGGCGGCGGGGCGGGCGACGAGCGGCTGTGGGTTGGCGACGCAGGAGGCCAAGCACGCGGGGTGCACGGGGTGCGCGAAGCGGAGGCGGTCGAGGTGATCGACGACGCAGGCGCGCGGCGGCGGCGGCATGACGGCCGACGGCCGTCACCTGGAGCGCTCGTCCGTGTGCATCGCGTGTAGCAGCTTGTGCAGCATCCCCGGCGTGACCGTCGCCAACTCGCCATGGCTGGCTGGGTCCCTAAGAGCGAGATCAAGGGGACGGGGGGAGTGAAGACCGAAGGAGGTAAGGTACGTGGTGCCGTGACGAAGCTGAGGCACTGAATCTGAATCCGGCGTGGAGGCGAGGTGAGGGGAGGCCCGGCGGCGGTGGCGGTGGAAGTTTTGACTCTGATCCAATCAACGCAGAATAGGGATGAGGCTGTGTCCAGCGGTGCCCCAAAACGGAATCCGTGCAACGTTACAGCACTGATCTGCACCGTGATAGAGTTAAAAGTATAGATAGAATAGTGACAGGGATGAGAGATGGAGAGCTGTTGAACACAGTCTAAGCGGACCGGACCGGAGCTCCATAAAAAAATAATTTACCACTAGGTTTTCTAGCCGACCCGCATATATTTTTAGCACCAAAGTTGTATGTTTTATGAAAATTGACACCATTTAATTTATGACATTTAACTCTGGGAGTATAAATTTCTTTTGTTCGAGGGATTTCATCTTTTTTCTTTAATTCTTTTTCTTTTGCTTACAAAGTGATTGTCCGTTTTTTCTCCTCGATGCTTCGTTTCTCTCGTGACTATGGCTTCGGGTCCCACATGTGATCCACTTTCTCGGTAGTAACGCAGAGAATTTTTTATATATTTGCCATTTTTCTGATGTGTCACGGCACGTAGACCTGCCATGTGAAATGCATTTTTGCTCCCCCCCTCTTACTCCGTTCCCTTTGTTGTCTCACTTGCTCGTGAAGTCCACATGTCATCACCAACCTCTACCTCTCTCTCCCCTCCGGCCGTTGCCCTCCGCTCGTTGGCCGCCCTCCTCCTCCCCTTTGCGGCCTCTGCCTGCTTCTATCCTCTGCCGCTATCTCCTGCCGCACACGGGCAGGCATGGGTACAGTGAACGCAGCGCAACATCACCAGGCCCGTCGATAGGGCAGCGCAAGTGGAGCGACAGAACATGGCCACTAAGAAAACTAGGGCCTCCAAAATCAATAAATAGTACTAGTATATTTACTAGTTAAAATATATTTTGATTCATCTTCTCTGATTGTCATTTATTTGGAATGTTCGCGTCTTAACTGTCACATCATCTTATAAATTTTGATTTATCTCGTTGTATCATGGTCTCTTCACTTGTATAATTTTCATTTTTATATTAATAGCATGAATACATATTGTATTTTTAGTGTTATAAGGAAGTATATAGTTAAATCATATAAAAAATACTTTTAAATTATATGTTTTATAAAACTAGTGTCCTAAATTGTTGGTCGCACCGGAGCTTCAATATCCTAGGTACGGCTCTGGAATCACGAGGGCGGTCACGGGTCCGGTGGGGCCGGCGCGGCGTCGCGTCTGCGCACGTCCCATCTCTGTGCTTCACCAGAGCCCTCGCTTGCTGTTCGTCCGTGCTAATCCACGGCAACAAAATCAAACAATAATTATGCTAAGTGGACGGTCGAGCTGGTTCCGGTAATTGTACACAGCACGGCGAGCTCTCTGTGCAGCTCCCCGGCGAGCTAGTTCTACGCGAGCGTAAGCACCTCGAGCGCCCGCGACGTACGGCAGCGGCGCCGTCGCCTTGCCCTGCTGCCACGGAGAAGGGTCCGGTGTCATGGAAAGGGAGGGAAGTGAGAGACCATGGAAGGGGCAAAAATGTCATTTAACATGCACGATGTGCGTCCTTGACCCGCTGGCAAGCTTATGTGGCGTAAAAAAATGGCAAATATGTAAAAAATTATATCTTTTTAATAGCAAAAATGTAAACTAATTCATAAAATTGGCAATTGAAAAATGATATCTGTAATAATGGCAAAAAAAAAAAATTAAATAGCCACACTTTCTCCGTCTTCTTCCTCTCCGGTATCCATCCCCGATGGATTGAGGCCGACCGGCACCGAGCAAGGCTGGTAGGGTGCACACCGGCACAGGGCGTGGCGTACGGTACGGTGACTTGAAAGAGATGTGAGGGATAGAACAGTCTATTCATATGAGCGGGGAGTAAAAGAAGAAAAAAAAAGATCGAAAGTTGATACAAACCCTCATGTGTATCTTGGATGGTTTGCAAATTGGTGTCAATTTTTACGAAGCCTGCGCGTTTGACACTGAAATCCTGAACATCCACGCTAGGGCTGAAGGTAGCCTGCCTGTGTGAGTCGCGACTGTCAGTGGACGTGGACTGGTGGGCTGGACTGCCTTGGCAGGGCAGTGGACAACACGCTTGCGGCGGAGGCGGCCGGCCGGCCGGCGCTAGTGTATCTCCTTGTGGAGGCCGAGCAGCCTGGTGAAGAAGCATCGCGCACCCACGCCGGCGACGCCGCCAGCGCCGCGAACAGCAGCGTCATGTTCCCGTGCACGATCTCCCTCGGCGGGCGCGCGCTCATCACCCTCCGCACCACTACCCTCGCGAACGCGCCGGCGTCCGTGGCGCGCCCCGTCTGCGACGCCCGCGCGCGCTCCTCGATCGCCGCCGCGAAGTCTCCGTCCAGCCGCCACCCCCGCCCCGCGAGCCCCGCCCTGTTTGCGTGGCCGATCCCGGACCGCACGGCCCCGGGCACCACCTTGACGACGTGCACCCTGAAGGGGCGGAGCTCGAGGCGTAGCGCGTAGCGCAGGGCGTAGCGGCGGTCGCCACGACGCCGAGCGGAGCGACGCCATGTGCGGCGCCACGGCGCACATGGTGCGGACCTGGTCACCTGGCCCAGGAAGTTCACGTCCATGGCGCGCCGCACGGCTTCCGCGGGCAGCTCCGCCAGCGGGCCCGTGCACCGGTGCACGGTGCACCCCACCCGGCCACCCCTGCGTTGTTCACCACACCAGCATGTCGATGCGCCCGTGTCGCGCCAGGACCTCGCGCACCGCGGCCACCACGCTCTCGTCCGAGGTCACGTCCAGAGGGAGCGCGTCCGTGCCGGCGGCGAGGTCCGCGTGGTCCGGCACGCGGGCGGGGATGTCCGTGGCCACCACGCGACAGCCGAGGGAGGAGCCTGGCAGTACTCGTACCCGATGTCGCCCGGCCCCTTGGCACACCCGGTGACCAGCACCACCGGACGTGTGGTGGTGGACTGGTGTTACCGTCGCCCCGGCGCTTGCTTCGTCACTGCTACTGCTAGCTGCACGAGGAGTGTCCTTCGCCATGGCCTATGCACTGCATGCGTGTCCACGATGTCCATCCCAAAGCGGTCATCCTCACATGCAAAAGCGGTTCGACCTGCCACTGTTGCTCGGTCGGATCAGTGTTCAGTAACCAGAATGGCCTAGAAAGATGTATACTTTCCTACTCTCTCCGTATTGATTTTTTTACACCAAATTTGTTGTACTCTTTTTATTATTTTTTACGATTATCATTTATTTTCATTGTGTTTAGTTTAGCATATAATGTATTTTAACTATGAATTGAATTTTTCTACATTTTTGCAAATATTTTGAATAAGACGATGCGGCCAAACTTGGTGGAAAAAATCAGTATGAGGTATTTGCAAACAATATTGACTTAAGTTTCTTAGAATCATGTTGTTTTTGGATCACATAAGTTTAGAAATAAACAAACAGATAAATAAATAAGCTTGTTGTCGGTACCCAGCTAACCGGGTACCCGCTTACACTAGACGAAGATCACTAAGGGAGGTAACTACTGCAGTACAAGGAGGGCCCTAAGGCCGCGTACAGATGAGCCCGGCCTACTCCTTGGAAAAGCTGGGCCACGCACCCGGCCCACAGGGGAGGCCCCGGACCTCCTTCGAGGACCGAGCCTCCCCCAGCCACGCGAGGAGAGGTCCTGGACCTCTCGGTCCGGAGCCCGTACCTTCGGTGGCCCGGAGCCGCCTCGTGCCCACAGAGCACGGGGAGGTCCGGAGCCGGCGCCCTCGGTGGTCCGGGGCCGCCACGTGCCCTCAGAGCACGTGGAGGTCCGCAGCCAGCGCCCTCGGAGGTCCGGAGGCGCCACGTGCCCACAGGGCACGGGAAAGGTCTCGCGTTGCCACGTGCCCACAGGGCGCATGGCGGGGCCTTCAGGCGGGCGCCTCGCCCACCTGCCGCATTTATTGCGGGCAGGTGGGCGTGCCCGATGCCGCTGACACCGCCGCTGTCAGGCTGGCACGCCCCGATGCTGCTGACACCACGAGTGTCAGACGGGCGTGCCCCCGTTGCCCGCCGTCGCCGCCGTTGTCAGACAGGCGTGCCCCCGTCGCCCGCCGACGCCGCCGCTGTCAGACGGGCGTGCCCCCATCGCCGCTGGCACCGCCGCTGGCAGGCGGCGGCGGCGAAGCAAAGGGGCGCGCCTTACCAAGGCGCGGCGGCGATAACAGGGCACTACAGTTGATTTCCCCAGCTACAATGGGGTCTATATTGAGTAAACAAGTACGCTGTACACATCATGAGCCGCGCCACACGCGGCGGCCGCGCTCAGGCCTAAGTACTAGGTAGCGGCGCCACAACGCTACTACGAGCGCCCCGTCCTGTCACGCGTGCGCATCGCCTGCCCCTCGGCCTCTGAAGCCCCTCAGCGGGTTTAGCAGCCGATGGGACAGGGCGGCGTAAGGAAGGACGATATGGCGGATCTCCAGGCCATACCAGGTCACGACGGTGGTACAGGCGCAAAGCATGGGAGCGTTGGGACATCAGGCACAGGATAGAACTGTAGCATAGAGGAAATGGGCCGGGACCACTTGTCGGGGCCCGGCCACCATGTACATGCCCCCCTTGGGCTATAAAAGGGGAGGCATACGCAACACAGAAGGATAGGCTCAGACACGCTCCACGGTCTCCTCAGACCAAGCACAAGCACACAATCTTCACTGTCTTCGCCAACAGACAGGAATACAAGAACACACCCACAGTGGACGTAGGGTATTACGCTCCGGCGGCCCGAACCACTCTAAATCCTCTCGCCACCATCGTGCCACCACCAACTTAGCTAACAACGATCGCTCCCCCTAACTACTCTTAGTACTTAGGATCTCGGCCGGGTGCATTCCGCCACCCGACCAGGAGCACGCCCGCTCCGACATTTGGCGCGCCAGGTAGGGGGTAGCATCAGTTAGCATCATCCCTCACCGCATGATGGTGCGCATCCGCGATTTCCATGAGGGTGCAGCCGCATCAGAGGAGGTGGCCTCGACTGGGTCGTAGGCCTCCCCCCACCATTCTGAGGGCGCGGCGCGGACGCCGCGGCTCCCTCGACGCCCCGCGGGGGGCGCCGCTGCTGCAAACACTGCAGTAACAAGCGCTGTAGCGGCAAACGCCGCCACGGCGAACCCCGCTGCTGCCAGCGGCCCGCTCGCCGCAGCCAGGGAGCTGCTTCGTAACCCCCCGGGGCCGACAGCCTCACCTAGCGCCCTGACGCAGTGGCGAAGCGATGTAGATCGCCTGATCCACCTAGCTGAGGTCACTCCTGGCCCAGCTAGGACTGGGTCGTGACTCCCTCCCAGCAGCGGGGGGAGGTCGAACCGCCGCAGGCAGCACGATGCGGCAACATCTGCGCGCTCCCCCTCAGTAAGGAGCGCGCAGACGGAGGACCTGCGAGCTGAGCTCAATCGCCGGCGAGCAGGCACCCCCACCACCGTGGAGCAACCACGGGTGCAGCCAAATGCCGCCAAGGGCAAGAACCTTGACGCGGCGTTCGCCGCTGCAGCACCTAAGCCCCCGGCTTACGCGCCACCCCCGGTTGGCGTGCAAACGCCGCCAGGGGTCGTATCGGCTGGAGTTGGCTGCGCCGCACTCGCGGACAGTCTCCGCTCCGCGCGCTGGCCGCAGAAGTTCCGGCCGCACCTGCCGGAAAAGTACGACAGGAATACCAACCCGTCAGAATTCCTGCAGGTGTACGTCACCGCTATCACAGCGGCCGGCGGAGACGACGCCGTTATGGCGTCATACTTCCATGTCGCCTTGTCTAGGCCGGCCCGGACTTGGCTCATGAACCTCTCCCCCGGGTCAATCCGGTCCTGGGAGGAGCTCTGCACTCTGTTCCAGGCGAACTTCGCGAGTGCGTGCCAGCAGTACGGCGTGGAGGCCCACCTCCATGCAGTACGTCAGGAGCCTGGCGAATCCCTCCGAGCGTTCATCGCTCGTTTCGCCAAGGTGCGGGGGACAATCCCTCGCATCTCCGACGCGTCCATCATCACAGCCTTTCCGGCAAGGCGTCCGTGATGAGAAGATGCTGGAGAAACTGGCGACCCGCCAAGTACAGGACGTCGCCACCCTGTACGCGCTGGCGGACAAGTGCGCTAGGGCCGCAGAGGGGCGTGCGTGGCACTCCCCACAACAGGACAGGACTGCCCAGCCAGGCGCCTCTGCCGGTGCCGCCCGAGAGAGCGGCAAGAAAAAGAAGAAGGGCCCACGCCCTGAGAGGTTCCTGGAAGGGGCCCCTGTCGCTGCGGCAGCACCTAGAGGCCGCGACACCGGCGGCAAGCGCCCAAGGCAACAGGCGCGGAGCAGTGGCGGCTCATGTCCTGTTCATCCCAACAGCGGTCACAGCGCCGCCGACTGCCGCGAGATACAAAAGCTCGTGCAGCGGCGTCTCAGTGAGCTCCGAGAGCGTCCGGCCAAGGACGACTCGCCCCCACGCCAGCGCCCTGGCAAGGGGAAGGCTACCAGCGACGGTGGGCCCGCCGCTGGGGGCAAGGAGATGGGCTACCAGCCCCCGGAGCGGGAGCTCAAGAGCGTCTACGCTCTAGGCCACTCCAGCTCCGAATCCAGCGACAACGAACGTCGCAAGAGGCTGTACGTCATGTACGGCGGAAGCTGGGCGGTCTCTTCCCGGCGGGACGTGAAGGCCCTGCGCCGAGAAGTCCTCTCAGTCAGGCCGAGCATCCCTGGGGTGGCTCCACACCACAAGTGGAGAGACACCACCATCTCCTTCGGGCCGGCCGACTGCCCAGAGAACATGGCTGGGGCTGGCGTACTGCCGATCATCACATCACCAGTGGTCGCCAACATACGGCTCCACCACGTGTTGATCGACGGCGGAGCCAGCCCTCAACATCATCAGCCACGCAGCCTTCAAACAGCTGCAGATTCCGGAGTCACGCCTGGCTCCGACACGCCCATTCTCCGGCGTGGGCCCAGTGCCGATCTACCCGAAAGGGAAGATCGACCTGCCGGTCACCTTTGGGACCCCGGAGAAGTTCCGCACAGAGAACGTCCAGTTCGATGTCGTGGAAGTCAACCTGCCGTTCAACGCCATCATTGGCAGACCGGCACTGTACCGCTTCATGGCCGTTGCTCATTACGGGTACTTGGTCGTGAAGATGCCGTCCCCGGCGGGAGTTCTCACCGTGCCGGGAGACCGCCACGCGGCCGTCGCCGCAGTAGAGAAGCTCCATGCTCTCGCTACTGACGCGGCGAACCCGGCGGGGGACAACCCCTCAACCTCTCGGGCCAAGGTTCCTGTTAAGGAACCAAAGGTGCCCAAGGTACGCCCTTCTGACCCCGAGGACGTGCCGGTCAAGACCGTCCAGATCGGGGCGGAGCCCTCCCAGACCACCCGCATCGCAGGGAATCTGGGAGAGAAATAGGGAGACGCGCTCGTTGCTTTCCTCCGGGCAAATGTCGATGTGTTCGCCTGGGAACCGTCGCAGATGCCTGGGATCCCTAGGGAAGTGATTGAGCACCGTCTGAAGATCAGCCCGGACGCCAAGCCGGTGCGGCAAAAGCCACGGAGGCAGTCCGTGGAGCGCCAGGACTTCATCCGTCAGGAGGTCCGGAAGCTCCTGGACGCGGGCTTCATCGAGGAGGTCCATCACCCCGAGTGGCTGGCCAACCCGGTGGTCGTCCCCAAGGCGAACGGGAAGCTTCGGATGTGTATCGACTACACCAGCCTCAACAAAGTATGTCCTCCAGACCCTTATCCCCTCCCACGCATAGACCAGATAGTGGATTCCACCTCCGGGTGTGAGCTTTTGTCTTTTCTGGATGCGTACTCTGGGTTTCATCAGATCCAGATGGATGAGGAGGATAAAAGACATACAGCCTTCATAACAGTAGATGGGTTGTATTGTTACGTTGTAATGCCATATGGTCTGAGGAATGCCTTACCTACGTTTCTGCGTGCCATGAATTTCACGTTCCATGACCTGATCAGAAACATAGTAGAGGTCTATGTCGATGACATTGTCGTCAAGACCAGGGTAGGGTCGACCTTGATGGAAGACCTGGCCCTTGTTTTCGACAGGTTGCGCACAACGCGCACGAAGCTGAACCATGAGAAATGCGTCTTTGGCGTCTCGGCTGGTAAACTGTTAGGGTTCTTAGTGTCACATCGCGGCATTGAGGCAAACCCAACCAAGATTAGGGCGATCGAGGCTATGCGGCCGCCGGCCTGCATTAAGGACCTCCAGAAACTCACTGGGTCCTTGGCAGCCCTCAGCCGGTTTATCTCAAAGCTAGCTGAGAGAGCCCTACCCTTCTTCAAGCTTTTGAGGAAGTCCGGACCATTCATATGGACCGAAGAGGCTGAGCAAGCCTTCCAGGAGTTGAAGCAGCATCTCACTACTCTGCCCGTTTTAGTGGCGCCAGAGTCTGGTGAGACCCTGTTTCTCTACCTCGCGGTGACATCCGAGGTAGTAAGCATGGTCTTGGTCGCCGAGCGACCAGCTCATCCCCACGAAGGAGACACCGGGGTCCCCCAAGTGGAAGGTGGTGGTCCGCCCACCACGGGAGCTGCAGCCAGCCCCGATACCGGAGGTCCGGTTGGCACGTTGCCCTGCCAAGGCGATAAGCCACCAGAAGCTGGAGGCCAAGCCGCCCAGGGGGCCAGCCTGGCAGGGGGAGATGGTCTCGGACCTGCCACTAGGGTCTGGACCACCCAGAAGCCAGTCTATTACGTCAGTGAAGTCCTCCACGGGGTGAAGGCCAGGTATCTGGAAGCTCACAAGTTTGCCTACGCATTACTTATTGCTTCCAGAAAGTTGCGCCACTATTTCCAGGCGCATAAGGTTGTCGTAGTGACCTCTTACCCATTAAGAGCAATCCTGCGCAATTCTAACGCTACTGGGAATATCGCCAAATGGGCTGCGGAGCTGGCAGAGTTCCAACTCGACTTCCAGCCCCGAAGTGCTGCCAAGAGCCAAGTCTTGGCCGACTTCATCGCAGAGTGGACTCCCACCGCCTCGGAATCTGGAGGTCCGCAAGCCGAGGCGGAACCTTCCCAGCCGGACAGGACCGTCCGGGTTTTCACCGAGCCGCACTGGACTCTCTTCTTCGACGGGTCCGCCCGCAAAAAAGGGTCCGGAGCAGGGGTGGCCCTCGTGGACCCAAACGGGGATCAAGTAAAGTACATAGTATGCTTCGAATTCAAAGCCACTAACAACATGGCGGAATACGAAGGCTTGATCTTCGGGCTCATGATCGCTCAGTCACTGGGAATCAAGCAGCTCCTGGTTAAGGGGGATTCCCAGTTGGTGATCAGACAGGTCCGGGGGGAGTGCTGCTGCAATAACCCCCAGCTCGCAGCATACCTCATGCGAGTGAGGGAGCTCGAGAAGGACTTCGAGGTCCTGGAACTGCAGCACGTTCCCAGGAACCTCAACTCAGTGGCAGATGACCTCTCCGCGAGGGCATCAACTCGGGGCCCAGTACCCGAGGGCGTCTTCGAAAGACAGCTGCTGAGACCAACCGCCCAGCCAGCCGAACTAGGCGAAGGGGGCAGAACTAGCGCCTCAAAGCTAGCAGTCCCGGTGGTCCTCCATCTCTGGAGCCCACCAAGGATCGTGTGGACTGATGACCCCGGCATGTCATCAGGGACACATCCAATGGCTCAGGGCAGTCCCGATGCACGGATCTCAGAGATCCGGGACTACCTGAAGGACAAAATCCTTCCCGAAGAACGTGCGTCTGCTGAGCGCATAGTGCGGTTGGCTAAACGCTACACGCTAGTAGAAGGGGATCTCTACAGGCGTGGCGCCAATGGCATCCTCATGCGATGCATAACCCGGGAGGAGGGCCGCGATTTACTCGCGGAGATCCATGGAGGCGAGTGCGGGAATCATTCAGGGTCCCGTACGCTGGTCGGTAAAGCCTTTCGGCATGGCTTTTACTGGCCGACAGCGCTCCAGGATGCAGCTGAGCTAGTAAGGTCCTGCAAGGCGTGTCAGTTCCACGCAAAGCAGATACACACACCGGCTCAGTCTCTGCAGATGATTCCACCCTCTTGGCCCTTCGCGGTATGGGGGGTGGACATCCTGGGACCTTTCCCTAGAGCTGTCGGTGGGTACCGGTACCTCTACGTCGCCATTGACAAATTCACAAAATGGCCTGAGGTAACCCCAGTAGTAAGCATCACCCAAGGAACTGCAACAGCTTTCCTTAAGTCCATTATGTGCCGGTGGTACAGGCGCAAAGCATGGGAGCGTTGGACATCAGGCACATGATAGAACTGTAGCATAGAGGAAATGGGCCGGGACCACTTATCGGGGCCCGGCCACCATGTACATGCCCCCCTTGGGCTATAAAAGGGGAGGCATACGCAACACAGAAGGACAGGCTCAGACACGTTCCACGGTCTCCTCAGACCAAGCACAAGCACACAATCTTCACTGTCTTCGCCAACAGACAGGAATACAAGAACACACTCACAGTGGACGTAGGGTATTACGCTCCGGCGGCCCGAACCACACTAAATCCTCTCGCCCGCTCCGACACTTGTGTTTATATTTTATTTATATTTTCAAGAAATTAATGATAAATAAAATTCTTCGGTTACAATATATTGACATTGAATATTTTTTATCTTTGCATTGATTAACATGGTAATTTTGAAGTCTTGATATAGAACATAGTGCTTTTTATGTAAATGAGATTTTTTAACAAAATTTATTATTTTATATTATTTGTATTTAATTAAAATATTTAAATTAGTTTAGATAGGTGGATGGTCATAGAGTTACATCTTGTCAGGGGCATAATTAGGCCTGGGCTAAGGGTGCTGCAGCTCCAGTTGCGGACAATAACTCTAGGATACCTTATGTATTCTTTTAACACAACAAACGAAAAATAGCCCAACATCTCTATGTATGTCCCTTGATATATTAGCTATATCATTTAGTTTCATATGAATTGTGTTCTTTACTGGTATCAAAAAATGTCACATATACTACCAAATATCAATTAGTTACTACTTTAAAATTAGCCCCCCTTTGATCCATTTCTGGCTCTACCACCGTGACGTGTACTTGTACCAGGGGTAGCCCCGACAGCCCAAAACACTGTGATGGACTGAAAACACCGAGGAAGGCCAGGCGCGCCCAAGGGCAGCGAGCCCCACAAGGGAGGCGCAGGGCCCGCAAGTCATACGGCCCCCGACCGACTATCGGCCGAGGTCGAGGGGTCTCGCCTCCCCTCCCTTCCCCTTTCTCCTCCGAACGACCTTCAAAAGGCAAAACCACCCAAAGAGCTCGGGGGTGGGAACTCCTCGCTAACCCCGGGATGTTCTGCAACCCCTCAAGAAGGGATCGGCGATCGAGGACGAGCGAGGACCAATGGCGTATCAGGAGCGGCAAAGGGACGGCAGAGGTGTGGCCTGCCCCTCCGCCTGCATGTCCGACGCGTGGAGGCGCGATGCCTGACGGCGCGGCGCGCTGCAAACACCACTCGCCATCATTATGCTGCGTAGTGGGCAAGTATGACCCGTCACGTCCCCACCACTTCAATGATTAAGGCAAAGGGATAAGACAGCCGCGACGCCCTCGATTGACCCCGATCGGAAAGGCTGTAGAAGCCCGAACGACCCCCGACCGATGGAGGTCATGCCCTCCCCGTTCAGTCGTGGTCTTATGACCACCGCGATGAGGGGCCACGAGTCATTCCCGTAGGAAGATGTATCCCCTCCTTTTTCTTCCTTTCTACTCCTCTCTCTCTCAGTATGACCTCCAAGGGGCACCCTCCCTAGGTATATAAGGCGGGACGGGCGCCCTGAGTAGGGGACGAACAGTTCAACATAGCACACACGCACGAAGAGCTAAAGGCTCCCACATGTAACACAAGGAACAAGCAATACAAGATCAGCACACATAGTGGACATAGAGGTTTTCATCCTGAACCACTCTAAATCCTTGTGTCCCTCATCCTTGTGTTCGTATTCGAGCCCCTGAAGCTAGGCTGCTAGGCCATCGAGACAACAGTCCACGACACCCTCGTATCTATCATAAATTCACTTGTCGTGGGCTCGAAACCACGACACACCGCTTCTTGTTCACCGGCTCTTAACACTATGGGTTGATATGCAATCGCCATTGGGTATCTTCGGCTGTCTAGTGTATCAGCTCTTCTCTGCTATAACACTATGTTGTTGTTGGCGCGCTCATGACACGCTAGGACACAACCAAGAATTTGTTAGACCTGCATCTCAGGAGAAACAACTGTAGGCACATAGCGTGTGCTAGTTATCTGCATAAGGTCTATGCTGGCCAAGGTCCTTGTGCAGGTGTGCTTACTCTGGCAGTGCGGATGGACGTGTTTGGTTGTGTGTCCTAGTTAAGCCTGTTTAACATGAATTGTGTTTGGTTACACTTGGCTAAGGTCCTTTACTAAACAAATTGTGCACAACTAGAGCTACCTTGGCTAGCTAAGTGCACGACTCGGGCCTAGCTAGGTTAAAAAGCCCCCATTCCACCGCACAACCCTATGCAGCTCACTTACCACCCTTGCACAACTCTAGGCCGCGTAATTCCACTAGCCAAAAATCCAAACACTGATTTTTGCACAACTATATGCTAGATAAGGCCTTAGACCATCCCCAATGGGGTTGGCTATCCACTTGCCTATCCACTATTCCTCCACTATTCCAACTACCCCCCTCTCTGTCTATAGTGGCGCTACAGTGTCAAACAGTGAATAGCCAATCCATTTGGCCAACCCCATTGGGGATAGCCTTATGCAGGCAACCAATCACGCCCATAATCTCCCAGCTCCATGATGTTTCTTGTGGGGAGTCAGCGGTCAGCTTCTTGCGCCAACAACAATGCACCACGCCACCACATATGGAAACAGATCTAGCCAAACTCTCTAGATCTTTAGAGCATCCATAATGTTGGTCGAGTTCTCAAGTCCACATGATGTGAATGCAAAGTTTGATTCGATTGCTCTAGCATACAAGTAGGGTCCACATATACACTATAAAAACCAAAATATAACAGCTTATTAAGATAACTCGATCTAAACAATGACTTTATAGCACATAAGTCCAAAATTGTTAGACTCAAACATGCTTATTATGAAAATTATCTAGTCCATGCCTATTATGACTAATAATCATATAAATAATAGTAAAATAATATGGATGGGATGGAATACATAAATTAAACGTTGGACATATGACTCAGACACTTGCAAATATGTTAATTTCTTTATTAAAGACTATGTGGTCGAGCAGCAGATAGATACATGGTTAACATTGATTTTTGTTGGGCACGAGGCTATCATAACCTTAATTATTTGTAAACATACTATTTCATCATAGGCCCATGGATTTGTATGTAAATTGTGATCCCACCTGTGTAAGGTATGAAAATTCCAATCACTTTCTTTATCTATATAAAGGCTCGAGCAATGGATTCAAATTATAGAAACTGTCTACCTTACTCTCCTACTCTACCTCTCTCTTACTAGCACTATCTCCAAAGTCCCAACGATCCCACAACCATTGTTGGCGTATCATATATACCTCTCTCTCGCTAGCATATCTCTAAAGTCCCTAACAATCCTCACAACCGGTGTTGGTGTATCGAATGGAAAGGATTGCGATCTTACTTTTTTTTATTTTTCTATAAAATCAGCTACCGCATGCATGTTTAAGAATTCATGCATGAGAATAACTATTAATACCCACCCTCTTTCACCCTATACACGCCAAAAGAAGTCACCAAAAGTGTCTTAACAAGAGAAAAGAATGCATGAGAAGAACACTTTTATAAACCTACAGGAAGTATAAATTTAAAAATAAGATAATTAAATAATATATTATAATAATTAATAATTTTTATGTTATAATGCAACACAAAGTTATAGTTACATTATAAGTTATACTAAAATATTTTTCCTTTCGAGAAGAATATCCAAAATTATACCTCCACCATTAAGCAGGAGGATCCTAAGGATAATGAAGAAAAGTAGGAGTAGATGGTACATAACGATGATCCTAGAAACTACATCAACACTATATTATATGCGTTCACCTTTTGAAGAAACTGAGATGCAGCATTAGGAGCGTGAAAACCTTTCAAAGATGTTGGATGTCGACTAGGTAGAACTATACTTGTCGAGTTGCTATGAGGAGCTATACTTGTCGAGCTACTATGAGGAGAAACAGGCTACAACATTAGGAGCAAGAAGTCTTTCCGGAGATGTTGGATGTCGACTGATTGTATCTGTTGACCTGTGGATGTGCTTGTATATGCATTTAAGCGGCTACTTGCCTCAGAAGAGATGTACGACCGATACATATTTGTTTTATAGTGTCTATTTTCATCTTTATTTTCGTTTTGAATAAAAGATAAGATTTGGTTGCGTGATGTCTTTATGTGCAGTTTCTTTGCAGAATGACATTATTTGGTTGATTATATCTATTCGCTTTTGGTATATATCTATGGTTTGGATTTTGTGATAAAATGTATCAATTCTCTTCTTGCTATATATACACATCCCTAGCTCTATAGGCACTAGAGAGTGAAAGATATTCTGGTTTGTATTTTTTATGATTCCTTACCAAGGAAGTTAAGATCCCTGATTCAAACATGAAAATGATATGTCTTATATGTATTATAAAAAACAATTTTTTAATACCATTTAACCGTGAAATCTCTCTACCCCTCAGAGCACAGGTTATAAAAAAGTTTTCTTATTTAATCTTTTATGTTTTTTCATTTCATCTTATACCCATACCTAGAGGGTTGTTTCCTTATCTATGAATTAAGAAAAAAGAAGAAGATCGTCAATCAAGAAGAGGGCCTCGTTCCTTTTAATTCTTAGTTTCTCTTTTCTTTCCCTCTTTTCTTAATTACCCGATCAATTATCTCTTATCTTTTTCATGATGCTTTCTGCTCTTCAAGCAATCCATGTAAGCCTGTCAAGTATGCAGACGGAGACGCACTTCACAGCATGAGAACCGCACATACATCTACACTAGTAATGATAATTAACTACTACCTCATATGCATAGAATTGGATGTAAACGGGAATCAGCACTGTTTCTTCTTCCCGTGCATGTGCTTCACTGCTAGCAGGTGGCTATTTTCTTTAGAAAGACAAATATCCATATTGGAAAGGGGGTTTGCTATATCACACCTACTATTTCTTGTCCCTTCAACACTTGAATTTCTGTTCTTGCATCCTATCTTCACCCTCCTCTCCATCTTCAGCGAGATTAGAGGTTGAGGGTAGGGCAACCCCACGAAGGCGGCAGACGTGGGGCAAGGCGACAATGCGAAGGGAGATGCTAAACATGATAGTGGAGCAGGTTAGTTGGTGGGAGTGTCATGGTAGCGGTCCAGCAAAGCTGGGTTGTGTGGCACATGGTGGCGGAGAGATCTATCAGAGACTAGAGGTGGTGGGTGGAGCTAGGGTGTGAAGCTACCCATGCACATATGGTGGGGACAAGAGGGAGGAGGAGGCTTGATAATGGAGGAAGAAATAAGGAGAGCCATTTCACATGAGTTTGATGCAGATCCAATGGTCCAAAATATAGGTACAGGAGAGGTGAAATACTCAGATACAGAGTAAACATTCCCTTTGGTAATACTATATGAATTCTCCATGCAAACCCATGCTTTGCAGTACTAATTTGATTGATATATCGACGTGTATGCCACAGAAAAACACTACATGCATGAAGCTACAGAAAATCGATAGAAGATATAAATAGAGGTCTTAGTGGATGATGACATGGTATGTAGTTTAGTAGGTTTCTAAGATGTGGCTTCATGGATGTCAGAGAAATAGGTAGTGGGGGCTATCTTTTTAGATATAGAAGATAGAAGATTTGGTATGATCACATATACCAACTTCTAGACTTCCTACAAGGATTTATTGATCAAACTCGTGATGATCTTGTCATGTACATTGTCAAGTGAACATCCAAATCGTCTATGTGAATATGTGATCATGTGTTTTATAAATAATGATTAAATATACATGTATTATAATACTTTAGACTAGTAATCTAGACATATGCATATTAGCTGCAATTTACCTATAGCAATCAATTGTTTGGGTTTTTCTCTTTTATTAGTTGTGTTTGATATATTATTTAGTATGGAGTATCTAATAGTTCAAGTTCTTTTCTATTTTTTATTAACATGGTAATTTTTAGACTCTCTCGATGAACCGGTGACTTCTTTTATATTTAGGAGAGATTTATCTCTTTTTTTTATTTGCAAAATTTAGATCTTTTATTAACCAAATTTGATATAAAATATTTGGATTAATATAGATCATTGGATGATCATAACAATCATCAATGTAGATTCTTCTCTTTGTTTTCCAAATTTTATTTGGCATGTGATTTCATATACATCATTAGATGTTCACAAGATCCAATGCTCTATATTCTAAATTGTTATTATAATTGGTATTTGATACAAACCATTTAATTGATTTAGGCAG
This sequence comes from Paspalum vaginatum, assembly GCA_030272315.1. NCBI lineage: Eukaryota > Viridiplantae > Streptophyta > Magnoliopsida > Poales > Poaceae > Paspalum > Paspalum vaginatum. Next base: position 2,884,807 of record CM059021.1, on the reverse strand, counting down.
TTCACGGACAACAACCAATTGGATAGATCTTTCATTTGTTGCTAGTAGTATTTGGTATAAAACCTTTGATTTAATGTATATGTATAACTATTCATAAATTTTGTAAGATCTAGTTTTTTGTTGACATGATAATTTTGAGACACTATCAGAGGACATAGTGGCTTCTTTTGATACTCTCAATTAAGATAATATATAGTGACTGTGAAATTTATCTATCCATCCTTCTTACTAAAGTTATGTTCTTTTGTTAGTTGTATTAGTATAAAATATTTGGATTAAATGAACTTATTGAATGATCATAATAATCAATGGTTTAGAACATTCACACTTTCATTTTGTGGTTAGATGTTCATAATATTTGATAGAATAGCTTTTCTCTTTTTGGTTGTGTGGTAATTTCTATACTATTGCGGCAAAATTTGTGACTTTTTTACTATCGGTTTTCGAAGATATTCGATGTTTTCTCGTCAAAAATTCCTACCAGTAGAAGATATTAACAACGCAACTTCAAATGGTAAGATGTCAAGTGTGTATTTGAAATAATATTTAGTGTACTTTTTGCCATTTTAGACAACTCCTTCATGGATGGAGTTATGGGGCATTACTTACTTTAGATAACTCCTTCATGAACAAAGGTCAATAAATTTGACTCTTGTTGTGCCATTGGTAGCTTGGCCGAGTAACCTTATATGGTGTCGAATCCTTCGGCTCAAACATGGAGGATAAACATTAACATGATTTCTAACCGACGGCTCGTTTTACTGCTGGTGGTAAGTATTACGCTAAGGGTAAAAATAATCAATATTACAACTCTGATGATCCAAACTGCTGAAGTAAGGTTAAATCATCGTCATCACTATTTATTAGCACATAACCTTCATATAAAGAATTTATTAGCACATAACCTTCAGATAAAGAATCACCCCACAGTTAACAAAAAAAATGCAGTTAATATTTATATTTTCTAATGTTGAAATGTTGTACCTGAACTCTTTAGAGCTCAAAAAGTCAAGTTGCATATTTAGAGCCCCTTTGGACCACATAATTTTCACCGGAATCTCATAGAAGTTCCTTAGAAAATAGTTTAATTTTACAGAAAAAACGCAAAGATCGGAAAAATTCCCGCAATCCAAAGGAGGCCTCAAGTTGTTTATGATAACATACATCCAAGATACCTTAGCTGCTGAATAATAGTTTCCAATGTCTCTCCAGGCTTCATTTCTATCAACAATGTAACAATGTATGGACCGAAGTTTTCTTTTGAGTCCTTCATTCAATGCAATTTTCGAGTGTTCTAGGGTGCTAGCACCCAAATATTGGACCATCAGATCTAAAACGAACGGCCTAAGTTCGATCCCCCACTCTCCACTCATCCCTCATCCTCTCGCTCACCTCCCCTGACCGAGGCACGCCTCCACCTCCTCAGCTCCGGCAGCGTCCTTGCCGCCTCCGCAGCCACCCCCTCCACTAAAGCTAATCAGTCGACGCTAAACCTTGTCGCCTCCATAGCATGATTGATATCCTCCACCACCACGGCGAGCGGGGCCCCCACCGTCCTATTCGCCGTATGCCACCACCACCGGGCCAGTGAACCCCTGGCCACCCCTTCGAAGCTCGAAGACCACGGGTAAACCCCACCCCTGTGACCCCGCCCTAACTCCAAACCCTGACCTCTCAGGAGTTGGGGGAGAAGGATGTATGGTGTCTTCAAATTGGCCGAGAAATTCGAGTGTTGAAGAGGCACCAATCACTCGATTGTTGTTTAACTTTTTCTATTTCTTTTTTTAGTCGATCAAATCATTGACATGATTCAAGTCAACTGAAGTATGCCGTTGCCCAAGGAATGGAGGCTATTGCAGATGAATCTAAGCAAAGACGCCAATTCTGAACAAGACGAGTTCTGATGAATTATCAGAAGGCACACCGTACCTTTGGTGATAACTTGCGTTGTCCAGATAAATGAAGCAAAAATAATCTCTTCGTTCACACACACACACACGATGCGGTTGACTTTTTAAAAAATAACGGTTCATTTTATTCAAAAAAACTAATTATTATTTATTTTGTTGTCATTTGATTTATCACTAAATATAGTTTGAGTATGATTCGTATTTTTACATTTCTGGACATTTTTAATAGTGAATGGAGGGAGTATCTCCCAGGGTCTAGGGAGCACATAAACACGTACAAGATATTTGACACATTTGCACTCATTCTGCTTGTCTCCAAATTGTATGTGATGCCAAGATGTCTACTACTGAGAAATATCTAGAATAGGACCTCTTCATTCTTTTTTGATAACAGGACCTCTTCATTTTGGTGTCCAACAGACAACATTCGCAACAGGATATGAATGTATGAAATTTGTAGCAGCTTAGTTTAGGCCTGTGTAATGGTAGAAATTATCTGTCCTCGCTATTTTTCATCATGCTGTATTCTTTTTGTGACTAATGCATTTTGTCCCTACTCCTACGGTATCCAACTGTCAACCAACGAGGCATCACCTAGAAAGAGACGTAAACTATTTCTCTAATAATTCCAACATTTAAATGGTAAAAAATGGAGCCCAGTAGGAACCCAACAAAGCAGCCACCAGCTATTATTGCAAATTTGGACCTTTGCAGCAAGACACAGTGAGCACTGCAAGTCTCTTGATAGAAGGCAATGGACGCTACTCCGGCAATGTTGGCGGCTGCCGTCGCTGTCCTCGCCGTGGTTGCGTCGCTCCCAGTGCTGCTCCGCCTCCTGTCAGCCCGAGCCGGCGGCAAGAAGGCGAAGAGGAAGGCCCCCCTGCCTCCCGGTCCATTCGCTCCCCCTCTCGTCGGCCATACGCTCAGCCTGGTTCGCGCCCTCCGCGCCAACACCGCCGACGACTGGCTCCGGCGGTGCGTATCCGCGTACGGCCCCGTGTCCCGGCTGTCCCTCTTCGGCTCCCCGACGGCCTTCCTCTCCGGCCCCTCCGCCAACAAGTTCATCTTCGGCAGCGCTGCGGTGACCGCCAAGACCCCCGAGTCCCTCGCCCGGATGATCGGCCGCCGCACGATCCGGGAGGTGGTCGGCGACGAGCACCGCCGCGTCAGGGCCATGATGGTGCAGTTCCTCAGGGCGGACGCGGTCAAGCGGTACGTGGCCATCATGGACGACGAGGTCCGGCGCCACCTCGACGCCGAGTGGAGCGGCCGCGGCACCGTGGCCGTGATGACGTCCACGAAGGCGCTGACGTTCGAAGTCATGTGCACCGTCATCTTCGGCCTCGGGAGGGACACCGTCCGGCGAGAGCTGTGGACGGAGTTCCAGCAGCTGGTGAAGGGCATCTGGGCGGTCCCGGTCAACTTGCCCTTCACCACCTACAGCCGCTGCCTCGCCGCGAGCGAGCGTGGGCGGCGTGCGGTCGCCGGGGTCATCCATGAGAGGAGGGCTAAGCTGGAGCGCGGGGACAGCTCGCCGGGCGACGACGTGGTCACCCTCATGCTCGCGGATGGCATGCCCGACGAGGAGATTATCGACAACGTCATGTTTCTCATCATCGCGGCGCACGACACCACCGCCGCTGCTCCTCACCTTCCTCATCCGGCAGCTCGACATCGACAAGGACGCCTTCGACAAAGTCGTCCAGGGTAATTAGCTTCGCGGTCTTCATCTATCATAGGTAGCAGCATACATGCTGCTGCTGGGATGTTCATTTAATCCATGGACCATGGAATTCGATCAGAGCAAGAAGAGATTGCGCGGAGCAAGGCGCCCGGGGAGGCTCTGTCGTGGGACGACCTCGGCAGGATGCGGTACACCTGGGCGGCGGCGATGGAGACTCTGCGGATGTTCCCTCCGGTGTACAGCATGACGAGGAAGACGCTGGACGACGTCGAGTACGGCGGCTGCCTCATACCCAAAGGGTGGCAGGTGATGCACGTGACGACCATGACGCAGTCAGACCCGGCCATCTTCCCGGAGCCCGGCAGGTTCGACCCGGCTCGGTTCGAGAACCCGTCGGCGGTGCCGCCCTTCGCCTTCGTGCCGTTCGGCGGCGGCGCTCGTCTCTGCCCCGGGAACGAGTTCGCCAGGGTGGAGACGCTGGTGGCCGTGCACTACATCGTGACGCGCTTCAGGTGGAAGCTCGCCGCTGGCTGTGACCGCAGCTTCTCCAGGTTCCCGCTGCCGTACCCCTCTCAGGGGCTCCTCATGGACATCGAGCCTATTCAGAAATGAATGGAATCCGTGCACGCAGAAGCAGCAGGCGCCTTCAGAAAGTTCACTAGTAATTCAGTAACAGCTGCAGTTCAGTTTGCTTGATGTACATGCTGCTGATTGTGACTTTGAAGTGTAATTTTTAGGTAAATTTACCGTGTAATTCTGCGTAATTGAGCCAGTAACCTGAAACAGCACTATACCCAATCAAATTTATAGCTATGCAATGAATACGACTATATAGAAAACGAATCGCGCAAATGCACGTGCAGTTGCTAGTTGGTACAAAAGTTAGCTGAACTCTACATACAGACACCCCAAAAATTTACTAACGTACAGATCTTTTCATTGTCACTATGTCAAAACGCCCGCTCTTGTTGCTTTGCACGCCCGCTCTTGTTGCTTTGCAGGGCATTGCAGTATCCCTCACCCAATGTAGTCGGACAAGAATAGATACATGACTACATGCTGGTTTACTGGCTGTGAATTTGGAGCGTAATGTAAATTTTTATGGAAATTTACCGTGTAATTTTGCGTTGCTTGATAGTAGTAATCAAGCAAGTAACCTGAAACTGCACTATACCAAATCAAATTTGTAGTTATATAATGAATACGATTATATATTGAAAATTAATCACGCAAATGCACGTGCAGTTGGCTAGTTGGTACAAAAGTTAGCTGAACTTTACATAAGAATCATAGTCACCCCAAAAATTTACAAATGTACAGATCTTTTCATTTTCCACTATGTCAAAACGCCCGCTCTTGTTGCTTTGCAGGGCATTGCAGTCTCTTTCACCTGCTGTTGTCGGACAAGAATAGGTACCGGAACCTCGAATCGAACGGAATGACGCTAAAACTCCGCACTCCAAGAAGACGCTGCTTATGCGACGATGATGTATCTTGGATTGCAGCGACTTGGTCCGGTGTTAGATGACGGCAGATCCAGTCGGCAAGCAGAGAGTCCTCCACAATGCCCTTGGCATAGCTTTGCAGTAGCTTTGGGACTATGAGTTCTCCTTTGTCATTTATACCGACTGATGCTCGGATGTAGTCTCTCATTGATTCTTGAAGCTCGGATCGGACATTTTCGGCAGAGAAAATCCTTACCTGGGTGATAGGAAGTTATCAGTTCCAAAATATGGAGAGGGAAGAACACGGTTTAAGTATTATGAGTATGATAGCTTTACTGTGAACACTGGAACTTGAATAGTTTTTTGAAAAATCGACAGTCTTTAGATTCATCCTCAGTTATCTTAAGCATGCAATACTAGTAGTAGCGTCTTAGAATCCAAAATCTATACATGAAAACATCCAAAGAATATACCAATAACTTTAGTTTCTGCAACAGAGTTCCATTGTAAACCCGGTCACTTACCGCAGGTGAAGAGAACATACCACAACAGAGGGCAAAGAGCACAAGGGGCTCAATATCATCGATTGAATATTTCTTGAGCTTATCTGATGTTTTAAATTTGTGAAGGGCCAGCATCAAGGACTGAAAAGGAGGAAAATAGTAAGATGCATTGTAAGTTGTAACTTCTATAAATAGAGGAGCCTGCAAATGAGAAGCAGAGTTATACGAGCTGTGGTCGGTGCACTGGAGTCTTCATCTTCAGAATCACATATTCTATTTCAGCTGCACTAACAGACTGCCCACCGACCATATAACAAGCCTGCAACATTATCTCAGTTTGTCAAATTACTATATATATTGAAAATCCGCAGCCAAAATTATAAATTAAAGAGATATGAGTAAAAACCTTTTGCATTAGCGAGAAAAGCTTGATGTCATTTTCAGGGACACCGTATGCCAAATATGCCTAGCAAAGTCCATGTAAACATGCACGGTGTTCAGGGTGCAAACTATTTTGCCAATAATAATGAACAAAAGTAAAATATACTTATGTGTCTAAACAAGCAACTTAGCGTCCATTCCTAAAAGAAGTGATAGGTCAATGTCATACTTACATGCATTATTAATGCATTGTACAGGTTAATCCAAAATGCTAACCGCTCATCACAGTTCATACAAGAAGGGTCAACCTTGGATAGTTGCTCCACAAGAAACCTGCAAAAGGAGAGGGAGAAACAGTTACTACTGCAGTACTGCTTACAAGTAAATTGCAGCGCAGTTTAATTGTAAAAGTTTTCTCCCATATGTACTGATGCCTTATATCACGTTGTTTCACCTTCACTTTGCTCTTGACTGATCTAACTACCATTTTTTAGCATGCAATGTGTCAACTGGAATCAATAGCTGAAAGCAAGTGTTTAACTGGAAACCTGAACTTTTTTAGAGCTCCAGTTGCATATTCAAGTTGTTCATTGCCAATATACATCCAAGACACTTCAGCTACTGAACAATAGATTCCAATGTCTCTCCGAGCTTCCTTCCCATTAACATTATATGGGTCAAAGTTTCTAACACCATCAATTATACCATCATCGGGGTTCAAGTCAAGAGAAGGACTGGGCAGTGCTGAGGCTATTACAGAGGAATCTGATAAAGACGTCAATGTTGAACTAGATAGACGTTCTGCTGATGAAGATGAATTAGCAAAAGGAGCCTCTGGTGCTATCTTGGAAGATGTAGATAAATAAAGGAAGATATCTTTCATGGAGCACAGCATCTCTTCAGACAACTGATTTGGATTACTCCACACATTTCCATTCATGCTACTTTTCTTAAAATTGGTTTGGCTAAATGGTAGCTCATCTATCTTCTGATCTTCTCCGCATTGTTTTTCCATAGAGAATGCATCTTGCATCTGCAGGAATACAATTACTTTTTTTTCTTAACTGAAAACTTAATTTCCATAGGTCCTAAAGATGTGTAAAACTGAGAAATATAAATGTAGAGTAGGACCTCTTCATCTCGGTGTTCCGACAGTCCAGTTAAACAACCATCCTGGTGCTTTTCTAGCAGACTATTTAGTGATACCCGTTCTCCATCTTCAGTGTCCCTTTACATCATCTTGTTGATCTTCAGGCTCAGTTGAAAAATCTTCTTCCACTGAGTGACAATCTCTGAATCTCAAATCTCTTAACATTGATTCGTGCTTAGCAAATTAACAAAGAAACAGTCACTAATTGCATAGGTAAAAAGCGTAAGTTTAAAACGAGATTAAAACTATGAATATTACTTCTTCGCATGTAGAATTGCAAGCTGTGGATAGTTGGCAATCTGATGACGTAAGTAGCAAGCATTCTTGGTTAATTTCTGCAAGTAGCCTTTCATTCCGTGTATGAAATAACTGGTAATGTAGGAGATTTAGATCCTCTTCAAGTTTTGTGACAGCAGTCTCCAAAGACGCTATGCTAATTAATAGCTCATGTGCCTTCAAAAGGGACAGGATATCATAAGATCACAGGGCGCATGATGAGTGTCAGAAAGAAATGAACACATCAATATCTAAAGTGCGCACCTTGTCTGGAAGCTTTATAGAAGACTTAAGTATCAGGGCAGCATTATATGTAATGGCATCTGCCAACGCCAGATGCAAATCAATCTCTTCTTGGAGTTGCCTTTGCAATTTCTTAACCTGTACAGTAGGTATGCCAAGACTAGAGTATTACACTTAGACACGATGACATCTGGGATTATTTGCTTTTGCTCTTTGAACTTGAAAAAAGAAATCTATTCTCCTATCACAGAAGACACAGATTATTCAAGCTTTTACTTATGAAAGGTGGTAGTGCATTTGGAACAAATTGCGTCCTCCAACCGTAGTTAAATGTTTGTGCCTAACATGCAGGCATGAAAAAAAAGCAAAAAATAAAAAAATACCGAACTTAATATTTGCAGTGAACAAATTTTAGATGTTGGATTTCATCAGAGGACCACTCTTATCAGGAAATTTAAATGAAGCACTGGATAAACCCACGGCCAAGAGCAGCCATCAGGAATAGAGCTCATCACAACTCAAACAAAAGCGAAATTCCTTCAACTGAAACAACACTCTGCAGAATTCAAAACTGTAGAGTTCGTAAACCACGAAAACCACTCACTTCAAGCTCGAGCTGCGACCTGTACCGCTGCATGCTGCATCTTTGGCCCCCTTCCGTCTTAACAGTACCAACGCTGGTATCATCCTGCAAAGAAATACACAAACACAAGATCAGTACTGCCATCACCAGGTTAACAGATCACCTGATACAGTCTGGGACAAGCATTCCAGCGGAGGATACAGCCGAGGCAGGAAGGAGCCGTCCACAACCCACTCCCTGCATGCGGCCATCCCACAACGACGACACCGAAGAACTAGAAGGGGAAAGTGACGTTTCATCCGGGCCCCTCGAACGCAGAACGCGAAGCAGGCCGCTTGTCTGAAGCTTAACGCTGCCGTACTGCTCTGCCCGATGCGGACAGGATGCACAAGACAACACCGCATACTGTTGCCGATTCTTTGTAGCAGAAAGAAATCTCTCGAATTGTGAACCCAAGTTGCACAGAAATCGCATGCAGTGTCGCACGAACACCGAAGGACGGAGACGACAGCAGCGCGAGCACACGAGAAGAGAGAGAAGATGGAGCTTTGATTTTGATCGTCAAGGAGAGAAGAGAAGAACTAACCCCGGAGCAGCTCGCCGACGCGTCGCCGCTCCCCGGGAGCGCCGCTGCGCCGCCCGGCCTCCTCCCGCCGCCGCCGGCCATCCTCCGCACCGCCCTCTGGATCGAGCCGCCCCTGCACACGCGCGGCAGACCAAGAGAGAAAAAAGGAGCCAACTTTGAGCAAGGCTCCAAGACCTGATGAAGCATTCACGCTTGCAAATTGCAGAGGAAAGACTGACAGGGTCACGGAGCGCATCTTGTCGGACGCCGCGGCCGCGGCTGCAGCGGCGGCCAGCGCGTCCTCCGCGCGCACGCACAGCATCCAGTCCAGTCCGCCTCCAATTCTTTACTCTCGTCTTCCCCCAGCCAAGTACACCCCCTGGCACTAAACTAACCCACGCAGCTGGGGCACGAGCAGAGCCGGAACAAGGCGAACGACAAGGCTGCAGCCGCCGCCGCGAACACGCGCGGCACAACACCGACCGCAGCCCGTGCCGCGGTTGTTCAACCACTCCGCGCGTCGTGAATGGACGGAGGCGGAGGCGGAGGCGGAGGCGGAGGCGGAGCTTCGGGCTTCCGCAACCAACTATCTTGGCAGCTCGTGATGACAGGCGAGAAGGGTGGCTATGATGGCTGCCATGACTAGCTCCACGCCGAGCTACCAACGCGGAGTGAGGAGTAGCCGTAGCCGATGGGGGTGGGGGCGCGCGGTCGGTTCGTTCAGACCCACGCCATTGACGCCACCACCTGTCGCGTCGCTGCGGCAATAATTGCGGTGCCGAAACCTGGCGACGCAGGACGGCGTGCGGGGCAGGGGCTGCACTGCAGGGGGGCGCCAAAAAGTGCGCGGCCGAGTGGTAGCTCAGGTTGGTCGGCTCTTGTTCGCGCGTGGCCGGCGGGGCCCCCGGCTCAGTGGGAGCAGGAGAGTGGCCGGGGAGAGTGAAGAGGGCGAGCGGAGTTGGAGAAGTTGGTGAGCCAGGGGACCCGGAGGCTTCGGCCGCTTGCGCTTCACTTCGAGTGGGCCGGCCGGGACCGGGAAGGAAGACGCCGGTCAGGAGGAGAGCAAGGACGCCGCCGTGCTGTTGCGCTGGAAAGAACTGCTGCCGGCATGCATGATGCATCTGTCAAATGCGTCGTGAAGCTTTTCCTGGCTTCCTGCTGGTCCTTTCGACCGCCATGAATTTTCTTTTACCAAGATAGCTGCAGGTCATCGGAGGATTGGATAATGCTGGAGGTGAGCAGACCCTGAATGGCTATTGATTCGGATCTCGTGTCTTGCACATGAAACTTCCGAGGTAAGTGACGTCCGTACCACGCCGTCCGGGGGTGGCTCGCTCGTCACTCCAGGATCGGGATCTCCGCCTCGGCAGCCCAGCCGGCAGACGGAGGCGCAGCCTTTCTTTCTTGCGCCCGCAGGCTTCGCACGCGCTTTCCCCTGCGTCTTCCCGCTGGTCCCCCGCATCAAAAGATGAGCCGTTTGTTAATTTTGCCATATCCACCGGGTCTCAAGGTCAATTGCCAGGGTGTTTGTGCTTTGTGACAGTGAGCGACGGTGTTCGTAAGAGATGCTCCTCTATTTACTGCCATAAATCCAGAATTTTGATTATGGTGTACACTTACTACAGCTCATGACCCGGTCACAATCACAATTTTGCCATGGGGTTTGTTTTCCAGCGAAACTTGAGGTGCAACTCCGTTGTTCGCCTGTTCAAATCTCAGCAGGTTCTAGTCAACTGAGGGAAAAAAAAGGAAAAGGCTCAATCGCTTGTATAAATCTTGTACAGTTGTGCCGTGCAAACATTTTGTCACGATCGCGATGCTGAACGATCCAGGAAGCCCAACCTTTGGCGTCATATGAAACCCAACGCCCATGCTACCTTTTGACCTAGTAGCATATACAAAGCCAAAGTTTTCTTGCCTCCCCCACCCCCTCCCACTTTCGACGTCACCGAAAAAACATACGAGTCTCTATACCTATTTTTTTACAGCGTCCCACATCTACTGTTACTTCCGTGCATGTTGTCAGGTAGTTTCTGTATTGACGATTTTATGCAGTGCTGGCTCGTCCTTCGAGCGACGCGCCCCCTGTGCCTGTCACCTCCAGCTCCACAAGCGGTCCCTGGCACAGTGGCACTACGCTTGGGAGCAGAGCAAGAAGCCCCGGCAGCAGGAAGGCGAGCAGAGGGAGCCAACGCACCCAGATGGCTTGAGGAAACCAAACCAGGGTCTAAGCGTCCTGCAGTGCAATGCAGGCAGGCAGGCAAATATCTGTTGTTTTTTCCTTCTTTAATTGTTGCATGTGTTTAATCACCACACAATTATTGCCTCATGTATGCACTCGTATTTTTTAATGTCCATCCGTATTCATAATGAAACCCCCTCTTCAAAGATGAAATAATATTGCTGAGAGTGCAACGGCACAATTATCCAGAAAAACACTTCATCCTACCTAAAGAGTAAGCTCGTATTTTCTACCTCCACATAACATTAACCTAATAGATATGATGTAGTGGTAAAAAAATAGATATGATGTGTGTAACAACAATGGCACGGACATAGGAGATGCCAAAGTAAAATGGATGACTAGACTTTGAAGAAAACATATCATTTTCAATAGCACATAAGGCATGGGTATGAAGTTTCGATGTCATCGAAGCGATATAGATTTTCCAACTTTCTTCCCGAAACATCAATTATTGTTTGTTTCACAAACCACCAGCAGTTAACTAACCAACAAAACGGTCTGAATGTGTGCGTACTGACACATCGCACCTGACAGCATTCAGATATAAAGCTCTCCCTAGTTCGCAAGGAGCTAGCTAGCATGTCAAGCAGACAGACATCTACAAACCTACCACCAACACTCTCCTTGCTGCATTAAGCTTAACAATCGTACTCCTATACGGCTGTGCCACCAGGGAGTAACTCCTATACGGCCAGTGTCACTGGAAAGTAGAAATTTACGTGGACAACACTGTTTGCGTACTATACACAGAATGAAAAAATAATAATTGCGCACTGTACACAGATGCACTACCTGATAGCACTAGTCTACTACTAGTCTACTAGATAACAAGATGATGATAACCACCGCACCATTCCAGATTCAAGTGAGCAAAAAAGACAGACATGGATCAGGAAAATGGTAACTTTACTAGGCAGTGGCAAGATACCATAGCCCTGACTTGATATCAGAACCTCAAGCTGCAGTTTTTCAGGTCGGTACCTGCACACAGAATAGAAGAACAAGAATTGAGATGCCATGAACAGTGGCGGACCATTCGTATGATGTACTACTAGAATATATTTGAACTACGCTATTAGGAAATTAGTGCAAACAAAGTAACAATACCTCTCCAATTGTCTAAAAACAACAAAATTCTCGACCGGCAACAAGCAATAATTTAGTTGGCAATTTCTACCATATGCATTTTTTTAGAAAATGGAAACGTTCCGGCCTCTGCATCCGCACACAGCCAGTTCTTACAATAAGTTTATCTAATCAGCTGATCAAATAGAAAAGAGCTTATACGAAAGCAAATGCAAAAGTTCATAAGGAAAGTATAATATTGCTTCTCCATCCATTTTTCGCAAAAACATATAGAGCAATGACCTCCAGTGCCCTACTTGCTGAGCGAATGGTCCCATAGGGGAGAAGGCGGGGGAGCTCCGCGATAAGGACCAAAACAGCCCCTTTGCGTGGACGAGGCCATAGTCAAGACTACGCGAGAGAAGGGCTCGTGTGGGTGTGTACCGAGGATATCCGGAGACCCGACCGGGGTTGCTTGACTTCCACAGAAGTCACTTTGCCATCCTCCACCCTTGCACGGGCGAGGCAGTACATCCATTGAGGATTGCGCGAGAGCAAAGCCTGCGGGGGCACCTAATGAGGAGTAGGGGTGAGAGGGCTTGTAAGTCTTGTGAGACCCTTTGGAATGTGGAGTAGCCACCACCTTATTTGTGAGAGGGAGGAAGGCCCTCGGCTAGTTGGCCAAAGCTTCCCTTAATGGAGACGGTGGGGGAGCTCTGCGAGAAGGACTCGGAAGATCCCAACGGCCTTATCCATCCTTTACCCTTGCGTGGGCGAGGCCGTAGTTCGTGGAGGACTACGCGTGAGAAAGGTTCGGGTGGGTGTATACTGAGGATATTCGGAGACCCAACCGGGTGGCTTGACCTCTACGGTGTGTCACTTTGCCATCCTCCACTCTTGCGAGGGCGAGGCCATATTCCTTTGAGGACTACGCATGAGCAAAGCCATTTGTGGAGTGCCAATGAGGAGTAGGGGGTAGAGACCACGAGTCTCCCCAAACCTTAGGAAAAATATCGCCGTGTCTTCTCCGTGTGCCATTGCCAACATCTTCATCGGGAGTTTGCATTCTCTCTACCTATCTCTTTAGCTTCTGCATTTATATTCTTACAATTGTGTGCTTACATTCCTAGACTACCTTGATAGGTTAGTTTCTAGGTGGAATTAGGTTGCAAGACTTGGCCACGGTAGAAGTAGCAACACTTAGCAAAACGGTAGTGCACATAGTTAGATTTATATTGCATAAGTTTGCTTAGTAATTGTAGTTTTTGGAACCTTAGTTTTTAGAAATCCTAATTCACCCCCCTCTTAAGCGTTGGTCCAACCTTCCGGCAGGAGTCTCCGAACAAGCCAGCCTGGGCGTCGACGCCGGCCCTCGGCTCGGGCTCGCACCGGACAAGCCGATAGGCCATACCGGGCAAGCCGACACTTTCTTCGGACAAGTCGATGCAACCAGCTAGCTCTAGCCTTTTCTTTGGAGTTTTGTTCTTTGGTGCTTTGCTTCGAACTCGCTTGTAGGTTTCTATTGCATGCCCATACTCCTACTTGCTGATCTCCATAGAGGCATATTTCAGTGTGCGAGTGGGAGACTTATGCATGAGTCAATGCTTTGCTCATCTTGCGATCTTCCTTTGATCGTTGAGTCGAGTGTTTCCGTTGTTTTTCTTGACGTGTCCTAGGTGCAACTTCTCTTAGATTGCCTAATGAAACATTAGTTTTTTTCCTTTTTGCATGTACACACCACATGTTATCTGATTATAGCTTTGTTTTGTCAACCAATTATAGGACATATGTAGGGAAGCAAATGCCAAGTGTTGAGCATAGAAGAAAATGTGATTGCAATTATGTTGGGAGTACATATTGCAAAATTTTATGCTCTTTTGATTTGTGCATTTGTCTGATTACTTAGTTATAAAAATAAGTACAGTACCAGTGTGGAAGCAATAACATTGGTACAACATGTACACAACATATACTTCTGGTCTTCTAGAGATTAAAAACACATGCGCAATAATATTTTGTGAGGTTGTGTAGTTCTGAAATATGTAAGCAAAATAAACGAGAAGAATGTGCACTCTTGAAATGAAAAATGGCTTGACAACCGCTGGCAGCTTACATCGATCTGGACGTTCGCTTTTTTCTGTCTACGGGAAGCGTCCAGGACAATCCTTATCTCCATGTCCAAATAGGGCCAACTCCAATGGTATATTCAAAATGAGTATTCTGACACTGTTCTAACATGTATACAGATTGGAGTTTGAATTAATAAATGGAGATGAGTATTGCCGTTGGAGATAGCCATAAACTATCCTAAAATAAAATAGGCTAGCCGTTCCGAGAGTCAATATTAGGCCATGCTCACCAGTGAGCCCAAAGAGGATGTCCAAAACATTACTCTGCATTGTACGCGTATTGTAGACAGTGAGAAGTTTGAAATATGGACGCTTAGAGGGGTTCTTTGGTGAGGATAGCCTTAGGGCTGGCCGTGCATTAGCCTGCTCCACCCTGTTATTTAACTCTTGCACTCTCAGTTAGGGGTAGTATAAATTTGTAAAATCTTTTCACATAAGCAATTATTTTTGAAAGGAAGAAGTTCATGTTATCCCCCTCAACTCTTCCTGAAGTCTAAGTTTCACCCCTGAAGTCTGAAACCGTTTAACTGAGGTCCCCAAACTTCTAAGGCTGGTCAAATTACCCCAGAGCGGTTTCACATGGTGGTTTTCTCTTGAAATGTCGACCCTCTTTTTACCCTATCTCACTAACACATGGGTCCCACTCTGTTACGGCGCCGGGGTGGAAGAGGTAGAGGAGGTGGTGTAGGGCGTTTTGCCGTGTAGGTAATGCTGATGGACGATAGGGTGCCGTCGATCAATGGTTACAACAGGACGGGGACTAGAGTAGAGGAGGTAGGAGATAATAGATTGATTTCATTGTTTGAGTTTCCCTGATTTACACCGCCATATATTTAGCCCTAGGATTACACCGACTTGGATGTCCGATTTTTTGGAGCACCAAGAGTTCCAAAGAAGCCCCGTCGAGAGGTCCGGCAAGAAGAAGAAGAAGCCTGAAGTTGAAAATTCAAGACGCAGTGCAAATTACACGCATCAGACGGTCCGATGGTTCCACCATCAGATGGTCTGATGGTGCATCGGACCGCCTGGACAACAAGGGAGGAGAAGACCGAGTCCCGGTGCTTCAACGCATCAGACGGTCCGATGGTTGCACCATCGGATGGTCTGATGGTCCATCAGATGATCTAGATACAACGATCAACCAAATCAAGACCTCGGGCATTCCATCGATCGAACGGTCCGCCATCGGACAGTCCGATGGTCACACAGAGAAGAGAAGAAGGCTCCCAATGGCTAGTTTGGAGGTGGAGGCTATATATACCCCCATGGCCGGCCTCCACATTGTGGTTGGTGTCTTCTGAGCTCATACTAGTGGTGATACACATTTCCCATGCCCATTTGAAGTGTAGCAACCACATTTGTGAGCCCAACCACCATATGAGCAAATAGACACATCCCGGCATAGCGAGAGCGTCCATAGAATCTTGGTTTAGGCCTATTTGTCTAGTATCCATGCCTATGTGCATGTCTATCCTTTGTAATCGTGGGGCTTGTAAGTCTTGCGAGATCCTCTGGAGTTTGGAGTGGCCGCCACCTTACTTGTGAGAGGGAGGAAGGCCCTCAGCTAGTTGGCCAAAGCTTCCCTTAATGGAGACGACGGGGGACTCCGTGAGAAGGACTCAAAAGATCCCAACGGCCTTATCCATCCTCTACCCTTGCGTGGGTGAGGCCACAGTTCGTGGAGGACTACGCGTGAGAAAGGCTCGGGTGGGTGTGTACCGAGGGTATCTGGAGACCCGACCAGGGTGGCTTGACCTCTGCAGAGTGTCACTTTGCCATCCTCCACCCTTGCGAGGGTGAGACCATATTCCTTTGAGGACTACGTGTGAGCAAAGCCATTTGTGGAGCGCCAACAAGGAGCAGGGGGTAGAGACCGCGAGTCTCCGCGAACCTCGGAAAAAAATCTCCGCGTCTCCATCGTGTGCCATCTCCGACATCTTTCATCAGGAGTTTGCATTCTCTCTACCTATCTCTTTAGCTTCCGCATTTACATTCTTGCAATTGTGTGCTTACATTCCTAGACTAGTTTGATAGGTTAGTTTCTAGGTGGAACTAGGTTCCAAGTCTTGGCCATGGTAGAAGTAGCAACACTTAGCAAAACATTAGTGCACATAGTTAGATTTATCTTGCATAGGTTTTGCTTAGTAGTTGTAGTTTGTAGGAGCCTTAGTTATAGAAATCCTAATTCACCCCCCTCTTAGGCGTCGATCCTAGCTTTCACCACGTTAAATCTCGTGTCACCCCGAGAGTTTGCATCCCCCTTCCTTTCTCTCTTCACTTACCGCATTTACATTTCTGCATTTACCTTCTTGTGTGCCTTTAGCTTTCCTAGTTAGTTTGATTAGGTTTGGCTCTAGGTTGTGTTGACGTGATATTTAGACTAATATTTTGTATCATTTTATATGTTTTTTCACTGATTTTATGCGTCGACTATATCTTTTACTAACAATTATCACCGATTATTGTGGATTTTGCAATATTGTCTTGGAAATATGCTATATGTGATTTTTACAGGTTTTTGATCAATTTTTTTTGCGAAATTCACCACAATCTACATCGAGTAAGAAAAGACCTCTGAAGATGGCATTCTATGAAGATGATGATCAAGGAAGACTTGGTTGATTCATCCCTCCCTCTGTATTAATCAAGGCTTTCTAATCAGAAACTTTTTGAAGATATCAAGTGCTACAAGTTTATGGAAGAAGATGCGAAAAAAATACTTCAATTATATCCAAAACTAGAAGACTTCGTCAACTCTCGGAGAATACCGAAGATTCCAAAACCCCAAGAGTTCGAGAACCCTCGCAAAATATGGAAAGAAACGGACGTCCCCGCAAAAGATGGAAAGAAACGGACGAAGGAAGGGCTGAGATCGGCCGACTTTGGGCCTTCTGGTCAGCCGACCCCACCTATTCCTACGTCGGTTTCCGATTTCCTCTCTACCATGTCTTCTCCAGGGTATAAATAGCGAGTCGAGGCCACGAGACGAGGCATCCAATTCATTATCTAGGCAACAAGATGTAGAGAGGAGGGACAACAACTAGATGAGAGTAAAGGGTCGAGATTCTAGGCTAGGATTAGAGTTCTTCTAATTCGTAGAGGTGATTAGAGGCCTTGCATGGTGTTATAATTACCTAGCTCCAGAGGTCTAATTGTATCATCAAGGGAAGGTATGATCATGGTTGTAAATATGATACAATTATTTAATGAAGCTTTGATCTTGTCTAATTATCATTTTCTTGTTCTAATTATGTTTGTTCTAGCTCTAATTAACTTTAGGTCTATATGCATGTTAATTAGAGCATGTTATTAAGGGTTATATTCTTCTAGAGATCTTGATCTTCAATCTTGCTTAGATATAGTTGTTTAGGTAGTTCTTGTGATCATGGTGATTAGAGGTTTTTACTATGCTAATTATGTTATTAGACTATGTGAAGTAATTAGAAGTGCATTCTCTAATTATGTATGCATGTTGAGAGTTTCTCGTCGATTACTTGGTTACTAGTGACAGTAGAGCCTGGGAAAGGTTAAACTAGATCTAGGGGGTTAGGTTGATTGATCTTGGTTTAATCATGGTATGAAGTCTATGATTGATCATGCTTGTCTACCTTGAGCTACTAGTTATCTCGTTGCTCTTATCTATTTGTGGCGCCCATATCATGCATGTCTTGGATCCAATTAGAGCTTGATTAGACTCTAGTTAATACCCCTTAATTGGTGTTCTAGTTCTGTTCTAATTGCTTGTCTTATAGTATTAGTATAGTTTAGACGTAGATTAGATATAGTTTAGGGCTAGTTTAGAGGTAGATTAGAGCCTTGTTTTATACCTTTAGTTTACCATAAAATCTTGTTAATTAGTTCTCAATTAGTTCGTTTCCTAGATTGACAAAACCCATGATACTCATCCTGGGGAAAAGCTACACACGATACTGTCACTTGCAGTATAAGGTTTGCCGTGCTTAAGTGACGTCAACAGGTTGCAAGTCTTTTAGGTAAGTTATAGAGTGCATAGATAAACCATAGACTTAACTAGCATGTGTAGGATGCGATAGGTTTATTCTATGCACTAGTATGCTCTAGATTTTAGAAGAGAGATTAGTGACCCAATTCACTCATCCCCCTCTTGGGTCGGATACTCCGACACATTCCTTACAACAATGCAACCAATTCGCCGACGGGGTTGGCACATATCGACGGCCCAAAACGAACATTGAGGAGCTCCATGAATCGGTGCCATGAGGGTGTGCCCTCCTCGCATTGGAGTCTTATGTACCACTGTTGCGAGGTCCCGTCCAGGTTGGAGGAGGCCATCCAGACCTTTTCCTCCTCCAAAATACGTTGCTGCTGGAAGAGCAACTCGCATTTGTTGACGAACAATAGTGGGTCGGTCTTACCGTCGAACTTGGGAAAATCCATCTTGTGGAAGCGCGGTGGGTGATCTTCATGGCCACCTTGGGCGACGGCGGATGGGGACACCCCTATTGGCGTCGAGGCACGTGGTGCGCCAACTCGCGGTTGTGTTGCTCCAAGCAGTCGATCACCGCTTGCTGGGCAACCTGCTGGTGTTCCAGATGTTGCAGAGCGGCGGCCATCGTTGGCAGCTAACCAATCTACTGCGTGATTGTAGGTAATTGTGCCAACTGCTAGATGGTGGTGGCTTGGGCTTTGGTCATATCATCAAGCTTGTTAGGCTCAGACATGGCGGCGGCAACGGATGTGGAAAAGGACTCGCTAACTCGTGATACCAAGATGTTACGATGCTGGGGCGGAAGAGGTAGAGGAGGTGGTGCATGGCCTTTGCTGCGTAGGTAATGGTGATAGCTGGCAGGGTCCCGTCGATCAATGGTTACAGCAGGAGGGAGACTAGAGTAGAGGAGGTAGGAGATAATAGATTGCTTTCATTGCTTGAGTTTCCTTGATTTACACCACCATATATATAGGCCTAGGATTAGAGCACATCTCAAACCTCTCTAATCAATCTGGGGCTTATAACTCCATCAACAACTAGCTAAGCCCATTAATCCCTAATGACTTATCTAATGATACAATGAATCTCTCTCAATCCGGCCATCCCATTTAGCCATCCTACGTCTTCTTGGCCCTCATGTGGCACTGCCCTCCCCACATAACACACTCACACATCCTCATCTTCCTCCACTTGTCACTCTCCTCCCCTAGTTCGCCCGCCGCTGCCGCCCCTGCACCGCGCCGATGTCGCCTCCCGTCGCCATGGCCGAGGTGGCCGCCGTCATCGCCGCGTCGGTCACGACTGAGCCAATCGTCGTTCCTGCATGCGTGGATCTGTGGAGGCTGCAGATGTGACCTTGCCATGGTCCACGGAGTAGAGCAGCCAAAATCGAGCGAGGATGAGCGCCGAGGGCAGAGAACCGCCCCTGGCGGTGGCATCTTCGATGCCAAGCACTGCGTGCTGAGGAGTTCCCGACGCGGCCAGGGGAAGCGCGGCTCAGCGCCACGGCTGCAGGAGCGCCGGGGCCGGCGCAGCTTGGCGCCGATGGCGGAGGACCGGCTCCACATGGCGTTGTCTCCGTGGCCCCGCGTCGCGGGCAGAGGAGCGTCCCGTCGCGGTCGGGGCGGCGCGGCTTGGTGTCGTGGTAGTACTGCCTATTTGGTTGTTAAAGAAGCCAAGGCGCGGAGGTCGACGCGTCGCTCGCGGACGGCCATCGCGCGCGGTGGGGCAAAGCATGCGCGGGGGGCCATGGCGTGTGCTGGGGCAGGTACGCATGGGTGGCCACCTACCCACCCGACGCGTGTGGCGACGAAGGCCACCGAGAGGTCCCTTGACGCATGTGGCGACGAAGGCCACCGAGAGGCCACCTGCTTCACCGGTGCGGCGGTCCGTACATAGGCAAGGTGGAGAGTTGGAGAAAGCAGTAGGAGGGAGGGGGACCCACGTATCAGTGAGATAAGGTAAAAAGAGGGTCAACATGGGAGGAGAAAACCGCCCTGTGAATCCACTCCGGTGGGTAATTTGACCGGTTTTAGGAGTATGGGGTGTCAGTCGAACGGTTTCAGACTTCGAGGTTAAAACTTAGCAGATGGTTGGTTCGCTAAATTGTAACGCAATGTGGTTACAGCGGGTATGTTTTGTCGTTACAGCCGTTTGTTTGCAAAACATATGTAATCTCTTAGCACATAACGAAGTCCCATCTCAATACATACTCGAGACCGCTCCTCCTTGCCGTAATCAGAAACCAGCGCAGCCCGATATTTTCTAGCTAATACACTGCTCACCATGGACCGTCAGCTCATGTCCATCCCCAAATGCAACACCGTTACATCTTTGAACCAAACAACGCATGCAATCAACCATTCCGGCTCTAATTACAGTGTTATCTATTTCCATTTTTTCATTTACGTTACCACTCCTTGAAGCAAACACCATCTTAGAGTCTATGAAGAATTGAGGGGGGTAATGTGGACTTTTTTAAAAAAAAAAAGGAAAACAGTGTCGTCGTTCGCCCGGTCACGCTGGCCCAAGAGGCCGGAGTCCAGGAATAGGACACGCGGAGCAGCTCAGGACTTACAAACGCCATACAACCGCACCCAACAAACCCATCGGGCTCAGAAGCAAGCAACCGCACCCAAACCCTAAGCCGTCCCCCTAGCCGCCGCCACCGCCTCCGCTGCCTCCAGATTCTTCCGGCAGTTTCGGTGCCATGGCGCTGCAGCTCTTCCTCCAGGACTCCTCGTCGGGATGCGAACTCTCCGCCTCTCACCTCTCAGGTACCTTGTTCTATCGATCCACCTACGATGCTTGCAATTCGCTACCCGACTACCTAGATCTGACGAGATCCATCGTATATCACCGGATTATCCAGCAGGGACTCGATTAATCTATTTCTATACTAGCAACAAAAATAAACGATTCGAGCCTGTTTCCCGGCGAATCACAAAGACGGGGGATTAGGGGTTTGATGCAATTACCTGGCTTCGTACCTCTGTTAGCAGAGGGGTTCTCTAATTTGACCCAATAACGGTGAATGTGGCCACTGAAATATGCACACTGGATTGTGATAATCAGTCTTTACTGAAGAAATTTCATATGGTCAATCTTGAACGTACGAGTGGTCGAACTTTTGAAAGTTTCGTTGTATATATGGATCCTAACAGCCCGTTAGCATCCATAAACTGTTTTTAACTCACGCATTACCATCTCAACTATGATTCTCTAATTAATCCTCCCAGGGTGGATCCAGCGATTGGACGAAAGCTGATGCTGCTAGGAAGATGGAGGAGGCGGTTGAACATCTGTTGGCGAAATTAGAAAAAGAGGGAGTGGAGATAGATGACAAGATAGCTAGTGTTGTTGATGATGGGATAGCTAGAATTAAAGCTGAAGCTGTGAGGTGAGTTATTGGAGGTTCTTCAACACATTTGATTTATACTCAAATGAATCTCTCTTACATTCATGCATTGTTCACATATTTTTATAGGAAAAACAATGAGCCAATGAGGTTACATATTCCGGATATGATAGTTGTTGTTGTTGGATCTATTTCTCTTGGCTTCCTTTTGGGATTTGAGTTTTATGCAAATGCAATCCGAAGGAACTTGAAGAAGGGAAGACGTGATTAGTTAATAGCTTTAGGCTTGCTGGTGTGCTCTGTTTGTGGTATGTAAAACTATGTAATCGTGGTAAAACACTGATGGTTAATTATGGTGTGCGAAACCTATTTATGATTTTCATGCTATACTGTGGTTGTATAATGCAACTCTGGTTGTATAATGCAACTCTTGTGTTCACACAATGTCTCTGTTCCTACGGTCAGCAGGTGTTCTGACAAGTACTGCAGCTTAATTAGTGTTTGGTTATTGGATCTGCTGTAGACTTGTTATGTGCGGTGATTATCTATTGATGCTCCGTTGGGAGAATTTATGCAAAAATCCATGATATGACACTTATTCAAATTGTTTACGCACAGAGATACTATACGTCCCACCAATAAGGGCATGTTTGGTATAATCTCTGTATTTTTGCATTTTCTATGTGAAACCTATGGTTTCTGCAAACAGGCCTAATGGTGTTTGTGTATTTTTGCAATTTCTATGTGAAACCATAGTTTTTGCAACATGTCTAATTGTGTTTGGTCAGCATATGTAAAACTCTGGTTTAGATACTATTTTAAAAACCATGGTCTAGTATTTGCATTTTCGAAGTTTGGGATACTGCGCTTTGGACCGAAGTTATCTTCCGTGCGCGCGTTGTACCTACCCTCCCGCTTCACTTTCCTCGACCTATTGCAACCTTTTTTCTGGTTCGCCACTTACCCTTTCTACCACCACCTGTTTGGGTGCCATCCTCGACCCAGATATGTCGGGAAGCTTAAAGCTTTTCCCCAAATCAAACCATCCTCCTCAATGATGAGGATGGAGGCGATGATACAAAAGATGAATGAGATCCTGGACAGACACCCCACAATGGTAAACGACGATGGCGTCCAGCACCACACATCTACCCTTGACGACACTGACGGTATCGTCGGCCTCCCCGCATCGACCACCCCATGGACGAACGCCTTTCGGACCACTGAGCCGAACAACGCATCCTCATGCATGAAGCCAGCACCCTCCAGTTTGACTGTGGCGTCGGTGACCCATGATGTGAGCGGCAACACCTTTGACGCCCATTAGGTGCTCGACGCTCATCCTCACCCAAGAACAAAGTGTACCTCAACCTCTTCGACGAGGCGCACAACACCACAGACCTCTACACCATGGGACGCGCCCTCGGCATTCACCATGGCCGCTTCCAGCACAACGGTCACCCATCCCAGAGGTGTCGACAAGATGTTCGATGAAACGGCGCTGTCTGCTCAGCGTGTGCGGTGTGGTACCTCTACTCCACCCTGGGACGCGCCTTCGGCATTCACCATGGCCGCTTCCAGCACAACGGTCACCCATCCCAGAGGTGTTGACAAGATGTTTGATGAAACGGCGCTGTCTGCTCTGCGTGTGCGGTGTGGTATTGGTCAGATTGCTAGAGGACGATCACTCATGGTACCAGGCAATGATCACCAACTTACTCCTGGGGTTCCTTGTAATATTTTTCCTGGCCAATTTGATCTTAAATTCACTGAAGTATACGGCTCAACAAACTGTATGGTGCAGCCATTAGATGTTTGTGTACATGAGCAGCAAGTGCAGAAACAAAGTGACATGCAGGACTTGCATTTGGTTGGAGGATCTCAGTACTATCAAATAGCTATGCTAAACAATGCAGAACTTTGGAGTTTTATTAGTCACTTGCAAACGCGTGGGAAAGGAGAAGTGTGAGCACACAACTTTTGTCATCTAATTGTCTGCTAGTTTGGTCTGTCCCAAATAATTCAGTGGATTGGCAAGTGTTTGATCGAGAAAAGTTCAAGAAGAAGAACCAGAAAGAGAATCTTATATCACTCAGTTTATTGCTATGAGCAATGAAAGAAGCCATGGCAATCAACACATTGGTGCTATTACTGTACAGAGTTCCCTACGTGGCTAAGTAGATCTCATTCAGATCTTTTGGTCAATCTCTGCTTGCAACATGATTCCGTGGCTCTACAAGCATTTTTTTGAGAACTGTGATTGGTCAGTGCTTGGATTTCAGCTATAGCATGAGACAATTGGTAGCACAACAAATATTTGGTGCTGTTATAAGGTATCAGTTTAGTGGAGCTAACTGTAACAACAGCAACTTGGGTAGTCCTCGACAAGGTGATGATCCGATCCAAAGCAATTTGGATTTCATTGAGCATGCTGATTGCGTAGACCTACAATTCCCTGAGGGAGGATTACAATGGATTTCAATTCAGTTCAGCAGTGCAGAAATTGTCCCAAAACTAGTACAGAGTTGTATTCAGTTTAGTGCCACTTTGCACCTGAATATGCAGAGATCAACGACATTCTCAGAACTAGCTGTTACATCAGCTGGCCATTTTTCATTGGCAACTACAGAAGCTATTGCTTGGCGGACGAAAATTCAGTCAGCAAGAAGATTCGTAACACCACTTGCTCCTGGATCCTGGTTGAACTTTTGTAAAGTGCCTGTAGATAAAGGGGGTGTAGACAAAGGGGGTGCAGAGATGAGATTGGTGTCTTTATAGAAGTGCAAAAAATTCAAATGTGCTAAAGATCAGCATATGCACCATCGTGCTACTGAATGCAGTGAAAAGGTTGGACACATGCAGCTGGTACGTGCTTCTCATCTTCCTTTTCCTCTCTCAAAGGCTCCGCGCGCTTGGCTGTAGCAACCTCGGCTCGCCCGACGGCTCTCGCGCGCCCTGCGACGGCGGGGACTGGTGGCCTCGGCTCGCCCGGCGGCGCTTGCGGCGGTGGCAGCAGCCACAAGCTCGCTTCTAACCCCCGCGCGTCGACCTCAGTAGCAGCAGCGGCGGGGCCCCACGCCCCCCGCGCATCCAGTAGCTCCCGCGCAATCGACGGCCGCCTTGGCCCTCAACTCGCCCGACGGTGGTGGCAGCCCCGCGACTCTCGCCGCTGTCACCGGCCGCGTGCAAGCCTCAGCTGTGGCAACGGTAAGCACATCGCCTCTATCCTCAATTCCTCATCCACCCCACCAAATCCTCCTCCAGCGTCCATCCTCATCGACGACAGCGACATTCGAGCTGGGGGTGCGCGGCGGCAGCGCCCAAGCTCGGGGAGCGCCGAAGGTGGAGCTCGAGCTCAGGGAGCGCAGAGGCGGCAGCGCTCGAGCTCCAGAAGCGGTGGCTGCGACGCTTGAGCTCAAAGCGTGGAGGTGGGCAGGTGGTGGCGCTGTAGCTCATGGCATGAACACTGTAGCAACTACCTAGATGGGACATAATGTCCCACTGGCCACTGCCACACGTACAATGAGGTTACATATCTCAAAACCGGAGTCATATATCTGATGTTCTAAAGTTTAAGTTGCACGAATACCTGATTTCGTAGCTTAGAAGGTAAAATAGACACCTTATAATAAGTTAGAGGGTTATGCAGATTTTTTTTCTAGTAAAATCTTTGGTGTAATACTTATTTTAATATGAAAAAGAGAAATTCGAGATCATTTTTTCAACGACCCCCGTGGGGCAGTTTTGCAGGGAACTCCTGCCAAGCTCGGTCCCTAGCTTCCTCATTCCTCTCTTAAGCTGTGCACACTCGCGGACTAAAAACCAAATGCAGCCGCCGTTTTCAGTAAAACGCTATGCCCTCCCCCTAAAGCCTTGTCCGGTTACCCTGATTTTGGAGAGGATTGAAGATGATCTAATCCTTTCTACTCAAATTTGAATAAGTCCTTTGGATTCCCTAACCGAACAAAGCCTAAGGCTATCCGCACTCGTCTACTGCAAACGCGGATGCAGTTGGAAGATCCAGTAACAAGAAGGGGTGCTGGATCCGGCGCAGTGGCGGCGCCTTCTCGCGGTTGCTGGCGCTCGTGGCTGGCGAGCACCCGCTCGATGGAGAAGGAGACACGTCCGGACAGATCCGCCCTGCCGCCACAGATGGAAGTCGCGAGGAGGACGAGGCCGCAACATTGCGGATCCAACCTTGCCGCTCGTCGCTATTGATGTAGAATGGGGTCAGGGCCGGCAGCGCCCCATGGTGGATCGGTAGCGGCCATGGCAGGGCCGATGGGGAGGAACTGGGGACAGCAGGGGACAGTAGGCGGCCATGGCAAGGAGCTGAGGAGGATGGGTGGTGGAGGATGAGGTGCGGGGAAGAGGATGCATTGGGGGCTCCTGTGCTGGGAGGGTGGGCTGGTGGAGTAGGCGAGCCCTCGCGCGGGTGCGGGCCCAGCGCTCCATGTCAAGCCGCCAGAGGAGAGCCGCCAGTGCTGTGTGGAGGATAGCCGCCCATGGTACCCGAATCTGCTTCGGAGCGCTGGAGGAGGTCGGCGGCGCCACTTTACCCCCGTCGTCACTGCCACCCCTGGCCTTTCGCCGCCATGCCAGGCCATGCCTCCCGGATCGCCCCCCATCGGGCTCCAGCCTTGTGCGGCGTCCACAGTCGGTGAGCCCTTCGATGCCTTATCCTCTCCCTGTTTGCAGGTCTCATTCTTTTTTCAACTGTAATGGCAGGAGCGCTGCCTTTCAATTAAGAAGAAGAGTTGACCCAGTTTCTAAGGAAAACCAGGCCAAAAACCTTTAAACAACGGGCGGTTCGATTGGGTCATCAAGGCGCACTGCACACCACACAACACTGGCAAAAAGGGTTGGGGCAACAACACATGCCGCACAACACTAATACCCTACATAAAACACGTCGGCGGAGACCCGCAGTTCCGGCGCAAGTCATCGTTGCCAAGCATTGCCACGAGGCAAGCAGCTCCGACTTCCTCCACCGGACCTCCATCCTCTGCCACAAACCAACAACGCAAAGAGTGTCATCGTCAGAGCTTCTAACCTCACTTTTCAGTTCCTTCATTGAGTTCATAGGTTCTTTCCATGCGTAGACACTCAGATATACTGATTCGTCATTTAACTGAGTACACTCAGTACAACAATTTGGATAAAAATTGCCCAACAGCACCCATGAGTTGATTGTGCATGGAGATTATAAATAAAGTGTCTCTTATTGACACCGGTTCCATGTAGTAAGCACAAATGCACTCGTCACCTTGTCAATCGATCGACCAACATGTGTAAAAAACACAACGAACTGAGAACCTTGAGCTATTTATGGGTGCAACATTTCACGTCATGAACATAAGAGCCAGCCGAAAGGGGCTTAGGGCCATATACTTTCCCTTTAGTTTCAACTGGTAGATAATTCCAAGAGTTGGGGTAGTGAAGAAGTGAACTTGGTCTTGACGGGTGCCCTTCATTTCGTGGTATGTTTATATCAACCTAAATCTTTCTAGAACTGAACTACACACCCAACATGCCAAGGACCCTGTGTGTGCACAAACATAACAGGTTGATTGCATTGGAATGAAAGCAAAAATCTGAGCCATAATTCTTCTTCTTGGTGCATTAAATTGTCAATAACCGGTGATTGCCAAGGTGTTTTCAACTGCACCATGGTGACTTGCCTTGCTCTTGTATATAGCTCCTGCATGTTACCAGCAGATTGACAAAGAAAGTTCAATTCAACCACCGATTTTTCAACTTGATGACAAAGGAATTGTCAAATGTCAACAAATATGCAATCTCTTGTCCTTCATATGCACCTAGATGGCACCCAAATGCGAAAAATGAGGCTCTTGAACAATAGATCATTAACTACTGCTAGAAAACTCAAGTGCAAGAAATGAGATTATATTGAACAATAGATTATTATGTTATGGAGGCATCTATTTAAAGGTTTTTAGTTTTGCTGGTAATTAATATACCATTTATCAGTGTTTGATATGTGCCATCTTAGCAGTTTATATCAGAATCATATGGGTTCAAGCCTCTATTCTTGTATCCTATATCCTATATATCTATATAAATGGAGGCCACTAAAACCATTAACTCCTATAAAGCTCACACCACATTGTGCCACGTCATCTAAATTTTACAACCATCAGATCATCCATCCTCTATTTCATCCGGCCAACCGTATATCCTTTGGCCTCCTGTGGACACGAACTGAAACATGTATGGTAAAAGGAACTTTAATTGGACACTTGCCGACATCTCTCCACGCAGCATACATTTCTTCAAACTGATCTCCACCACGACCTATTCAATGTTGCGCATGAAATTGTTGCCTGCCATGGTAGCTGAGGGGGTTGAGACTTGCGTAATCACTGTATTCCTTGAATGACACTAATTGCCAAAAGTTAATGTTGGAGTATGTGTATGTTGGCCCATGTATGAGGCCCATGTACTCAACTATATCACCACCTTTCCAGGGTTGGGAATAATTAATCCACTCATTCTACCATGGTATCAGGTTAGGGTTAGTTTTCCTCTCCACCCTCTCTCTCCTCTCCCTGCTGCCGCCACCAGGCTTCAATGGCCGGACTGGCAGCCACCCCCACCTCATCCTCCTTCCCTTCCCTCCCCTTCTCCTCCCCGCCGCTGTCGCCGCCGCAGGCGCGGGCGGGTGCCGCCCAACCTGGGGCGCGCTCCTCCCCACAGCCGCCGCTGCCGCAGGCGCTGGTGCCGTCGCGGGCGCGGCTGGCCTGCCCGCTGCCGGGGTGTCGGGGCGCCCCCCAGGCGCTGGTGCCGCTGCGGGTGGCCTGCTCGCCGCCGGGGCATGGGGCACCCCCGCCTTCATCGCCGGTGCCACCCTTCTACCAGCCAGCGCGCCCTCTACAGCCGGCGAGGGCGGCTCTGGTGCCCCTCCCGCAGGCACGATGGCCTCTGCTGCCACCACGCCCATCCTTGCCACAGCCTGCGCCAGTCACTGCTACCGGGTTGGCTCCAGCTCCCGACGTTCCAGTCACCTCCGCGCCTACACCGACCCTGCAGGCGACCTTCTCCAACTCCACCACCGTCTCCCTTCCCAGGGGACTCTGGTGGCCCCATCATCACTCCCAGCGGCCACGCCTTCTACTCGACTGGAGGTGCAACGGCCATCTGCTTGGCGGCTGCCCTTCTCAGCCCGTTGCTGCCGGGATCGCTACGGCGGACTCCGCCCTCCCCGCAGCCCTCCTCGCCGCCAAGGCTGAGGCCGCGGTGGCTCAGGAACGTGTCCGCACGGCTGCCCTCACTTGGGAGCGTGAGTGCAGTGCGGTTGATGCCCTTGCTCTCCGCGTCGCCGAAGCGGAGCACCACCTCTTCGTCTCCCCAACCAGCAGCCCCTCCTCGACTACACTGAGGCTGCCTCTACCTCCTCTCACCAGGCCCCATCCGCTACGACGCGCTTCCGGCCGATGTGCTCCCAACCGAATCCAGCCGATCTGATGGTTGCCTAGCTCCACCTCCAGGCCGCCAGCGTCCAGAACATCCAGACCCTGGTTCCCGTCATCCTCGACCCCACGTCATCCTCCTATGGGCGCTGGCTGGACCTAGTCCTCCTCAGCCTCCGCCGCTACGCCCTCGATGACCACGTCCTCCTCGACACGCCGGTCGCCACTCAGACCCCGGCATGGCAGCGCCTCGACAGCGTCGCCATGTCTTGGATCTTTGGGACCCTCTCCCTAGATCTCCAAGACATCGTCCGGACTCTCAGTGGCACTGCGTGTGAAGCCTGGCTAGCACTCGAGGGCTAGTTCCTTGGCAACGCCGAGGCCCGCGCTCTACAGCTCGACGCGACCTTCTGCAACTTCATGCAAGGGGACCTCTCCATTGGCGAGTACTGCCGGCGGATGAAGGGCATGGCCGATGCTCTTCACGACCTCGGCTGCCCGGTGGAGTACCGGATCCTAGTCCTCAATGTCCTACGGGGCCTCAACGACAGCTACGGCCACCTGCGAACATGGATCACTCGACAGCGGCCCTTCCCCTCCTTCCTGTAGGTTCGGGACTGTAAGGGCAAAAAGGCTCCTTAGTGGTTTTGGTGTATTGAGTGACAACGTGATTAAAGGTCTAACCACTTTGTGAGATGTCTTGACATGCTTTTACAGGTTTATTTATTATGGTCAATTGTATTTGAATGAACTGAAATGAATATATCTCATGATTAAGCATGAATCACTCATATGTTGAGTATTATGATCCTTATTGCATATCATGTTATGATCAAAGCTAAATGAATCCAAATGAATGTCTCAAATACATATATAATACCCAAGTGCTGGTTGTCAATGGATTGTATCTTATAAATGCACTTTGAGGTTGCTGACTATCATACTGAGACAAGTGACACATGATCTACTTTACTCTTTCGGATGTCACTATTGTTGAGTTTGTTCCACAAATGACAAGTGGCTGATCATATGGACTCTCTATTGCATATCAAAGCCAATAATAATGAAGATCAATGATATTGGGTGGTTTGCGAGCAAATGTGCTCTATCTACCTATAGAAGAGGTTTTCACAATTGAAGTCCAACTTATTCAGCTCAAAGAGGATTGCTCAAAGAAGAAGCTTAGCTTGGTTTTCTCTCTTCATTGGAATTGATCAAGAGGGCATTAATCTTCAAGACCAAGACTCAAGTGGATTAAATCTAGACTACATTTTGTATTGAGTCATAGGTATGCCGTACTATCAAGAGAGAAGCTAAGCTTGAAATGTCACTAGTCAACATGTGCTCTAGCTAGTTCAGAGAGTATCGAGCCTAAAACACTCCTTGTGAGTTGTTTTAGTGCTGAGTGAGGGTTCACCGGATTGTCCGGTAAGCCTCATCGGACTAACCGGTGATGGCAGAACCCAAAGCCTAGGTGTGGAGTCTCTCTGATCTTTTCTTGTGCTTTAACTCAGTATTAGGTGTATTTTTGATGGAGACAAAACACCTATCTCTTCTTACCTAGTGACCAAGGCTCTGTGCCTTAGTTTTCTGGCCAGGGAACCCTCCACCGGACTATCCGGTGAGCCCTACCTGGACTGTCCGGTAGAGGGGTTTGAATCCCAACGGCTAGTCGCCCTCCACCGAATTGTCCGGTAGAGGCCACCGGACTATCCGGTAGGGGCTCTGACACAGAGCCAACAACTAGTTTCTAGTGGGAAAGTATTTATACCTCCCCACCACCTCTTGTTGGGGCTGCTGCTTCCCTCCAACGTCTATACCCATTCAGAGGCCAGAGAAACCCTCCCCAACACTCTCTTTCTGAGATTGAGCTATATTTGTGAGATTCTTGAGTTGGGAGAGATTTGTGAGCATTGTGTGAGCTACATCGTGAGCACTTAGCTCCTGAGCACAAGTTGGCAAAGCATTTCTGACAAACTCTTTTGTTACTCTTGGAGGTTGATTACCCCGCTCTTCGGAGCACTGCAGTGAGCACCTTCTCAGCCTTGGTGGTCGAGAAGGGGAGGCCAGTGAGTTGAAAAAGACTCAAGCTCTTGGTGGGCGCCTCAACGAGGACGTAGGGACACTTGCGGGTGTGCTCGAACCTTGAGAAGTAAATCTTTGTGTCTTGTGTACTGTGCCCCTGGTGGAAGACCCAAGCTTTGTGCTTGTTGTTTGTTTATTGCTTGCATTTCATTTGTGCTTCCGCTTTTATTACTCGTGTGCAAGCCTTTGTGATTAAGTGCAGGTGTGCAATGTAAGAAAGCTTATCATCACCACAGAAACACACTACACAGCTTCATACAGCTCAATAAGTTTTTACTCGCATATTTACATTTGTGGGGTTAGTCTCTGTGTGACACCGGACTATCCGGTGAGCATTACCGAACTATCTAGGTGCTACCGGATTGTCCGATAGGACCCACCAGGACTATCCGGTGTGTAGGCTAGCAGTTTGGTTTTAAGTTGTAAAATTCTAGATTACGCCTATTCACCCCCCCCTCTAGGCTATATCAAGGTCCTTTCAGGGACTGACTTGTCCTGGAGGAGATCACTAAGGGCCACACACCAAGGTCCTCCTCCTCTATAGCCCTCATCGCCACTCCACTGAGTGCCACTCCACCGAGCTTTTCCTCCCCACCTGCCACCTCTCTACTCGGCGCTTCTCCCCCCGAGCCGAGCGGTGGTGGAGGGGGCTGCGGCGAGCGTCGCCGGTGGGGTGGTCGTGGTGGTCCAGGTCGTGGGAGTATGCTGACGCCACCTCCACCTACTGCTGCTGGTGCGCCCTGGCCATCCTTCAAAAAACCCATGGTCCGGGCGCATCACGATATGGCCGTTCCAGGCCACAGGGGGCCCTCGCCCTCAGCACCAGCCAGCGGCCATATTCGCTGGCGCCGCTCCTCCATTCACGCTGACCTAGGGCTCCACCCACACAGCCGCGTCCTCCTCTGACCTGGCCTGCCAGATGGGACCAGGCTGCGCTGGCTCAGTCCTTCAGCACCATGGGGCTGACACCGCCAGTCAACACCGACTGGATTGCTGACTTGGGCGCCTCATTCCACACCACGCCAGATGCTGGTATTCTTTCTTTTGTCTGACCTCTCCACCCTTCCTGTCCTTCTTCCATCATGGTCGGAAATGGTTCTTGTCTTCCTGTCACCTCCGTGGGAAATGCGGGTACTAATGGTTCTTTTCGTCTTCCCAATGTTCTTGTTGCACCCAATATGGTTCACAATCTTCTTTCCATTCACCAATTTACAGCTGACAATTCTTATTCTCTCGAATTTGACTCTGTAAGAAAAATGGGCCCTAAGCCTTGTGCTTAGTTCCCTTATATGATTTTGGTGGTTGAGTTGACAACACGCACCATTTGGGACTAATGTGTGTGCAAGTGTTTTTGTTTAAATCCCAGGGTGCAAGACATGGACTTGGGGTATAAACACCTCAAAGGAGGACCAAAAAAGCACAAGTGATGACCCAAGACTTCATCCTGTTAGAAGCTTATGCCCTGACTCGGCGGTCCTGATTTTTTGGAGCACCAAGAGGTCCGGAGAAGCCCCATCGAGAGATCCGGCGAGAAGAAGAAGCGCAAAGTTGAAGATTCAAGAACCAGTGCAAAACTCCACCATCGGACGGTCCGGTGGTTGCACCATCGGATGAGCTGGGCAGAAGGGAGAAGAAGACCGAGTCCTGGTGCTTCAACGCATCGGACGGTCTGATGGTCCATCGGACGGTCTGGACAGAACGATCAACCAACTCAAGACCTCAGGCATTTCATGCATCAGACGGTCCTGATGGTGCCACCATCGGACGGTCTGATGGTTCCAACGGTTGGATTCCAGATTCAACGGTCGACTGCAACGACTATTGGAAGCCACCATCGGACGGTCCGATGGTCCCACCATCGGACGGTCCGATGGACATGTAGAAAAGAGAAGAAGGCTCCCAACGGCTAGTTTCGAAGCTTGGCCTATATATACCCCCATGGCCGGCCTCAACAATGTGGTTGGAGACTCTTGAGCTCATACTAGTGTTGATATACATTTCCCATGCCCATTTGAAGTGTAGCAACCACATTTGTGAGCCCAACCACCATATGAGCAAATAGACACATCTCGGCATAGCGAGAGCTTCCATAGCATCTTGGCTTAGGCCCATTTGTCTAGTACCCGTGCCTGTGTGCACGTTTATCCTTTGTAAGTGTGGGGCTTGTAAGTCTTGCGAGACCCTCTAGAGTGTAGAGTGGCCGCCACCTTACTTGTGAGAGGGGGGAAGGCCCTCGGCTAGTTGGCCAAAGCTTCCCTTACTGGAGACGGCGGGGGAACTCCGTGAGAAGGACTCGAAAGACCCCAACGGCCTTATCCATCCTCTACCCTTGCGCGGGCGAGACCGTTGTTTGAGGAGAACTACGCGTGAGATAGGCTCGGGTGGGTGTGTACCGAGGATATCCGGAGATCCGACCGGGTTGCTTGACTTCTGAGGAAGTCACTTTGCGATCCTCCACCCTTGCGAGGGCGAGGCCGTATTCCTTTGAGGACTACGCGTGAGCAAAGCCCTTTGTGGAGCGCCAACGAGGAGTAGGGGGTAGAGACTGCGGGTCTCCTCGAACCTCAGGAAAAATATCGCCGTGTCTTCTCCGTGTGCCATCACCGACATCGTCATCGGGAGTTTGCATTCTCTCTACCTATCTCTTTTGCTTCCGCATTTACATTCTTGAAATTGTGTGCTTACATTCCTAGACTAGCTAGATAGGTTAGTTTCTAGGTGGAACTAGGTCGCAAGGCTTGGCCACGGTAGAACTAGCAACACTTGGCAAAACCATGGTTCCACTTAGCTAGATTTATCTTGCATAGGTTTTGCTTAGTAGTTGTAGTTTTTAAGAGCCTTCGTTTTTAGAAATCCTAATTCACCCCCTTCTTAGGCGTCGGTCCTGTGATGCTCCCGGCATCTCAAAAGCCTTCACACATGATTAGATTAATGTTAATCAAGGATTTGGACCCTAATCATACTTAGAGAATGACAACAACTAGGCCAGTAAACCATTAAGTCAAAAATTTTCAAGTTGAATATGCAAAACTTTGCGTTGCTTGGTTGAGTAGTTAAACATTTATACATTTTCATGCAAGACATCAAATACAAAAGTGTTAGTTCAGGATGATGCCTTCAAATATTCTATTTTGACCAATCTCAAAATCAAATGTTAAGAGGTTCAAAAGTTCAAACCAAATCAGGTTAGCCCACAGTCAGGAAATTTTGCTAAGTCTAGAGTTGACACTCTTTGCCAAATTTTATTCTGAAATTACTTTCAATTTGACTATACAACTTCAAAATCTTCCTTCATAAGAAATAAAATTAGGTTTATTACCTTTCAAATGCACTAGGCTTGATCTCATTGGACTTTATTTGATATCCCAAAGCTTGAAAACAAGAAAGACTCCACATGAAGTAAACTTGCTATTTTACCAAACCTCTAAATATGTTTAGCCTTATATTTCAAAATCTGGTGTGAATTTGATAAAACTTTACATACCAAACTTCTAAAAAATTTCATGCTGAACAACTTTGGTAATTGGAGTTTTGACATGCATTAAGGTTTGCATAGTGTTTTAGGGCCTTTTTCTGTCAGCACATGAAATCTGCCCAAATCTGACTTGCTTAGTAAATTCAAATTTTCTCTGATCTACATCCATAATGTTGCAAAACTCTATTTGAGAAAGTTGTAGTTCATGAAATTCTGAACAACTTTTGTGTAAAACTCCTTTTGTGAAAGTGGCCATAAAATGGACTTTGTGAATTTTTAAATTTAGGTTAAACCCTGGTCAAACTTGAGGTCAGTAGGTTAAATTCAAATTTAAACCAATAAATCATACACTAACATGGTATTAGAGACTATAACAAAGTTGTAGGCAACGGAATTTAGAATAACTTTTGTATTTTCGGTAAGGGCCAGGTTAGCCAAGATTTGGTTCAAACTCGCAAGGATTAGAGGAGTACCAAACTGGTCAAACATAATTCCAGATTTTCATATGTTTTATTCAAAGGGCTGAGTCAAAGACGCATGGGTCCCACTTGGAAGGTCCTCGGATTCCCACTGAGGACGGACTCGCTGCGGGCCCCACCATCCCACGCCTCCGTGCACCCGGTCCACATGCATCCGTTCTGTCCGCCTCTCCGGCTCCACCTGTTAGTGTTACCGGGTCCATGGACTTAGTTCACCCTCACCCCTCTCCTTCCTCCTCCGAGCTCATCCGCGCCCACGCGGCGGACGGCGCCTGCCGTGCTGCGCTCCGGCCAACCAGCCGAGGCCACCCTGCCCCCTGCCTTGCTCGGCTTCAAGAGGAAGCCACGCCGGCGCTCACCTCCCTCTACTCCTCACTCGTCTCACCCCTAGCTCCCAGCTCCCTCCCCTCGCTCTCTTGCGCTCAGTGCACCGGACGCCATGGCCACCGCGGAGCTTGAGCTCGCTCACCCGCCGCTCCCCACCTCCTCCCTGCAAGCAGGGCGCGCGTGAGCTCTGCCTCTACCCGCTCCATCTCTCCCGGGAGTCCTAGTCCGCCTGAGACCCCCTCCCATCACCTCCTCCACACGCGGCCGCCACGCCGCCCGGTCCGAGCTCTAGGCCACCATGGAGACCCACCTCAGAGCCATCCCCGCGCCTCCTCGACTCCACCCTCGGACTCCCCACCTCGCCGTGCCTCTCACACGCCCCCTAGCCACGCTGTTCCCCCACTCCTCCACCGGATCGGGTGACCGCGCCGCCGTGTCCCCAATCTCCGGTCCGCGCCAGTTCACGCGCGTTCCACGTCCGCTTCGGCCTCCCCGCGTGACGCCGCCTTGGGGAACGGCTCACCGTCGCCGGGAACATCTTCCCGGGGCTCGACGGCTCCAAGTCTATGCCTCCACGCCGCCGGAACAGCCCGCAGCCGCCATCCCCTGCAGCGCCTATGCCTCTGTCCAGAGGAAGGAGACTGAGGTGGTTTGCAGAAAAGCCCTCCCTCTTTTCTCTATTCACACCACTGTTTACTGTGTGTTGCAGTTCTTAGGTATAACCCCGAGCTTTGGAGATTTGCAGATCTAACCATAAGGATACAATGAATTCAACGAACTGTTTATTATCTCAGGCCTTTTGGGTGCTACCCCCTGCAAACTAGAGTAAATTGCATAGAGGTCCGGATTTGGCATATGAAATTGAAATGCTCTATAAATTTGTAGAAAAAACATAAAAATGTGAAACTTGTTTTGTTAGATTGCTTATGAATAGATCTACACAGTGGGTTAGGCCTTGCTATGTGAAATGACTATTTTACCCCTGATTTTGTGCATGCATGTTAAAAATGATTAAATGATAAAAGTAGAGTAAACAACCTCCAAAATCATGAAACTTGGACTATGTGCTATCTATGTTATGTATTATGCACTAGTAATTTTGGTAGCCCTAGTTTTATTGGTAAAATGACAGATCTACCCCTAGAGGTCCACTTTTAGATAATTATTGAATAATAAAATGCATGCTTTATGAATTGTGCTCAAACAAATCCCTAGAATATATGTTGAACTCATTTAGTCTAGTAGAGACCAGAAATAAAGTTCCATGTGCATTAGTTGCTGTTTGCTGAGCGATTTGAAAATAATTAAGGCTATGCAATTGAACATAATAAAATAGAGGAGTAGGGTTTAACAGGCTCCAAAAATCCCACCAAGCTTCTTACAGCCATATTAGTGTGTATATATGCTTATGCGACTCTAACATAAATTTGTGGCTTGTGTTACATGAGAAGTCTAACATTGCAAATTAGATAGGTCTCAGAAGTAAAGAAAATAAAAGGGGAAGGTTAATGTGCTCAGTTAGGCTCATGATTTGTCTTCTGTACTATACTCGGCGTAGTGGAAATGTTATAACACAATGAAACATACACTTCTGCTTAAATCTAGTTGGGTGGTCAAACAATTCAGTGCCTAACGTAAGTTTGCCCTAGGCACAAAGGGAATTCCTATTTAAGTAGTT
This sequence comes from Paspalum vaginatum, assembly GCA_030272315.1. Classification (NCBI taxonomy): domain Eukaryota; kingdom Viridiplantae; phylum Streptophyta; class Magnoliopsida; order Poales; family Poaceae; genus Paspalum; species Paspalum vaginatum. The sequence goes on along the minus strand of CM059021.1, from coordinate 2,847,829 downwards.
TATCGATCACCTTTCTGCCTATCCATAAAATGATTGTCCAAATGTGTGCTTGATATTCATGCATCCCAGTTCGCTGCATCATGCATGGCATTCATGTAGTGACGCTTAATGCATGTACGTGAACAAGAAGCAAGTGCGTGGGACTACTTCAAGCAATAGTGTCCAAAAGACCAACTAAGACCCAAATACCACCTGGAGGCCCCTGAAGTGGTATTTGGAAGGAGGAGTTGTCCAAATAATCAAGGAGTTGCCTGGGGCAGAGCCTCACAACCCGGCAAACTAAGGTAGCTTAGTTTGTTGGCTCTGTGAAACATAAGCAAGGTAGGCAGGAATCATGATATTCTTCAGCTAATATAAACTCGATTGATTGATGATTACGCATCCGCATTAGGAGTTAGTTGAAAACCATTGCATTAGACTCCCTGGCCGCCCTAGCCCTTGCACCTATCCCTAGAGTTCGTAGGACGAGTTGGCTAGAATTGCTAGGTGCGAGTAGACACGAGTCAAAGGAGTCACTCGTCGCATAGGTGCTTTCAAAAATCACAAAAACTTTTACCATTGAGAAAGTAACAGTTATGCTTATGATTTAAATGGAGACCGAACGGAGAATAATTTTATTTTGGGGTGTGTGTTGTTGTACTATTTGGCTCCGCCGGAGTCGTTTAGGCCCATCCGCTGTTCGTCTGCTGATCGGCATAACATTGCTAGATTGCTTAACTGGGATATGAGACCGGTGAAGTCTTACCTGGGTTTGTCCGGAGTTTTCGAGGTGCCGCCCATCCACTTGCTGGAGGCCGATGGGCCCGGGGGCGCTTGTACTCGAGGGAGGACAGACCCAGGACACTGTGGTAACGCTCAAGAGAGGGCACAACCCGGGGTTAGGTGGGGGCGCTTTGAATCTTGAGACAAGAAAGGTGGAGATGGGGACTATATGTGGGAACGCGATGGTTAGTAAGCATATACCCTTGGCATGATAGTTATTCTAGGGAATTAAAATCGATTTGAATCGCTGATGCCCACCAGGTGTGGGAATGCCAATATCAATGTCGGGCAACGTAGTAATTTCTTGAATATATTATATTTATTACTCACGTTTTCAAATACTGCATGCATATACTATTGTGTTGCTTACATTACTGCAAATTATTGTTATTGTTATGGATATTATATATCAATGATGAAACGTGTTACATTATGATATTATACCTCTATTTAAAATCAATGGCTAAGGATTCACATGCTAGTAAGCAAGCTTTGCGTCAACCGTAAGCCAATCCATTAAGTTCTACGGAGTAATTAGTACTCAGGGTTTGCCCCCACCATTTGAGAACAAGTACCGACGACATTGTTGACGGCACTTAAGCATGGCAAACTTTATACTGCAAGCGACAGTATCGTGTGTAGCTTTTTCCCACGATGAGTATCATGGGTTTTGTCAATACATGAAACGAACTAATTGAGAACTAATTAACAAGAGTTTAAGATAAACTAAGGGTATAAAACACGATTATAATCTACCTCTAAACTAGCCCTAAGCTACATCTAATTCCACGTCTAAACTATACTAAAACTATAAGATAAGCAATTAGAACAGAACTAGAACACCAATTAAAGGGTATTTACTAGAGTCTAATCAAGCTCTAATTGGATCCAAGACATGCATGATATGGGCATCACAAATAGATAAGAACAACGAGACAACTAGTAGCTCAAGGTAGAAATAAGCATGATCAAGCATAAACTTCATAGCATGATTAAATCAAGATCGATTAACCTAACCCCCTAGATCAGGCTAAACCTTTCCCCGGGCTCTACTGTCACTAGTAACTAGGTAATCGACGAAAAACTTTCAACAGGCACATAATTAGAGATGCATCCCCAATTACTTTATATGGTCTAATAACATAATTAGCACAACTAGAATCTCTAATCACTATGATCAAAAGAACTAGATATACAACTATATCATTAGTAACCTAGATCAACGATCAAGAACGCTAGAAGAATATAACCTTTAAAGACGTGATCTAATCAACAAGCATCTAGATCTAAAGCTAATTAGAGCTAGAACAAGCATAATTAGAACAAAAACATGATAATTAGACAAGACAATGCTTCATTAATAAATTGTATCATACTTACAATCATGGTCATAGCTCTTGATGATACAATTAGACCTCTGAAGCTAGATAATTAGAGCACCCTACAAGGCCTCTAATCACCTATATGAACTAGAAGAACTCTAATTCTAGTCTAGAATCTTGACCCTCAGCTCTCTTCTAGTTGTTGTCCCTCTTCTCTACGTCTTGTCGCCTTTATAATGAATTGGATAGCCTTGGGGATCTCATGGGGTTTATATTTATACCCCGGAGGTGCCTTGGGGCGCCTTCCACCTTCCTCTTGCTTGGAGTTGGAGTAGGACTCTTCTTTCTTCCGAAATCGGACTTTCCTGTTTTCTGCACCTTTGGTATTTTGACCATATCTCCATCATCTGAACTCTAAATAAATCAAACTCAGACTCTAAATTGTAGAGCTCGAAGAGAGCTACAACTTTAGTATTCAAACTTTCTCCATTTGACATCGTTTAGGTCTCCGAATTAGGCCCACAAGGTGCTGCTGTCCTGGAATCCGAAAATATCTCGAAATTTAATTCGGGCTTGGATGGATCTCGAAATATACCTTCCTTATCTTCAGTTCCTTCGCACCCAACTACTCCTTATCTCCTTGAAATCTTCTGGAAGAGTCGTGATAGAAAGGAGAACACGAGACGGCGTCGGAAGGGGGGTGGTCGGCCGACCAGGAGGGTCTGGGTCGGCCGACCCGGACTCTTCCTGCGTCCTCTGCTTTCCATCTTTCGTGGGTTAGTTGCTTGATGGCTAAGTAATGCTTGTGCAGGGCCTCTTGAACTCTTGGGTTTCTGGAATCTTTGTAATGGACTGACCTTTGACGGAGTCTTCTAGTCTTTGACATATTTAACATCTTCATTGAATAAATATCTTCGTTTTCTTGTAGCTCTTGACACTTCATTGAATCTTCTGATTATGAAGCTTTGATCAACACAGAGGGGCTTATGAGCTCACCAATCCTTCCTTGTTCTTACATCTTCAATTCATGTCATTTAGAGGTCTGTTCTTACTAGAAGTGGATCATGGTGAATTTCGCGAAAAATTGGCTTAAAACCTGTAAAAATTACATGCAGCATATTTCCAAGACAATGTTGCAAAATCCACAATAATCGGTGATAAATGTTAGTGAAAGATATAGTTGACGCATAAAATCAATGAAAAACCAAATAAAATGATGCATAATTTTCGTACTTAAGCTGCGTCAACAGACATCTGGACAAGTGCTTGGAGGAGGGTAGTACTGGTGGGCTCGGTGCTGCTCACCTTGATCATCATTACATGAAGACTACTAAAGTATTTCCGTTACCGCTTGTGAGATATTTTTGAAATCGCTTCCGCTATCTGATTCAAACTTGCCTTTCGTATGGCATTATGTTGAAACTTGTATTTAATTTCGAACTGGTTTGTAAAGTAAACCTACTTATACTCTAATTCAACTGCCTGTGAAGATGTAACTGTTGTGGCTCTATAGTGGGCTGGATGTGTATGGTGTCAGTTCCTCTGGGAAAAAGGGTAATATCGGGAGCCGAATGACTATCGGCGGACGACCGGGTTTAGTTCGGTCTAATTGCACTGCAAGCCAGAGGTGTAAGGTGTGCTTAGCCCGGATTAAATCGGCGGTTCCGCCATAGGTCCGATCCTTCAGACTCCTCTGGTCTTATTGTGTAGGATTCGGCTTCCCGGCGTCCACTTCTCCGATGTGACAGCACGGGGCCCCTTTACACCCTTCAGCACGGAGCACCTTATTTTAAAACTTAGAAAAGTTCTTTAAGCCTAGGATGGGGCCTGAACAATGATTCTGGTACCCCACCTTTTCTTTTTAAAAACTTTTATCCTTCTTCTTAATACAGGTTGATCATCCTCATATTTATGCATCATTCATATCATGCATTTAGATACGATAAGTCGAATAAATCATCGACAAAAGAATTCAACGAAAAGTCCAAAAGTCAACCTCTACAATGTGACAAAAGTACCAGGAGGAGCATTGCTGATCCAGATACTAACTTTCCATGCCTCAACCCTTGGAGTAATCTAGGAAAGCCCCGATGCATTTACCCCTTTTTATTTTCAGTCTTAATTGATGAGTTATGAATGTGCATTAGAGTTAGGAATTGATTGTAACCCTATTGCATACTAAATTCCTGATTCGTGCATAATGAATCCAATGCGTATTAGATTAGATGTTTAGCCAAGCATAATGATAGGTCACGTTTAATATTACTTTGAGAGAAATCCGAGAAAGCTTCCTGAGATATGAATTGGAGACATTGGACGGGATTAGTTATGCTTTTGAAAAACAGTGATAAAGAAGGTTAATGAATGAAAATGGTTGAGATCTTGATCCTGTCCATGTCGTATAAGGCTGTCCGATGTTTGGCCATGTTTTCGGCTTTCGAACGCGCCTCTTTCACTTGTCGTCCTCGTCACGGTCTCCGATAAGCCTCTCATCCTTTGTACCTAGGGTTGAACTGTGGTGAGACCAACAAGATGGTGGGAGACATGCGAGTGTCGGAGTACACTCGGGTTCGGTGAGGGCAGTTCAGACTAGGTGGCAACGAGGATGTTGGGTTGTCATATGTGGAGTCGTCGTACACACATATGACTGGTGTTTGAGTATCTATTCCTGGGAGTATAAAATCGATTCGAATCACTGGGCTTACTAGATGTAAGAACTGAATCATCACCGACATCGTAGTTAAGAAGAATAATGTTTCTGTAAAGAATGATCTTACAAGTGTTTGCCTTGATTGATAATAGAATAGGCATAACATAGCATAAGTAGGATATAATTAAAATAGAGATAAAACTTAAAATCTAAAGATCCACTTGTAGGCTGCTGCAGTGTGAGTTGACCTAACCAGTTTCGGCAATTGATTAGAAAGTCGGGTTTATACCCAGTGGTCGGATAAGTCTTGCTGAGTAATTAGTACTCAGGGTTGTGGCTTTGACTCTTTTTCAGGCATGAGGTCTTTAGCTTATCTCTCTTCTACAAGAAAGCATTAAAGTAAGGTGTTCTCCTGACGGCTTCCTTATACCGTTTAAAGTTGAAGAAATAAAGAAACCAGATGCTCAAGCTCCCTTCACTATTCTTAGACTCATCTAAACTGAAACAACACCAGTGGGCTTGATGTTGATTTTATGTAATACAACAAGGCTTCCACCATTTGAATCTTGCTTCCACTGTAAGCTTTTACACTTTTATCTTATAATCTATAAAAGCTTTGTTTTTATTTGTTTTGTCTTTGTTAAAACTTCTTGTATTGGAATAATCCAAGACTCTTAGGAGTCACTTGGTATATATCGATCCTGTTTTGACGTAGTCAAAGCCTTCTAAGTACCTGACGGACTACCGGGTTTAATCCGATTTAGGCGCAAACTCGTGTTTTGTGTTTAAACTAGATTAAATTGGGCGGTTCCGCCACAGATGGTATCAGACCTGTTATACACCAAAACAGATTCATTCCAATACAATTTTACTTTAAAAAGCTATTTTTAATTTATTTTAAGCTATTTTGAAAATAATACTATAGCGTTAATGCCCTAGTTAAGGATGCCTATTATAGGTGGCTACTAATCTAACTTAGATTGTAATCTAACGGTTTCACTTTCCATGTGGGCCTCTTCAAGTTAAACGAAGCTCAAACAAGTGATCTTCTTTCAAGTGCATAGGTTAACTGAGTAGTAATTGATTAATAATCCTTTATAGAGAGAGTGCGTATATGCCACCAAACTAGTTGTTAATCATAATTAATAAGAATATGTGAGGACGCCTAAGTTGATCATGCATCATCCTACATTTATGGAACCCAACATCTCTTCTCTTTTGGTATTCAAATTTATTGTTTATAAAAATTCCGATTTGTTAAAAAGTTTCAGGTTATGTATTTTCAAAAGATATTGAAAGCTCATTTCTAAGGGGGAAGGTATAATATTTCAAAATATTGTTTATAGTTTGTAGATAACCTATTTCTCTTTTGTAATCTCTATAATTTGATATTTTGTTCCATCATCTTCTTATCAAAACCTTGAGGTTTGTCACTATCCTTTAATCTTCTAGATTTGAGGCCACTTTCTTGATTTTCAAGTATCAAAGATATTCTTGTTCAATCTGTCTTTCTTTATCTTCTTAATTGAATTCTTTCATCTTATGTATCTATTATCTGTATCATCGATATTCAGGTATGAAGATATTCCTTTTCCAATCTATCTTTCTTTATTTCTTCATATCTTTGTTTAAACATCTTCTTATCAAAACTTGAGGCTTGTTTCTATCTTTGTACTTTCTATGTTGAGATCATTCCCTTAACTCTCAATTATTAAGAATGTTCCTTGTCCAGTTTATCTTTCTTCATTTAATTCTTTTATCTTGTATATTTATCATCAATATTCTAGCATATCTCATTTAATACCAAATAATCTCTTATAATTGTTTCATTCATTCAAAGTATTATACTTTGATTTTTAAAAATTTTAAGCTCCAATAATTCTAGCCTATATGTATTATATCCTTATGATACGTATACTCTTACTCCTATGACCATCTTATGACAAAATTCTCATTTCATATTCACGTGTTAGTCGTCTATGTTCCAGCAATCCTTAAATATTTTTGGTTTTTGCTTAATTAAGGTAACATATTTCCTTTTGTTATCCTTATAATCAGATATATTTGTCCTAATATCTTTTATCAAAACTCTGAGATTTGTTACTATCTTATACTCTTCCGGACTTGAGATCACTTCTTTGATTCTCGAGTATCAATATATTCATTGTCCGGTCTATCTTTCTTTAGTTCTGGATATAATCCTTTATCTTATGTATCTATCATCGGTACCCGAACTTACTTCTTTTGATGTTAAACAACTTCTTCAAATTGTTCGATGCCTCATCCATTCAAAGCATTCCATTTCTATTTTTTTTTTAAAATTAAGCCCAAACATTTTTAATCTGTGTATCACATTATCATCTTTCATGTCTCAACAATCCTCAATTATTTTTGATTTGGAATTTAATATTTTACTTTCAAGGATTTTGACATTATTTTAATCTTGATGTGATATTTATACTGAGCAATCTATGGTGCCACGACGGAACCTAGGGTTCAGTGTATGGCCGACACTGGTTCACTTCTAGGTGCATGTTGGTATCAAGGTTTGTAAAGAAAGATTATCATTTCGAGGATTAAATAATCAAATTCCTTGTACCATTTTATAAAATCCTCTTGGATACTCTTCTACTGTTCTACTTTCTAATTCCAACACATTGTTAACTTATCCTTTCTGAATCCTGAGAATGATTCACTCTATTTTTCATCTTCTTAATCATTGTATCTCATTCTAGTCCCATCTTCTTGATCACTGCATCTTGCTTTTTTTATTCCTTGAAAACATCAAATCTGATCCACTATTTCATTAATATCACTTCTGTTAGTTGAATGCTGTCTTATGAAAGCAATTTTCAAATTTCTATCGGCATCAATTTTTCTTCGTCATTGGAGTTCATTGTTGAGTTATTTATCTCAACAATTTTCATATTCTCTTCAACAAGATAGTCAACATCATCCAAAGATATGTTTGATGTATTTTTGGATAACCTTGACTAGTTACTTCTTAAATCGTACAAACCATCACCTCCTGATTAAGTGGATGTGATCTTTTTTATTTCTTACCTAACTCATTACAATTTCTTTATTTCCTTACCTAGATTTCAAGTTCCTTTTAAATTCAAGTTCTTCGACTAGAGGGAAAGATCAACTCAGAAGGAGACAATCAACTTCTACAAAAGATTAGCGGGGTAATTATTCGAAATTGGAGAAGGTCAAGAAAGTTGAAGAGTCTTTGATTCAAATCCAAATCTCTTCAAAATAAAAGTGGTTTTAAAAAATAATATTTGTTTCTATTTTACAAGAAAATATGAATTTGAAAAATGACGCATTTTCCTTTCCATTGCCTAGAATAGCATCCAACCTTTTGAAATCTCAGAACGAGATTTCTTTAAGGTGGAAGGATTGTGATACCCCAAATTTTTAAGTGTAGTTAAGCATTCATCATATACGTTTTTTAATTTTTAAGTTCAAAATTTTCAATTGTTTGAATTCAAATTGAATTCAAATCCTTCAAAAATACATTTTTGTTCAAAAGCAAAAATGCAAAGTGATAGTATAGATTTTATCCTTTCATTTTTGTATTTGGACTTTGACATAATTTTATTTGCTTTGTGGTCTAAAATTAGAAATAAGAAAAAATATATATATATATAAAGAGGGGACGAAACCGGTGGCCCAAAGCCACTGCGGCCCGCCCCCGGTTTCTTCATTTCGGCCCAGCCAAACCACAGGCTGGTGTTGGTTGCTCAAGGGACATGCCACGCGGCCCAAGCCCACAGGCGCGCCCCCGCCCCTTCTTCCTCATCCGGCCGGGCAGAGGCGAAGCCGAGCTTCACTCGCGCCACCGCCACCCCGCCGTCCTCATCCAAGCCGCCGTTCCACCGTCTTCCCCATCCTATAAAGCTTCCGCCGAGCTTCTCCCCGGCCACCTCAATCCGAAGCAACCTCCACCACCATTCGACACTGTCTCTCTACCTCCAATTTCTTCATTGCTCCGTTCATACCGCGCCGCGAGCAAGCTCGCCATGAAATTCTCCACACCTGAGCCATTCCGATTCAATTAAACTGGCATGGAGCACCAGACCACCCTCCTCAATCTCCGCCCCACCTCCGATCGACGTTCCGTCGCTCCATCTGGGCTCACCGCGGAGCTCCCGAACGGCAACTATGGCCGCCCATGGCTGCCCCTGCTCTATGCACCTCCAGCCTGCTCGGAAGCCACAGAACGGACTCGCGTTGCTCTCCTCTTCGCGCCGGTACTTTTGGATTCGCAAAAGGAGGTCGGGAACCCCTTTTCTGACGTACTCCGGTGAGCCCCGAAACTGTTCCGGCGAGGAACAACCGAGCGCCGACCAAGCCAGTCAGCCGGTGTCCTCCCCCGAAGTTCCTCGACCGGCCCAACAGCCCTTGTGCGTGCGTGGGCCAAGAGGCCGAGAAAGGAGAAGAAAAAGAAAGAAAGAAAGAAAGAAAAGACCTCGTGGGCCGAAATTTCCACCCCGGCCCAAGTTCGTTTCATCCTGACCAGATGAGCAGTTCGCCACAAAAAAAAGGTCCATATCTACCCCTCAAACTTTCCAGAGAATTCAAATCTACCCTCTGCCACATAATATTTCAATTACTATAATTTAGAATTAGATTTCCAAAAAGAATTATTTATTTCTTTTATTTGTTAATTAGTTTTAAAACCCTTAAAGTATTTTGTTTCTAAATATTTCATAAAAATAATTAAATAATTACTTATTATTTTAAAAACACTTTTTAATTCCTAATAATTCATTTTTGGCTTTAAAAATTATTAAAAATATTAGGAAATTATTTTAAAACCTTATCTTAAAACTTAGAAAAGTTCTTTAAGCCTAGGATGGGGCCTGAACAATGATTCTGGTACCCCATCTTTTCTTTTTAAAAACTTTTATCCTTCTTCTTAATACAGGTTGATCATCCTCATATTTATGCATCATTCATATCATGCATTTAGATACGATAAGTCGAATAGATCATCGACAAAAGAATTCAACGAAAAGTCCAAAAGTCAACCTCTACAATGTGACAACAGTACCAGGAGGAGCATTGCTGATCTAGATACTAACTTTCCGTGCCTCAACCCTTGGAGTAATCCAGGCAAACCCTAGGTGCATTTACCCCTTTTTATTTTGAGTCTTAATTGATGAGTTATGAATGTGCATTAGAGTTAGGAATTGATTGTAACACTAGTGCATACTAAATTCCTGATTTGTGCATAATGAATCCTATGAGTATTAGATTAGACGCTTAGCCAAGCTTAATGATCACGTTTAATATTACTTTGAGAGAAATCCGAGAAAGCTTCATGAGATATGAATTGGAGACATTGGACGGGATCAGTTATGCTTTTGAAAAACAGTGATAAAGAAGGTTAATGAATGAACATGGTTGAGATCTTGATCCTGTCTATGTCGTATAAGGCCGTCCGATGTTTGGCCATGTTTTCGGCTTTCGAACGCGCCTCTTTCACTTGTCGTCCTCGTCACGGGCTCCGATAAGCCTCTCATCCTTTGTACCTAGGGTTGAACTGTGGTGAGACCAACTGGATGGTGGGAGACATGCGAGTGTTGGAGTACACTCGGGTTCGGTGAGGGCACTTCAGACTAGGTGGCAACGAGGATGTTGGGTTGTCATATGTGGGGTCGTCGTACACACATATGACTGGTGTTTGAGTATCTATTCTCGGGAGTATAAAATCGATTCGAATCACTGGGCTTACCAGGTGTAAGAGCTGAATCATCACCGACATCGTAGTTAAGAAGAATAATGTTTTTTGTAAAGAATGATCTTACAAGTGTTTGCCTTGATTGATAATAGAATAGGCATAACATAGCATAAGTAGGATATAATTAAAATAGAGATAAAACCTAAAAGCTAAAGATCCACTTGTAGGCTGCTGAAGTGTGAGTTGACCTAACCAGTTTCGACCATTGATTAGAAAGTCGGGTTTACACCCAGTGGTCGGATAAGTTTGGCTGAGTAATTAGTACTCAGGGTTGTGGCTTTGACTCTTTTTCAGGCATGAGGTCTTTAGCTTATCTCTCTTCTGCAAGAAAGCATTGAAGTAAGGTGTTCTCCTGACGGCTTCCTTATACCTCTTAAAGTTGAAGAAATAAAGGAACCAGATGCTCAAGCTCCCTTTACTATTCTTAGACTCATCTAAAATGAAACAACACCAGTGGGCTTGATGTTGATTTCATGTAATACAGCAGGGTTCCATCATTTGAATCTTGCTTCCACTGTAAGTTTTTACACTTTTATCTTATTATCTATAAAAACTTTGTTTTTATTTGTTTTGTCTTTGTTAAAATTTCTTGTATTGCAATAATCCAAGACTCTTAGGGGTCACTTGGAGTATATTGATCCTGTTTTGGCGTAGTCGGGGCCTTTTTAGGACCTGACGGACTACCGGGCTTAATCCGGTTTAGGCGCAAACTCGTGTTTTATGTTTAAACTAGATTAAGTTCGGCGGTTCCCCCACACCTCCCGCACTTTCTTCCTCTCTCGTGGTGTCCAGCTGTGCATGTCCTGTCCCTATACCTTCCTCTCAGAACGGCAAGGCTGAGCGTATGATTACGCACCACTAATGATGTCATGTGCACCCTTCTGTTCTAGGCCTCTCTCCCCGCTCGTTTTTGGGCAGAGAGTCTCCGCACCGCCACCTACTTGCTCAACCGCCTACCCTCCATTGCTTCCCCAGCCCCCACTCCACACCACGCTCTTTTTGGTACCCCACCTCGCTACGATCACCTCCGTGTCTTTGGGTGTGCGTGTTACCCTAACACCTCCACCATGGCTCCCCATAAGCTGGCGTCCCTGTTTGACTCGTTGTGTGTTTCTCGGCTACTCTCCAGATCACATGGGGTACCGCTCCTTTGACCTCACTTCTCGCAGGATCCTCATCTCCCGACACGTTGTGTTTGACGAGACGGATTTCCCTTTCCCCACCACCTCCATCCCCGTCTCTGACCCCGAGTTGGAGTCTTTGTTTCTGACTAACCCGGTGGTTCAGCCACCCTTGTCTGAGTGTCCTTCAGGATCTTCACCAGCATGTTTCCCTAATGCGCTGGCACCACTTTCGGCGGTCTCGGCGACTGCCACACGCGTCCTTGGAGTCCCCTGTTGCGCCGTGCGCTGGCACCGACGCCCCCCGCTGCGCCATGCGCGGCCCCGATGGCGCCGTCTTCGGCGCCCCCCGCGCGCTACGCCCATCCCGTGCAGATCTACTAGCGCCATTTGGTGTCGCCCCCGGCGCCGACACCGCCGTCCCCATCTCCGGCGTCTTCGGTGCCAACCGTACCACCGACATCGCCGTCCCCGGCGCCTCCCGCGTGCTACGCGCAACCTATGCGCGTCTACTAGCGCCGCCCGGCGTCGCCGTCGACACTTGACACCACCGGCGGTGCCTCCTTCGCCGGAGCCGCCTCGCCGGGCCTCGACCCGCTCTCGCACTGAGACGCCGGTGTACCACCCACCTGTCCTCCACCGGGACCCTCATCACATTCACCCCATGGTGATGCGGTAGGTGGCTGGTATTCTTCAACCCCGGCTCCTCTCCGCTGCTGCCACCAAGCCGCGAATCTCTCTTGTACCCTCTTCCATCCGTGACGCCCTGACCGATCTATATTGGCATCATGTGATGGAAGAGGAGTACGTGGCCCTTCTTGCCAACCAGACGTGGGACCTGGTGCCGCGTCCGTCTAGTTGCAATGTGGTCACTGGCAAGTGGATCTGGACTCACAAGCGGCGAGCTGATGGTACCTTGGATTGCTGCAAGGCTCGTTGGGTTCTTTGGGGTTTCACCCAGCACCACAGCGTGGACTATGATAAGACTTTCAACCCAGTGGTGAAGCCTGCTACAATGCGCACAGTTCTCTCGCTGTCTCTCTCTCGCTCCTGGCCTGTGCACCAGCTGGACGTGAAGAATGCGTTTCTTCACGGCACTCTGACTGAGACCGTCTACTGCAGCCAGCCTGCGGGATTTGTGGATCCCGCTCATCCTGAGATGGTCTGCCGGCTCAATAAGTCCCTCTACGGCCTGAAGCAGGCTCCTCGGTCTTGGTACTCTCGGTTTGCTACCTTCCTGGTGACTTTAGGATTCACTGAGGCCAAGTTTGACACCTCTCTGTTCGTCTACCGCCATGGGGATGAGACTGCATATCTGCTGCTCTATGCTGATGATATTGTTCTCACAGCCTCTATTCAGCAGTTGCTTCAGCGCATCATCATCTTCCTACAGCAGGAGTTTGCTCCACTGTATCACCACCCTTCTAGGGTTGGGAATAATTAATCCACTCATTATAGCAGTTAAGTCTCGTGGAAACTGCCTCCACCACACCCTGCAATCAAGAGGCCAACCGAGTGATGATCTCTCAGTTAGGTATACAACTAGGCGACTCATTATCCAAATAAAGATGTGCTTCCATTGCCCCTTTCGTCTACCCTTGCTCCCGAGGGAAGACACGATTAGGATAAGGTAACAGCTTCCTCCATGGCATCTGTTTCTTGTATGTTAGCAGCCAGCCAAAGTGCATAACATGCCTCCACCTCCGACCTTGAGATCGACTCTACTAAACGGAAAAAAAGGTTTCTCTCGATTCTCATTCAACCGAATTCTCCTCCGTTATGTAGGGGGTATTTGGATCTAGTGACTAAACTCTAGCACGTGTCACATCGAATATCCGGACGCTTGTTAGAAGTATTAAATATGGTTTAATTAAAAAACTAATTACATAGACAAGGACTAAATGGCAAGACGAATTTATTAAGCCTAACTAATCCACGATTAACGAATGTTTACTGTAGCATCACATTTGCTAATTATAGATTAATTAGCCTTAATAAATTCGTCTCGCCATTTAGTCTTCGTCTGTGTAATTAGTTTTATAATTAGACTATATTTAATACTTCTAATTAATATCCGAACATTTATGTGACGGGTGCTAAATTTTAGTGAGTTGATCCAAACACCCCCTTATTTATATTTAGGACGATCTTCTCTCTGAAAACTGAGATGCATTTCTTCCCTGGACCGGAATCCTGGGCCTCATGCTTTCTCTCATCTTTAGGTTATGCATTCATTATTGTTCCAGTTGTTTTATATGGTCTGATTATAAAATTAATGTATCTAAAATCGATACTCAAATACACTTTATATGGTACAGTTTTGTTAGATGAAGGCAATAAGAGCCACACAGCCTGTAGGCACGTATATATCATTAATAGAAATTGTGTGCATGCAATTCTCATAGACAGAGGCATCCATATTCTCAACGAATGATAAGACAGATAACTCTCGGTGGATTTTACCTAACTGCCACTAGCACTAGTTTTGAGATAGGAGAAAGTCTACGTAACCCCCTGATGTTTACAAGGTGGTCTACATCACCTCCTAATCTTTAAAACCAGATGTTTAACACCATAAAGCTTGCAAAACCGGATAAATAACCCCCTCGAGCGGTTTTGTGGGTGGTATTGGTGACATGGCATGCCAACGTGGCAGTAGGGCCCACATGTCAGTTTTTTTTTCTCCTTACCCACCATTTCTCTGTCTTCTTCGTCTCCACCCTGTGTTCCGCACCACGCCGCCGGAGTTCGCCCGCATGCCGCGAGAGCTTCCACGCCGTCGGCCCCGCCTACCCCATCCTTTCTTCAGCACCCCATCGCCAGCACCTGCCACTCTCTCCCCTGCCTGCGTTCCCGCACCGCCCTCGCCCTTCGCTGCTTCCTTCTCCCGGCCGCCGCTGTTGCAGTCATAGCCGTCGTCACAGCCTCCAGACCAGCACTGTTCGCACTGCCCCCGGACGCCGCATGCAGCGCGCCGGCGACAAGGGCGTCACCGAGCTCCTAGAACCCATGCAGGAGTGGCGTCGGCGAGCGCACGGTTGCTGCGTCCCTGTCCCAGCTGCTGCTGGCGCCACCCATCTCCAGCGTACTTTCCACTCCACTGAATAGGCCACTCCAAGGCTCTCCTGCCATGGCGCCACACCCGAAGCGACTGCCTTGCTGCCAGAACACACTACAAGAAACACAGTAAAGTTCGTGGGGTTTTTTTAATTTCGTCGGGCAAGGTTGAGCCCACAAACTTAATCTCAGTAAGTTCGTCGGTTCTTGGGCATCCGACGAACTTAGTGTAAATTCGTCGGTTTTTAGCATGCGGACGAACTTATTTGATTGGAAGTATTTGAATTTCATTAATTTCGTCGGCACGCTGACCTGGCCGACGAACCTAATCCCCTGTAATATCAGTGCCCCCGGACCCATCCCTGCGCTCCGACCCCCACGCCGCTTCCCACCCAACACCCCCAACCCCCCTCCCGAGTCCCGACGCCGTGAGATCCATGCGCCGCCGCCGGATCCTGCCGCACGGGCTGCCTCCCGTCGCCGTCCCCGCACCGCAGCGGAGCCGCCTCCCGTCGCCGTCCCCACGCTGCCACGGAGCCACCGGTCCCGCGTCCCCGCGCCGCGGCCCATGCCTCCACGGCAGGCCGCGCTGCCGGCTGCCTCCTCTTCGGCAGGCCGCGCCGCCGGCTGTCCCCGCCGGCCCCTGCCTCCTCAGCAGACCGCAGCGCCTGCCTCCGCCGCCTCCTCGGAAGGCCGCGCCGCCGGCTGCCTGTGCCGGTTCGGCAGCCCGCGTGGCCAGCCCCTGCCACATGGGCAGCCCGTGCGGCTTCCCCTTGCCGCGGCCCCTCGCACAAGGTTGACCCATCCCCTCGCCGCTTTACTGCTTGCATTTTCAGCTAAAATGTTCTAGTGAGGATGGATACATGCTACTTATGTTCTTTGTTAGTTCCTATTATGCTAGCACTGGCGATTTTCACTTTGCAATGATGTAAATATGCTAAACTGCTCTAGGTTGGTAATTCCTGCAATATACATCTAGGAGATATAGCGGCTAGTAGAGTCTACATTTGTTTGACATTTTGGTATACTTTTTCATGTTCTGTGTCATTAAAGGTTTTCTAGTCTATCAGCTTTTTGGTTTTCTAGTCTAATTTGGTGCGTTTATATATGCCAGTGCTTTTGCAAAGTGAAGTCGATGGTGGTGAAATTGCAATAGCAAAAACAGCTAGATTTCTAACTAGGACCTAGATTTCTAAAGAGCTTTGATGATGTTTGTTGCTGTACTCAAACAAAGTCGTTACGACCATGGAGGGTTGGCAGGATTGAACTAAACTAAATGCATGACATTCTTCAGCTCTGTACAGAAATATGTTCTGGTAGTCTGATTACTTGGTTGAACTTTAGTCCTTCAAAGGGTTGATCTCATTTATTTTTCATTTTTATTTTTATTGTTGACATGCAAGGTTTGTGCAAACCATTCAAATGGGTGCATTGCCTAAACATGGCCAAGCCAAGTTCCTTCAAGCATCTGTTTGTCGCTGCTTACCATGAGGTGAGTGAGGAGGCTAACTTGTTTTGTGCAATGTCGATATGGTTGGCAGTCCTGGGCTGCTACATTTTTAGTGTCATTTTAAGTTGGCAGTCCGGGACTGCTTACCTGCTTACCATGATATGGTCATCTTGTTTATGACTAAGGAGGTTGACAAGTTTTTGAAGAATCAAAGGGGCTGAAGCTGGAACCTGAGATTCTCCAAGACATAAATTGGCGTCCCTCCAACTCAGGTTGGTCCCTCTATCTGTTTAGTAAATGCAAAGTTCTGCATTCCGAGGCTGTACTTTGAAACAGATACAAACTAGGAGACTCGGCAAGAACTGCTAGCAAGGGATTCGGCAAGAATGAGCAAGGTATCTTCTTTTATTGATCTGTCAATATTATGTCCTGAGGCTTTAGCAAAATTAGTTAGAGAATAAATTCATAACCATGTTTCCTCTGATTACAGCACATGAGAAATGCCTTGGACAAATAGTAATTATTTCCCAATATGTTTAAATGGTTCAAGAGAAACGTTAGTTTAGGCTTCTTGCTTGTTGGTTGGTAATTCTTTCCCAATTATTTCAAAGCAAAACCTTGCATGTAACCTGAGAGGGCAGTAGGCTATGACGGTGCAAAGATATTAATATATAATATACCCTGATCTTACAACAATATTAACCAAGGGAAGTCAATATGTGAGCAAGATTTGCCATGATGTGGTAACTGTTAGTTCTTATTTTGCAGTGTAAGTCCCAATCTTGCTTGTGAGGAGCGTGTGGGATCCCTAGCAGTGGCCACTTTCCCAACAAGAATTATATATCTGTAAGCTTCAGGATAGTTGATAAGCCCAGCCGTTCTTAGAACTTCTATTTGATGTATTACTGCTAGTTGATGTTGTTTTTCATGGATTGTGCCTGACCTGACTACATGTGTTTTGTCTACACGTGTTAACTTTAATAGAGAATGTATAGTATACCTAAAGCAACGTTGCTTCTAATGGATTACATGTGACTATATGATGTTGTACAATTTTTCTGTGATTTTTCTGATTTTTTTTATGAATCATTAGAATTTTTATGAGTATGTAATTATTTTTTTAATAGAAAAATCATTAACTTCGTGGGTTCACCAAAACCGACGAAATTAAATGCCACGTGGGCGTTAAGTTTGTCGGTTTTTTCCGGCCGACGAACTTAGTCCACGAAGACGAGTAAGTTCGTCAGCGGCTGGAAAACCGTCGGGGCCAACGAACTTATTCATGTAATTTTCGATGGATAAGTTCGTCGGTCGGCCGACGAATTTACACTAATTTCGTCGGTAAAGGGCTAAGTTTGTGGATATCTGACCGACGAATTTTAATCGGATTCTTGGAGTGACAGCACCACGGCCTCCAATGCCATGCCTTCAGGGTCGTGCCTCTCAAGGAACCAGCCAGCCAGCAGCAGCATGCAGCAGAACTCAGGAATCTGAAAAAAGCCAGGTTGTCAGTCTCTCCCATGGGATCACCTCCCTCCCGGCTAGCTAGCAGCTTAGCAGCGGTGGTTGTGGCTCCTTGTAGCAACAGGTTGTAGGCGCGCGCCTGCACCAGCGGGACGGATTGGAAGTCGAAGCCGCTGCTGGATTAAAAGTCGAAGCCGCCGTCGGATTGGAAGTCAAAGGTGCGCGCCTGCGCCAGCGCGACGGCCGCGAAGTATGCGTCGGCGTGGGGTGTGCGGAGCGTGACAGAGAGGAGCGCGGACGAGAGCGCGAGGTCGAGGAGCACGGACACGATGAGGAGCGGTGGCGCGCAGACAAGCAGCATCGACGCAAGCATGGCCGCAAGCATGC
The DNA here is from genome assembly GCA_030272315.1 of Paspalum vaginatum. Classification (NCBI taxonomy): domain Eukaryota; kingdom Viridiplantae; phylum Streptophyta; class Magnoliopsida; order Poales; family Poaceae; genus Paspalum; species Paspalum vaginatum. The sequence continues at coordinate 2,829,867 of CM059021.1, read as the reverse complement.
CAGCTGCGGTGGCTTCTTCTCGATGGCTGGCAGTGTGTGCGTCAGAGCTCGCAAGTGAGGGGCGAGCAGGGGCGCTGGCAACCGGCGGCGTTGAACTCCGGCACGGAGAGAAACGCGGGGAGGGGAGGAAGAGAGAGAAACAGAGCGAGCAAGTAGAAAATAAAAAAAAAACTGACGTGTTGACTCTTACTGCCATGCTGGCACGCCACGTCACTAATACCGCTCACAAAACCGTCCTGTGGGGTTATTTGTTTGGTTTTGCAAATTTCGGAAGTGTTAAACATCCGGTTTCAAAAGTCAGGGGATGATGTATATCATCTCATCATCGTCAATGCTTTTCTCCTGCCATCTACTTTTGATGCATCCTAAAATCTTGAGAGCATCAGGACCAAAATAATACATCGCTCCATATACAGGTCCTACCTAAGCACAGCACACGAATTCTTTTTGTCGATGTTGTGCTTCAGCTAGGTAAAGGTCAGGCTTAAGTGCTTGGGGCCATTTTTAAGTTTCAATTATTACAGGTGCACACATAGCTTCCTTCATCGAATAAAATATTGCTATTATAATAACTCTACTTTTGCAGATATGTTCTTGCGCGCTACGGTATTTTCATGGTGAATTTGCAGTAATAACTGGTTCTCCAGGATAGAATATACATGTAATTGGAGTTCTCTCTTTTCAGTTTTTTGATTCACATGTTGTTACTAAGTTTACTTAAAACATAATAAGCTGACATCCGCAGGCGTGTTATTGACATCATGATGAAATGGCCACTCCATCGTTTTAGCTATTTATTTACATGAGTTCATTTGAACTATCTCTAGAAGTCAAGCAAGAACATATTAGGGTAGTTCCATTTTTCTATTTCTCCTCCAATGATAATTTATTTTAGTGGTTTTCTTCCTTCAAAAAATTATCTGAAATGAATTTTTAAAGCCCGCAGCAACGCACAGGAAAATCACCTAGTCCCCTCGTATTGTTAATGATCCAGTGGTTTCATGTGATGTGTTATGACACCACCATGTGTTTCATTTTTTGAATCGGAGGATGCCTAATACTGAGTACTGAATGATCCATGGGAACAAGGGTAGGCAACAAGCACGGTCCTAGGATACGTGATCACCACACATTTTTTTTGCATTTTAACCCCTGACTAAGAAATTGCAAGAATGACTCCCTCTGAAACTATTTGCATGGTGTGATTTTTTTTCGGCGCCACGGCTCGTGGTGCCGCGATAAAACGTTGCGGTGTCACAGGCAATGGCGTCGTAATATCTACCACGTAGGAGCCGAACGGGGTGTTCTGGAGTGGTCTCACACGTCATTTGCCACGTTAAAAGCTTGTGGCGGGTGGCGCCATACGCCCTCAGTCTTATAAAATCCGTATCTTTTTCATATGACATCAGATGAAGATGATTATTATATGAAAATTGTACCACTCGACGAGATCTACAATTTTGTAGTTTTTAGTTTTTTCATTTGAAGTCATTTAGATATGCTAAAAATTCATTCTAAATTTAATTGTGTTTTGTGCGCTATTTGTTTTAGAAAAAAATATATCTTTTACCTATGATGCTGGATGGAGATGATCTTTATACGAGGTTTGTAGCTCTCGACGAGATATACAAATTATATTTTGAGTTTTTTTATTTGAAGTTTTTAGATGTGCTAAAAATTTATTCTAAATCTAATTGTATTGTGCGCGCTCCTTGTTTTAGAAAAAAAGTATATTTTTTTTACATATGACGTCTGATGGAGATGATTACTATAAAGAAATTGTAATTCTCAGAAAATCTACAAATTCGTTTTTTTTAATTTTCTCATTTGAAGTCATTTACATGCGCTAAAACTTTATCCTAAATCTATTGGCATTCTACACGTACTTACTTGGATTTGTTAAGTGGTAGACGATGAGCGGCCCGGCGATGTCGGTGCTCTGAAGGATGTCCTTGAAGACGCTGGTCGAAGTCTGTGATGCACGACGCCGACATGAACATGTTGAGCCACTGCCACGGGTGCGGGACTTGCCATAGCCCCAGTTTGTTGAGCGCCACCTCCGCGTTGTGCACCCGGTACAGGAACTCCACGAACATCTCGGGGCATGCAATAGAGATGTGCCATGCCTGGCACTCGGTAGTGATCGCGCCGGTAGGAGCTGCATGCATGTGTGCGCGCATGTGTGGTTAGTTAGTGAGGAGGTTAACATGCATGCAAGATTAGAGAGCTCCCCTATGAACAATCTGTTTACTCGTGGCCATGTGATGTGACACATGTTCAGAAGCTTGGAATGGTTTACGTGTGGACAGGTTTTGGTAATGGAGTCTTAATGGTTTAACTTAGTATGCGTCCGTGTAGACAGAACACATAAAGATTCAATGCAACATATTAATCATGAAAAAACATTGTGTTCTGTGATCTGGGCACTACAAAGTATCCTGTGTTAGCAACAGGCACATAAAAATTCAAAGCAACATATTATATATGGAGCATTAAAGATAGGGTGTTTCAAGGATCTAGTAGCAACATATCTATTCTCCTAGTGTCTTGTAATATATAGGATCCTAACATTCAAATTTTCCACTAATTTATTTAAAAATACAATACTAAAATGAAAAATCCAAATACTTACTTTAAATTAAATAGAGCAATATTGGATCATTGTAACCGAATTCACCATTTTATATAGTTAAATGTTCTTTTAGTGGTATAGTTAAAAGCTCCTATAATGTTAGGGGTGAAAAGTTTCATATGTTAGTCAAATATTAACAAATTTAGTTGGATGTAAAATACAAGGCTCGATCATTAAAGAGTTTGATTTTGCTTGTGTAACTTGACAAGGAGAACACACAATGTTTCTTCACTTAGATTAGACTAAGTAATCTCCATATTTATGAACAATAAAATTATTAAATTACTAAACAAAAAACTTTTTATTATGTTTTTTGAGTGCATTAGAGACTTGTGCCACTAGAAGGCTTGCCACAAGTAATTTTTTTGTGAAAAAATAATTACTTTCTATCTCTGCCAATGCACACGAGCAATTTCTATAAAGATACAAGTTTTATTGCTGGATTTAAATACAAAAGGGAAAATAACATAGAATCAAGATCGAAGTCCATTTGTTATTCTGCATCTACATTCACCATACAAATATCCAACACAACATCTATGTATTTTAGAGTGGCCTCGTTGTTGTTGTACACGGTGGTGGCGTTCATCTCCTAGCGAAACAGTTAGATTTAGAATAAATTTTTAGCACATCTAAATGACTTTAAATGAAAAAACTCAAAACTACAAAGTTGTAGATCTCATCGAGGGCTACAATTCTCGTATAAAGATCATCTCCATTCGACGTCATACGTAAAAAAAACATATTTTTTCTAAAACTAATACCGCGCTAAGCACAATTAAATTTAGAATAATTTTTTAGCACATTTAAATGACTTCAAATGAAAAAACGCAAAACTAGAAAATTGTAGGTCTCATCGATATGTACAATTTTTATATAAAGATCATCTTCGTCCAACGTCGTATGAAATAGATACTAATTTTATAAGGCAGAAGGCTGGCGCTGTAGTATTGTATTGCGCTGCCACAAGCTTTTGACGTGGCAAATGACATGTCAGACCACTCTAAGACACCTGGTTCCTAAGTTGCAGATATTGCGGCACCATTGCATGTGACTCCACAATGTTTTATTGCAGCGTCACGGGCCGCGGCGCTGAAAAAAGGTCACGCCAATAGTTTTAGAGTAGGGTCATTCTTACGCTTTCTTTAGTCGGGGGTCAAAATGCAAAAAAAAAAAAAGGCATCACCACTGGGTGACTTTTTCTTCTGCAGGTGTGAGTGTATAAACAATTTTGTTAGGTGACAAACTGAAAATCTGGATATATCGTGATGCACTTGGGGATAACTTATTGGATTTCCATAGCACGGTGACTGACATTTATCGGAAAAGCTAAATCAGTGTTTGTTAGTGATAATATTGAGGGATTATGCCAGAAACATAAGCCCTCAGAAAATTAACAAAGTCACAGATTTGACTCACCAGAGACCATCATATCACTATCAGACAACGGCACAAAACATTATCAATGGAGGACCACAATCTTTAAAATTGACTAACAGAACAGCAAAACCTTTCGGCAAGGAGGCACAAAACAAAAACATTATCGATGAGCATTTTAGTTCGATGATTAGAGGATAAATCAGAACCGACAAAAGAAACACCAAAATAATCTAACCAGTTCACCACATTTGAGCCTCCTTTGTTCCAAAACATAAGATTCTACATGAATCCAACCTTCATGTTGGCATAGGTCCACCGCCACCACCTCCCCCAGAAGAGCCCCACTTATATACTAGGACCGAGACGGCAAACATAAGAAAAGTTGCAACAGCCGATTTAGGCCCAGGCAAACAACCCACTACAATACTCTTAGCGGAAACCGTAGCCACTGCAATGACTTCTTTGTCATCTACTTGCTAAATACCCGTGCGTTGCTACGGGAAAAAATCTAACCATCCCGTATCTTCCACTTCTTACAAACACCATTCATCATTTTTAGAAATGCCTTTTGCAATGCTAAAATAGCTAAAATGATAGTCATGGTAGATGTATGGCAGATGAGAACCTACCATTGTTTCACAAGCAAAAGGTCTTTTCACTATTTAATGTGCAAAGTATTTAAATTGAGACAGGATTTAGATACTTTGGCTATGCAATGATCCAAGTAACAAGCAAGGAAGAGTAAGAGTAAGCATCAAACAAGTTATGAAAGACTATTTCAAAAAATATAGTGGCTGCACACTATTAATCGGTACACGGTGAAACAATCACAAGGAAAATGGTGACATGCTACTTAGAACATGATACTTAAACATGAGCGCTGACAAAGTTGAAAATCTATAAGCGCACACTATAAGATACATATAGGTTATGTAGGGATCAGAAGTAACACACGATGACTGCAAGTGTACATGTCATGATGGCAAAGTATTGCTTCTTTACCAACACCAAGTGAACTATTCTAATGATAACAAAAGAACACGAACAGAAGGAAGAAAGACAACATTCATTCTGTCATAAGGGCAAACTGGCAAGCAGTGGTGGTCGGCCATATCCATAGCACCCTCATGTAATACACCACCCTACAAAAGGCAGAACTCATATCATAAAAGAAAAACAAAGCTCATGGAGAGAATAAACCAAGTGGGCAATTCTTAGGATAAAACTCTAGAGAAACAAAGTTCTTTCAGACACAAACAGTTCAGTAGTTAGGAGGTTGACAAATATTTATAGAGAAAACAGGAAACTAACTGCAACCAATGCAATCCATTGCATACCATCACCAGTAATGCTTATTAGCATACACTATCTTTTTTCCTTGATTTTGTTGCTAGAAATAAGGCCAAAAGGTTCCAACCCGGAACCAACGTCTAGCATCTAAGGAACAATAATAAGAGACACTATCAGATTACTTGTGTCTGATACGCCAATGGATACACATGCAAACCAATATTCCCAAATGGAGAATTTTGATAGTTTAGCGGATGGAACTCACACAAACAGGATGGGTCATTTCCTGAAACAGAGTAAACCGAGAGAGGATATAACACCAACCTGAAACTGAAACTGAAGATGTAGCAGCCCATCATAGCTTGAGGAGGGCTGTAAGGCTACCTGCTCTTTTCCTAAAAGCAGGGGGCAATACCATAGCAGTCATTATGCTTGCCAAATTCCTTTCATTTTTACAACATTAGTGAAAAGAACATATCATATAAAATTATAAATTATACAAGCAGTCCAGTTCCTGCTCAATGTCAGATAATTTCAGATCAAGCTCACCATGTTCTAATATTGTCTCACGATGAACAGTATTATTTTTAGGACATACAGGCTAATATATTATTCTTTTTTAAACATCAGAACATGTACCGGTTCTATAAGAGTGAAGACTGAGGTGGGCATTGCTAAACTCTGATTAAAATTCTGATTTCTTTGCTAGGTGTACTGCTTATATATGGATCCTGGTAGGAATAAAGGTGTACATGCTCTATTAATATAGAGATTAACAAGTTTCCATCCAACAAGTTCTTCCTAAGTCCAAGAACGAGATCGAACTCTCTAAATGAAAAATCTTTGTTCTACCCAAATTGCAAGAGCTCCCGGGAATTCAGCTGATTTAGGTCACAGTTCTTTTCAGCTGACGAAGAACACAATGCTGATCCTCATTTTGCTGAATAATACTAATATCTATAGCTGCTGAGCTCAAACAATAAGTTGTTTCTGATGGATCTCATTCAGCACTTGAACACGTATAAAAAATAACAAAAAGACAAGTGCCCTTTGTTAGTATCCTAAACCACTCTGTTTGAAATGAAAATTTATTGCATCAAACACCCCTCTAGACTGTGGCAGCTACAGTAGTGCATAAGGTTGCACCAAAATGATTCTACTCATATTATTGTATCTTCATGCAGAGAATTCAAAATGCCACAAAGAAACTTGAATGCTTGGACAGCTTACTGATGCAACTTTAACTACAGTGTCTTAATGATCAACCCAATTCCTTGTCAAATAACATTTGTATTTTGTAACAATAGGAAGAAATGACTACGTGAGAACCATGCCATTTAAATTTGTTAACGACACCACTAAGCTCTAGCAGACCCGAGCAAAAATAGATAATCATCCTTTGAATAACCAAAGAAAAATGCGCAGTCAAACCGACAAAAGATGCCATTATCTTATCTCGGTACCTCAGATTGGATTTTAGCTGCTATGGCCGAGGGATTTGGGGTCAAACCCCAGTGGCAGCGTCGGATCCGTGGGAAGACGAGGCCTGCTCGGGGAGGACGATGCCAACCGAGCGCCATCTTGATGGCTAACGACAAATCACATGAGAAGGCCAACCGGGACACATCGCGTGGGCTGGGTTGGACCGGCGTTAGGGCGGATGAGGTGGCGTGCTGGCGGCGGAGTAGAGGCACCGACGTGGGGCGGCCAGGACGGCGCGCTGGCGCAGCGGCGGTGGACTGTGGATGTGGATTGGAGAGCGGTTCACGGGCCTGAGCGGCAGGTCGTTGCCGCGGCGACGGCAGCTTGACCCGCTGGGGCGGAGGAGGCGCGACTGGTTGGGGCCGCGGGGACGGGCTTGTGGCGGCGGTGGATGGGCTCGCGCCGTGGGTGTGGAACGCGGGCTGGGGGCGCGCGGCGCGGGTGGGAGAGGGCTGGGGGCACGGAGCTGCGCGCGGCGAGGGGCCGCATCGGGGCGTGAGGGCGACGGAGTGCGGCGAGGGGCCGCATCGGGACCTTTTGGTTCTGGCTCCGGACGGGCTAGGGTTTTGGACCTGGGGAAAGGAAGGGTTTTGAAACCGTCGGGGGGAAAGGAGGAAGAAGCCAAGAAAGGGAGTGTCTACCAGAGTCCAAGGCAGGCGAGTACTTGTAGTGGACTACCCACCGTATATTCCAGCCTTCCACTCCTCTCTCTCGCTCGGGAGGAAATTTCAGCAGTTGCCATCCAATTAAGGAGCTCGCATTCAATTAACTGATTTGTTTGAGCTACGAGGATGAAGATATTAAATCATGGACGAATACAGTACCTAGTATCCTTTTCTCTTTGTGCTATTAACCGTTTATCAAAACCAAGAGAAAACTTGTTATATCTGTCCTAATAAAGCACAAGTTAATAAAAATACTTTTTACCGTATAATCTATACCCATCTTGCCCCAAACACCAGTCCTGTCCCCACAGGGCCCACGAATATGGCCAAAAAACGAGTTAAAAAAAGAACGAGGACAGAACCCTCCGTTCCAGCCTTGGAATAAGTAACCCAACAGTCATCTTGCGATTTTTTTCTCACCACCGTCTCTTCGACCCGCCCCTATAATCGATCCCATGCAACAAAACTCAATCAAAAAGCTGAATAATCATCGTGGCCCGATAACAAAAGAACGTTGAACAATTAAGATAGGCCCAAAAACAATCCCAAATCACGGCCAGACAATTAACATAGGCAAAGCAAACAATCCCAAACCGCCATGTCAACTGCGAATAACTATCTACAAATATTCATTGCACCAAGAACAAACCACGACCAGAAAACTGGTTCAATTGGATCTCGATCTAGGGCAAAAAGGAAAGGGGGAGAGAGGAGGTCGGCGATGGCGGAGGAACGGCTTCGGCCGCAGAGGCGGAGGGGGCAGCGGGCCGGATCCGGCCACCGGAAACGAGCCGTGGAAGCGCGGCGGGCGTGGCGGAGGAGAGAGCGCGACGGAAGGGGCAGCATGTAGGCGGGCCAATTCGGCCGGAGGGGGAGGCGACGGCGAACGTCGTTCCTGAGGCGGAGGTGGCCCAGACGCTGTTGGCTGGCGTGCCTACGCTGGCGGAGGACGAGGAGTGTGGCCGCGGCGGCAGCACGCGAGCCTTGGAGGCGAGGAGGAGGCTGCGCGTCGGTAGGAGCGACAGCGGCGAAGCTGAAGTGAGGGAGGCGGCAGGGAGAGAATGGTTGGGGGATTTCTTTGGGTTTGTAGTTTTGTTTATATATGTCAAGCCAATTTTTTTATATATGTGTTGGATGGAGAGGAACGGCTGAGATCTCGCGCGTGGATTGTTGGGCCGAAAATTGTTTGGGCCAGAGTCAGACCAGCTCATTTGATTTTATTTCAAGCTCTTTTTAAAGGACAATAATAGGTTTGGATATTTATCTTATGTATTTTCATGTGTTATTCAATATTAACTATGTATGAAACTATGTATTTTCATGTGTTCATAAATCAAATGCTGGCTTTAATTTGATCGTGTGTAGTAGAGTTTTCATGCGGAAGGATTTCTTTTCTCCTAGGATAAAGAATGGAGTTAAATTCTTTGAAAAAAGTAGATGTCGTAAAACGTCATAGTGGTCGGTCAGTTTACATGGTTTTCTCTTCATCAGATGCGTTTTAGGGCCACCAGGTTACGCGTCAATGGCGAATTCCACGTTCTTCACGGTTTAACAAGTCCCATCCTCTAGCGCATCATGGCCCAATAATCGTTAGGTATTTATTAATGTGTGATGACCCGATGCAAATTCAAACATAAGGATGCTAATCAAAATAAACCTGCTAATTAACGTGTGCCGCGAACATCGGAGCACAACATAAGTAAAGGCTCTAACACCGGGTAAAACAAAAAAAGATCCATAAATTTGGAAACTAGAAAAGATCAAGAAAAGGATGAAACTAGAAAAGATCTCCACTATCTCATATAAGGAAAAAAAATCTACACTGGCGAGTCTTTCTAATAGCATTTCCTATCTTTTAATTCATTCTTTCTTTTTATTTTTCCTCATTCCTTGATTGCTTGGCCAGATTACACATCTCAGATCAACCCGGTGATTGATAGGACGGCGGGCGCCGCTTTCGCAACCCTGGCCCAGGCTGCTGCCTGAGCGCGCAGGGCCGTGGCTGCAGACCATTTTGGGCGGTTCCGGCCACATAACAGGTATCCCCTATTTTTTCTCAGAATATATGCAAATTCTTTTTAATTAATCTTTAATTCAGATTAAATTCCCGCTGACAAAGATGATTTTGATTATGTTTTTTCTCTGAATAATTTGAAACCAACGTAAAAATTATTAGAGAAAGATTTTGTCGTTAATTTTAATGATGAGTCAACCTTTTCTTTTTTGAATAACTGGTTTTCTATTTAACCTTATAGCAAATTTAATTATTGTTGAGCATTATTTCCTTTATTTAATTGCTCACTATTATTTTGGCCATTTTCTGATCTTCCACCAAATATAAAGACATAATTCATAGCTCATTCAACTAAAACATTAAATAGACAAAACAATAGTGCACCTAATTCAATATTCATATAATATAAAAATACTCATTTTTGTTCTTTCATCAAATATAAAGACACAAATCATAGCACATTCAACTAAAACATTAAATAGACAAAATACTAGTACACCTAATTCAATATTCATAGATTTTTAAAATTACCTATAATATCCTTTCTATGGTCACGTGCGGGACGCACGTGCATTTTACTAGTATACACATATGATCCAGTTAGTTGCTTGTTGCGGTAAACTTTCATCCTAATTATTGTTTGCAATTATCCTTCTAGAGTTAAAACTGTTGAAAATAATGGTACATTGAGTTATGAGTAAAATGGTCGCTTAGTACTCCTTCTATTCTTTTTTAATTGTCGCGGTTGACTTCCCCCCCCCCCCCCCAAAATATCGATACTTCGTTTTATTTAAAAAATTTGTGCAAATGTATAGAAACATAAGTCATACTAAAACTACCCCTAACGATAAAACAAGTAACAACAAAATGAATGAAAAGTAATGAGATTTTTTGAATACGATGAAGGATCGAGAAATTTTGAATAAAAATCAACCACGTCAAATAAAGAAGAATGAAGAGAGTACCCTCCATAAATTCCTCTCGCCTCTACGGAATCGAAGAAAGCAGGATCAAATGATGCATGACGAAATCAACTACCGCGGTAACATAGCAGTCGGATTGGAACTTACTAGCAGCTATTTGACGTAGCAGGCCGCTATAGCGTACCACAATAGCGGTTGACAGGCCCAAGTAACCGTAGCCTAGACCATGTGTTGAATAGCTAATGGATGATCATTCTTTTGAATTTTAAATTATATCTAGTTCACACACATCCGTCCACACACTTCTCACGCAAGGTTGGCTGCGTGAGCAGGGCCGACGGAGCCTAACACCGGAGGTACGCTCATTTTGCTTGTATTTGCAGTCCCGTAGTGCTTTAAATACCGCGCGAGTATTGCCCCACATCTGTATGCATGCAGACAACCAAATGCACACTGCACGCACACAGTGAGGTCTTTGTTTGGATGCAGCTCAGCTTTGGCTACCTGCATGTTAATGATTGCAGATGTGCCTGGTACCATATTGTTTGATTCAAGCCTCTGGATCAATTGACTATTTTATTATGTCCGGGTATATGAGATGAGAAGTAAGGTGACTGTTTTTTCTAAGCCAGGCAGCTGACACACACAGGCATGACTTTCTCAGGCAAAAATCCAGGTCTCCAACCAAATGCACACCAAGAAGATAAGGCTGTAGTTGTCGAATCTTCTGTATATTAAACTTTTTTTTCATCTTTTATTTCAAACACCGTTTTATCTAAAGTGCATCTAACAGTATTTTGCACGTCTTTTTACCGTGCTCCCGTGACGATAGCCTGATAGGGTTGCAGGCCAGGTATTTTGGCCCAAGGCGTTGATCCAAACAAAGCCCTCGCAGGCAAACAGAAGCTCGTTGCACATAGTGGTGCTTGCACGCCTGGAACTAGGCAACAAACAACAAATTGTGACGTCTTTGACGAAATTGGCATCCACCCCGCCGTGCTTTGGTCAGGACTCAGGAGCCAGGGCCGTTGCCACGCTTGTGCTACTGCTGTGTCCTTGCTTCCTGCCGCGCACAAGTCAACGCGACCATTGATGGAGAAGTGGCCGTGAGCAGCAAGCGTGAAGCTGAAGCATGCGTAGCTAGATACGTACTGTAGCTGTAGTAGGTAATAAGTACTGGCACTGGTCACTAGCTCCCCATCTCGAGCTCCATCCATCTATCTCCGGTCAAGTCATTCTCTTTTCCACTGATCGAGCTGTATGAGCGCAGCGGTACACGCAAATTGTTGTGAGTGTATTTTAAACAATTAACTGGATAACGGACATGATCGGGCAATGGGAGCATCATCTGAGACGTGAGATAAGAGAGTATTGTATGGAATATTTTTACGTTTTACCGAGAACAAAAAAATACACTTGCTGGATTCAATCTCTGCGCTGTCTGACGCGGAAAAGCTAGGGAGTGGACGGAGTCATGTGGAGAGTCTAGAGTAGAGACTAGCCTTTTGAAACCGGTGGTAGAGAGCAGCTCGTTCTCCAATACACACACCGAGGTCCCATGCTTTGTTCTTTCGATTGATCTGACGCCGGCTCAAACGGCAGCGGCCTGCATTCACATGTGACAAGTGACATCATGCCCAACAGACCGCGTGAGCGTGACGGTTCACAAGAGAGCGTCTGGCCGCCTCCCTGCGCGCGTCCGTGCGCATTGCCGCGGCACTCCTCGCTGTCCCGGGCAGATCGCGGCGTAGATCGAGATAGTGTGTACAGACGGAGAGACACGGAGTACACGGCTACACGCCTCCCCTCACCGCGCCAGGCTGTGACTCAACATCACCTAAGATAACGTAAGGGATTAGCTTCCATCGTAACTGTCTTCCCCCCATGCCCCTAACCAATCGTAGTCCCACCACCACCTATAGACACGAATCGTTTTGTTTTCTCCAATATGGTACACGTGTTTTCCATTTCATGCACAAAAAAAAAAAACACCATCAACTTTATCTAGATATTGAACATGCATACCTGTCAATTTTGTGTTTAACAATGTATGAGCGCGCGCGGTCAATTGATCTTTCCAGCAGCACCGGTGCAACGACATACGAATGTGCAACTATGCAACCAAAAGACTAGGGGCATGTTCTTTTATTGAACCAAACAGAATTAGCTAACAACTAGCTAGACTCTAGCTAACCGTTATCTCACTGGCTGGCTCAACCTAGCTATAATTCAGCTAATAGCAACTAATAGCACATAAAAAAGCTATTATATCCATTAGCTAATGTATTAGCTATTGAAACCAAACGCCATCCCGCTAATAGATTCTCGGCTAACAATTAGCCAGTCAACTAATTATTAGCCGCTAATGGAACCAAACAGGACCTAACCTAGGTACGCTTGATGGAGATCCGATGCGGGCTGTGGCCAGTGTCCAAAGTGCCGCCGTTTTGTAAATAAACACCCACAACTCTGCGCTAATACTAGCCTGTTTTGCAAACCCCTCGCTCAAGTTCCTATAATTCCCGGCCCCTTTTGGCAAAAAAGAAAAAGAAAAAAAAAACTAGCCCCTTCCGGGGCCGCTAGTCAGATGAGACACCATGCCGACCAACAGCGAGTCAAGCTCTTTGTTCCGGTATGTTGTGCCGCAAACCTGGTGGTGAGCCCTAATTCAGTTTTGGTTATTCTTAAGATTGAGAGCGAGGGATTGGAGTAGATTGGGGGATTGAAATGAGGATTTTGATCCGCTGCTCCTCGCCTCCACCATGCTGCCAAGCATCGCGGCCCCTAGACTCTGGCCGCGCAGCTGCGGCCTGCCAGACCTACTACGACGCTCGCCATCCCCGGCTGCCCTCCACCTCTCCCCTTTCCGACCTGCTCTCCCCGTCGCGAAAGCAACCACGACGCTCCACTGCACAGAGCACCGGCAGCGTCCCGCCGCGGGAGAGCGCAGGCGGCACCCCACCATCTTTGTGCATTGCCGCCCGTCTTCCGATCCCCGCTCGCTCTTTCTTCGCCGCTGGCCGCCGGGGGGACTCTGGAGGCGGCCAATGCTCATCGGGGCCGGCAGCCAGGGTGGGCCTACAGCACACGTCGTGCCCTTCAAGGGCAGCTGAGCCGCGCTGTTGAAGCTACTGCACGTCAGCACGTCGTGTTCAAGCGCGGGGAGACCTCCGTCGAAGTGCGTGCGCATGTGCGTTCAAGCGCAGGAAGACCTCCGTCGAGGAGGCGGCCTCGTGGACGGGTGATGTCGACGCGCTCGCGTCCTAGGATGAGGGGCCGGCCAGGTGCCCCGGCTCGCTCGTGCTCGGCGGCGGGGAGGTGCTGGCCTGGGGTCTGGGGAAGAAGGGGAAAAGGGATGATGTGTGGGTCCCAGTCATCAGAGTGAAGAGAGAGGGGGTTTAGAGGGGTATTTTGGTCCATATGGAAGTTAGTATACCTGTAGGTGAGTCCAAATGCTCTAAATACATACATAATGGCGTATTTCAAATACTAGTGAAACTGTAGTGGCCTGAATCCTATTTTAGAAATTGTAATGGCAGATCTCCAACCCATGGTATTTGTAATGGCTTGTGTCCAATCTTGCTAATCAGCGAGCATTTGTTGAGAAAGAATGAAGCGAGCGATTCCAACCGTTTGCAGGTGGAGGTGGGTCACTCTCCCACTCCCAGTCTCACTGCATAGTTTCTCTTTTCCTACCTGTCATCCCCACGTTGTTGCGCAGCTCCCCGCATAAACAGGGAGTTATTCCACTGACGTCAACTTCGGTGACGTTCGGTCACTTGGCGTGTGGGGCCGGGCCCATCCGTCAGCGACGTGAAGCAAAATCAGAGGATCCATCGCCATAAACATGCCCATGTGCAAGTGTTCATTCGCACACTAATCACTAGACAAAAAAAGCTGCATTCTTTTTTCTTCCATTGAAAACGCCCCAATCTATTTTCTTTTCATTTGAACAAAATGATCATTCATAACATTTCTAGATAGAAAAATATATGTGTGCACATAAAATTAATATATAGTATGTTTGTATAATTTTTAAGTAGCACAAATAACATAATTGATTGAACCACTTGCTTTTATAACATATGATCTAAGTTTATTATATCCTAGCTTTATATCATGTCTACAGGCACATAATTTTATATAGCATAAAATTGTGACATAATTTTATGCTAACAAAACTGTTATAGTGTTAACTTTAGAAGGTAAGGTTTTATTATAACTTTCTAGCATGTCTATAGACACATAATTTTATATAGCGTAAAAATTATGACATAATTTTATGCTAACAAAACTGTTATACTGTAAACTTTAGGATGTAAGTTTTTATTATAACTTTCTAGCATGTATATAGACACATAATTTTATATCGCGTAAAAATTATGACATAATTTTATATATGTTAGTGAAATTGTTATAGTGTAAAATTTAGGACAGAAGTTTTTGATTATATAACTTTCTAGCATAAATTTATACAGCGTAAAAATTATCACATAACTTTATATAGCATAAAAATTATGACGACATGATTTATTAGTACAGAAATTATGCTAACAAAACTATTACGGTCTAAAACATTAGGATGTAAGTTTTTATCGTGATTTTTTTGCATAGGATTTATATGAGACAAACTAATGGTGATAACTTATAACAGATAGCATCATTATTTATAGTACACAAAACCTGTACTAAGCATGTAGTATAGTAAAACGAAAAAGAAATAAAAAGACAGAAAAAACAGAGATCACCGCCGATGGGGACTACTAATTGGCCCAAAGCCCACTACGGCCACACCGGCCGAATCGCTCGCTTGGAACGAACGATCGCTGAAAGACACTGCGCCAATTAACCCTAAAATTTACCCATCCTGTCTGTGGCCATCGGATCGTATTTGGATGGCCCTAGCTTGCCTTCCAACAATGTTTTATTACTCCCTGCCGGATTTTAATATATGAATCCGGACGAAGTATGTTCTGATATGATATAAAAAGCCGTAGTACTCTACTACTTCTTTTACGAAATCTTATAGTAATAGCATTACGCCCGTGCGTTGTAACGAGAGTAGAAACTTACAAACCAAAATATCATTGTCCTAGAGCATCTGGCACGCCACCTCTTGCAGTTGTAATCCTAACCACTGTTCTTAATTACCGTTGCTGATTCGTAACACCAGCTAATTTCTAAAAGCTCAAAAAGACATGACCAAACATCCAGTAACACAAAAGGTCAAATGGTATTGCCGTCACTAATACAAAATGCACTCCAAAAATTTCAAACAGTATATTCTACAAGAGTTGCCATTAAAACTAATGCAAACAGATGGAGCGATAATGTTCTTTTACTTCAGTTTTAAAAGCTTATCACATTATAGTTTTTTGTAGAAAAAAGGAAATAAGTTCCATGTACATTTGTTTTTAAAGGCCTAGTTAGATACTATTGTTATAGCATAGAACAATGCAAACAATAACCTCAAATATCATCCATACCAGGCAAATGATGCTATTCAAATTCGGGGTATGTTTTACTTATAATTTATTTTTTAATCTTCAGTTGCGTCTGCAATGTTTTTGGGCCCATTCCACTTTCTAACGACATAAACATTGCTGGTTGCAAATTATTACCAGTGTACTTCAGCAAATGCAGACAAACATACGGGGCGGGGACGGGGGATGATTTCGACCCGTAAAGCCCAAGTAGAATCGTTGGAGCCCACTGCCAGTCCTCTGTCCGGCCTTGGCTCCTCCAGCCCTCAAGCACACCGCCAACGCCGTCTCCCTCCGGCCCTCAAGCATAGCGCTGGTACGTCGTCTTCCTCCAGCTAGGCGGCTACCGCCCCTTCTAGCTCTCAACATCCTAGCCAACGCCGGCGCCATTGGACCTCGTGCACAAAGAGAGCAGCACCCGTGGGTCCCCGACGGGGATTACGCGGGGACAGGGACGGGGGAGAATTTTCGCCACGTCAAGCATTTTGGGCCGGGGCGGGGACGAGGGGCACCTCCCTGACCCTGACCCGCCCAGTTGGGCGGGGCGGCGCGGCGCGAGGAGGAGGTGCTGCGGGCGGGGAGGAGCGGCGCGCGGCAGCGCGAGTGCGGCGAGGCGGGATAACGGAGCGGGGAGGCGGCGCATGGGGCGGTAGGGGCCAAGGTCGGGGCGCAACAGGACAGGAGCGAGGGGGCCGCGGGGCGGACGGGCGACGGAAGGCCACTAGCCTGCTTGGGTATGCATATGTGCACACGCGTGACGCGGGTGCATGCATATGCTCGTGCATGTACCCGGGGACGGGGAGGGATTGGCGGCTTCGATCCAATTCCATGTTCCGGCTCGCGACGAATGTATATGGGGCGGCCAGTAGGCAGCACCCGACGGACGCGCGCAGTTCGTCATGGACCATGTCTGCAGCCATCCCCGCGGCTCAATTGTAGATAGATCAACAGTGACGTGCATGGTGTCTCTCCGTTCATCTTTACCATCCAGATCGAGGGATTCCTGATCGTGTTCCTGACCGCCTTTCCGGTTTGTGTGGAAGCGCTGAATCTATCCGGCTAACCAGGGAATCTGTTCTTGAAAGAACACGATATGATGTACCGGGTGTCGCTGTAGCTTGTGGAGATGCATGCATAGGAATGGTTCGTTCGTTCGTTCTGTTCGTCAGGTCAGGTGTACTCGATCGGATGGAAGAGACTATGATGATGCCTATCCTGGTTTCAACGTTCAATGATGAAGCGGGGCCGATGATATGATGATGAATGGCAGCGGTTCCCTAGCCGGGTCTGTACTGTACCGACGATGTTGGGCCCTGGCTGCGTAGCGTAGAGAGTCATTATTATTCCAGCACAGGCAGCGCGCGCGGCGGCGGGTTCGACGACTGTTCCGGCGAGGTGTGAGCTGTCGTAGCCCGTGGCGGTGTACCCAGCAGGTAGCCGCTGCATGGTCCTGTGGACATGGTCCGGCCGGGTCTGAAAAGGTCCGCTTCGTCGACTGACCCCTTTGACCCTATGCGGCTCGAAACAACAAAGCTGGGTCTACCGGAAGCACAGACCACGCTGTAGCCATGACTATAGCGATCGGTATGGCGCCGGGAGGATTCCATATCGTTGTTGCTGGCAACCTCGGTCGCCCGGAACAGATCGACCGCGTGCTGTGGCGACTGGCGAGCAAACGGTCGGCAAGCAATTCAGTGCAAGCACGCAAGATTCGTTTTCCAAAAGCCCGTGCTCTATCTTCACGCAAAGAGGTGAGCTGGATGCAAATCGTGCACGAAGATTCGGTCGCCAAGATCGCCCGCGCGCCTTGCCGTCGCCGATGGGGGATTCCTAGCTAATCACGCTCACCTTGCTGTTGTTCGTAATTACACCCGCCGCGTGTCGTCGCCGTTCACGCCGACCAGGCTGCTGTTGGAAAAGGATGCTGCTGCCAGTACCGCTGTCAAGAATGGCGCGCACACATGTGATGACTGTCGCGCGACGCGATGATCATCCCTAAATTCCAGGTTTAACCATGGACGTGGCGTGAGACTGTAGGTTCTCGGGGAGGGCTCCACCACCATCGGTGGCTGGCGGGCTGGCGGCAAACGGAGGTCCCCTCGGTCATCTGTAGGAACTCCTGATCCCAACGGACATACATTGACCTGGTGGCACTCGATGCTTTTTCATAGCAGGCTGCTGTAGCGGGGGCTTCTTTGCCCAGAAATTGATGCCGCAGGGGTTGCTTAATTTGGACTGACACTGACGAGGAGACATATAGGGACTTATGTGCGAAAAACACCACCAACCGTTGTATCGGTATCCTGCGCTCCACCAGTCGCCACCCCCTAAGGTCAATTGGCCAGGGTGTTTGTGCTTTGTGACTGTGTTCGTCAGAGATGCTCCTTTATTTGCTGCCATAAATCCATAATTTTGATTAGGGTGTACAGTTAACCTACTACAACTCATGACTTGCCATGGTTGATTTGTTTTCCAGCCAAACTTGAGGTGCGACTCCACTACTGTTCAAATCTCAGCAAGTTTTAGTCAACTGAGGGGAAAAAATGAATAAGCTCAATCACTTGTGAATCTTGTGTAGGTGTGCCGTGCAAACATTTTGTCACGATCGCAATGCTGAACGATATGATCTAGGAAGGGCCAACCTTTTTCATTATCTAAATAAATAAAAAAAGGAAGGGCCAACCTTTTGGCGTCATATGAAACCCAACGTCCATGCTACTATACCCTTTTGAGATAGTACCATATCCAAAGCCAAAGTTTTATGTCCTACATCTTGATTTGAATTCACGTCAGTTTTTGCGAACTCCGGTGAAGGCTCAACCGATCCTCTTGTTAAAGACTTGAGGTTCGAATTTAGGGTTGGGTTTCTCCAATAAGCTACTTTCAGGACCTATTTGAAACACAGAAATTTCACAAATTTTCACATAAAACAATTTAATTTTGTGGAAAAAAATATAGGAATGAGAAAAAAAATCCCATAATCCAAACATGAGCTCGATCTTCGAGTTTAGAGAGAGACGCCGAGACGGTGGGATGAAAGCCAGCCAGATGGCGGCAGTGGATGTGACGGCAGGGCACTGACCACTGAGGCTGAGGGACAATAAGTTAGGAAGGGCTAGGGCGGGGATATCTTGGCAACCGGTGCAAATGTGGATTAGCGTGGTGGTGGTAGTGATTTGGCGGGGAGAACCACCGGAGATAGGCACATCGTGCATTGGTAGCTTCTTCCATCAAAGCATAGGTGGGAAGGTATTGGTTTGCGTGGTACAATAAATACATGCAACGTTGGTTTACGAATCCAACAGTCCCACAAATCGAGCGTCCATAATACGCAAAACACACAAGCGGTGTATGTACATTGAAAGCCAATTCACATATAGAAAATTCCTTCGACGTCACAGAAAAATTACATACTCTTGATACTAGTTTTTGACTGCGTCCCACATCTACCGTTACTTCCGTCCATGTTGTCACGTAGTTTCTTTTTTTTTTTTTTTTTTTTGAACTGGAAGTCACGTAGTTTCTGCATTGACGATTTTATGCAGTGCTGGCTTGTCCTCCGAGCAACGCGCGCCCCTGTTCCTGTCACCTCCAGCTCCACAAGCCGTCCCTGGCACTACGCTTGGGACCAGAGCAAGAAGCCCCGGCAGCAGGAAGGCGAGCAGAGGGAGCCAACGCACCGAGATGGCTTGAGGAAACCAAACCAGGGTCTAAGCGTCCTGTCCTTTAATTGTTGCATGTGTTTAATTACCACACAATTATTGCCTCATGTATGCACTCGTATTTTTAGTGTCCATTCGTATCGTAATGAAACTCCCTCTTCAAATAGGAAATATTATTGCCGAGAGTGCAACGGCATAATTAAGTATCCAGAAAAACACTTCATTCTACCTAAAGAGTAAAGTCAGTAAACTCATATTTTCTACCTCCACATAACATTAACCTAATACTAGATATGATGTATGTAACAATAATGGCACGCACATAGGAGATACCAAAGTAAAATGGATGACTATGAAGGAAACCTATCATTTTCAGTGGCACAGAAGGCATGACTATTAAATTCCAGAAGCAATGTACTCGGGTATATATGGCCCCACTGTATATTTTTCAACCTTTCTTCCCTAAACATTAATTATTGTTCGTTTCACAAACCACCAGCAGTTAACTAACCAACAAAACGGTCTGAATGTGTGTGTACTGACTCATTCGCACCTGACAGCATTCAGTTATAAAGCTCTCCCTAGTTCGCAAGGAGCCAGCTAGCATGTCAAGCAGACAGACATCTCCAAACCTACCACCAACACTCTCCTTGCTAGGCATTAAGCTTAACATTGTACTCCTATGGATCAGGACAATGGACAATGGTAACTTTACTGGGGAGCGGCAAGATACCATAGCCCTGAGTTGATATCAGAACCTCAAGCTGCAGTTTTTCAGGTCGGTACCTGCACACAGAATAGATGAACAAGAACTGAGATGCCATGAACAATTTATATTAGCTTAATGTTTGAATGGGAATGCAAAAAAAGCAGAATAATAGTGTTTATGAGGAATATATCAGGCGACTATCTAGTACTGTAGTATCGTGACATCTCAAATATTTGAGAAGCCCGAAGGCTGTCTTTGAATAATTTATTCATCAAAGCTATCACAATCTTCACTTCCTCGAAACTCGAATATGAAGTTGGCCTACCAAAAGTATGTTTTGCAGTGTTGCACAGTTTCAGCTAAGTGGTCCATATGACTTCTTTTTTTGTTTTAACTAACCAATAAAAGTATGAATGGCCAACAATTCAACTTGGCGATATTTTGCTAATGTTGGATCCATCACAATAGCCACAGAATGGCGAGAGTGAACTAAAATGACTACGGACCAAGCCGGATGCTTCGAAACAAAAATGCTATAGGAAGATAGTATACAATTTTTAAGCAAACATGATGCATGACATACAACAGAGCTACTACATGTTCTAATAGAAGAGTTGAAAGAAGATTGTTGCATTGTCTCCCGAACTGAAACTTCAAGGAATTCCTGAAGTAACTGGTAACTCAAGAATGTCCCAAAAGGCTGTGATGTTGTGACACCACTGACATAAGATTTTTGTCGTGGCAGTGCTGTATCAGAACCTACTATAGCCGCAACTAACAGGGCGATCACAATTCACAAGCATGGGAGAAAAGACAATTGAAGACAAAAGTACCCAAAGGGCATGCCATACACCCTAACCTTAATTATCTGGGTCAGACTAGGTCAATAGTGTAGATGGGCCTAATCCAGCATTGTGTTCATATGTGTGTGTATGCATAAGTAGAAGGAATTACGTAGATGTGTGGAGAAATTTGTAATCTGAACCTTTTCCTGAACCACTTCTACCACATCCTCTCTATCACCTTCCCTGCCTCAGTTCTCATGTGCTCTACCTGACTCTTTGTCCAAACCTATTCTATCTAACCTGGAAAAAAACTGGCTGAATGACTTTGGGAAAGAATAAGCAGCTACTATGAGGGAATTCTGTAGGATACAGCGGGCCATTACGGGGTGGGTAACAAATAAACTGTAACTGGTTATATCCGTCAGATAACACAGCTCTCAGAAAATGCCAATCCAGAATGAGCAAATATGTTATGACTACTAATGAAGATTTTGAAAAGAAAAAATAGTTGCGCAGGACTACAGAAGCATCTAGCTGCATCACCTTACTAACACAAAACAGTAGCAAGACTTGATAGAAATATTAAACAAAAGACATCTCGCACATGATTATTGTTAAATGAGCTTATTTTACACCATATGGTGGGCAAAATTAAATGCACAAAACATACCATAAAAGTGATGACAAAGTTGTACTGAGAGATTAAAAAATAGGTTCATTAATTTTCTGGTGCCATTGAACTTGTCACTAAAAGCAATTAAGCAAGGCTCCTGAATAAGTTGCGAAGAAGAACAGACCAAGTCACATTTGAACATTTTTTAGACTCATATGTGAAGATTCACAAAAAAAAGGAATTGCTTGAAAGAAAATCAACTAGCTTTATTAACATATAATGAAAAGATTCATACATGCCAATAGACAAGAAAAACTAACATTAAGCAATAAAATTCAGAATAATAATATCCAAACAACAAAACACTGCATTCAAGAGTTCATCAAACAGCCAAGTTACACATATGAATAATATCCAAACAACAAAACACTGCATTCAAGAGTTCATCAAACAGCCAAGTTACACATATGACTGAATTTTAATTATTACTCCAACAATAAAGGACTTGGGGGTATTCAACAAACAAAATACAGGAAAAGAAGTACGCTTTTGGTATAACTGAAATGTGAATGCATGCTATTACCTGAAGCATATAAATTTGTGAATGGATGGATCGTCCCATTGGAGCTAAAAGGATTGGCCTCGAGAATCTTTTCAAACTGCATCGACTGAAGATGGACCATGAAGACTCCTCTATACGTTGACACGAATATCACATTATCATCTCCGGCAAACCCAATTACTGTTTCGCGTACTTGATGCGCCCCTGGTCTCAACAAAAGAAGCTCTCTCAGTTCGATTGTTCCTCCTAGCATCCACTGTGCAACACCACCAGAATCGGCCGTCCTCTGCCAGATTCGAGCGCTTAGTTGGTCACCTGACATGGCGACCAAACTAAGCCCACCACCCTTTGCTAGGGTACTCAAGTAGAGGCCATAGTGGTTTGCATAGACATACTTTGGCACCTCTACCACAGCTAGGTCGTGGGTACACAAATCAAATTCAAGGATGCAATCCTTCCTGCCGAATATAATCCAGTAAAGGGAATCCCCGACCAAGACATTTGCAAGGCTTAGAGTGAACATAGATTTAGTCTGGACAGCAGCAGAGGCGACGTCACCCCATTCACCGCTCTCTGAGGAGTAGAGGCAGGCGTGCAAGCCGTGAAGGTCGAACCACGCCAAAGCCACCTTAAAGGGGCCCCTGTCGCCGGAGGCACAGGTCACCGCCGCACGCACGCGGACCGTGTTCCAGTCAGGACCCGATAGCTGTGGAACGGCGACGAACTGTCTCTCGCCTGAGACGGGGTTCCAGACCAGGACCAGGCGGAGGCCGTGGGAACTCCTACTCCTGTGTAGTAGGAGCACGCGGCCGTGGCGGCAGCCCCAGAATTCCCAGAAGTAGTCATCGCCGCCGCCGCTGCCGCCGCCTTCGTGGCACTCGCGCTGGGCGCTTACGGAGAAGCGCTCAGGCGGGACGGAGTCCCGCGCATCCGAGACGGGGGTGAAGGTGAGATCCTCGTGCCCCGGTTGGTCGCCGCGAAAAAAGAATCCGAGGGCCTTCCAGTTCCAGTGGTGGGCGAGGAAGCGGCGCCGGAAGTAGCGGTCGGTGACGAGGCGGCGCCAGTGCGTGCAGACGAGAGACGCGCGGGGGAGCGAGGACGGCAGCGGAGGGAGGCGGAGGAGGATCTCGGGGAGGAGGTCGTCGTCATGGAGCGGGGAAGCCGGCGATTGCGGCGGCCGTGTGGACCCTAAGCCCTCGCCCATGGAGGACATCGACGCCGGCGACGTTGAGAGGACGACTCGAGCCTCGGGTTGGGCCGCACGAATTCTTCGTCGAGTCGAATCCATCTTGGGCCGGACCCCGGAGTAAATCTAACACCACATTTGGAATTAAGAAATTGGAGTTTGGAAGTTTTCCGAATTATATTGTTTAGTTGATTCTGAAATTCCGAGTTGGAATCAGAATCTAATTTTTTAAAATTAGACTATAACTAAGACTCAGTATTACCTTGGTATTAGATAGAATTGGGTTCAGCTAGCAAATCTTTTGTACCCAAATAATACATTTAGAATTGCAAACCAATTCCAATATTAATTTGGTATTGGACCAAATTTAATTCCACAGTCTCAAATATCTACGTCAGACCCTAATGGTTTTATATCTCACCAAGGCGGCCTATTTTGAGTTTTTGACATCGATAAAAAAACGGATTTTGTTTCTTTCAGAAATTCCACGCGACACGACTACACGAGTGTTGAGAGTCGGGTGTTCAGATTTCAGAGTCTGGATTCTGGAAGATTTCAACGACTCACCTCGGTCATCCTCACCCATATAAATTGCGCTCGTCAATGGCGTGGCGGCAGACTAGGTTCGGAGCAGGAGAGGCGGTGGCGCAGGCCGCAGGAAGCGGCCATGGACAGCTCGAGCTGCCTGTGGACCGTGCTCGGGCAGGCCTCCAGCGTGGCCCAGCTGGTCGGCGTGGACGCGCTCGGGCTGGTGTCGATGGTCGTGCAGGTGGCGCTGGCGGCGCGGCGCCACCGCGAGGCGTACCGGCGCCTGGCGCAGCACGTGGAGACCGTCGGCGGCCTGCTGCGGGAGCTGGAGCTCGCCGAGCTGATGCGGCGGGAGGCCACGCGGCGGCCCCTCGAACAGCTCCGCGGCGCGCTGCGGCGGTGCTACACGCTCGTCACGGCGTGCCAGGACTGCGGGTACTTGCGCAGTTTGCTGGTCGGCGCCCGGATGGCGGTCGAACTCCGCGCCGCGGAGCAGGAGATGGACATGTTCATCCGCCTCGTCCCGCTGATCCCGCTGGTCGACACTGCTCATGATCGTCATATCACGGTACGCGCAAGAACTTAGCTTGTGGATTAGTACTGTTGAGCGACCTTGTGATTTGTTTGGTTATTAAGAAGATCAGCTAGTTTTGAGGGCGCCATTCATCTTGCCTGTAATCTGGTGGAAGTAATGCTCCCAATTGACCCTAACTGCCTAACATCACGTGCGAATTGAAGTCCAAGCATCCGCGAACTGAAGTTTTTTTACGAAGTTATTCGTTCTGAATTCGTCGAATCTTCGTTTTTGTGTTGACCCTATAAAGAAATGACCACTAAAGTCATATTTGTTGCCTTCTATGTCGTTGTCCACCAACAGGCGGCAGAGGGAGTGCCAGTGCCAGGTGTTACCGTGAATGGTTCAAGCCATCACGTCAGGTTACATTTTGTTCAAATTCAGTTGATTACTGATCAGCAGTCATTCCTCATATATCGAATTCAAAACTATATCATATCTTTTAAGGAATTGGCAACACCAAAGGTAAAACCCTGTGGGTGGCAAAAATGTGATGACTCTATCATAGTATATTTGGTCGATTAGTCTGATTGATCATTGGATTATGGAGTTCATACCAGAAATTCTGTTTTGGGTATATTGTGTAGTAGATCAATCAACGTAGTCAACTATAACATTTTGAGATGGATTCAACTATGACATTATTTGACTTTGAATTTTGAAGTTAAAAATCCTAATGCCTTTGTCCAATACGGTGACATACTTGATACTTCCCCAGTTAATTGGTGTCAACATCTAATTACATGTTGTCATCAGTTTTTCTGTTTCCCACTGGTGGTATGACATTTTCAGATTTTTTTTTTGGAATTGCTGTGACCATTGGTGATTTTGGCATAATGATTGGATTTCCAAGAAGTGTTAAGGACATCACTGAAGTACACCTTCAAGGCTACTAAAATTTGCAATGGTGCAAAACAAACGTTAACAGGTAGGTTCTTGCCTCTATGCCAACATGATTTGCCTTGTACTATTATCTTTTGACTAAAGAGACTGAATTTCATTCCACTGAGGCTTCCAGAATCTTCAGATTTGTTTGCCTGTTGCTCATGCTTCTGAAGATACTAAACGGAGAGAATAAATAAATACTCGTGTGACTAATTTAATAGACTTGATACGACTTTCCTGCACCACGCAGAATTTCACGCATTAGATAAAAAGAAATAAGCATGAGTCTGGAAGACTAATAAGCAGGTAAGTGTACTAAATATATTTAAGATACACTTCACAAAACTCTTTTTTCCATCGAACACTGTGGATTTGTTTTGGAGAACTCTAGAACTCCATCTCATACTTTCCAGATTACATATCTATACATGTCATACATGGACTCTTGGGCTCTTGCCCCCCCCCCCCACACACACAGTCCAATACCCCCCCTCAAGATGGGTGATATATATCTATCATCCCCATCTTGTTACATGCTAAATTACAATCTTTTGCTCCTAAACCCTTAGTTAGACCATCTGCTATTTGACCATCTGAGTTAATGTGCCTTAACTCTAAAGAACCATCATCCAACTTCTCCTTGATGAAGAATCGATCAATCTCCACGTGTTTTGTTCTATCATGTTGAACTGGATTGTTTGCAATATTGATGGCTGACATATTATCACACCAAATCCTCAGTGGATCTTTTCTTAGCACTTTCAACTCTGACAGAAGATTCCTTAGCCACAACATTTCACTCACCACAAGAGACATAGCTCTGTACTCAGCCTCTGCAGTTGAACGTGATACAACTGATTGTTTCTTACTCCTCCATGACACCAAATTTCCTCCAACAAAAACACAATAGCCTGAAGTAGATCTCCTATCATCAAGGCAACTTGCCCAATCAGCATCACAGTAACCTTCCACATTTAAATGTCCATGACTCTTGAATAGCAAACCCTTTCCAAGACTACTCTTCAAGTACCTTAGAATACGATATGCAGCATCCAAGTGTCCACTCCTTGGATCATGCATGTATCTGCTCACAACACCTACTGCATATGATATATCTGGTCTTGTATGACATAAATAAATAAGCCAACCAACAAGCCTTTGGTATCTCTCCTTGTTCACAGGATCACCTGATTCAGCAGACAACTTGTGATTTGTATCAATAGGTGTTGATGCAGGTCGACATCCAAGCATGCCAGTCTCACTAAGGAGATCCAAGACATACTTCCTCTGTGAGAGTACTATACCTTTTGGAGATCTGGCAACCTCAATACCAAGAAAGTATTTGAGTTGACCAAGGTCCTTCACTTCAAACTCCTTGCTCATATTCTCCTTTAGACGTTTAATCTCAATGTCATCATCACCTGTGATAATGATATCATCGACATATACAGCCAATAATGTGATCTTGCGTCCTGAATGTCGATAGAATACAGTATGATCGCCATTGCACTGTTTGTAGCCCATACCACATAGTGAACGTCTGAACCTATCAAACCATGCTCGTGGAGATTGCTTAAGACCATACAATGATTTCTTCAATCTACAAACCATCCCGTCTGTCTTCGGCTTAGTAAAACCTAGTGGAATCTCCATATACACCTCCTCTTGAAGGTCACCATGCAAGAAAGCATTCTTTACATCCAATTGGTATAAGGGCCAACCAAAGTTTGCAGCACATGAAATCAGTGTTCTAACAGTACTCATTTTTGCTACTGGTGCAAATGTCTCATCATAATCAATTCCATATGTCTGACTGTATCCTCTTGCAACCAATCTTGCTTTATATCTTTCCACCTTTCCTTCTGGATTTTGCTTCACAGTGAAAACCCACTTGCAGCTAACAGGTTTCTTCCCCACAGGTAGTTTCACAAGATCCCATGTTTTATTCTTTTCAAGAGCTTTCATCTCTTCCAACATTGCATCATACCACTTAGGATCCTGCTTTGCTTCCTTCCAATCCTTAGGGATTACTATGGATTGTAAAGATGATACAAAGGCTCTATATGCAGGAGACAATGATGCATAAGAAACATAGTTACTAATATCAGGATCAAATCCATACCTTGGTCGAGGCACACCGGCCTTAGCTCGTGTTTCTTTTCGTAATGCAGTAGGCAAATCATTTTGACTGGATTCTTCAATTTCAGTCCAAGAAGTCGATGACACATCAACAATCTGTTGAGGGGCCGGTGAAGAATGTTCAGGAGTAGTTGATGCACTAGTTCCTGGCATTTCTTCTTGGGATATATACTTCCTCCTTGTATATACTCTCAAGGGCCCCTTATATCTTGGGTCATCAGCTATAGATGTATCCTCTGGACTAGGAGTTGAGTCCAAATCGTGAACCATTGTCTCCACCCTTGGTTGAGACATAGATCCCCTAATAACTGCTTCCATTCTCCTTGGATTTTGCATAGTTGGAATATTTACCACACCCTTGTTCTCCCCCTCTCGACTAACCTCATCTGGTTCAAAAGAATCAAAATCAAACATACAACTCAAATCTGTCTTCTCTCCATAAAAGGGCACAGACTCTCTGAATGTCACATCCATGCTAATGAACAAACGCCTCTCACTAGGACTCCAACATTTGTATCCCTTCTGTCCTGAAGAATACCCCACAAATATGCATTTTATAGCACGTGGATCTAACTTTCCCACCGAGGGTCTATGATCCCTCACAAAGCATGTACATCCAAAAACTTTAGGTGGAACCACAAACTTGTTCTCTCCTAACAGCATCTCACATGGAGTTTTCATACCAAGTACTCTTGATGGAGTACGATTGATGAGATATGTAGCCGTTAGCACAGCTTCACTCCATAAAAACTTGGGCACATTCATAGTGAACATCAATGAGCGAGCAACTTCCAAAATATGACGATTTTTCCTTTCAGCCACCCCATTTCGTGGAGGCGTATCTGGGCATGTAGCCTGATGTAATATACCATTTCTTGATAGAAATGAACCAAATTCCTTGTTTACATACTCAGTCCCATTGTCTGTTCTTATAATCTGAACTTGAGTATTGAATTGAGTCTTCACAAATGCACAAAAGTCTTGAAAGCATCTTAGCACCTCATCTTTGTGCTTCATAAGATATACCCATGTCATCCGGGAAAAACAATCAATAAAGGTAACAAAGTATTTCATCCCACCAATAGAAACCACAGGACATGTCCAAACATCCGAATGAATTATCACAAAAGGGGACACACTTCTAATGCCCCTACTCACATAAGATGTCCTTGTGTGTTTTGCAAACTCACATGCATCACAAAATAGTTGGTTCTTATCCACCCCACACATTACATCAGGAAAGACCTTGCATATTTTATCAAAAGAGATATGTCCCATCCTACAATGCAAAAGCATCACCATTGATTTCTTGTCTCCCTCTGCTGCTCCTAAGATAGTACATAAAACATCATTTGTTTCTTCACGATCCATGTACCACAACCCACTATGCCTGGTTGCACTCCCAAGATGCCTCCCTGTTCGTCTTTCCTGAATTAAACAATTTTCCTGATCAAGAATAACTCGACAATCCAATTGATCAACCAAAGCACTTAATGATACAAGATTCACAGGAAATGTTGGTACATATAAAACTGATGACAACTTGATAGATGGAGTGCATTGTACTGTACCAACACCTTTAATGGGTTGTGGTGTACCATCAGCAGTTTGAATGGTTTCATTATGTGTGGGGGGATATTCTGTGTATGTCATGAACTCACTTGGTGTGCCTGTGACATGCCTAGATGCCCTTGAGTCTAGAATCCATCTCAAACATGATATTTCTGGTGATATGGAAGCATGAGCATAATTACCTTCATCGATGAAGGCAAAGTTGATGAAGTCACCACTAGGGTTCTCTGCATCTTCATCTTCTATGCTATGATTCTTCCCTTTTAATTGTTTTTGTTCATCAGGTTCTGCTGATGCAATATCTACTGCCTTGTAAGATTGCTCTCCTATGGTTGCTGCATTGGCTGTGTATCCACTCCTACCTCCACGGCATCTACCTCCTCTTAGAGCACCTCTAGCACCACCTCTTCCTCTCCCACGATTAGGTCTGAGGGGTTGAGGGCAATCGCGAATTAAGTGTCCTTCTTTACCACAATTAAAACATTGCCTTGCCTCCTTAATTCTTGCTGCTGCAAAAATAGGGCGAGATGGAGATGAAGCAGCTCCTCTCATCATCTTTAGTCTCAACTCCTCCTATGCCATGGAAGCAATGGCCTCCTCTAGGCTAGGGAGAGCAGATTGATGAAACATAGAAGCACACCTTCCCTCAAACTCTTAGTTTAGGCCTCTCAAGAATTGAAGGACTCTTCTTTTTTCTATCCATTTTCTGACCCAAGCCACACACTCTGAGTGTGGTAACTCAATAGGATCATAGTGATCCACATCAGCCCACAATCGCTTTAGCTCTGCCACAGTCCATTAAAGGTAGTTCTTCCTGTCTCAGGTCACTTATCCTGTCCTCTGTTTCAGCCCACAACATCACATTACCAGCTCCAGAGTACATCTTTGTTATGCTTTCCCATATCTCAGCTGCATTTGTAATAGTATCCACGGATGCAGCTATGGTTGGAGACATAGAGCTTAGAAGCCATGCAGCTACCAAAGAATTAGTAGCATCCCAAATGCTCCATTCAGCACTTGATTTATTTTCTGGTTCTGCTGATTTTGCACTAACAAAACCTTCAAGTCCCTTGGCCTTTAGTAGTCGTAGTGCCCTTCTAGACCAAGGCAAATAATTTCTTATGCCCTCCAATTTGACATCATTCGGCATTAACTCCAATTTCTGAACTATTTCAGTGTGTGGTACAATCTGTCTATCCAATGATGATGCCTCATTCTTCTTTTCAGTAAGCAATTCAACTAGCTTTCCAAGGACCTGCTCAATCCCTTGATTTTCCCCCATTTCTTAGTTGCAGAATGAAACAACACACAGGCTGCCTTCTTCCCTTCAATCGACTCAACAAAGAAACAGACAACACTTTCCTTCCCACAGCAGCAAAAACTGAGTAATGCTGCTCTTCTCTCCACCCAAACCAAAGAAGATAACGAATTTCACCCAAAGTTACCTTCTTGTAGAAACCACACCTCAATCTGTGCACCAGTCAAGCACCGAACTGCACATGCTTCTCCTTCAACAACTCAGGCCAGCAGCCTTTGCACTGGCGCTCTCTCCTCTACCTCAGATCCATGGCTCCAGTGGCCAAGCACCGCAGCTTCTCTCCCATGCAGTAGCTCCACGCAGTTTGGCACCCGGGACACCTTCGATCTGGACAGCCAAAGGGCTGCAGCACCACCACTACAGTCACCCCCGTCGTTGGCTCCTTGGCTCTGACACCATGTGGATTTGTTTTGGAGAACTCTAGAACTCCATCTCATACTTTCCAGGTTACATATCTATACATGTCATACATGGGCTCTTGGGCCCCCACACACACATACACACACGGTCCAACAAACACACTCCACAAAACTGTAACATGAAGTTCTACACTTGTCTTCCAATATGTTGACCTATCAAAGAAGCTTGACTTTTCTCACTGTATTTCTTTATTTGCTCAGCCATAATAAAATTACAGTTCCAGTGGTAACTAGGATAAATTATCCATAATTGCAGGAGCAATGGACTTGCAAGAACAAAAAGATTCTCGACACCAAAGAATTGTTTGAGTTGTGTACCCGTACTGAAGAGAGTTGCTCAGGATTCAGAAAGTTTGAGTTCTCTGAGATTCTTGATGCTACCAACAATTTCTCAGAGGATAGAAATGTTGGATGGGGTGGTTTTGCTAAAGTTTACAAGGTAATAATAACACAAAATAGAAGGAACTAACAAAGCAAATATTTATCTGCATTATCTTTCCAATAAGTAATTCTCAATTAGTCTATTTCGACACAATATAGTTTAAATTTTATTAGTAACCATTGCAGGGTGAGTTACCTGATGGACTCATGACTGCCGTCAAAAGGTTGAATGAGCATGCAACAGTATTTGATTTCAGCAATGAAATTCTGCTTGCAAAGCTTCAACATACCAATTTAGTTACGTTATTAGTGTGGTGCATCCATGATAAAGAAAGAATTCTAGTGTATAAGCTTATGCGCAGAGGTGGCCTGCACCAATTCATCTTTGGTATGTTTCTCTATAACCAAAGTCGTTATTCAGAATATACTTTCACTTAATTCCTTTCCTTATTTCTAAAACAGTTATGATAAAATGGAAGATTTGAATAACTTGATTTTACTTCACTAGTCCTTGTCGCAGTTGATCTGCAATTATTTGTCATTTGGTTCAAAATAGCTTAAAATTGTAAGACAAAAGGATTCTAATTCTAAACATGCTTGATGCCTTAACATTTTGTAGACAAAGTAAAGGGCCCATTGCTAGATTGGTCTAAGCGACTTAATATAATTAAAGGGTTAGCAGAGGGGCTTGTTTACATGCACAAGCACTCCATGTGCTCGATCGTCCATAGGGACTTGAAACTAGACAATGTCCTTTTGGATCATGACATGAACCCAAAGATCTCTGATTTTGGATCAGCTATAAGTTCAGATGCAGACGGAGGGCATACAAGGAGAGTTGTGGGAACTTGGTAAGCAATTCACAATATTGATTCTAATAGGGCTACGCGTAACTCGGCGCAAGAACAGTTAAAGTTGTCTTCTGGTGGACTGATGCCACTATTCTGATTGTCTATTCAGTGGTTACAGAGCTCCAGAGTATGCATCTCGAGGCATTTATTCAGTCAAGACTGATGTGTTTAGCTTTGGAGTGTTGGCTTTAGTTATCATTAGTGGGCGAAAGAATACCGACACTGTTGGTAATCTCATAAGAGATGTGAGTGGATAGACATCTCAAAAATGTTGTTTTGCTATAATTTTATCATCTACTTATTTGTGTCAAAGGTTGGCCTACATTTACGAATTCGAATTTACACTACAACATATTAAAAAAATACACTACAAAATCATTGTCGACGCTAAACAAATATTTCAGGCGTGGCAGTTGTGGAATGATGGAAGACTAGATGAGCTTGTAGATCCAATACTGGATAATGGATTCGAACTTGCTGAGGTAATGCAGTATGCTCAGGTGGCACTACTATGTGCTCAGGAAGATCCAGCTGATCGCCCCGGCCCACCATGTCAGACGTCGGTGCACTCTTACGCTTTGAAAATACTTACTACCGGATCCTAAGCAACCATCTAAGGTGATTAATGGAGGTGGTACTGGCGACATATTGTCCACATGCGTTAGTCAATCAAGTAGAACCATAGACAACCATCATGAGCTCAGCTCTTGTGTCAACAAGAGTCCAAATCATTGTGGAACCATAGATTTGAAATGTCAAAAAAACAGGTGTTAAGAACAATGTTTTCTCTTTTGTGTAAAAAAATATCACATAGTAATTTTTGTTGGACTCCCATCTTTAACTTCACTAAAGATGGACAAATGGGCTAGCCTTGAGCCTGGTCCACATGCACCCAACGTGATGGCTCGAGCACGGTGTGATTATTTTTTAACTATGTTAATATGTATGTAAATTAGAGTAACTAGTACATCAACATAGCTTCTACACGGGCTAATATTCTTAACATACATAAACATTAAAAAATTATGTATAGATTTGAAGTTTGATAAACTGGTTCCTCCAGCACCCCTGTACCACACTACCACTGTACCACATTGCACATAGGTGGAGAGAATCCCCGGAAATCATATCGTCTACCTAGGTGGACGGGATCCTACCAGCACCCACCCCCTCCCCTTCATTGCTCATTGCACGATTTGGCCTATGCCAGCCAAGCCGCCTCCCTCAAATCCCACGCGCCGCCGCCCGCCATGGCTTCTCCACACGCCACCACCATCTCCTCCACCTTCCTCCTGCGCCGCCGCCACCATCGTCGCCACCTTCGCCTCCACCTCCGGCCGGCCGTTCGGGGTTCAGGGTCGGTGTTGGAGGAGGGGCGTTCACCTTCTCCATCCCCTACCTTAGAGGGAGGGTCGGGGGTGGCAAGCCGGCTCGGCAGTGGTGGCGGTTGGATGGGCAGCTGAGACCGGCGGTGAGGGTGCCGCCGGTTGGGCGAGGTAGGACAACGGTTGGACCAGGGTTGGGCGAGGGAGCTCCTAGGACGGGGATGGCGGTCGGCAAGGGCAATGGCGGCATGGTAGGAAGGCGGCGGCGAGGGTGCCGAGGCGCCGGCAGCCTTTGGGTGGCGGTGGGTGGGGCGGGGGTGGCAGGAGGAGGAAGAAGGAGGACAAGAAAGGGGGTGGATATGATTTGGCCCAAAACAAATGGAATTTGGCCTACCAAAAAAGAAAAAAAAACCCACATAGGGTGGATGAAAGAGGTGATATGGTCCGCCCAGGTGGACTCCAATGGACCCCGAGAATTCCAGCCCTAGGACACGGTGCTAGGCCAACTGCTCGGAGTTGTACGAGTGTGACTGTGTGAGGAAGGAGCCTGCGGGCAGATAGAAGCCGGATCGGAGGCATCGACAGGGAGAGTGAACGGTGGCAGATCCAGCGCTGCTTTTTTTCTTCGTCATATTCTTTTTTTTAATTTTTCTCATTTTTCCAATTCTTTATATTTTCTTCTTCTTATTCTTCGTTCATGCGTACTTATCGTTGGTGGGGAGCTTGGGGGCTCTCATTGTTCATGCGGAGTAGGGGGGTGCTGGGGACATATCGACATAGGACAAGGCACTTGAAGCTTGGCAAGGGAGAAGGCAGTGAAGTCCTCCATCCAGTGGAAACCGTCTTGAGTTGAGGGCTTTTGGAGTTTTGGTTGAGGTTTATTAGGTGAAATTATTTTCCTTTTTACCTATTTGTCAGGATTTTAGTAACAACAGGTGACAAAGTGCCGCCAGGGTGATTAAAAAAAATTGCATGGCTGCTAGCTTTGTTGTCCGTAGAAAACAATACCTGTCTGTTAGAACTCTCTTTCAGGTTCGCTTCTCTTATTATTTTGGCTCACCTCAACACACACATCACGCATGTCCATCCACAATACAAAAAACCTCCAGAAATTCCACACAAGATCGACGCATAGTCAAAGACGTCGTTCAGACTTCAGACTCACTCGATGATTGACTTCACCCGTATAATTGCGCTCGTCAACGGCGGCGACGAGGCCCGTTGCGCACGGCAGGAAGCGGTCGTGGCAGGCGCCATGGGCAGCGCGAGCGGGCTGTGGACCGTGCTCGGGCAGGCCTCCAACGTGGCCCAGGTGGTCGGCGTGGACGCGCTCGGGCTGGTGTCCATGGTCGTGCAGGCCGCGCTGGCGGCGCGCCGCCACCGCGACGCGTGCCGGCGGCTGGCGCAGCACGTGGAGGTCGTCGGCGTCCTGCTTCGGGAGCTGGAGCTCGCCGAGCTGATGAGGCGGGAGGCCACGCGGCGGCCGCTCGAGCAGCTCCGGGGCGCGCTGCGGCGGTGTTACGCGCTCGTCACGGCGTGCCAGGACTGCGGGTACCTCCGGGGCCTGCTCGTCGGCGCTCGGATGGCCGACGAGCTCCGCGCCGTTGAGCAGGAGATCGATATGTTCATCCGCCTCGTCCCGCTCATCGCTCTCGTCGATACAACTCATGAACGCCAGGTCAAGGTACGCACTTATCATGAGGGAAACTCTTGTTATTTGTGTGGTTATTAAGAAGAACAGCTGATTATTTGAGGATCATTCATCTTGCCTGTAACCCGATTGATCGAAGTTTTTGTTGCAATTGACCCTAGCAAGTAGGAGTATGACTGATTGCGTCATTGCGTGCGAATTGGAGTCCAAGCATATGCGAATTGAAAAGTTTTATACGAAGCTGCGAGCTGAAAAGTTCTATACGAAGTTGTTACTTTTGGATTCATCGAACCTTCATTTTTTTGTACTTATGATTACCTTTTAAAATGTAAAAGAGGTTACCCCTAGAATTAGATGATACACTGGTCAATTACTCAACTTTACATATTCAGTAACACATGTTGAAAATAACTCTGATGTCGTTGTCTACCAGCAGGGTGCAGAGGGAGTCCCCGGTGTAGCAATGAATAGTTCAAGCGATCACGTCAGGTTGCATTTTGTTCAAATCCAATTGATTAATCAGCATATGATTCCTGACATGTCTTCTATTAAGGAATTAGCAACATGAAAGTTGAAACCCTGTGGATAGCAAAAAATAAATAACTGTTGATCATTTTTACTCATTAATTTGAGTGATTTTGGATCATAGAGTTCATACAAGTAAATCTATTTTGGGGATAATATACAGTAGATGAGTCAACTTGAATCAACTATGGCTTTAAGTGGATCAACTATGACTTAAGTTTGACTTCGAATTTTGATGATTTAGAAAGAAAATAAATCATAATGTCAATGTGGCTAAATGCTTTTCCCCAAATTAGTTGGTGCCAACCTCAGTTATATATAGTTGTGCCGACTGCCGTCAGTTCTTCTATTTTACACTCCTAATTGTAATATTTGCCATTGTTTAAGTGCTGAATTTGGTTTTGGCATAACGATCAGATTTTACCCATCTTTAGGCTCTCAAGAAGTGTTACAGACATCACCGAAATACATGTTCAAGGAGCTGCAAAAATTTACAATGTTGTGAAACAACAGATAACTGCAGGTAGGCAGTTACCTCTACCACAATATGTTTTTCCTTGTGTTCATAGTTGTGGACTAAAAAAACTTAGATTGAAACTTCATTTCGCGTGCTTCATGAATCTCCAATTCTTTTCTTATTGTTAACACTTTGCTGAACAATCTTGAGCATACTACAACAGAGAGAAGAAATAAGTGTTGGTGTGAAACTTAATAGATCTGACACCACTTTCCTAGACTAGCACATAGAGTCTCATGCATCTAATAAAAGGAAATAAGCGTGAATCTCTAGAAGAGTACTAAGCTAGAAATTGGTAGTAGCATATGTTTAAGATACAAATTACAAGATCAACATGAAGTTCTATAATTGTCTTCCAATATGATGATCTATCAAAAGAAGATTGAGCATTCTCACTGTACTTCCATTTTTTATGTTAGCTATATCAGTGAATGTTGCAATTTCACTGGTGACAAGGATACATTATGCATAATTTCAGGTGAAATGGAGTTGCAAGAACAGAAAATTCTGGACCCTGAAGAATTGTTGGAGCTTTGTACTCGCACTCATGAGAGCTGCCCAGGATTCAAAAAGTTTGAGTTTTCTCAGATTGCTGACGCTACTGACAGTTTCTCAGAGGATAAAAACGTTGGATACGGTGGTTTTGCTAAAGTTTACAAGGTATTTATAACCCAAAATAGGAAGGAACTAATTAAGTGAAATATATTGTATGCACTATCTTCCAATAAGCGATGCTTAATTTTAATAGTATACAGTTTAAGCTCTATTGTATTGGTAACCATTGCAGGGTCAGTTGCCTAATGGATCCATGATTGCTGTCAAAAGGATGGATGAACATGCTACAATGTTTGATTTCAGCAGCGAGTTTCTGCTTGTGAGGCTTCAGCATACCAATGTAATTAGATTGTTGGGGTGGTGTATCCATGGGAAAGAAAGGATTCTAGTGTATGACTTCATGCACAAGGGTAGCCTGCACCAGTTCATCTTTGGTACCTTTTCCCTAAGACTTGAGTTATTTTAACATTATGTTTTAACTTAGTTCCTTGAAGTTAAAATATTTTTACGCAAGGCAAGAACAACTCTAGTTTCACTTGATTCTTGGTTTGTTGTCATAGCTGATTTGAAGTTATTCTCATTGTGCAATTTGTAAACTGTAGTTTCATTTTAAACCAAAACACAATTTGTTCTTTGAACTTTTTGCAGACAAAAGAATGGGGACGTTGCTAGGCTGGTCCAAGCGACTCAATATAATTAAAGGGTTGGCTGCGGGACTTGTTTACCTTCACAAGCAGTCCATGTTATGGATTGTCCATAGGGATTTGAAACCCATGAACATCCTCTTAGATCATGACATGAACCCAAAGATTTCTGATTTCGGATCAGCAAGAACTCTGAGTTCAGATGTCGCAGAAGAGCGTACAAGCAGGGTTGTGGGAACTAGGTAACATATACACAATTTGAATTCTAGGGCTGTCAAACGATAGTGTTCCAATGTGTTGATATGATGTCACTCTTTTGGTATTTATATGAAGTGGTTACAAAGCTCCGGAGTACACATCTCGAGGTGTTTATTCACTTAAGACAGATGTTTTTAGCTTTGGGGTGATGGCTTTAGTGATCATCAGTGGGCGAAAGAACACCATACTGGAGCAGCAAGGAGATTGTGTTGGCGACCTCGTACGAGATGTGAGTAAACATCATTTCAATTGGGCCCCCATTTCAAAACGCTGAATATTTGTTGTCATCTACATAATAGTGCCAAAACTTATCCCGCATTTATGAGTTTGTATTTTCATTATAAAATCACTGTTGATGCTAAACAAATTGAAAAATATATTTTCAGGCATGGCAACTCTGGAATGATGGAAGGCTACATGAGCTTGTAGACCAAATCCTGGGCGATCGATTTGAACTTGCTGAGGTAATGCAATGCGCTCAAGTGGCGCTGCTCTGTGCTCAGGAGGAACCGGCAGATCGCCCCACCATGTCGGATGTTTTGGCGCTCTTGAACTTTGAAAGCCTAAGTTTGTTACCAGATCCTAAGCCGCCGTCTGAGCTGATTAAAGGAGGTGCTACTCGTGACAAGTTATCAACATGTGTTAGTCAATCGAGCAGGACCATAGACATAACCATCACAAGTTCAGCTACTGTGTCAACTAGAGTCCATATCATTGTAGATCCAGTCTCCAGAGACTAGAAATGTTAAAAGAATTAATATATAACAGAAAGTTGAAACGTGATGGGCATTCGTAAGTTCATCTAGAAATTTCATACGTTAAGAACATGTATTTCTTCAATATTATATGTGGTATATTATTTATAGCGTTATTAACATTTTTTGGATTTCGTCTATAACGACAATCGTCAACTACCGTCAACATGTGCCGTGAAACACCGTCGCACTCGCACCGGCACCACTCAACCTAAACATTCACCGCAGAGCCCTTGGACACCGCAACCACCATTTGCCACTGCCAGGATAGTTTTTCTGTTGTCGGAGAAGGCGATGAAGGACGAAGTTTGCTGAACTGAAGACTGAAAAAGTGAGGTGAAATCAGGTGTTGGGAAGGAAAGAAGTAGGAGTAGTATCAAAACAAAAAAACAAAAAACAAATAAGGAAATCCACAGAATTGCCACACGCCCCCTCCCACCCCCCCCCCCCCCCCCCGGCTCTAGTCAAGTTGTCAAAGTCGTCGCTTGTGGTCACACGTCACACCTCGCCTATATTTCGCCCGCCCCAATGGCGGCGACGTACGAGGGCCGCAGACGGAGGGGCACGCGGGGTGCACAGGAGGCACGAAGCGCCGATGGCGGGCTCAAGCGGCCTGTGGACCGTGCTCGGCCAGGCCTCGAGCGTGGCGCAGCTGGCGGGCGTGGACGCGCTCGGGCTGGTGTCCATGGTCGTGCAGGCCGCGCTGGCCGCGCGCCGCCACCGCGACGCGTGCCGGCGGCTGGCGCAGCACGTGGAGGTCGTCGGCGGCCTCCTGCGGGAGCTGGAGCTCGCCGAGCTGATGCGGCGGGAGGCCACGCGGCGGCCGCTCGAGCAGCTCCAGGGCGCGCTGCGGCGGTGCTACGTGCTCGTCACGGCGTGCCATCAGGACTGCGGGTACCTCCGCAGCCTGCTCGTCGGCTCCCGGATGGCCGAAGAGCTCCACGCCGCGGAGCAGGAGATCGACATGTTCATCCGCCTCGTCCCGCTCGTCGCTCTCGTCGACACTACCCATCATCGCCGGGTCAAGGTACGGGTGCTTAGGTTTTGTTGATCGCATCGCTAGCAGAAATTTCGGCGAGCCCTGGCTGTTCTAGGAATTCGGTTCAGTTAATTACAATGTTCGCTTAGCATATTTATGGAGAAACTCTTATTTGAATTTTTAGCTCTACTCTGATTTGAATTTTTAGCTCTTTTTTTGGCAATTGACCCAACTGATCCGTGAATGATAGCGTTTGAATTGGAACCCTTTAAAGTAGCAACTTTGTATGAGCTTTTTGTGGTACTGAAATCAATAGGCATTTAGAGTATGTGTATCAATAATATTTGCCTCTTTCATTATCTTTATCTGGCAGGCTGCAGAGCATGTGCCAAGTGTGGTTGCAAGCTGTTCTGACCTTCACACAAGGTTAGTTACCATTTGATACGCTTTTAAAAGAATAAAATGCCGTGACTGACTTTGCTGAGGGTGAATCATCAATGATATTGACAGAAATGGATTGTTGATCGTATTTGGTTGAGTACAACCGACAAGCAGCTGTGCTTTCTGAGTTGCTATGCTACAGTGTTGACTATGTCTTTGCTAGTTTTCTGTACAGTCTTCTGTAGGACTCATCACATACTGACCTTGTATAATGGAGGTTTTAAGAAACTTTTGTAGTACTTCATTCTACTGGTAAGGAATGGAAATAGCAGATTCTTATGAAATTCTAACATCTTTATTGATATAACAATATGAGTTTGAGTGTTTGACTAACTAAATTTCTATGAAACCCTGGTAACTATTAACAGGACCTAAATATGATGTAACCATGTGCCACCTGTACGTTCTATTTTACACATTACACTCAGTTGAAAAGTGTTATATGCAAAGTCAGTAGTCATATCTTGTATGGCACATATTTTTTGTTAGGATTGAACGGACTGTGAAAAATTGTCTATTTTGGCACATAATGATAAGATATGCCTATTTTCAGGATTTCGACAAGAGCTAAGGATTTCACTGAAATAATAGTTCGACGAACTACTGTACCCTGTGAAGTTGAGGGAAAAGTCTTACAAGGTTGGTGCTTAAACCATTTTACTATTGTTTTCATGTATGGGCATGTCAAAAGTAAAATCAGTGTCTCAGTGTTGTAGCTTTCGTGAGGTTTCATCTTTTTCTCAGCCATTTGTCAATATAACAACCTAATGCTTTTGCTTACAACTATATTGCGACTGACGAAATTTATGATATCATTTAATTATGCATGCATCCTAATTCAAAGTAAAATTGTTTACAATTAGAGTACCTGCTATGCTTAGGAATACCGTTTCACTCTCAATCTGAGGCGATCAGTCCATACTTCATCCAAACAAACACATTTATGGATCATACGATTCTTTAGGCTTAGTTTGGGTAACCTCGGATTGAAGGGGATTGGAGTGAATTGAGAGGGAAAACACACTCCAACCCCTCTCAATCCACTCCAATCCCCCTCTATCTAAGGTTATCCAAACTAGGCCTTACTAGACAAAAGTAGATAGCATCAGAAAATGCCATGTCAGTACTTCTATTTTCGTTTGTTCTCAGGATCTTTGTTCTTGAGGGGATTTAGTTCCTATAAATATATATACTGCATACCCTAGAAACCAGTCATTCTTGTAATAAAAGTACGCTCTGCATTTTTCATCTTGATTTTTATTTTTTAAAATGAGAAATATGTTTGTCGTAATCTGTCTTTGTGGTATGAAGATATTGCCCATGGTTCACGAAAAGTGCAGTTTCAAGAACAGAAAATTATGGATGTGGAAGAGTTGGTGAAACTTTGTACTCGTACTGAAGAGAGGTGCTCAGGATTCAGAAAATTTGATTTCTTTAAAATAGTGAATGGCACAGATGGTTTTTCAGAGGAAAGCATTCTTGGAAGGGGTGGATATGGTACAGTTTACAAGGTAAATATTTACAGAAACTTTAACATTGATTTGTTGTGATAATGCCGTCTAAACCCTATCACCGACCATTTCAGGGGCAGTTGAATGATGGAACGGTGGTTGCCATCAAAAGATTAGACGAAAATGCAACATTATTTGATTTCAATAGTGAACTGC
Organism: Paspalum vaginatum; assembly: GCA_030272315.1. Taxonomy (NCBI): domain Eukaryota; kingdom Viridiplantae; phylum Streptophyta; class Magnoliopsida; order Poales; family Poaceae; genus Paspalum; species Paspalum vaginatum. Next base: position 2,788,497 of record CM059021.1, on the reverse strand, counting down.
AGCTTACAAATCTTCAGCATATCGCTCTAATTAGGTTGCTGGGGTGGTGTGTACATGAAAAAGAAAGGATTCTAGTATATGAGTTCATGTGCCGTGGCAGTTTGGACGGAACTATACTTGGTAACTATAACTGTTTTCCTAGATGTGCCTTCTCAATGTTACGATAATATGTGCATGAAGTCATGAACCTTTAAAATCGTTAATCAAGTGAAAGACTACAAAACTAGAACAATTCCCAATTTTCTTTATACTTGGTCACTGCTTCCATATGATAGTGTGTACTTACAAAATTTCCTCATTTGATTTTAGACCGTTTGGGAACATTAAATCTTCATATTAACCGCATCTCTTTTTTATTTGTTTTGCAGACAAAACAAGAAGGGCATTGCTAGACTGGAATATGCGACTTCGGATAATTAAAGGAATAGCTGAGGGGCTTGTTTACATGCACAAGCAATCTCTTTCATGGATCATACATGGGGACTTGAAACCAAGCAACATCCTCTTAGATCATGACATGAGCCCAAAGATTGCTGATTTTGGATCAGCCAGAATACTGAGTTCAGATGTAGCAGAAAGGCAAACAAACAGGGTTGTGGGAACCAGGTAATAAGCACTGCACATGATATACTCATAGCACGTGGCATTGATTGTGTTCCAGTGTGTTAATTGCCACACTTATGGTATCTGTTTTCAGTGGTTACATGGCTCCAGAGTATGCATCTCGAGGTCATTATTCAGTCAAGACAGATGTGTTTAGCTTTGGGGTGCTGGCTCTTGTGACCATTAGTGGAGGAAGCAATATTATGCTGGAGAAGCAAGGGGACACTGTTGGGAGCCTCGTACGAGATGTGAGTTTACAACTGAAGCATGCATTTCAAGCATTGCCCATTTTTTTAATAGAGATGTTACCTACTATGCTGTGTTGATTTTTTTCCAACGGGCAGCAAGAGAGTTGCTGCAATATCCTGTGCTAATACTCCGCACATTTGCAATTAGGTTTACGCTACAGGTAATTGTTGATTGCTAAATGAATGTGAAAAATATTTCAGGCATGGCGATTGTGGAATGATGGACGGCTACATGAGCTTGTCGACTCAATGGTAATAAGTGATGGACATGAACTAGCTGAGATAGTGCGCTGTGCTCAGGTAGCGCTACTATGTGCACAAGAAGATCCAACAGATCGACCCACCATGTCAGATGTGCTTGCAATGCTGAACTTGCATACTGTAAGCTTACTGCCGAGCCCGAAGCAGCCGCGTGAGCTGAGTAACAGAGGCGCTACTGAGGAGAAGTTGTCGACACACTTTGGTCAATCAAGTAGGACAATAGACATAACCATCACGAGTTCAGCTCCAGTGTCAACTAGGGTCCACATCATTTTAGAGCCAGAGGCCTAATATAGAAATTTATGTTTGTTTAATTGTAGAAAGTTGAAATACGATCAAGCATTGCTGGTCACTCATGGGAATCAGATCCTCTGAAGTTACCCGAAACAACCTTCCTCTGCAGTTGCTTGGTCCGTGCGTCCATTGCTCATCCAACGGCCACCGGATCCGACCAGCTACCTCGCGTCGTATGACTGCTTGGCCCAAATATGGCCCACACGCGGAAGGACTCCGCTGCTGCGTGCACGCCGCCGCCCGCCGTCGCAGCCGTGGCCTCCGCCGTCGAGCTCCTGACGACGCGCGAGCCGTGGCCTCCGCTTGCCGAGCTCCCTCTACCCCGTGCACGTCACCGTAGCCGCTGTCTACGCTGCTGCGCTTCTGCCGAGCTCCCGCCTCCGCGTGCGCGCCGCCGCCGCCATGTGCGTCGCTGCAGTCGTGGCCTCCGCTGTCGAGCTCCTTGGGCTACGAACTCGCCAGCCGGAGGCGGTGCCAAGGCCATCTGCCACATCTCAATCTTGAGGGAGGTGGTACGATCCAGGCAGGGCTGGTTGACAGTGCCCTTCCCCTCCCATTCCAATCCACTGACGGTGAGCTTCTTGGGCGCCACCGGCGCGCCGGCGCGAGGAGACGCGATCAGACGTCACTTGTTCTTTAACGCCTACTTCGAGAAGGTTCAGCGCGGGGTCGGAAGGAGAAGTTGTCGACACGCTTTGGTCAATCAAACAGGACAATAGACATAACCATCACTAGTTCAGCTCAATGACAACTCGCGTTCGCATCATCTTAGAGACAGAGGCCTAATATGAAAAAAGATAGCATTTTTTATAGTAGAAAGTTGGAAGATGACCAAGGGATTAGAAACTTGGAATTGACTTTTAGTTAATCAAGCACATTCCGAATGTATTACAGTCCATCTTACATAGTTCTGAAATTTGCTTCAGCCAATCTTGTGTAATCTTATAGCTGAAGTCTTTGTGGGAAAAGGTAAAAAAAGATCTGGAGCTAGTCATTTTGGACCACAGACACAAATGAATTTGACGAGAGATATTTTATTGATGAGTCAACGGAATTTGTTGTTTAGACCAACTCTTTCCCTTCTATAGTTCTATCCTGTTGTTTTTTTTTTCTACTGTCCTTCTATCGAATTGTTGCCGCGTCTTCATAGCTTCGTCCTGACATTAACGCATAACGGGCTACTACTTTCTGCTTATCTCCTACAGTAATAAATAAAGTTTCGACGTCGATGCACATCTTGTCTTGCAATTTCTGACCGCTGGAAATAAAGACTCTCAGACTCCCGTTGCCCCATAATCGCCTTTGCTTGACTTTTGATAAACACGTCATATACGTTCCGTGGTTCCACCTGTCCAAATGTGTGTTCAAGAGAGTCGATCGCATCTGTCGCGATTTCCTTTGGAATAGAGCCCAAGAAGCCATGCAGGTCAAAACAGCGGGGCGGAGAACCGAGCGTGGCTTGGCCCTGTTTGGATTCGTTTTTGTGGATCTCGATTATTTTGTGAGTAAGATTACCTCACAATCTGTTCACCGGAGAATCCGTTATCCAGATAATCTTAGGGCTAGATTGGTTTCCTTCCCACCGGAGCTTGGCTCGCATCACACAACCAGGCCCCTGCCGGCCATGTTCTGCGCATGCAAGTAGCCTGTGTTTGCTTGCTTGGTTGGCGCTGACCTGGCTGGTGGAGAAAGCGTTTGGTTTGAGAAAAAATAGAAGGACTGTCCTCTTGTCACCTCACGTTCAGCTCAGTGTACTGTCCACTCGCATCTCGCCGGCCAGGCTCCACGGAAACGAGATTTTTTCTCGTATCCCGCCGGCCATGCTGAAGGGTGCCTCGTGCACCGGGAGGGCCAAGCCCAAGAGGCTATCTAGGGAACCAAACACTGATCTGTTGCATCCCACGGGCCTGGTTGAGCAATATACAGGCAACCAATCAGGCCCTTAGCGTTTGGCAATCTTGCTTATTCACGGCCGCCTACGGCCGACCCCGTCCCCTCCCGTTCCACCATGTCGCCGCCTTCGCCCAATCCCATCTGCTCCCCCTCTACCCTGGCCGGGGCGAATCCAACTCGTCCCCGGCGGCGGACGAGGAGCGTCGCGAGCGGGAGGAGGCGACGCCGCGGGCGGAGGCATCAGTGGGAGGAGGCGACGCTGCGAGCAGTGGCGTCGGTGGCAGGAGGAGCCGCTGGCCGCCGTGACGGGCCAGGAGGAGGCGATGGGGCTAGAGGATCCACCGCCGAAGGCGACGGGGCGGGCAGATCCACCGGCGGGAGGAGGCGATGGCGTCAGGCGGAGGCAACGAAGCGAGGGCGGGGGTGGGGAATAATCGAGCGGCATTGGGCGAGAGGCCGCCCCCGAGCTGCGTACGAGAAAAGCGAGATTTGCACTGCGGGAGGATTCCGGGCGAAGCGTGCGGCCGGGAGAAGCGAGGATGAATTGACGCGTTTGGGTGGGACGGCGGCGGCGGGAGACCGAGAAGCCGCTTTTAATTGTAACCTTGGTCTGCCGTAGCACAGCTAGCTCGCCTGGGTTCGATCCCCGTCGGGGACGACCCGCGCGTCTCACCGGAGAAAATTCCCTACAGGAGAACTGAACGTGTGTGTATAGATGTGATGTGTGTTAGGGTATGAATTACTCAGTATGCGAGTTCTGGGACTATCCAGACAGTCTCATCTATATTTGAACGCATGGTCAACGTAGGTGCTCAAACTGAATTTTTAAATGACGTACCAGTGTTCAGTGTTGCGGTGCAGTTAAAAAAAACAGCGGGGCTCAGTCTGGGAAACTGGGATTCCAGACTCCAGAGGCAGCGAAGGTGACTACTAGCATTAATGGCTCAAATGGTCGTACACCACACACAAGCGCGAGCCTCTGTCAGTCAGGCTAAAATGGGATAAAAAAATTTGTTTACGCATTGGACATAAAATAAAAAATATTATTTGCGTATTGTATACAATATAAATGTACTAGTTGATGATATTGGTCTCAGCAGTGCTGTTGCGCAGTGCAGCAGCATGGTTCAACAGGAACTGTTCCGCCGTCTCTGTACCAGCGTCAGGCTAAAACTACTGACGGTGTTCCGATATAATGACTTTAAAATTAAATACGGTATTGTCACAGTACTGTTCTGCATCATAGATAAAAAAAATTTTTGAAACGGTGACGAGACAGGGGCCCGATTTTAGGCTCCCAATCGGCGATGGGCAGTGAGCAATATTCATAATATTCTGGCACGACCTCTGGTCGATTGGCAGAGCGCGCCTATAGAAATTGCACCTCTGTCACTCTGTGTAATAATCTGAGATCGGCACTGAGCAGTGAGCAATCATCTGAGATGCCATTGATCAGAGATAAAAAACAATACTTTAATACCAGGGGTGTAATAGTATCCGTTGTGTCAAAAGTTCTCTCTTTTTTTTTTCATGAATTAGTCTCTACACTAAATCTGAATACCCCATACAAATTAAATTTCTAACCAAGTCAGGTCTGTGTTGCGCACATATGAACAAACCAGATTGCAGTGACAATCACTCAATAAGCAACCATTGATCAACAGCAATGACATCTGCCATTTGGGAAATAAAGCATACTGAGAAGATCATTAATTCCTATGAACAGCATCAAACTAAAACAAGAGCACCGTTGCCAAAAAATATAACCAGAGCACCTAGCATGACCAACGAAACAATGACCCAGAATTTAACTGTGTTTGAATGCAAAACTTTAATAGTAGGCCGAATTAAACCCTGAAATTCACCCGAAATTTTCTGACAAACAGTAATAGTTCAAATGCATCCGAATTTTTTTTTAACTGCTATAGTAGAACAAATTTGATCCTGAAATTTTATATATAGATGGGGTAGGCCGAGATGTACATTCATTTTTTTCTGAATTTTTTGAAATTTTTTCTAATAGGATCACACGGTGATTGCACCAAAACTTTGTTTGCACTGGATATGTTCCCCTGTTTAAAGGAACAGGGTGGCAAAACCTATCCTGCATAAGTTACACAATCTCCCCCTCGATGATATGGCTGTTATTAAAATTCCGCCGCCCCAACAATCGAATCTATTTAAATCCTGCACTCTCAGTTGGCAGTAGTATAAATTTATTTTTTTATCTGAACATTTGTTTTGAAAAAAAAAGAAAAAAATCGTGGTGCCCTCACGTTCGTCGTCATTGTTTGGGTACTCAAGAAAGGCCCAAGAGGCCGGACGGCCAGCCCGTTGCTGTAATGGAGTCCACCACGGAGAGGACATGCACCGCAGCTAGGACGGACTCGTCTAAAAAAAAAACGGCTTTTTTTTTCAATTTGGTTTTTTATAGAAACTTTTTTCACCGTTAAATTTTTAACAAAATTTATTTTAAAAATGAACTCAAAGCTCGGCGCTTTGCTGTAAAACGCCGAGCTATAATGAGTTAGCGCTATCTGACACAACGCAATCTTGCCGCGCAGCGCCGATGTGGCCGCAATGCCAAAGCTAGGCGCTACGTGAATTCACGCCGAGGTTAGATACCTCCACGTTGCATGAATTCACGCCGAGCTGTGTTAACAGAACGTGTAAAAATTAAAATAAAAGCACCTCGGCGTGCGGGCATGTGACGCCGAGCCTAAACAACTTGGCGCGGCAGCACCCCACGCCGAGCTTGCTACAGTACAAGCTAGCAAGCAATACAAGTACCAAATGACTACGTGTTGACAATTTTGTGATTTTTATAGATAAATAAATATAGATCCGATCGATATGAAATTAAATTGATTTGATTTGTGTTGTCGTCATCTATGTGATAAAAATATATGTACTCATAAAATGTTTGTTGAAGTTTCTAGAAATAATTATGATTAATGTATGTATTTTTAACTCATACAAATAAATATATATCGACTAATGTGTGATAGGCTTGACTGAACTCATAGTGTTGTCCTCTATAGGCTAAAAGTATATGAGCCCGTATGATGTATTTAATATTATTGAATAGCTTACACAAACTGTTGCTTGTGTGAGTCATTTCTAAAAAAACGATGCTGCTGCTTCTCTTAAAACAGTTCTCTCGTCTTATGGGCTCTTACATTTTTAGCCAACAGAGGACAGCACTATGAATTTAATCAAGCATTCACATATCAATATTTATTTGTAGAGGCTTGTTACAATGATTGAAAAGTACCATCGGTATTTTTCAAAAAATCGGTAAGTACTGTTAGTTCTTATAGGGTAGTATTTTGGTTTGAAGTTTCTATTATCAAATAAAAATTATTCATTTGAAAAACAAAAAAAATATTTTGGTACTGGTCCCACCTCCATTTGGTACTGGTCCCATCTCTATTTGGTACTGGTCCCATCTCATTTGGTATTTTCCTATTAATTAGTATTTTTTATTAGTATTTTCTATTTTCAAACCATTAGATCTTATGGAATGGAGGGTTCATATTAATACCAATCATTATAAAAGTTGTATTATTTGTATGAGTTAAAATGCATACATAAATCATAATTATTTATTTTTTTATAATAGAAACGGAGTTTCTGGCTTCATCTCACACTAAAAGATAATCAGACCGAGCTTGTTACAACACACGCACAACCAATATGTAACTTACAAAGTTAACTAATAGGAAAGGAAATCCTAGCTACATAGGGCCAACATATTTATTTGTATAAGTTAAAAATGCATACATAAATTAAAATTATTTCTAAAAACTTGAACACTTATATGAGTACATATATTTTTATCACGTAGATGACAACAATACAAATCGAATCAACTTGGTTTCATATCAATCAGATCTATATTTATTTATCTATAAAATTCATAAAATTGTCAACACTCAGTCATTTGGTACTTGTATTGCTTGCTAGCTTGTACTGTAGCACGCAAAGGAGCTCGCCTTGGGGTTAGAGATGGCAATGGGTACCCGAAACCCGAATACCCGACGGGTTTTACCCGATATAAAGGCGGGTATGGAATGACTTCTCCACCCGCGGGTACGTTAATGGGCACAATCTTATATCCGTCGGGTACGCGGGTGCGGGTACGGGTGCATACTACCCATACCCGCGTACCCATGGGTAATTTATACCCGGTTCAACCATACATTTATTCTACATAATTAAGCATACATAAGTGTATATTAGGCAAAAATATGGTTAACTTGCGTGTTTCAATACCATTTATTGTTGTCTTCAATTTATTTACTCATATTTAGTGCTTTATATTTTTAATTATGCCATTTTTAATTATATTTGTGCTATTTAAATATGTGCATAGTGGGTATTTAATCGGGTATGGATTACCCGACGGGTTTTTTTACCCACGCGGGTACGGGTACGGGTAAAAATTCATACCCGCGACCGGGTATGGGTATTGTAGCGGGTAAGTTTTTTGCTCGCGGGTACGGGTATGGAACTGTAATACCCGACGGGTACGTACCCGTTGCCATCCCTACTTGGGGTGCTGCAGCGCCAAACTGTTAACATAGCTCGGCGTGAATTCATCCAACGCCGAGGTTAGCTCACCTCGGCGTGAATTCACGTGGCGCGGAGTTTCGACACTGCGGCGAAGATCGGCGTTACGTCAGATAGCACCGAAATCTTATATCTCGGCGTTTTGTAATAGAGCACTGAGCTTTGGTCTATTTTTAAAATAAGTTTAATCAAAGATCAGTTGTGGAAATTTTTTTTTAAAGACCAAATTGAAAAAAAAACCACGGACGGACGACCCCTGAGTCCTGACCCCTCGACAACAACGCCTGAACGCCATCCGCCCATCAGAGATCAGACTCGAGGAAGCAAGCAACCGCGCCAAAACCCTAGCCGATGCCTCTTCCTCCTCCAGATTGTGCCGGCCTTGCGGTGGCCTTGGCGCCGGGCTCTCCATCCTGGACTCCTCGGCGGAATGCTGCCTTTGCGCTTCCCACCACTCAGGTACCCACCAGTTCGATCCATCCACCTACGATGCCTGCAATTCGCTGCCCGACGACTACCTAGTTCCGACGAGATCCATCTATCGTCTATCACCGAATTAACCAGTAGGGGGCCACGATTAATCTGTTTCCATACTAGCAACAAATTATACGATGCGCCATGAGCTTGTTCCCCAGATAGGGGATTAGGGGTTTGATGCAAATATGCAAGGGATTCTGTAATTTGATCCAGTAATGGTGAATACTGCCACTTAAATATGCACAATAAGTACCGGATTGCAGAGGAGGGCCTATCTCAGAGATGTATACTGAATTGAATTTGTTAATTTTGCTTGATAGAAACTTGTGATAATCGGTTTTTACTCAAGCAATATATCAGTGTATATTTTCTAAATCGTACTGTTGTTAAAACATTTCCAAAAACAAGTCTAGGTATATAGATTTCATATATTCAAGGATTAGACATACAACTGGTCAAACTTTTGAAAGTTTGATTGTTTATGTCTTCTAATAACACATGACTATATATTATTAGCCAATTGCAGCCATGCTGCCTTGCTCGTTAACATCCACTAACATGCATGGATAGCTGTTTTAGCTTATGCATTATCATCTCAACTATATTTCTCTAATTAATCACAGCAGGGTGGATCTGGCAATGGAGCTAAAGCTGATGTTGCTAGGACGACAAAGGTGTAGGTTGATCATTTGTTGGCAAAATTAGCAAAAGAGGGAGTGGAGATAGACGACAAGATAGCTAGTGTTGTTGCTGACAGGATAGCTAGAATTAGAGCTGAAGCAACGAGGTCATTTGAGGCGCTTCAATATATTTGACTTTTACTCAAACGAATCGATCCTAACATATATCCGTGCATAGTGCACACGCTTTTGATAGGAAGAACACTGAGTCAATGTGGTTCGATCATGTGGCTATGATACTTATTGCTGTTGGATCTGCTGCTCTTGGTTTCCTCATGGGAGCGGAATTGCTCCTTATTAAGAAATTGGGACGAGGACAATACGTGATGAGTTAAATATCCTAAGGAATGTGGTTGCACCCCATTTGGGGAATGTAAAACCAAGTACTCCCTTCATTTTTTTATTTGACGCTTTTAGATAAAAAATGAACTACAATGCGACAAATATTTAAGAACGGGGTAGTAGGTACTCTTCGTAAAACACTGTTGGCTAACTATGGTATGCAAAACTTTATTTATGATTTTCATGCTGCACTGTGGTTGCATAATGTTACTCTTATTTAATCACACAACGTCTCTGTTCTACGCTCTGGGGAGCAGGTGCTATGGTAACTTGGTACCTACAGCAGGTTAGTTAGTGTTTGGTAATTGGATCTGTTGTATGTGGTGATTATCCATGGATGCTCCGCTGGGGGATAATTATGGAATAATTCTCCCGTTGGTACCACTCGGGTGTGGTGTTTCTGGTCTTCAGACCGCTGTTGTTTTTTCTGAACTCTCCTTAATGGAGCTCCTGCCGTTTTTGTTCAAAAAAAATGGAGTAATCCATGGAGTGACCGTGGAGAGATGAGTTAGCTTTGGACAATTGAAGATGAGTAGCTCCCGGAGTGAAACAAGGTTGCAAAATCCCTCTGTCAATGATGCTAACTCAAGGCAGTTAGTCAATTGTAGATATAGAAGACAAGACCAACCACAAAACCCATCTTCCAGTAAATATGTTTGCTTTGATGTTAGAACCAATCTCGTAAGGTTGATATGTCTATGCACATCTCTGGGTCCAATGGTCCGACACCACACACCAGCAAGCCTCGGTCAGTCAGCAGTGCCGTTGCGCCGACAGTGAGCAATATTCTGGCACGATCCCTCGTTGATTGCCTTGGCAGAGCGCCTATAGAAACTGCACCTCTGTGTAATAATCTGAGATCAGCACTGGGCGGTGAGCAATAATCGGAGATGCCAACGATATTTAAATATTCAGGGGTGTGATAATATCCATTCTCTGTCAAAAGTTATCTTTTTTCTGAATTAGTCTCTCTACTAAATCTGAATACCCCGTACAAATTAAATTTCTAACAAGTCAGGTCCGTATTGCGCACACTACAGGAAAACAGATTGCAGTGACAATCACTCAATAAGCAACCATTAATTAACAGTAATGACATTTGGGAAAGCACACCGAGAAGATAATTCCTGTGAACAGCATCAAACTGAAACAACAGCACTTTTATCCACAAAAAAAAAAAAAAACAGAGCATGCCTAGTGTGACCAACGGAACAATGGCCTAGAATTTAACGGCGTTCAAAGAAGCAGGATGGCAAAACCTATCATGCAGAAGTTACAAAATCACCACCGGAATAACCAGATGATATGGTGGTTTTCCAGTTGGCGCTATCTAAATCCTGCGCTCTCAGTTGGCAGTGTTACAAAAATACATACTTCACTAATAAAATCTCTAAAATTAATTCCTAAAACATATACTACACGAATTATGAATAAACCACACAAAGAAAACTATACCGTGTAAAAGCTCCACTGCAATCCCATTATTATGCATTGATTAAATATGATGTCCCCAGTAGAAATAAACGACTCCAGAAACTAAAAGCTCCATTGAAGATCAAAATTTTTATGTACTACCTTAGAAGGGGAGTGATATTGACAAAGGATAATCTTGCCAACCACAACTGGCAAGGTAGCAAAAACGTGTTGCTTTTATCATGAATTCGTCAGATGGAGACAATTAAAATATAGAAAATAAAACATATTCTTCTCCTTTGAAGGTTATCATGCTGTCTCCCAAACTAGGAAGAAGCTGGAAAAAAATTCAAGAACTTATATCAATTCGATGAATATGCTTGGATTTAATGATAGATATTCCATTTAGAAAAAAAAATCAAGCTTTTTAACTTGGATTCCTTCCATCTCTATTTTTAATGTGGGATTAAAAATTCACAGCATCCCTCATGCATGGATAAATCTTTGATATTTGTTTTGGTTTAATTGCAAATCAAATTTTGTTTGTTTATGGATTCTAGCAGGACTATGTACTGCTAGCCAATTTCAGCCGTGCTCTCTCGCTGTTTTAGCTTATGCAGTACCGCCATCTCAACTATATTTCTCTCATTAATCCTAGCAGGGTGGATCTGGCAATGGATCTAAAGATGATATTGCTAGGAAGATGGATGATGGTGACGTTGAACATCTGTTGGCAAATTTGGAAAAAGTGGGAGTTGAGATAGATGGCAAGGTAGCTAGCTAGTGTTATCGATGATGAGGTAGCTAATAAAATTAAAGCTGAGGCTGCGAGGTAATTAATTGGAGGTGCTTCAACTTATTTGTTTTTTTACTCAAACGAAACGATCATTACATCCATAATGCACTCTATGCACGTCCTTTTTGTAGGGAGAACATAAAAAAAATGTGCTAATAAGGACAGGGATTATGGCGATGTTCAGTGTTGCATCTGGTGCTTTTGGTTACTTCGTGGGAATAGACTGGTGTGAACAATCCTTATATAAAGCAATGGACAGGAATTTCTTTTTTGGGGCTCATTATGTTCCTGGTATGTAAAACCAAAGTAGGTAATCTTGGTAAAACATTGTTGGCTAACTATATTAGATTGTGTTTTCCAATAATTGACACAATGCTGTTGGTCTAAGCTGCATGCATGGAGCAGGTGCTCGTCGATCGGTTAAGCAGTGTATCTATGGATCGGATTTAGGATTTGTGGCTTCACTTGCATAAATTGTTTACGGAAATCATGCGTTTTCAGCGGTGCCGTATATTTGTTGAACACGAGTGGCAGGGCAGGCTGAATTTGTTCAGGCTAGGCCGCTGCAGTCTACATTGCCTGTATGTTACTACCTTGATGGCCGCCGTGGTGATGACCACCGCAGAAACCACCCTACTTTTTTTCTTTGATCTAACTCAGCTCGCGCCGGTGGCTCTGGTTTCAGAGTGATCCAAGTAGCCTAGAGCACGAGGCTTAACTGTTTGCTGCGTTTGAAGAAGCACGATGGCAAAACCTATCCTACAGACAATCGCCCCGGATGATATTGACGCTACTTAAATCAGTTGGCAGTATTATAAATTTGTGATTTTTTTTGTCCGAACAACTATTATATTTTGAAAAAAAAGGAAAACAATCGTTCGTCGTCGTCGTTCGGCTGGTCATCACGCAGGCGGCACAGGCCCAATAGGCCGGACGGCCGGCCCATTGCTGTAAATTGTACTAATAGAGTCCACCAAGACGACATGCACATGCACGGCAGCTAGGGCCCTTCGTCAATCGCAAACAAGAAAGATGAAACCGCACCCAAACCTAGCCGACGCCCCCTCCTCCAGACTCTTCGTTCCGGCGTTTCGCTGCCGACTGCCATGTCGCTGCGCTCTCCCTCCAGGACTCGTCGGCGGGTTGCGGACTCTCCGCCTCCCACCTCTCAGGTACCCAGTTCGATCCATCCACCTACGATGCCTGCAATTCGATCGCTGCACGACGACTACCTAGTTCTGACGAGATCCGTCGTCTATCATCCCGTTAACCAGCAGGCCCCGATCAATCTGTTTCTTTACTAGCAACAAAAATACACGATGCGCCATGAGCTTGTTCCCCGGAGAATAACAAAATACAGGGGATTGGGGGAATGAGGGTTTGATGCAATTTCCTGGCTCATACCGTACCTCTGTTAGCAGAGGGGTTCTCTCGAATTTTACCCAATAATGGTGAATATTGCCACTTAATATACACACCGGATTGTGATAATCGGTTTTTACTGAAGCACCTTTGTAGTGGGTGGAGGGGCCATGTTTTTTACTGAAGAAATTTCATACGGTCAATCTAACGGTTGAACCTATACTTTTTAAAGTTTCGTTGTACATATATAACAGGACTATATAATCTTAGCCAATTGCAGCCATGCTCCCTCGTTAGCATCCATGAACTGTTTTAACTGACGCATTACCATCTCAACTATGATTCTCTAATTAATAATCCTGCCAGGGTGGATCCAGCAACGGAGCGAAAGCTGCTGCTGCTAGGAAGATAGAGGAGGAGGTTGAACATCTGTTGGCAAAATTAGAAAAAGAGGGAGTGGAGATAAATGACAAGATAGCTAGTATTATCGATAAGGAGGAAGCTAGAATTGAAGCTGAAGTTGTGAGGTAAGTTATTGGAGGTTCTTTAACTTATTTGATTTTTACTCAAATGAAAATATCATGCCATTGATGCATTACGTGCACATATATACATTTTTGGCAGGAAGAACGAAAACAATGAGGTAAAAAGGACAGGGATTATGTGCGTGCTCAGCTTTGCATCTGCTGCTGTTGGTTGCTTACTTGGAATGGAACGGTGTGAACGATCCTTCTATCAAGCAGTGGCCATGAAAATCGTTTTTGGTGAATAGACTAGGCGTTGCCGATTCAGTGTTTTTCTGGTATGTAAAACCAAGTAGGTAATACTGATAAAACATTGCTGGCTAACTATGGTATATGTAAAACTTATTTAAACTAGGCAGGTGCTCGATCGGTTAATTAGTGTATATATGGATTGGATTCCCTGATGTGATCATTCATGGTATGACATTGAACGGAATGGTGATTTAGGATTTGTGGCTTCACTTGCATAAATTGTTTGTGGAAATCATGCATTTCCAGCATTGTTGTATAAAACACTCTAAACTGGGAAGCTCTTGGGCTGCAAGCTACTGACCTTTCCCACCTGGAAGAGCCTTTTGCTGAAGAAGAGGTGCTAGCTGCAATTAACGACCTTCATACAGAGAAGGCGCCGGGCCCAGATGGTTTTATTGGGGGTTTCTTTCAGTCTGCGTGAGAAATCATCAAAGGAGACTTGATGCTAGCTGTGAACTACTTCTTCATGATGCATGATCAGCACTTTAATAAACTCAATTCTGCTCACATCTGCTTGATTCCAAAAAATGACGAGGCTGCTCATATTTCTGAGTTTAGGCCGATTAGTCTCACACAGCATAGCAAAAATAATTTCTAAGTTGATGGCAAACCGGTTGGCTCCTTGTCTTTATCAACTTGTCTCCAAGAGTCGGAGCGCATTCATTAGAAAGAGGAGCATCCATGATAACTTCGTGTTCACGCAGAACTTACTTAAGGCACTTCACAGAGCTAAACTTCCTACCTTGTTCCTGAAGTTGGACATTGCAAAAGCTTTTGACAGTGTCAGATAGGATTACCTTCTCGAGGTGTTGCATCAGTTGGGTTTTGGTAACAGGTGGAAGGCCTGGGTCTCCATCCTTCTTAGATCAGCCAGCTCGGCAGTCCTAATTAATGGGGTCAGAGGCAATTTCTTTTATCATGTTAGGGGTTTGAGGCAGGGAGATCCCCTGTCTCCTTTGCTGTTTATTTTAGCAATTGATCCCATCCAAAAGTTGTTCTCCATTGCTTCCCGGGAAGGTACTCTAAGCCCTATCCTTTATCAGTCAGCCAGGTTGAGTGTCAGCCTTTATGCAGATGATGCAGCCATCTTCTTAAACCCGGTTAGAGAAGAAGTTCAAGTCACCTCGCAGATCCTTGCTGCTTTCAGTGAAGCTTCTGGTTTAAATGTCAATTTAAACAAGTGTGCGGTTTATCCGATTTGTTGTGAGTCCTTGCAACTAGAGGATATCATGCGGCCTTTTCCATGTGAAATCAAATCTTTCCCGTGCAAGTATCTTGGTCTACCTCTGAGTTGTAGGCCATTGTGTAGAGTGGATTTTCTGCCTTTGCTGGATAAGCTGGCCGGGAAGCTGTCGGCTTGGAAAGGAAAATTGCTTGGCAAAGCTGGGAGGCTCACCTTGGTGAACTCCGTGCTTTCGGCCATCCCAGTCCACTTCATCACGGTTTTTCCTTTGAAGAAGTGGGTTATCAAAAAGGTTGACAAAATCATGAGGTCTTTCCTATGAAGAGGTTCTGATAATGCAAATGGTGGGCACTGCCTGGTGAACTGGACCAAGGCTGCAAGGCCAAAATCGTTGGGCGGACTGGGTATTCTCGATCTGGACCGTTTTAGTCGTGCTTTACGAATCCGGTGGTTGTGGTACAATTGGACTGATTCTAATAGGCCATGGGCCGGCACTTTGATGCCTTGTGACAAGACCGACGCAGCTCTCTTCCGTGCTTCAACAGTTGTGACAGTTGGCAATGGCCTGAAAGCTAGTTTTTGGCATGACTCGTGGCTCTCTGGCAAGGCACCGATGGACATTGCCCCAAGTCTGTATCCTCTAGCTTGGCGGAAAAATAAAACTGTGGCAGAGCAGCTTGTAAATCTCAACTGGACTCGAGGTCTTTGGAGGATGGATTATGTGCAGCAATTAAATGAGTTCATTTCCCTTTGGAATCACCTTGAAGGAGTCCAGCTCAACGATCAGGCTGATAGTATCCGATGGATTTGGACTGATAGTGGAGTGTACTTTTCCAAATCGGCTTATCTAGCACAATTTAAGGGGTCCTACAGCTCTTTCAAGGCAAACTTTGTTTGGAAGGCTCATGCGGAAGGAAAACACAAATTCTTCGCTTGGCTGCTCATATAAGCAAAGATTCTTACAGCTGATAAACTCATTGAAAGAAATTGGCCTTGCAACCCAGTGTGTGTGCTTTGTAATCAAGAACCAGAGACTGCCTTGCATATCTGTGCGAAATGCCCTTTCGCATTAGAAGTATGGGAGAAGGTCAGATCCTGGACAAACGATCTAATTATGCCGCCGATCCCGGACTTGCAGAGTATTGAGGCTTGGTGGACTCTTGCCCTCCAAAACAAATCAAAAGAGGAACGAAGAACAATCGCCGGCATCCTAATGTACTTCACTTGGAATATTTGAAAGGAAAGAAATAGCCGAATTTTTGAGGGTATTTCTAAGTCTGCTCTCTCGATCTGTTACTTGGCTAAAGAAGAGATGGAGCTGAGGCGAGTTGCGGTTGGCCATCCATGTTTACTTTGATCTTCTGTTATTGTTTGGTATTGTGTTTGAGTCATCATCTTTTATGTAATATCAACTGTGTAATGACTGATTCTTTTCCTCCTTTTAAATAAAATAGCAGAGCTCCTGCATTTAGTTTTCAAAAAAATATTTGTTGGATAAGAGCGGCATGACAAGCTCACTTTTGTCAAGCTAGGCCGCTGTCCACGTTACCTGTATGTTACCTTGATGGCCGCCGTGCCCTGCATGTACACCTATCTGTTGATGGCCGCGGTGGGTGATGAGCCTGTATGTATACCTGTCTGTTGATGACAATGTTTTGGTCTGATAGTGGCAGTTTGAAGAAGCAGGATGGCAAGGCAAAACCTACCCTACAGAAGTTACACAATCGCCCCGGATGATATTGACGCTACTTAAATCCTGCACCTTCTTCATCAGTTGGCAGTAGTATAAATTTGTGGTTTTTATCCGAACAATTATTTACGTTCGTCGTCGTCGTTGGGCTGGTCGTCACGGGTATACGTGCACATGTACAGACGTGTGCAACGTTGGGTCGGATCGCGGGTTATAGAACAGCCTGCACGGGTCTAACGTCTGGTCGGGTTGATCGAGGGTTGCGTTTTTTCAGATTAGGATCAGTTTTTGAATAAAAAAAATCTTGATCTATGCCCAACCTGTTCATTGTTGCTGTTCAAAAAATACCCAGAGATTTATGCACAGCAGGGCCAGGGCACCCTCGTATTAATGTAGCAAACAAGAAACCGCGCCCAAACCCTAGCCGAGCTGACGCCACCTCCTCCAGGTTCTTTCGGCGTTTCGCTGCCAACCGCCATGGCGCTGCGCTCTCCCTCCAGCACTCCTCGGCGCGTTGCGGACTCTCCGCCTCCCACCTCTCAGGTACCCAGTTCGATCCATCAACCTACGATTCCTGCGATTCGCTGCTCGACTACCTAGTTCTGACGAGATCCATCGTCTATCACCAAATTAACTAGTAGGCCCCGATCAACCTGTTTCTGTACTAGCAGCAAATTACGCGATGCGCCATGAGCTTGTTCCCCGGCGAATAACAAAGCCAGGGGATTAGGGGTTTGTTGCAATTTCCTGGCTCATACCTCTGTTAGCAGATCGGATTCTCTAATTTGACCCAGTAGTGTTGAATACTTCCACTTAAATATGCACACTGGATTGTGGTAATCGGTTTTTACTGAAGCACTTTTTAGTGGGTGGAGGGGCCATGGTTTTTACTGAAGAAATTTCATACGGTAAATCTTGAACATATGAGTGGTCAGACTTTTGAAATTTTCGTTGTATATGTATCCTAACAGGACTATATAATTTTAGCCAATTGCAGCCATGAACTGTTTTTAACTCACGCACTACCATCTCAACTATGATTCTCTAATTAATCCTACCAGGCTGGAGCGAAAGCTGATGCTGCTTGGAAGATGGAGGAGGAGGTTGAACATCTGTTGGCAAAATTAGAGAAAGAGGGAGTGGAGATAGATGACAAGATAGCTAGCTAGAATTGAAGCTGAAGTTGTGAGGTAAGTTATTGGAGGTTCTTTAACTTATTTGATTTTTACTCAAATGAAACTATCATGCTATTGATGCATTATGTTCACATACATTTGGCAGGAAGAACAAAAACAATGAGCTAAAAAGGTTAGGGATGATTATGGGGATGCTCAGCTTTGCATCTGCTGCTGTTGGGGCCTTACTTGGAATGGACCGCTGTGAACGATCCTTCTATCAGGGAGTGGCCACGAAAATCGTTTTTGGTGAATAGACTAGGCATTGCCGGTCCAGTGTTTTTCTTCTGGTATATAAAACCAAGTAGGTAATTTTGGCAAAACATTGCTGGCTAACAATGGTATGTTTTTTTTTTTGAACTGTAAATTGCAGGTGTTCTGCCTCGCATTATAGAGGAGAAGCTTCAAAGTACAAGCCTCGGCCCCTCAGGGGCGACAGGAAAAGAAAAAAGGCCAAGTCCTAGGTGACCAGCACCAGCAAGAAAACACCAAGGTAAATGCTGATACGCCAAGGGGGTATTTGGATAATAGGAAATGGAGATTAGGATAAGATATGAGGGATGGGATAAGTGTTATACCATATTTGGATATAGGGATAGGGATATAATGTGATTGTGGGATAGGATATCCCTATCCCTATCCTTATCCCGGTGCCATCCAAACGTACATGCACACGCACAGCTAGGGCCCCTCCCTCGCCAATCGGAAACAAGAAATAAGAAACCGCACCAGAACCCTAGTCGACACCCGGCCCCCTCCTCCAGATTCTTTGTTCCGGCGTTTCGCTGCCATGGCGCTGCGCTCTTCCTCCAGGACTCCTCGGCGGGATGCGGACTCTCCGCCTCCAACCTCTCAGGTAGTACCTGGTTCGATCGATCGATCGATCCACCTGCTACGATGCCTCAATTCGCTGCCGGGGCGCCGTGGTTTTTACTGAAGAAATTTCATATGGTCAATCTAGAAAGCTTTAGACATATGACGACTGCTCAAACTTTTGAAAGTTCCATTGTATATCATTTTAGCCAGTCGCAGCCATGCTCTCTCGTTAGCATCCATGGACATACATGAATATAGCCGTTTCTAACTCATGTATACTATGATTCTCTAATTAATCCTACCAGGGTGGATTAAGCGATGGAGCTAAAGCTGATGTTGTTAGGAAGACTAAGGGGAAGGCAGATCATTTGCTGGCAAGATTAGCAGAAGAGGGAGTGGAGGTAGACGACAAGATAGCTGGCGTTGTTGATGATGGGATAGCGAGAATTAAAGCTGAAGCTGAGAGGTAATTTGTGGCACTCTTCAGCATATTTGATTTTAATTTACTCAAATGGATCGATCCTGCTAACATTCATGCAATGTGCACATCCTTTTGATAGGAATAACAATATCAGGTGGGGAGCCTCCCCCCCCCCCCTCCCCCGTTGACAGTCAAAAAAAAAAAGAAAAGGAAGAACAACGAGCCAATAAGACTCCATATTCCGGATATGATAGTTGTTGCTGCTGGATCCGTGGCTCTTGGTTTCCTCTTGGGATTTGAGTTTTATGCATATGCGATCCGTGAGAACTTGGAGAAGAGAAGTCGTGATTAGTTAGCCTATGGCTTGCATTGTTGGTGCACTCTGTTTGTGGCATGTGTAAAACAAAGTATACATGTAATCTTGGTAAAACACTGATGGCTAATTATGGTGCCTCAGATCCATCGTAGATCTAGGTACCTTAGGTGCCTCAGATCTCCAATCTGATCTGGTAGGTCATAAAACTCAAGTTCCGAAAGAATTAAGACGCGCAACAATGGGAAAGTTGAGAAAATACCCTTAAGAAATGCTTTACTGACAATGCCACAATTGTATCTGCCTGCAAATGTCCTAGCCTTGCATGCCCTTTTCAGCTGCTTATGAAAATTTATCTCTGTTTCTTCAAAACAAGAATTTATCTTCATTGAGAAGTCCTGATGGTCCCATACCATTTGTCTAATCCTCTCAGAAAAATCAACCTTTTCGTTGTTAAAAATTACATGCTCCTTTTGGGCCACCAATACTGCAAGATCATGAATAAGATCATGCACTTTACAAGTTTGGATGGTGCCATCATAAACAACAAATTGGTCTTGAAAAAGAGATCTACCAAGAAGTTCATGTAAGTACTTTGTCCCAATAGTTATTGCTTCTTTACTTTGCGAAGTTCTTGGCAACAATCCTAACGCCATCCAGAACATAACGAGACAGTCTGTAAAAAGCTCAAAGTCTTTCGGGAAAGTAGATATGGAAGCAAAGCATGCTTGTAGATGAGGTGGAAGTGCATCATAACTCAATTTTAATGCTGGCAAAATGTCATCTCTGTCTTGTTTAATATTCCACAGTTTGTGTTTCTCAATGCTTCGCCACTCTTCAACATTTCGAGTATTACACAACATAGAGCCCAATGTCTTTGCTGCCAAGGGAATACCACAACATTTCTCTATAATGGACTCCGCAGCTTGTAATAATTGGGGGTCCCTGTCTTCCTCAACTTTAAATGCATGACAAACAAATATTTGCATGCACTCATCATGTGATAATTTTTCCACGTGATATGGTTCTAAGGTCTTCACCACTGTAGCAACATGCGAACTACGTGTGGTGACTATAATCACACTTCCACTCCCACCTCTGGACAAAAGGGTTTTTAACTCATCCCACTCAGTAGCCTTATCGTTCCACATATCATCAAGTATAAGTAAATATCTCTTTTTCTGTAAGATCTGATTCAACTTGTTCTGTAACATCTCCAAGTTTAGTTGTTTGTGGCTTTTACCCGTAGATGATTGAATAATGTCGTCCAGCATCTTCTTAAGGTCAAATATATTAGAGACAAATGCCCAGAACCTTTGTTCAAACTTTTTGGTAATCCGCACATCATTGTAAATCAATTTAGCCAATGAAGTTTTTCCTATGCCACCTAAACCAACAATAGGAAGTACGGACAATGGACTTGAGGAGTCTGCTGCTGCTAGAATCAATGCAACAATCTTGTTTTTAGCTTCATCCCTTCCAATGATATCTGGTTCATTAATGAAGGAATGGGTCTCCCTGCTGTTATTTCTGGCTACCTGGGTATCAATTGGCTGCTCTGTTAATCCAAACTGCGCTCTTTCCGCCTCTATACTATTGAATTGCTCACGCACTTCCTTTATTTTGTGACTCAGCTTAAAGGGATAAACAAACAGATAATTCATTTGATTGAACAAACCAGGATAAACTTCCTTTTCCAAAGCTCTAGTGGCAACATCATCCAAAATATCATCGATATCATAGACAATATCTTTCAAATTTTCTAGCCACTCTTGGAGGGCATGAGAAGTGGACTGCTTGCCCTCAGCATCTTGAAGAACAACACAGATAGATCTCAATGATCTTTCCAGATTCCCTAGTTCTTTCTTGACGTTCCAAGCTGATTTTATTTCATCAACAGCCCAGTCAATACCAAAAGATAAACCTTCTGGAGGACTGAGATTGCAAAGTCTGATAGTTTCACTTCCACCATAGCACCCTCAGAATTACTGCGAAATCAGAAAGATGTTCAGAGTTGGTTAATTTGGCTCCTAGGCATGTTTATTGTTGTAATTGCTAAAAGATGGTGCCAAGCCCTGGAATTTTCTCCTATACGTCGAATATTTATGATGAATTGTCGAGGGGACACTGGCCCATCAAAACATCCACCTTCAAATTAATTTGTACTGTTCGGCATCATAGTGATATTAGCTATGTATTTGATGTTCAGGGTAGACTAGACTTTTCTAAGTAGAGAGATTTTACTGTGCTTATAATCATCCGTAGCCTTTCATTGGTCTAGATCTAACGGTTAAATTGAAATAGGAACCTATTGAGAGAAACTTAAGTTGTGGACCGAAACATAAAAATTGGTGGGTTAGGAACTTAAATTTTATAGCTATAAAATAATTATAGAAGGGTATATAGGTATTTTTAACATCCAATGTTCTGGGTTCCTTTTGGTAGTTTTTTTACACTGTTTGGTTTGGTTCACCGTTTCACTTCACAGTTCACACCCGTTCACCGATCCGCCGTCCGCTTGCAGCGGCTCTCATCCGCGCCGCCCCTCACTGCCCGCCAGCCAACCTCCTCCTCCGCGCCGTCGCTCTTCCGGACCGACACTCACTGCCCGCCGGCCGCCTCCTCCGGCACCCCCTCTCTCTCCCGCACCGCTCCTCACCGCTCGCCGGCCGCCGCGCCCGCGCCCTCTCTGACCCACGCCGCCCTCGCAACGCACCCTCTCTCCCACACACCGCAGCTGCCTCTTCCTCCCAAATTTCGGTCACCTCCCAAGCTTTAGTCACCACTCCGCTGCGCGCCCAACAACCAGCGCGCCTCTGCACCGCAGCCCCACCGCGAATGCAGAGCACATGCAAGGGGCTCGCCACCATCTTGTAGTGTGAGTTGCTGCCTAGCTCCGCCGTGCACCGGTCCCGACATTGTGTTCCTGCTGGCCGACGCAGTTTGCGAGCGGCCCTGCGAGCGGTGGCGGCGGCCGCGAGCGGTGGCGCACGGCCGGTGAGTGGACGTCGGTCCTACATGCGGAGGCTGGAGAGTCGCAGCAGTGGCAGAGGCTGGAGAGTCCACGGTGGCAGCGACGCAGTGGCCGGAGAGTCCCAGCGGTGGCGGCGAAGCGGCACGGCGGCTCCCTTCGGACGCATCCGCGGCCGGCAGTGACGGAAGTCACGCGATGCGTCTCTGGAGTTGGACGATACGGTGATCCATAAATATTGCAGAGCAATTACTAAACTACCCTTAGCTTAATTAAATTAATCAAATCATGCATCTGCGGTCCATATTTTTTGGGCAAGGAGGAATTCGTATTTCCTGCCAAGCACTGTATCATGCCTCTTCTAAGTAATTTCTAAGCATCGGTGGACTTATAGTGAGTATAGACAGCACACTTAATTAAAAAACCCACTGCTGACTGCATGCTTACAAAGAAAAGATCAAACTGGTTTGTGAAATTGCTATGCTTAATATGCAAAATGGCTGATTTACGGTCCTTGGGAGGTACCTAGGTACTAATTGATGTCTATTACTTGCTTGGTACCTTCCATGTTACTGTAATTTAGTGGTACATTGACTGTAAAAATACAACATTACAACTCTGCACAAAAAAAAAAAAAGCTACTGGGCTGTGCATATAAAATTCTAGTGATACAAGTATAAAAAAATACTCAATATTGGCACAAGTATTTAAACACGAAAGATCGGCGCAAGTATCAGTCCACAGCCAGAAACAAAACTCCTATTTAATTTTAATATGAAATGAGAGAAAAAGATTTTTTTTTTCGTTGTACCACTCGTCTACTCAGATATTGGGGATCGGGAACTGAAACGATTAACTGCAGAAACTGGACGGAAACAAACAAACAAACGGGCAGGTGTTCCAGCGACCAATTGATTCGAGATTAAGGCAGGTATCCGAGAAAGGAAATAAAGGTACAGAAAAACCATGCTTGGTCAGAAGAAAAATTAATCTATCTATAGGGCGTACTTACCGTAGATCTCTCGCTCCTTCAGTTTCTTGGCAACTGAGAGCGCAGCGGTCTCCGCCTCTCCGGAAATGCCTGAAGAGGAGCTTTACTACTGCTTGTCCCAACCATTACACCAGGGCATGCAGGGATGAGGTGAGGGGCCGGGATGAGGGCGCGGTAGACGACGACGCCGCGTAACAAGCGACTGGTCTGGTCGCTTTGTCTTGTGGTGTTTCCTAGTGGCGACGGCTTCAGCTAGCCACAGGTGAGGTGGGGTGAGCAGAGCGCCAGAGCATACCAGTTGAGAAATACTGTACTACAGTAGTAATGTTTGTATTTGACGTCTCGTCCGGCAACAGGGCAGCTAATTCGCGAGCGATCGCTCGGACCGATGCTGATGACGTTGACAACTTGACGTCTAATTCGCGAGCGATCGCTCCGCTCGATGCCGACAGCGTTGACAACTTGATGTCTCGTCTGGCAACATTCGACGCCCAACTGGGGCAGCTAATTCGCGACCGATCCGTCTGCTTGCGCGCTCTCTCTGCGCCCTGGACTCCGTACGGCAAGTCTCCTTTTCCTCCTTATTCTGTTTTTCTTTTCTATTCTATCTCTTTTTTTTCATATATAAGTTATGTATTGCACGATATAAACTATGCTCTGATGAAATAGAAGTTATGCACATAAAATAATCTAATTAAAGATAATGTGGTGTGGTACTTTTACCACTCATCCCTCTGTTCTCCTCTCTAATCCCTTTCTCATCTCTTGCGATGATGACGAGCTTGTTTGCTCAATAGTTATGAGTAGGTTTAGTCATTGATTCAATGGTGATTTGGTACTATACTATATTATATTTGTTCATCATTGGGTCTTAGTCGCAAACATATTCCAATACAGAACTCATGTCATAGGTTGTATTTTTCATCCCGTTGCCGTCAAATTCTTAGTGTGATCTGGGCGAGTAGATTTTTTAGGTGAAAAAAACGAGGCAAAAGCCCTGGGTGCTACGCGGTTGAACAGCAGGAACGCCCGTTCTAGCGTTCTGCCATAGGTTTTGGTGGGCCCTGCCCCTGGGTGTGGGGACAATCTAAATCTATGGGTCCAGTGCGTATAGATTTGTTGAGGTAAAAAATTTTTTTTACTAACTCGCACTTGATTATGACAGATACACGAAGAGTTATAGCTTATGAATTAGATGTAATATGTAGAAAAATATAGAGCGTACAATAAATGTATAAGTTACAATAAAAAAGAAAAGAAAAAAAGGAGGAGAGCATCGGTCGCTTGGAGCGACCGCTCGCGAAACAGATATTGCGCGTCCAACTTTAGGCGTGCCGCCGTTACACTCATGCTGATGATTTATAGACGACGCTCTGCTCGCTGACAAGTACTCTTACTGTACTTAGATCACTAATTGATGGCTGGCTCTATCGTCAGCCACTGGAGCTAATTAACCGCGCCTCATTGGGGTTAATGCACGATGCAACTGCTTTTTTATTAAAAAAAACTATTAGTACAAATTAAACGGCACAATAGATGGCGAAATCTTTAAAATCTAAATAGCTACTTCACTGTATATTTCTCTTAACATATATGAAGCGTTATCACAAAAGTCTATTAAATTCTGTGCTATGTCACAATCCATGTACCAAGACCTATATTTATATTTATATTTTCTATCGATTTGCTATAACTCAATTCATGTAGTATTTTTATATGGCATATGCATCGCTCTCTCTCGAATTCGCCGCAGCAACGCAGGGAATTCATAGTTTACCAAGCGACGGCGACATCAAGAGACCGGGAGCAGTAACACTGTAACAGGACCAACAACTTCTTAATTATATAGCAGGAAGGATATATTATTTGGCGACCACCGGCGAGTAATGAGTTGCATGATATCACAACAGAACATGTCCACTGTATAATTAAACCGACATATATACAAATCATCATTACAGCAAAGTTACTGACACACATACAAATCGTCATTACAGCAAAGTTACTGACACACATACAAATCGTCATTACAACAAATACACAAGGACATGCAACCAAGCCAAATTACAGTTCGTAAGCTGACCACATTATAGCTAAGTGATCAGTCATGAATCTGCAAAGTAAAGTTCAGCTGACATATATACAAATCCAACCATGAACGAGTAAATGTGACACACGTTACATTTTCAAGCGGCCGATCGAGCGTCTAGCTTATTCCTTATTAGTACCACAGATTACCAGACCACAAGCATACGGCAATAAATGTAGCTATTGCCCGGAAAGAGCGAGCAGGCGTACGTGCAGGGGGGAAATTAAATTAGACACAACAGCTACCGCACAGCGGTATGGTTGCAGCGATTATATAGAATACCAAAACAGGATCCCGTCTGCTTATCTGCCGGCGACAGCTCATTTATGACGTTGTATAGTTGGTGATGTGTCACGCTTTTTTTTCGTCAGGGTACGTTCACGGCATATATAGATATATAGGAGATTATTGCCGATGACTCATTTAGTGTTGCACCTAAAGCAAGTCGAAAGAGTCGAGTGAGATAAAAGTCACATCGTGACTCTTTTTGTTGCTAGAAGTAAACAAAACAACCAGTGGATTCAACTGACTAGGGGGTAAACAAAAGATGACAAGAACATCCCTTACGAAGAGTTACTTTGCCATCAATGTTTATATAAGGTACGTGGCGGATGAGATAAAAATCTTCACCGGAACCCACAGCGCATCTCTTGCTCAACTCTGGGCAGTCACGCAGCACAATTTTCTTAAGAGAAGAGAAGTCTTGGATGAAACTTGGAAGCTTCTCCAACCCTTTGCAATTGTCAATGTAAACATATTCGAGAGAGGAAGCGGCAGAGTTGAAGCTCTCTGGAAATCCGACCAATTTTGGAAGAGCAACGAGATTAAGCGAACGGAGACAGCACAGACCGCTCAAGGCGTCCACTGGTTCTGTCAGATCAAGTTCTGTACAATTATTAATAACCAACTTCTGGAGTGCGGAGAGCTGACTCAT
The DNA here is from genome assembly GCA_030272315.1 of Paspalum vaginatum. Classification (NCBI taxonomy): domain Eukaryota; kingdom Viridiplantae; phylum Streptophyta; class Magnoliopsida; order Poales; family Poaceae; genus Paspalum; species Paspalum vaginatum. The sequence continues at coordinate 2,762,197 of CM059021.1, read as the reverse complement.
AGCTGAGGGAAGAGAAGCCAACTTTGGACAGTCAAAGATAAGTAGGTCTCTGAGGGCAGCCAAGCTGCCAAGTCCCTCTGTCAACGAAGCTAACCCAGAGCAATCACTCAACACTAGGAATAGGAGGGAAGACCAACCACGAAACCCATTCTTTAATAAATATTTCTGCTTGGATGTCAGGTTCAACCATGTGAGATTAACAAGTCCACGGACACCCTTTGGTAGCTCCACTAGCTGGTCACACCGACCAAGATGGAGCGTTTGTAGATTCACTAGCTTGCATAAGAAATTAGGTAGGTATTTGATTTTCCTATTCCGTTGCAGATCTAGGTACCTTAGGTGCTTTAAATTTGCAATCGAACTTGGAAGCTCCTCAAAATCAACATCAGAAAAAACAAAAACACGAAGGTGCTTGAAAGTTGAGAAAATGTCTTCAAGAAAGGCTTTGCTCACAGTGCCATGATTGTACATGCTTGCAAGTGTTGTTGCCCTGCAAGCCTTTTTCAGCTGATTCGGAAATTCCATCTCCATCGAGAAGTCTTGGCGGTCCCACACTAGGTGTCTAATCCTCTCCTCGACATCAAATTTTGTACAGCTAACAACTGCATGCTCCTTTTGGGACACGTTTATTGAAAGGTCATGAATTAAGTCATGCATTTTACAACTTGCAATAGTATTGTCAAACACCAAATATTGATCTTGGAAAAGTGATCTTCCTAAAAGTTCATGAAAGAATTCTTCTCCGATAGTCATCGGAGCATTGCTTTCCTTTCCTCCATGCAACAATCCTAATGCCATCCAGAACATAACAATATTACTTGTAAACAGCATATAGTCTTTTGGAAAAGTGGATAAGGAAGCAAAACATGCTCGAAGATGGGATGGCAGTGCATAATAACTTAGTTTCAATGCCTCTTGGATTCCAGACTTGCCTTGCATGACATTCCATAATTTATCCTCATTGATGCGGCGCCACTCTCTAGCATCTCGACTACTTGACAAGAGGGAACCCAATGTCTTTGCTAACAAAGGAACACCATAGCATTTCTCCACAATCAACTGTCCAATTTTTAACAGCTCGATATCCCTTTCTTCCTCACATCTGAATGCATGCCGAGCAAATATTTCCATGCACTGTTTGTGTGGTAGCTTTGCTACATTGTATGGCTCCAAGGTCTTCACAACTGATGCAACATTTAAGCCACGTGTGGTGACTACAATTACACTTCCACTACCACCTCTACCTAGCAGCATTCTCAATTCCTCCCAATCGCTAGCTTTATCATTCCACATATCATCCAGGACAAGAAAATATCGCTTTTTATGTAAAAGCACATTCAACTTTCTCTGTAATACCTCTAGGTTCAGTTGTTTGTGGCTTTCACCTGTATTCTATTATGTCCTCCAAGATCTTCTTGACATCAAATATGTCAGAGACACATGCCCATAACTTCATTTCAAACTTGTTAGTAATCTGCGCACTATTATAAATTAATTTTGCTAGTGCAGTCTTTCCAATGCCTCCAAAACCAACAATAGTAAGTACAGACAAGGGACTTGTGGAGTCTGCCGCGGTTAAAATCCTTCCAACAACCTCATTTTTAGCTTCATCTCTCCCAATAATGTCTACCTCGTTGATGAAGGAGTGTGTCTCCCTGCTACAACTTCTGGTTGCCGATATATCAATTAGCTTCTCAGTTAACCCAAATTGTGCCTTGTTAGCTGCTATCTCATCGAGATTCTCACGAACTTCTCTTATTCTGTGACTCAAGTTGAAGGGACAAACTAGTGAAAGTCGAAGTCTATCAAGGAAACCTTTATGTACTTCCTTCTCTAGACCTCTTGTGGCCACATCATCCAAAACATCATCTATTTCATACACTGCATCCTTCAAATTGTCCAGCCATTCTTGCAGGGAAAAAGAATTGGTCTGCTTGCTCCCAGCATCTTGAAGAACAGCACAAATGGATCTCAGTGACTTTTCCAACTTCCCTATTTCTTTCTTGATGTTCCATGCTAATATGACCTCATTAGCTGCCCAGTCGGTGCCAAAGGATGAAGCCTTTTGGAGAACTGAGATTGCTAAGCTTGACAAAATCACCTCTGCCATAGTGAGTGGGTGTCTATCTAGCAATCCAGCTACTGCAAAGTAAATAAAAGACATCCATCCAATGGCTACACTAATTTGACTTATTGTTGCTTTCTGAAATAAATCATTCAACAACTTTGACCACAAATCATATCTTACTATTACTAATTGAAGACTCTTTTTGAAGCCTATACGTCAATCCTCACCAGATGCGCTAGAAACAAATCCTAAAAATTCTCACGAAAGAGAGAAACATCTAGCCATCCATCGGGCGACTCTAATAATAATAGACATTAGATCAATTATATTTTTCTAAAAAATTATCTACCATGCCATTATGAAAGGTGAGTTAAAATAATCATCTAAATTTGCATAGAAATTACCCACATGCCATTATGAAAGATGAATTAAAAAGACCCCTAAATTTGAATATATATTACCCACCACGCCACTATGAAAGATGAATTAAAATAACTAATCTCCTAAATTTGCATAGAAATATCCACCATGTCATTATAAAATATAAATTAAAATAATCCCAAAATCCATATAAATTACCCACCCTGTCATCATGATAGATGAATATATCCCCTAAATTTGTATGATTTAATGCAAATCTCTAAATGTATATAAAATATCCACTATGGCACTATGAAATACAAATATTAATGAGAGCATGCATGTTATATAGATATGGTAAAAATATGTATATAGTTTTTCTATTAAAGTATAAACATATGAGAGATATTTAGTAAAAATAATTTTAATTAATTGTGCATCTCAAAATTATATAAATTTGTAGTATTTATGTTTCGTAACGATACTAGCCTGTGTTGTGCACAGGTTGACGTACTTGACGTATACCCAAATCATGGGTACCCAAGCGGCCTAGTAACCGTGCGGCCGAGCGCCGTTAGGACCAAGACACAAGCATCCCAGTACTGCAAGACCCCTTTGGTCTCATGGCCGTAAGACCTCCTCGGTCTTGTATGACTTGCAGGTTGTATCATTCACCTATTATAAAGGCATGTACTCTCGTGCATGCACTTGACAACCTAGTGCAGAAGTATTCATGGAGACCGCCCTCTTTGCAGCGTGACAAGACCACTCATGATGGGTCCATGCATGCAGAGCCTGCTGCCCGCGCATGCACCTTACGCCAGCCCGCACGCTCCCTACAGGCCGTCATTACACCTTGGACAGCGCAAAAGGCTAGGCGCTAGCTCACACAAGAAGCTTTCTAATCTAACCACTGTTGTACCATTTACATTTTTTTATTCTCTCTCGCATGCATGTAAACCGGCTCCCTTCAACTATATAAAAAAGGGCAAAGCACCCTCCAGAAAGAGAGACCGGAGGGGGGCAAGATAGTAGCGCGCCGCATACGTGTGCTCAGAGCTCCGGCTATGGATTTATCCCGAACCACTCTGAAATCTTTGTTTCCCTCTCTTTTACTCGTTCTTGAGCCTCAAAAGCTAGGCCAACGGAGACGGCAGTCCGCGAAACCTCTAAAACCTACAAAAATCTACTTGTTGTGAGAAAAAAACCACGATAGTTACCGCGCCAGTTAGGAGGATTTGTGTGCTACAAATCGCTATTCGATGGCTCTGGTCACTAGCAGCTCCGCCGCCCTGGGTACCGAGTTCACTCTCGGCACCCCGGACTTCGTCGTCGCAACGGATGGTGGAGTGCAGCTTTGCGCGACGCCGTTCCGGCCCTTACGTTCTGGCCCTTGCGCCAACGGACACTGCAGCAAGCCCGGCCACGCTGTTGCGGCCGCGGTCTTCAAGCACCACGCTCAAGCAACGTTCGCGCCAGATGCTCTGCGGGCTACGCCGTGAGCATGCACGCGGCGCTCTAGGGTCTCGGCATCGACGCTCCAGCCACGTGGATCCTGGCGTACCTCGGGCCACACCCGACGGACAAGGGTGAGAGTTGCGCGCTTCACGCCCTCTCCAAAGTCTTCGTACGAACCATCGAAAAGATAAGCAAATCCTACCCTTAAGACTTACTGCTTTAAGTCCTTTTCTCAATTCCAAATGATTTCCGCGCCTCTGCCCTCTAACTGAACGAGCTCGACCGGCAACCGCCCTGAGAGGCAGTCTGAGGTCAGCACGTTCGGCCAGGGCCTAAAATTTCGCGTGCTCCGTCCCTCGGGTCAGTTAGCCCAACTAATGACCCGCCTTGATGGCAATCTAAAGTCAGCTGCTTGGCCGAGGCCGCTCACGCCGTTTTGGTCGTCTCTCTGAGACATACGCCCGGTCTGAGCGGCCCTAAATGCTCAAATGCGATTAAGTCTCAGAACCAATAAAAAACGAACTGCTGCACACGCGGCCGATCGGCCAAACTTGAACGCGATGCTAAGGCTAAAACGGCTCTCCTATCCTCCATTCCCTATCACGGTTTCAATTATTAATTTTTATAATGCAGAATAGTATTGTAACAGTACGATATTTAGTTTTAAAAAAACCAAATGAAAGAACCGTTGGTTCCAACCTAATTACCTGAGGCTGACCAAGGCTTTTTTCATTTATTGTTTTTGTTCATTTTTTAGGAATATCAGCATCCATCCATGGTCCGAGCTGCTGCTATTTTCGGGTCACCGTAAACAAGTTACATGCAGGCGGCGCATGTTGAAACGACAGCAACATAAATGTCTGTTGTGACACATCGTGTCATAAACAGTGGCAAACCATGACAGTCTCGAGTGCCTCAGTGCAAGCGCAGACATGCACGCAGCATGCAGCCTGCACGCTGCTTTCTCCGCCTCCCAAGTCAAAAGAAGAACTGTCTCGTTGAAGAGAGCCTGCAGCAGATAGTGCATCAACAGTGGGCATGCAGGCATAGCACCTCGCCCCGCGTGCAGGCCTGTCCACCGCGCAACGCCTCGCCCCGCGTGCGAGCTTGTCCTCCGCGCAGAGCCTCAGCTTCCTTCACCGCGTGGCTCGACCGCGAGCGTTGCGGCACAACCAACCCTTCTCCTCGCTGAGGGTTTGCACACCGCACAGGTCGATGAGGCAACGGTGGGGTCGCCCCAACCCGCGTTCGTGGGTCGGAGGCCGCCCGTGTCACTCCGCGCGAGGAACTCTACGTGGGTCGCTCGCCCCGACCCGGCGACCTCGTGCACGCATGACGACTGTGACCCCCACGAAGGCGGCCCCAACTGACGGCCATCGCCAGCGCAGCATCTTCCTGACCAGAGCCGCCTCCTGCGCGCGGCCCCGCATCTGGCGCCGTCCAGACTAGCTCTCCTTGGGTCAGGCTGAATCCAACGGCTCTCCCATTTTCCATCCCTGTCACTGTTTCAACTATCTTTTTCTCTATCTACAGTGCTGAACAGTGCTATAACAGTACGACATTTAATTTTAGGGGAGGCATATAGATGTTATTGGTGTACCACTGAATCTCTACGACAGTATGAGAGGAACATTTTAGATGACAACTCATTGCACATCTTCTACCAGACACGACCTACTGTTGTGTAGGAACTATCATATAAAAAAGGAAAAAATTTATATAACCCTCTGAAGTTTGATGGGTAGAACACTTAATCCTCTGATCTCAAAAATCACTTTTTTTACCCACCCTAAACTATTGAAGACCGGACAAATCACCCCCTAGGGTTGTTTTGTGGGCGGTTTTGCCTCGCTTGCGCATTGGGGGTCCACATGTCAGAGTCACGTCAATGCTAGCTCTCTTTCTCTTTTATTTTCCATTTTCTTCATTTTTCCTCACTTGCATACCTGCCACTGCGGCTACTTCCGTGCGGTCACCCGTGCAGCGCTGCCTTTGTGTGCCCTCCCGTGCCATGTGTCGCAGCCGCCACTCCCCTCACCGATCCCCACGGTGTTGGCCGTCGCTCCCCTTGTCAAGCTCGACTACGATGGTGTTGGCCGCCGCCGCGGGGGTGCAGACGCGGATGACGCCACCGCTCGGATTAGCGCATCGAGGAACCCCTACAGGGGCCCACGGTGGCCAGCAGCGTGAGGCTAAGGAGAGGAAGGAGGAGGCAGCAGGGTGGCAAGGAGGAGGTGCTCACCTGAGGCGGTTGCCGTAGCGAAGAGCGCGACGAAGGCCGAGGTGGCCTTGGAGGCGGTGAAAGAGAGAGAGGAGGCGGCTGCAGGGCGCACGAGGATGAGAGGCGATCGCCGGCCGTGGCCACGGTGGCGAAGATCTAGGTGTGGGCGGAGGTGGCCATGGAGGTAGGCGAAGGAGAGGGAGGAGGTGGCAGCAGCAAGACGTGCGTGGACGAGGCAAGGAGCAAACAATAAAGAAAAGGGAAAATAAAAGAGAAAGAGAGGTGGCATTGACGTGACTCAGACATGTGCCCCCGACGCAAAACCACCCACAAAACAGCCCTAGGGGTGATTTATCCGGTTTTCAATAGTTTAGGGGGTTCAAAACCGGTTTTTGAGTTCATGGGGCTAACTACCCACCAAACTTTTAGGAAGTTATATAGACTTTTCCTATTAAAAAACTTGACCCAGGACATGTCGCTAATGGCTAGACACGCTTGCGGCTACAAATATCACGTGAATGTTGGAACCGGGCTGCCCACACATAGCGTGCCCGCCAGGTTGCCCGCATACACGGCGCACCCGCACACACACCCTAGGCCGTCGGGCCGCCACACACGCGCTCGAATGCACAACATCGGGTTTTAGGTCTGTTGGGCCAATACTCTCCCAAAAAGCTTGCCTGTTAGAGGGTTCCACCCTCAACCATATAAACAATGCTTGTCCACCCATAACTCACAATGTGGGACTATTCCCAATAATCCCCCTTCACACATTGGGCCGAGATTTGTCTGGGAATGCAGTAGGCCGACCTGAGCTCTGATACCAAATGTTGGAACCGGGCCGCCCACGCACAGTGTGCTTGCCGGGTTGCTCGCACACACGGCACACCCCGCATACACACACCCCAGGCCGTCAGGCCGCCACACACATGCCCGAATGCACAACAGTGGGTTTTTAGTCTTAGGCCAACACTCCCCTAAAAAGCTAGCCCGTTAGGAGGTTGCACCCTCAACCATATAAATCATGCTTGTTCACCCACAACTCACAGTGTAGGACTATTTCCAACAGTGACCCTAGGACACGCCACTTATGGCCATGACGTGCCTGTGGCTGCATATCACGCGTCAACCATCAGTGGACCGCTCTAGCAAAAAATGTCGTTTCATGCCATATTTAAGTATATTTTTTATAATGATTGAATGACAAATAACATTTTGACTAATGAAATTGTCTAGATGTATATCCTCAAAAATTGAGGTCCAAGGAAGAAAAAGAGAAAGAATGGCCAAAGGCAAGGAACAAAGGGCCAAAAAGAAAAAACAAAATCGACAAAGAAACAAGTCAAAGAAGCTGATTTACATATATCAGTTAAACCGATGATAGGAATAAGTGAAGTTAGTGCATTGGCAATGGCTGAAGCAGATTTAACTCACCAGTCAATCTAACGTGGGTAAAAATGTACTCATCGATGCATTTGAGTTCAATGAGTAGAAGAAGGGGGGAAATTGTGAAGACCAGTACAACCAATGATCACTTTGGTCAATGCATCGATGCATTTCACTAAAGAGTCAACAGTTCATCAGAGTGAAGGAACCCACTCATTGGTTAATTCGATGTGGACGTAGGTCACGTGCATTGGTGTATTTAAAGTAGCCATTGGAGTATAACGGCCAGTTATGAGTGTTGTGTCATCAGTTAAAGCGACAATGTTAATATATTGGGTATCAATTTAACTGTTGTCAATGGCTTTTTGAACAACTTTTCCCAACGACTGAGGATGTTGGGGGATCCTCAAGACCGTGGAAGTGCTACCAAGAATTCATTCTACTCCAACCATAAAAAATCAGCTTGGTGCTCCATGCTAGCTTGAGAGAGCTTTCTAAGTGTGCTTAGCACACTACTTAGGCCTAATGTTGCGAGAGTTGAGTGTCAAGAGGAGTTTTACTACAAGAAGCAACTTATACTTGTCGTTGGACCCCTATTTGGTCTTGGAGCTTCGTAGTGAAGACAATGACGTGGTGACCGACAGAGGTAGCAGCGATGGTCTTGGTGGCACTTAGCCTTTGCTTATCAGCGGGCCTTGGTAGCAATATTAAGATGGTGATCGGAAGCTACTCCATAGTTGGCTCAATTGTCCGGGTGGCGAGTTGGCCGGAATGAACCATGGGACAAGTCCTCGTATCTTATCAAGGGTGTGCATCTCCTTGTCTTGTTCTCTTTGATTTTCACATTTACGTGGTCACATTTATTTCTTTATGGTTAGTTCATTAGGTTTGTCTATAGGTTGCAAGCTTTTTAGGTATGTAGACGACTACATAGATAAGAGGCAAGTAGTTTTGTAGGACATTCTACATTTATCTCATGCACTAAACTACACCATAGCAAGGATGAAACTGTGATGGACATTTTCCAATTATCCTTCGGTCCGAAGGGGTCTAGAGACCAAAAGGGACACCCAATATCCAAACCAAATAATTAATATTTGTTTCATATCCGCATCTCGAGATTCAAAATTGGACATTAGTATGGCGATGAGATATATAGCAACATCCGGACTATCCGTACCCAAGTCTGATCTGAGAGGAAAATAATGACATGTATTTATATCCGCACTTATATTCGTTCATATCAGTCCGGTTTCAACTCTACACCCTAGGATTAAAGAAAGCGATTAGTGATCTAATTCACCACCTCCTCGTAGGGTTGATTCCTTGAATCACGTATTCCGCTAAAATAACATAATGGTTTCAATTCTGTGTGCCTAACACCGCACTACACACACACATTCTCGCACTCCAATCGTGAATGAGTGAAAACAATTTCTCCTTTGTGATGTGGCACATGGAACGGCTCTAAAAATTAAATGGTCACCACAAGATCTAAAATGGCTGAGCCGTCTAGATGGGATTATAAAAGATGTTCAGCTCCTTGATCACTGTGGAAGTACCTTCCCGAGAGGTCCGAAGAAAAGGTTTGCTTATTCTCTCGGGGTCTCTCCTCTGCGCGCGCCAGCTGGGCGATGCGGCGCCTCTCTTCTTCCCACTTCCTCCTTCCTCTCTCTTCCTTCTCCGCCCGCGCCACCCCGCCCCCGCCCCACCACCGCCACCTGGAGGCCGCCGGCGCCTCAGCACCCTCATCGCGGCCTCCCCGCCCGCTGGCCACCGCCCCGCTGCCGCACTGGGCCACCCCACGACTTCGGCCGCCGCCGTTCTCGCGCTCCGGTCGCCTCCGCCTCAACCTGGCCCAACCGCAGTCTGACCCCGGCCGCCGGTCTCAACCGCCGGCCACCCCGCCACCACCGCAGGGCCAGCCTACCTCCCCGGCCATCCCTCTAAGGCCGGAGTTGGAGAAGAGCATGGGATGGCCATGGCAGCGGCGGAGCCCACAAACCCGAACCCTAACCCCGGTGGCGGCAGCGATGGTCATGGCATGGAGGAAGGCCCGGCGGAGGTGGATGAAGGCGGCCGCGGCGGCGGCCAACCCTCCCATGCCGGCGGTCCCGGCAGTGGCCATGGGGCGGCCGCTGGACGCCGCGCGCCGAGCGGTGCTGCTAGCGCGCACCGCCTAGCAGTCGTGTTATTCTCGTCCGTACTCATGTTCATAACTAATACGTACGTTCTAGAGTATGTCTTGCTAGCTACATGCATGCCTATCTCGACTAGTTGTAGAAAGTAGATAAGAATCAACTGCCAAGCAGTAACATTATTCCAGAGTAAATGGGAGATGAATATCATAGATCCAGATCCACCTTGAGAATGAGGGACCATGGCCAGATATTCCTCTCTCTCAGAGCTCAGATGAGTACGTCCCGGGTAGAGAAAGTGAAGAGCAAGGGCGATGAGTCGCCAAGAAACCATGCCTTAGGCGAGGAAATGAGATTCTGACTAGGAAGCAGGGACTGTGCCTGAACAACCTTCAGATTTCAGCCGTGGAAGTGGCGATGTGTAAGCAAGCAAGCTGGAGATCACGATTTACGAGTTCATGTCGTATTCAGCCATTCAGGTCATATTAGGCGTCACAGGGGAAGGAAGAAACTGAATTGGTTGTAGAAACATGATGCAAACAAGCAGGCAAGCCATAAAGCAGCGTTAACATTCCAAGGAGATTAAGCTGCCCAAAGAAAAACAACATGAAACTGTAATAACGCACGCACCAAGGACTTGTTGATGAGAGCGCAGCAGCAGTACTCTCTCCTGAGCAGTCTGAGGATATGTAATTTTGGCTTCTTCTCCCTGCCGAAGATGAGGACTGAGATGCCTGGCAAGCGACGAGCTGAGGTCGTCTTTGTGAAACTGATTGCCTTGTTGATTCTTACACTACGGACACATGCAGGACCTGCATGCTGTATAGCGCGAAGAAGTATCAGATAAACTCTTCAGCTCCACAAATGAATGGGTGAAAAGCATTTCTTCTTTGCGATGTCACACATGGAACGAATCTGAAAATTGGTCACCACGAGATCAGAGTCGTATTAAGATCCAGATGGGATATGTCTAGCAGGTTCAGGTTTATGGCTAGCCAAATGTCCGCAATCTTAACTAATTTGAGAAGCATGAGAATAACCAACTGCTCATCATTAACACTGATCTAGAGAGATAACATAAGACGATGGGAAATGCATACCATATACAGATTGATAGATCTGGCTTGAGCTTGAAGAACAAACTGGGGGCCAGATAATATATATTCCTTTTATTAGAGCTCCCGACTCCGGGTGGTGCTTCATGCAGAAAGTGAGGATGAAAGGTGATTGATCGCCAAGAAACCATGCATCATCAATATACGGCACATCACCAAGCTGTTTGAAATAAGAAAATGGGGGGAAAAAAGAAGAAATCAAGATGAATCTGTGATAACGCTCATACCAAGCAGGGACTAGGCGATTGATTGAGAGCGCAGTAGTAGAACTCTACCGAGCGGCCTCATCACAACAAGAAATGTGCTAGTAAATACGTACTATCATATATGGCTGCTTCTTTGTCCCTAATTCCGAAGATGAGGAGACTGAAATGCCGTCAGTTGAGGTGTTCTTTGCTTCCTGCCGACCGAGTTTAGCGTGCGGTGCGGTGGGTCTTGCCGTGATGATGCCGGGAAAATATTTGAAAAGCCTTCACGTCATCTGTGTGCTCTGCTTTGGAATCTGGTGCTTTGCCCTCAGCGAGCGGCTCAATGATGGTTCCTTTTGTTGCCGTCGTCGGTGGGATGGCTAGCGAGCGAGCGAGCGCGCATGGCTGGCGCCGCCTGCCCCGCCGTCGTCCACGGCCGGTCATCAGCTCCTCCGGTCCAGCAGCAAGCATGCGGCGCGGCACCGTCTCAAACTTACTCCTCCACTTCACCGGCCGACGAGTCAACGCGATGGCCAACGACGGCACATACCAAGCGTCGAAGGCCTTGTTGATCAACGCGTACGTACGTGCCGGTCGTGGTGAACCCGATTCATGCATGCATAGTCCGATCGATTTCAGAAATTTATATAAACTTCAATAAAGCCAGATATTTTGTTGCCGTTTAATTATGAGAACCGTACCGGATGAATTTGGCCCCTTGCTTGGTTTCACAGCTGGTGTCGATCGACTACGACTATACGGCGGCAGACGGCCTCCTCGACATATCCCTGCTCTGCAGCTGGTACAGGAACAGCCGAACAGGAGTGGTGACCGACGCAAGTGTATAGTATTGCTCATGCCACTGCACACGTTTGTTTGTGACTTTGTGTATCTCGTATCCTCCGCTCATGGTGGGGGCGGGGTATAAGTGTACTCATGCCATGCAGCTGCATTTTGTGTGAGAGCAGAGCAGATCATTCTTCATTAGTTTTCCATCATCCCATTTCTCCCACAAATAACAAGGTCGACATTAATTGTGAAATGCAGATACGGGCATGGACCATGAATTATATGTACGTATCCGAATTCACCCAACACTGATCAGACGCGCTACTAGCATACATGTTCGTCTCCATGTTCCATGACCTCTATATCTAACATCATCACTGCATCGATCGGCAGACGACGGCCTCGACATGCACTATATATCCTCTCGCAACATACATGCCGCGCAGAAACCGTACTGCCGACGGGCCAGAGTACAAGCATAATTTGACGGCGCGGCGAGTAACATGACGTCTCGTAACAAATCAATGCATGTACACGATCGACATGATGTAACCATTGCCAAATGGAGGTTCGTACAGTATGTAGCCTCACCACCACAACATTAGCTGGTTGATCGATGATCCCACATGAATAATCTGCAACGGTTCAGCTGATTTCCACGGAAATATATATACTCGACCACGAACAAGTAAATAATGTACTGTGATTACCACGTTACATACAGTTCAAGCCGCGCGGCTCAGTGTCCAGCTTATTCTTTAGATATACCACAGATTTTTACCAGTATCACGACCACAGAACGACAAGGTAAAGCGTGTTATTGCCCCTGCCCTGAAAGAGCAAGCGATTGCGTTGGTGCAGCGCAACAGCTAGCTATAGCGCACAACAGTATGGATGCAGCGCAATCGATATATACCACATCAGGAAGCCCGCGTGCTTAGCTGCTGACGACAGCTCAGCGCATTGGTGATGTGCTTAGCAGCAGAGTCGAAGCTCCCTGGAAATCCCACCAACTTTGGAAGAGCAACAAGATTGAGCGAACGGAGGCAGCACAGACCGCTCAAGGCTTCCTCTGGTTCTCTCAGATCAAGCTCTATACAATTATTAATAACCAACCTCTGGAGTGCGGAGAGCTGGCTCATAGCAGAGGGAAGAGAAGCCAACTTAGGACAGTTGAATATGTATAGCTCTCTGAGGGCAGCCAGGCTGCCAAGTCCCTCTGTCAACGAAGCTAACTCAGGACAGTCACTCAACTCGAGATATAAGAGGGAAGACCAACCACAGAACCCATTCTTTAGTAAATATTTTTGCTTGGATGTCAGGACCAAGAACGTAAGGTTGACAAGTCCATCCACGTCTCTTGGTAGCTCCACTAGTTGGTTACACCCACCAAGATGGAGCGTTTGTAGATTCACCAGCTTGCATAGGGAATTAGGTAGGTATTTGATTTTCCTATTGCCTTGCAGATCTAGGTACCTTAGGTGCTTTAAATTTGCAATCGAACTTGGCAGCTCTTCAAAATCAACCTCAGAAAAAACAAAGACGCGAAGGTGCATGAAAGTTGAGAAAAGGTATTCAAGGAAGGCTTTACTCACAGTACCATAATTGTATCTGCTTGCTAATGTTCTTGCCTTGCAGGCCTTTTTCAGCTGCTTAGGAAATCTCATCTCCATCGAGAAGCCTTGGCGGTCCCACACTAGGTGTCTAATCCTCTCATCGACATCAAATTTTGTACAGCTAACCACTGCATGCTCCTTCTGATACACGTTGATTGAAAGGTCATGAATTAAGTCATGCATCATACAACTTTGAATAGTATTGTCAAAAAGCAACTGTTGATCTTGGAAAAGTGATCTTCCTAAAAGTTCATGAAAGAATTATTTTACCATAGTCATCGGAGCATTGCTTTCCTTTCCTCCATGCAACAATCCTAATGCCATCCAGAACATAACAATATTACTTGTAAACAGCTTATAGTCTTTTGGAAAAGTGGATAAGGAAGCAAAACATGCTCGAAGATGGGATGGCAGTGCATAATAACTTAGTTTCAATGCCTCTTGGATTCCAGACTTGCCTTGCATGACATTCCATAATTTATCTTCATTGATGCGGCGCCACTCTCTAGCATCTCGACTGCTTGACAAGAGGGAACCCAATGTCTTTGCTAACAAAGGAACACCATAGCATTTCTCCACAATCAACTGCCCAATTTTTAACAGCTCGATATCCCTTTCTTCCTCACATCTGAATGCATGCCGAGCAAATATTTCCATGCACTCTTTGTGTGGTAGCTTTGCTACATTGTATGGCTCCAAGGTCTTCACAACTGATGCAACATTTAAGCCACGTGTGGTGACTACAATTACACTTCCACTACCACCTCTACCTAGCAGCATTCTCAATTCCTCCCAATCGCTAGCTTTATCATTCCACATATCATCCAGGACAAGAAAATATCGCTTTTTATGTAAAAGCACATTCAACTTTCTCTGTAATACCTCTAGGTTCAGTTGTTTGTGGCTTTCACCTGTATTCTATTATGTCCTCCAAGATCTTCTTGACATCAAATATGTCAGAGACACATGCCCATAACTTCATTTCAAACTTGTTAGTAATCTGCGCACTATTATAAATTAATTTTGCTAGTGCAGTCTTTCCAATGCCTCCAAAACCAACAATAGTAAGTACAGACAAGGGACTTGTGGAGTCTGCCGCGGTTAAAATCCTTCCAACAACCTCATTTTTAGCTTCATCTCTACCAATAATGTCTACCTTGTTGATGAAGGAGTGTGTCTCCCTGCTACTACTTCTGGTTGTCGAGATATCAATTAGCTTCTCAGTTAACCCAAATTGTGCCTTGTTAGCTGCTATCTCATCAAGATTCTCACGAACTTCTCTTATTCTGTGACTCAATTTGAAGGGACAAACTAGTGGAAGTCGAAGTCTATCAAGGAAACCTTTATGTACTTCCTTCTCTAGACCTCTTGTGGCCACATCATCCAAAACATCATCTATGTCATACACTGCATCCTTCAAATTGTCCAGCCATTCTTGCAGGGAAAAAGAATTGGTCTGCTTGCTCTCAGCATCTTGAAGAACAGCACAAATGGATCTCAGTGACTTTTCCAACTTCCTTATTTCTTTCTTGACATTCGATGCTGACTTGACCTCATTAATTGCCCAGTCACTGCCAAAGGATGCGGCCTTTTGGAGGACTGAGAATGCAAAGCTTGACAAAATCACCTCCGCCATAGTGAGTGGGTGTCTATTTGGCAATTCAGCCACTGCAAAGTAAATAAATAACAACCATCAGATGGCTACACAGTCACACAGATGTGGTTTATGGTTGCTTTGTGACATAAAGCACTCAATAAGTGTGATTACAAATCATAAATGCAAAAAAGGTTTAATGTTTGGACAGTTGCAGAAAACGGAGTTTGGAAGAATAATTTCTGCTAGTTCTGAGTTGCAACCATTCTTTTACTAAACAATAGAATTGGACCTATTTGCTACAGATGGAGATCAAGACTTTGTGTCATACGCATGCTATGTCCAATTCTCTTTCTTGCACGCCTCTTCTCGCACGTGTCTATGTGGAACTATGAAGTACCTCAAGTCTATCTAGAACACCAAGTAGCTTTTTTTTTTAGAATAGGGAGCCGAACTTCACTACTGCGTGCCTACCGTACCACTGCGCTACGCGCACATTCTTGCGCTCCAAACATGAACGAGTGAAAACGATTTCTCCTTTGCCATGTTGCACATGGAACGACTCTAAAAATAGTCACCCTAAGATATAGAACAGCTAAGCCTTGCATAGACAGATTAAGATCTGGACGGTCTTGAAAAAAACTCTCCTTGGCGACTAAGGAAGTACCCTCCCCGAGAGGTCCGAAGAAAAGTTTTGCTTCTTCTCGTCGCTATCATGAGATGGGATAAATAGTACGTCTTGGTGTATGGCTACCTACAAGTCCATCTTGACTAATTGCAAAAATTATGTAGATGAGAACCAACTGCCAAATAGTAACATTGATCCGGAGTTAATGGGCAATGCATACAGCATACCATAAATCCGCCTTGAGCTTGAAGAACCAGGGCAAATATATTCCTCTTTAGAGCTACCAAAGTCGCAGTCCTGGACTCCTGCTTCATGTTGAAAATGAAGAGAAAGGGATTAGTCGCCAAGAAACCATGCATCAGCCGAGGATTTTTTTTTTTTTTTTGAAGTGCGGCAAGAGATTTGCCTTGCCGGTTTGTATTAGAAAGAAAGAAAAGAGCAACCAACGGTTTTTCCTCAGAGGGGAGAAAAACCGGCCAAAAACAGCCACAACAACTTACAACTCTCCACAGAAAAACAGAAAAAACATCCAACAAAAAGGGCTAAGGAACCCAAAGAGAAAAAAACGACGACACACCTGACCAATTTAACAAGAGCCTTTGCCTCAGCCGAGGAAACGAGATCCCGACTGAGGAGCAGAGACAATACCTGAACAACCTTCAGATTCAGCTGTGGAAGCGCTGATGTACCGGCCACACCCTTATTGGTGTGTAAGCACTAAGCGGGCTGGAGATCACGATTCACGAGTTCGCGTCAGATTCAGTTTCGTATTAAGCCTCACAGGGGACGGAACTGTGTTGACGCAAACAAGCAGAAGCAAGCAAAGCCATGAAGCAACGTTCATGTTTTAAGGTTGAGCTGTGTCTAAACCAAGAAAACAAAAAAAAATCGAGATAAAACTGTAATGAACATACCAACAAGGACATGGAGATTGATGAGATGCAGTAACAGTACTCTCTCCGGATCGGTATGAGGAGTGAGGATATGTGTAGTTCTGGCTTCTTCTCCATACAGAAGATGAGGACTGAAATGCCTGCCAGGCAAGCGACGACTTGAGGTCGTCTTTGTTGTCTACTGTGGGTATGTAGCAAAAGCAAGCGGCGACGATTGGCTTCTGGCGGCCGAGTCAGCATAACAGTTGGGACTAATCTTTCGTGTGATAAATATCAGAACAACGTCGCCGGCTGGGGGAAAAGGACACCAATGGCTTTTGCTGTTTGGCATGTACAGTATGACGCGAGAGCGTGCGTGTGGTTTGTTAGCAACCAGCGGACAGTTCCATAGGGCATGGGCCTCGCCTCCTGTCCCGTATTTGGCCGCCGACTCGCCATCGTTGGAGGGGCAAAGGATGGAGCCACGGCCAGGACTGTCGATCAAAGGAGCGCGGCAGGAGGAAGAAGAACCGAGCAAGGCGAAGGCGACAGGCTGAGCTCCATCTTTCAATTCATACTTCCTGGGCTGAGCCCATCGCGCTTCCACGGTTCCAGGGCGCGTTTTCAGTTTCACTGGAGGCCCATTTGGCCTGATTGTTAAACAGCCCAAGAATTCCCGTGACGCGGACCAGAGCACATGCTCCGACTTGCGCGTAACAGGCAAACCAACGTATACTCTAAATTTTGCCAAACAATTATCAGTATAGAAACTACCGTGCTTAGGCGCAAGATGTCCTAGATAGGGCATCTTTTGTCAAAAACAAAATGTCAAACAACCTGGGTTGGATGAGTTTCCGGTTGAATCTAGTGCATCGGATCCTGCAGACTTGCAGAGGAAAGCCGGACGTTGAAGCAATCAGCATATGTGCTGCAACCTGCAATGCGTTTGCGTGCACCGCTGTAGACGAAGGATGAGCCCGCTGCCATATCCCACGGGCGAGAGGTGACGCGCGAGGCCTAGTTTACATACTCTTTCCTTGAAATGGTATAAAGAGGTCGGAGTAAATTTAAATTCACGCCAAACCAAATTCTCCACAATCTCTCTCAATCTACGGTAATCTCTCTCAATGAATGAGTTACCAAACTAGACCTGAGATGAGCAGAGAAGAGCAACTAAGAATTATTGCAGCGAGCAAGTGTCAGTTGGCAGCCTCATGGTGGCACGGCCAAGTTGGTGTGAGTTGGACCGCGAGATCTACCGGATCTACCGGCGAGCACGTATCAGCTTTTATATTTTGATTTGAAATTCAATAAAGATTTTTTTTATCGAAAACGGCAATTGCCACTGAAACAACTGTGAACCGTCTATTCTATTAGATCTAAGTGGTTAAAATGGAGTATTATCTCCTGAGAAGTAATACCTCAAAAATAATTAAAAATCTATTTATTAAATTTTAATCCGAAAACGGTCAGCATAATGATCAATAATTAATCATAAGTAATGGACGTGGCCGGTATGAACGAGACGCAAGATCTTTCGATGGAAACGTGACCGATCAAACGTGATGGATTTTGTCAATGTTTCTTTTGTTATGACTCAATGTATCTTCTCAGTGTTTTCTTTAACCAGTCAGGCAGTCACGCAAGAAGACGTGCGCGCTTGGCGCAGGCGCGCAGCACGTACAGGCCGGGCGTGGCCGCGTGGGTTCACGGTGCACCGCACGTCGAACGGATCATGCGCACGGGGAAGAACGGCGATCGCGGCGGCGGCACCTTCGTATGATGACCCGACGATAGCAACTATGCACCCACGACGAACGGACTCGACTGGATGCGACATCGGGACTCACGGGGAATACGCAGCGCACTGATCCAAATCTGACGACGCCGTTTTTTCCTACGTGGGAGAGGGCGAGCACGTGCGACGTGGGCATGCGTCGTGCAGACTCAAGGGTCAAGGCAGGATCGTTGGGCTCTTGTAGCCTTAATGTAGTAAGATTATTTTAATTTATTATAGTATTTTTTTTAAATCAACGGTCCAGATCCGTTTAAAGTCCAGTCTCGAAGCAACTTGTTTAGTTGTTTACCGTAGCATAGCCTATCAAAAACACATAATTTTCTTCAGCTTGCCACATGGACCGACAGTCTGGTGCCGCAACGGCAGGGATGGGCGGTGCGGCGCCGGCGGCCGGCACCGCAAGGGTGAGTGCGGCGAGGGGCGGCCATGGGAGGTTGGCAGGGGAAAGAATAAGAAGACTAATGTTTCTCTAACAAGTGGGTCCATGTTTAACGGTGTTAAACGTTCGAACTACACCATTCTCATCCCTCCAAACGTAGCAATGGAGCCGTTCCATCATTTAACCAAACAACAGAATGGAACCGTTCTATCTTAGGATCCAAGAGCGGAGCCACTCCATCTCACCACGTCCACCAACCAAATTCTACCTTAATTATCAGCATTCAGCGAACAATTAATGTTGCTCTGGGGTTTATCAGGTGTTCAACGGCCACTTAATTTTTTCTAAATAATTCATGATAAATAAATACAATTCGTTGAGTTGCATACATAGTTCAAATACGTGATGGACGTACACGTACTAATAATCAGAAGAACTAAGCATTTTACAGGGTTGCCGAAAAATGAAATTATCAACCATAGGATCTGAGATCCCTATCAGCAATGGCAATAAATTCACAATCATGGCATAGCGTTTTGTGATTCACGATGATGGGTTTCTTCTGTGGAATGATTATCCAACCAGGAGATTATATCATCAAAAACTTTGAATATTGTCTCATCTGGCTCACCTTCCAAGATAGCATGGCATGCGCCTTTGTAGAGGCACAACTTCTTGTCTTGGCTTTTTGATTTCTCATACAGAGCCTTACTAACAGCTGGGTCCGTAACCAAATCAGCCTCACCATGCAAAATGATCATCGGCAAAAAAACCTGTACAACATAAAGCAGTCACCAACCATTAAAAAAACTAAAACATCTACATATACAAAAAAAAAACATCCATGACTTTATTTTCTTACATGATTTATTAAAACTTATCTTCCAAAAGAAAATACTCCCTCCATCCCAATTTACAGGCCATTTGACATTTTTACACTATTAAAAAATTTCAAAATAGTCAAACGATCCGTAAATTTTTTAGCCAAGCGTCTTATCTGGTTGAGTATGTCTTGCACCATCAAAGCATATAATGCTATAATTTTACAGCACTAAATCTATGCAACCACAACAATTTGACAATTGATATGTATATAATATAAAACACGGAGTGACCACTAGAAGTACCACCTTGAAAGTAAAAAAACACACGCCACATACCTCTTCCAAACGGCTTTCTATCTCTTGTGTTGTTTTCAGCATCTCCGAAGCTGTTCGCAAGCGTGGTTTGTCCTTGTAGGCAATCACATTGAAAGAGCACTGCAATGGACAGTGAACTAATTAAGTAAAAATTCTGGTCACAATGAGCATATAAAATTAGCAATAATTGAGTACATAGACATTCAAAATAAATAAACCTATTATCTTTCAACCAAATATTATTGCACAATACCAAAGCTGCTTTTTGAGATACCTTTTTTACACGCTCTAGCATTAAGATAAAACTATAAGCAACAGTAAAACAATGCTACGGTTATCATCACTGAAGAAGATGACAACGAATACTAATTTGAGGTGGAAGGTCAAGCAATTTCAAATGAATCATATTGTTTCCTCACACTATTTTAGAAATATATATGTCCGAAAAATTGCATAAAAGACTTGCATGAACCAATGGAAGAAAATAAGGAAATATCATAACTAAATACAAAGGTTCTAAAAATCATTTTTAACCATCTGTTATTTTTTAGGTAGGCAAGCGATAAGATTTTAGTCTTGTCGGTCAACTTGGTTAATCTGTCTTTTGACAGGTTAGTAGGCTTTTTGACCTGCCATCCTCGAGCCTACCTGGACATCGACCAAAATCATGAATGATGGTTATTACCTTGCTTTAGTTTATCTTGTCATGAAGATATGAACTATCTCTAATTGTGTATTTTGTCGTGAATGATGTCTTAATGGCTTATTTTGCACTATTATTTGCCCAATTAGTGCCTACTGATTAATTTCTGATTAATCAATGATAACTGATTTATAGAACTTTGAGTAAATGAGAGAATCACATGTTAGTTCAGGAGAATTCTTATACTGACCTGGTCTTGTTTCTTCTTCTCTCTAAATGCCAACTCAGCTAAATCTTTTTGAGGAACAAACTTTCCTTTAGGAAGAAGTTTGGTCATAAAATTTAGAATTTGTTGAATAGGCCACGGTGGAACCACGTCATCTGCTATCTATTGAAATGAGTTTGTGAATAAGTGGTCAGGAATTAACTTATATAAACACCATTCCACATAGATAAAACTACCTTGCACATGGGTGCAACTAGTATTGCACCATTCCATTCATTTGGTTGCTTGAAGAGAACCTTCAATGCAACTGCTCCACCCATAGATTGACCAAACAAAAAGCTTGGCAAGCCTCTATATTCAGGATTACCTATAGCCAAAAAAGAGAGAAATTTAACACGCAAATGATAATATCTAATAAGTTTGATTTTTTTGGTAGAAATACCCAACCATATCATAAAAAGCACATACATAAAAGAGATAGCATGAGAAACCAAAACAGAGTGGAATGTAAACATACATTTTACTTTTGAAAAAGTGTGAAGCTACATCATCAACAAGAGTATCAAAACTTGGAATATATCCATGGAGTCCTTCCGAAAGACCAAAGCCAGGGTAGTCTAGCGCAAATACTCCATATCCAGATGAAGCAATCTTCCTAGCAACACCTAAAATAAAATAAACAATAAAATATGCAATTAAAAGTACAAATCATATAACCCTTGGCAAAACTAGCACCTCAGAGGAAAAACTAACCATCAAGGAAGAAGGTACATGTGTCCATAACCATGGCAGAGACAAACAATTGCTTTCATACGATGATTTTCTGGAAACCAACATTTTGAGAAAATCTCTATGCCCCTGGAGTTACGCTCATATGACTATAAGAAGTGAAATATTAGTGGGTGATTAACAAGAAAAATGGCATGCAATTCTAAATAGAAAATGATTTAATGATTTTTCATCGTTATCTCAAAGTCATGATTTGGTAGTGGGAACAGGCTTAGGCCAGTAGCACAGTGCAAATGGATGGGCACATCGCGTGCTATTCACACAGTCAGTCTTTTGCATTATATTAGCTTAGTTGATTTGATAGGAAAGAGACAACTTAGGTTGATTTGGTTATGTTTCATATTTAGGGGTCAAGTAAGTTGCCTCTGTAATAAATGGTGATCCAGTTAGTTACATGCTTAAGGGTCAAGTAAGTTGCCTATAAAAGGGGAAGAACCCTAGGAATAGTCAGAACCTCCTCTAGAGGGAGGGCAACCAGAGGATACTTCATGGTAATACCATTGATCAAACCAACACATTCTTCCTAGCATATTAGAATCTTAAAACATCTTCCAGACCAGAAAAAATGATCTACAAAATAGGAATTCCTTAAGGTTCATCACTCATATTATAGCAAAACACCTACCAAAGAAAATGAGAAACTAATGCACTGTTGGAGATTACCCTATGGATTTCTACATTGTTGTGCAGTCTATGCTCGTAACTATCTTTCCATGCCACCAAAAATGCTAATGTGTCATATCATTTAATAAGAATGAAAATCAAGTGAAATTTTCGCTGGGAATGACATTACTAAGAAAAAGAGGGATCGGCTTTATGGCATAAATATTATTGTATATAAATGCATGACAGGGATTTAAGCATGGAAGGTATGTTTAGGGTCTAATTATTATACGAAATTGTTGGTTTTAAACAATACCTCCTTTGTTCCAACGCCACTATATTGTCCCTGCATCACAAAAGGAACCGGAGTGAGGGAGATCATCCATGGGCCATGGCATATAGTAAGAAGTTATATAAGCGCTTGTGTTTTCCGTCCAGTTCTATGTCATCATTGCAAGTGAGAGTGACATTAATGAATAACAATGCGATTGAAGAAGCAATTGAAGAGGGTGGGAAAAAATTAATGTAGAACCCATTCACCATTTGGCAAGATACGCCGCTTTTTGCCTCCACATCTTTTAGATGCAAGGTCAGCAACGGAAGACACATTTCCACCGTAGCCTTTAATAATTTACGCTATATATAAGCTGAACTAATAAATGCGGAGTACTCCTATACATTAGTATAATACACGAAAACAGCGCTTGTATTGTCTTGCCTAAAAAATATAATCCCACTGTAACACGCGTCACTGAAAAATATAGTACGAAGAGCAGGAGAAAAGAAAGAAAGGACGCCATTTTAATTTGTAACGACACAAGAAATGGCGTCCGCCTTTTATCAGCGGATACTTTTAATTTGCGCTGAAGTAGGGGGTGGGGTTTGACCTTGAAGAGGCAATGGTCGATGCTGAGCTGCACGTGCTTGAATGCCTCGCGGACGCGGCGGCGCTCGGGTGCCTGGTCCAGGCACGCCCCCAGCACCTCCCGCTCCAGCGCCTCGTCCACCACGCCCTCCCACTTCCTCCTCGGGGCCTGCGCAGGCGCCGGCGCAGAAGACGCAGACGACGACATCGCCGCCTCGCCTGCACTACTCCGATCGAGCTGTCGACCTGCACCTGCTGAGACGATCGATGGATGGACCAACGGGTGAATTCAGTTACTAGCAGATCCGCGCGCAGGGGAGGAGGAGATCGAGGTACCGGCCGGCCGGCGGCGACGCACCTACCGCGATGAGAAGACGGGATGGAGCAGAGCTCACGACGAGCTAGAAAGACGACCTTCGCGGAGCAGAGCAGGCCCGGCCGAGGCCGACGATGATGGTTTTGTAAGCACAGGTATGGACACTGCACATGATCGAGATTGATTGGTATAGATCATGTGGTACACGAGTGGAGTAGACCAGAGATAGGGGCATGCATGGGGACTCACGGGCTTGGCCCGGCCCGGAGCTGCACTGCACAGATAGAGATAGATAGGTGAGGGTTGTCGGATACGGAATGTATATGTGGCTGATACGTGACGGTGGAGTATATACGATACGATAATTCCGCACGTGAGCCGTTACGTGTATGACTGAGAGATTGAGCCAATGCTAGCTGCGGCATGCAGCCTGCGATCGAGGCAGGTGATTGGCTGACGGGGGTGAGCGCGCGTCGCGGCCGCATGGAAGGCTCCAGGGCTAGCTGGTGGAGTGCTGGTGCTGGGCTGCATGGATCACATGTCATGAAATTCACTAGGAGCACAGCCTACAGGTGGACCCAGATGAGGACTTTGAGAGGCACATCTAAAGAAACTCACAAGTCATGAAATTCACTAGGAACATCTAAAGAAAGCAAAGGAGATGAACTTTGAGAGGCACGCAAAATTGCAAATAGCCGCAGAAACGGTAGGTAGATCTAAAGCTCTAGTGTAGATAGTCGACTGCGTACGAATATGAAAATACACTGCAAGCGATGTGAAGATTTGTGTTTAAAATTGAAGAATACGCTAGGGCATATACAGATCTCACTACCTTTGGCCGCTGAGGGGCGCACTATTCACTCGGGGAGCTCCGACCAGCTCTGCTCTTACTCCAGTGGTGGAGAAAACTGGTGGATGCCAGCCATCATGCGACGGCTTTGCATACTTTCATGCGGGGACCGAACAACGTCGCACAAAAACAAATTAACTGAATTTTTTTTGAGCGGACACACAAAAAAAAAATCTTCTCCAGCATTCACTAGCAAAGCGGTCTGAGGTCAAAAGGATCGATGCGTAAACCCTTCCTAGTTCCCACAGCACGTAGTGGTCATGTCGACGGAAACAAAGGCTGGAGCCTGGAAGCAGCAAGTATCAGAGGCCATGAAGGGTAAAACAGCTGAGCTGGCACTGTTAACTCCGCATAAATGGAGTTGCATAGATCACGTATGCTGTACATTGGTAATGTCACTCTGTCAGCTGAACATGTTCGCCCAAAATCCCTACTTGTTTGAGGGCCATAATTACACGTTTCTACACTTGCCAGAAAAAGTTCGGACCAGACCATTTCAAGCCATGTTCTTCATGCTTTCGAGAACTGGCTGTCTCAATAGGGACTACAGCAATTTATAACTGGGAACGGTGAAAACACCCAAAGAAAAATATGCTTCATATAAAACTGGTGGTTCTGATCAGTGATCAGCTTGGGCACCAGAAAACTTCATCTTGACAACCAAACAGTAGCACAACTCAAAAGTAAGATTTCAAATTCTCAGTGCATTAGGGACATTACATAGTACATACATGGTTCAAAAATGCATCCTGCTACCTTTAGTAACTACGGTGACTTGGATGTGTAGCTTTAAGCCAGTGGGGAAAAATGCAAAGAGTTAAAGTATCAAACTAATTAGTGAAAAAAGGTTCAAATGAAAAAAATGCAATGGTTAGCTACCAAAAGAATGGGGCTAGACATATGCTCTAACAATAGAACGATGATAGCTCACAGTACTCTCAATGCCAAAGTTCCATACAGAAACCAGGTGGCGCCCTTTGCAGCTTTTTGCTGTAGATTGCATCCGAGAAGGTCTCATCCAACTGAGCAGCTAGGCTTATAGGATCATTGATGAGAGTATCCACAAACACACTAACTACCCTCCTTTCATGTGGAGTAGCTCGTAAGCAAAACCAAGTCAAGAACTTCATCCTAAAACTGGACTCAATGTATCCCTCGCACTCCAGCCTTCTGATAACCTTAGCACAGTGCTCATAAGATGCATCAGAGTGTGCATCCTTGTGGCTGACCTTCAGTTTACCAGACAGGTTTTTGTTTGATGAGCTCTCTGGTTCAGTTTCAGGCTTCAAAGGGTCTGTTTGAGCAGTATGATAATCTGATTTTAATTCACTTCCCATTGCATTTATTGCCTTGCCAGATTTGATCTCATTCCCTGTTATGCGTAGTGGCGAGCCACAACATGGCTGTGAACCAGCCAGCTCATAGTCACTATGCACATCAGGAGCATTCTCCAACCTAGCAGCATCTGCATTAAGGTTTTGCTGAGAGGGTTCTCTGCTGTTAGGCATCAAGTATGAGGACCCTCTTTGTAAAGATGTTCGGACAGTTGCATTTGGATCTGCAAGTCCACTCTCGTATCCACCATCTTCAAACCCTGCAGAAGTTCTTTTGTGTGAACTCCTTGGATCTGTTTCACTGTTTTGAAGAACATGATTGCCAAACTTCACCTCTTCAAAGCCATTCCCTGGCTTCCCCTCGCAAATTACTGTGGACCGTGCTATCTTGCTAAGTTCAATTGCTATAGGCTGGACTTTGTCAGAAACTTTTCTATAGTCCCCATCTTCTAGTTGAGGAACAAGACTATGCACATCAATGTCAGGAAAGCGTATACGAATCTTTACCAGGAAATCTCTGAGAGAACATTCAACCGCATCCCTGGTAGAATTCTCCAAATCATTAACAATCATAAGGATCCGAGCCTCCAGCACTCTTATTTGAGCATCCATAACCCCCAACAAATCCTTAACAGAGGGGTTGTTTGTTTCCATCCCAATCACCTCAGCCCGCATTTGGCGTGCAACAAATTGTAGCTGAGCAAAACTTGATAGAATCAAATCAGGTGCTGACATTAAACGTTCTTCTCTAGTCGTTAATTCTTCTGTAAGCAAGTCCTTCTCTTTGGTAGCCTTCTCGATCATTGTTTTTTCCAGTTCAAATGCTCGAGATGCTTCCTTGATTCTTTGGTTTAGTTGATTTACTTTATCTTCTAAAGCTAAAAAAGACAAATAAAACATTAAGGGGGTCATATTTTTATCTGAGTTAGGATGTATGCAGAGAAAAAGCTCTTTACCTTTCTTCTCTTCCTCAGAAGACTTCTTCACTTGTGCGAGTGTTTGGCTTGCATGCTCAATTTCTCTACTCAATTCCTCAACTTGATCTTTTAGGGCTACAAAAATGATAAAAAAAAATACAGTAAGGATACTTTTTACCTGAGTTCTGATGTATACAAGGAAGAAGCTTTACCTTTGTTCTCTCCCTCGGAAGACTTGGTCACTTGATCAATTATTCGATTCGCTTGCTTCTTTTCCATATTGAGTTCCTCAATTTCCTTCTCTTGATCTATAAATAAGAGAAGCAAAAGATAACATAAGTCAATGTTTTCTTTTTATTTTTTTTACCTCAGTAGATATTGCATGGGAGAAGGTTCACCTCGTATCTTTTCCTCCCATATAGCATGTAAACTTCTTATAGAAGCAAGGTCCTTGCATTTTCGAGATAAATCTGACCGAAGGGCTTCTATTTCTTTGAGCAACTCTGTCTCAGTTCTCTGAGAAGGCTCAGGCTCGGTCCTAAGTGCTTCTTCAATATATTCCTTCCTCATGAAGGCATCACCTTTCTCCTTTTCTGCATTCTCTAACTCTCTAAAAGAGATTATTAAAATAGCAAGTTAATTTGCCTTAATAAGAATATAAAAAGGAGAAAATCGCACGGGTTTTTTGCTTACTGTGTCAATCTCACTGCTTCTGCTTTGAAGCGGCCCTTAGTTTCCCTTTTACCAATCTCATAAGCAATCAATTCCGGTTGCTCATATTCCTGATTAGCACAGCAAAGTTAAAAGATATAAATCTAACCTCTGTACATGATGAGTTATACTCCTTCAGTTCCAAAATGTAGGTCGATTTAGTTTTTTTTTTAAGTTAAACTTCTCTAACTTTGACCAAGTCTATAGAAAAATTCACCCATGTGTACAGCATCAGTTAGTTTCAATTAAATCCACCATATAATATGTACTGATAGTACATTTATCTAGTATATTGTAGAAGTTGGTGCATTTTTCTACAAACTAGGTTAGAGTTAGAGAAGCTTGACGTAGGACAAATCTAAAACGTCCTATATTTTGGACCAGAGAGAGTAATAGGTCACTTACTTGAATGATATGACTGCAAGATGCTCTCGATTCGCATAGGAGGATCATCCTGGTGTGAGAAGGGCCACCCATCACAGCTAGCTCTGGGCCTACCACCTCAGTACCAGTATATGTTGTTCTAGCAAGCAAAGGGGAAAGAGAGGTCTCCGAATCTTGTCCAGGGGCTGGTTGGTTGCATGTGATTGCCTCCATCTGAACATTTGAAGAGCCTGTCTCAGGAATATGGCTACATGTTTCTGATTTACTCCACATTGCATTGATTCCATTGCCAAATTTGATCGCATCCCCAGTTTTGTGACAAGCCAACTCATTTTCATCAGGTGAATCTGATGAATTCTCCAACCTAGCAGCATCTGCATACAGGGTTTGTTGAAATGTATCCCCATTGTTAAGCATCAAATTTGAGGACTCACTATGTAAATATGTTGGGGTAGCTGTACTGAGATCTGCAGGCCCATTCTTATGTCTGCCACCCTCAAATCTTCCCGGAGCTACTGTGCATGATGAACTCTGAAGATCTGTTGCAGCCCTCAGATAGCTATCCTGAGCAACATGATTGCCAGATTTTGCCTCCTCGAAGCTCTTCCCTGTGTCCCCCTTGTGATTTTCAGTCCCTTTAGAGTTTTTGGGTGGATCAACCGTCATGTTTCCAGTGTGCACATGTGTTACAATCTCTGACCCTAACATATCCAAGTTTTGCTTCAAAGTTCCACGATTATACACCATTAAACAGAATCCTGAATTACAAGGGACATGCAACCATTAATTCCAATTACAGGTGCATGATATAAAATAAAAGAAACAGAAACTTGCTCTGAGTTATCGAATCAATACCTAAAGAACCAGATAACGATTGGAGAGCCTCTATGGCACACATGCAAAGCTTCTGAACCTCAGCACCTACAGCAAGACGACCAACAAGTCCATGGCCCATATTTTGAATACCCATAATAGGACCAACCTCAGCTTCCAGCTTCTTCATTGCCTTATCAACAATATTATGCAAAACCAAGTACTTTTTAGTCAATATGAGGATCTTATGACTCAGAAAAATACGATGGCACAACACATCCAACCGCCAAGCATTTTTTGCTACCAATAGTTGCTTCTCCCAGCACCTGAGGAAAAACAAATTGCAAAGTCGTTATACTAGGTTACATGCTGAAGTAAGGCAAAAGAGAGGAGTACAGATGAAGAAAAGGAAGTAAGAAGGCTGACAAGAACAAATAAACAAAGCCTCTATCATAGAATAGTATGTACCCATGTACTGCTTCAAGGCTATCCAGATACATTCTTATTATTAACTGTGCTAAATTACTGAATTGTGGTGATGGCTTATAATATAGAACTGATATGACAGCTCAAGAGTAGAACTAGAAACAGAAGAAATAAAAAGATGGGTCCATGCCACCAAATGAAATGTTCAAGACAGATATAAGAGAATAATGTTTAAGAAAAACACCTGAGTAAATCATTTTGTTTCCCACACTGAATGCAGTAATAAATACCATCAAGTTTCTTGGATTCTCCACTCTGTTTAATGCCAGATCTTTTATCTTCAAGAGCGCATTCAAGGTGACAACTAAAACCACATGAATTTTCCTGCGATGGTTGATCTGAACTGCAGGACAGCCAGAGGGTAGGATCCTTATTGTCATCATACTTGAAGCAAATACAGCATGAGCAACGTTTGCAAAATTCATCTCCTGGGTTAATAGTAGCCCTACAAGCTGAATTTTGGTAAAGTTGGGCATTTTTTGGCACTGCACTTACACCAGTTGTTGCTGGAGTGCCTGCCATATCTAGAAGCAAAGATGAACTGCCATTCTTTCTCTGTCTTTTCGAGGGGAACGGAAGGTTAGCTGCGTTCAGATCAGGGTGTAACTTCCTTTTGTTAGATTTCCTAGGGTAAGATGATTCTCCCTTCACGACTTTGAAAAGAAGATCTAGCATGCTGTGTTTTGCCATTGAAGAAAATGTTTTCTCTTTTCTCACTCTTCCTAATTCAGCACACAGAACCTCTGATATTTCACGGCGAGTCCATTCTAGTAGCTGTTCAGGTGCACTGAGATGACACTTTGACAATTCACGGACAAGTTCTCTCTTTTCATTGACACTCATCAAACGACATGCAGCCAGATCAGGAACAAATCCTACAGCGCCGGAAAAGTAGGATCACTACTCATAACAAGCTAATGGACACTCTTAAGGTACTGGTGACTCACAAGAATGTAGAATTATACTAGATGACAAGATATTTGGTAAAGAAAAGCACAGGCCATCTAAATTAGTAACATGTACTACTTGTTTTACTACATGATGACATTATCTATGGAAGATATTCAAGGTAAGCACTAGGACAAAATGGGCTTGTAGTGTTTAATTATAAATACAGGAGCACATCTAGAGAAACTTGATGTGCAACAACAATCTTAAGAGAACCTGATTTTGCTTAGAAATTTAGAATTTGCAAGGCTCCTGTGTTAAACACGTGCAAACAAAATTTTCACCGTGGCAAATCAACATGAAGAAACATGTTTTGATGACAAGCAACCGGATGCAACCAAATTGGTCAATGGTTGACCTCATACTTAAGTCACAGCGAACATGAATAGCTAAGCAACTGTCAAAAGACTTCTAATCATCCAGTTAGACAAAAGCAGGGTAAAAACAGCAAGAAACTCATTCACTGTCCATGCATCCAGGCTGTGAAATGGCGTAAAACACTAAAACCACAGAATCTCGGCTAACTCACAGCTCACAAAAATTAGATAAAAAGCAATGCAATCATGCAAGTGCTCACTGCCACACGATCCAAGCCTACAAGTTCTAAAAAGAGCAACATTTTTCTTCCGTGTTTCCTTTTTCACTTCACCACAGGTAACACGACGGGACAACGGCTTGCTTGCTAGGCAGCATCACATCGCAATCAAAAACTCCCATCGCATCCGAGACCAAAAGAGAAGGGGCGATCGAAAAAAGCGAATGCAGGCAACAAGAAATGAAATTTGGTGGGCAAAACCCCTAAGCGCAGCCATCCTAGGGAACAAATCCCCCAGAAAAGGCAACCAAAGAAAGATCAACTCGATTGCATCAGGAACCATCCGCATAGTACCACGATCAGCAAATCTAAACCTACGTGAACCCATCTACGGTCGAAGCTTCATCGGAAAAGTACCCCCAAAAATTGCGCAAGAAAATGTACGGGGAAAGAAAGGAAGGCGGATTGGTTCTGACCGCCGGATGAAGGGGACGAGGAGCCCATTGCTCGAAATTACGGTCACCGGAGGCGAGGGGGGGAGATGGAGAGGTCTGTCGCGATTCTGATCTCACTCTTGCTCACATGGGAGTGAATTCGATCGCACTACCTGCTTCACTTCCGCGGGCGAGAAAACCCCGAAGTCCCAAAGCGGCCAACGAGCAGCAGATACTTCTCCCTCCTGCAAGAGCCGATGACTTTTGCTACAATACCCCTGGGTTTTCCGGTATTGACGAGTCCTCAGACCTCAGGTATCCCGTATCCGTATGGGTTACTTGCAGGTGCAAACAGGTAGGCGTATGCCAGTCAGCCAGTGCAATCGTGCAACCTGCAGTCCTGAGTAAGCAACTGTCAAAAGACTTCTAATCATCTAGTTAGTCAAAAGAAGGGTATGCACTGTAAATGTTAGTAGGGCTGATTGGAACAGCTTATGCAACAGCTGTGTAGCCAAAATGGCTACTGTTCTAACTGTTGGAGCCTTCCAAAAAGAAAAAACCGAGACCGGCGGGGATAGACGTACCAGGTTTTTCATTAAGAGAATGAAACTTCAAACGGGTCTCGAAAAAACCTCCAAACCCTATGCGAGAGAGATTTTTATTACTCAAGTGAAAATTAGTTCTAGTGAAGGATCAAACTCACAATCTTGGAGTACCAAATAGACGTGTCTACCACCGGACCACAAGCCTCTTTAGCGAGCCTTCCAAAAAGCATAAGTATTTTTTCCGATTACCTTCAATGTGTTTTGGAAAAGGCCGAAATAAATGGGGAGAATCGTAGCCTAGAAAAGGTTTTCCCTGGAGAGCGGGCCAAATAGCATACCTTATGCGGGCTTCATTCAGCGTCATGTTTCCCTGAATATAGCCCATTAGCAAATGCCATCTAGAACAGGCCCGGGAAAAGAACACCACTGAGCCTTGCAAACTAATGTTCCTGTCGCCAAAAAGAAGGGGGAAAAGGCTTGAATATTGATTTTTTTTCCTTGGAAAATTAGCACACCGAACAGAAAAATAGCAACCTCAATTTTCCCGACTAATTATATCCAATGTAGCAGTACGTGCGACGGCAAGTACACGGTTGACATCTCTAGAGGCTGAAATTAGATATTTTCGTGAGGAAAATAAAAGCTTTGTTTTGTCATAGGATTATTAAACTAGCCAATTTACAAGGTAAACCATGTCCAAAGACTAATTGGAAAGAAAATACAAACTTCACTAGGTCCTGCAACATATATAGCCAACTAACCTGGCTAGACGACTTGGCTAACCGCTCTAGTCCACTCACAACTTGAGAAAGAGCAATCGGACCACTAGAAAAGAGGTGCAACACTATCAATGCTCCCAATCTCGATGCATACACCTAGCATAGCTTCGAGTTATCGTTGTTGAGTGTTGACACCTGGATGCACCAGCTCAGACTTCCCAAAGGCCAGGGTTTACGGAAAACACTCGCGATTGGTTCGTTTCCCTGCTGAGCCGGGCTGCGTGAGACAGGCTAGCGAGAGCCTATATTTTTGAAACCTACTTGTGTGTAACACTGATAGGAGTTACAGTTTGGTACGTGCATCAGAATTCAGAAGCCGGCGTCCTGTTTCCCCTATCTATCTCTGTCTCCCTCTGCACCGTGGACGGTCAGTTTGCTCTGTTCACCAAAGTCCGTCGGTGTCGGCAGTCGGCACCCGCAGCGCGGCCGGCCGGCACGGGAGGAGCACCCTTTTGCACAGTGAAAACCGGTGGCAGGATTCAGGAACAGAAACGCCCTCCCTTTCCTAGGCTAGCTTGGAGATCCCCTCCCTGTCCCTCCCCTGCACCGTGGAAACGCTCGCTCCCTTCCCTTGTTTATAAGCAACCGCCGCCGCCCGCCGGTGCCGTCCCGACGTCGCCGGCTCTGCGCCACGGCCCCGCACGCACCGGCGGACGTACGTGAGAATCCCGAAGAGAAATGAAAACTCGCACGGAAACGCATGTGCTTGTCAATGGCTTGTACAACCGCACGTCCAGCCGAGTTTAAAGCGCGCGCACGGTTTGGTAACAAGAGCTTCCAATAATCCAATCTCACACACACGACAGTGACGTTCTGTCCTCCGCGTGCTCGAAAGAAACTCGCCAAATTCGCAGCGAATTTGCATGGATTTCACACGGTCCTCGAGTTCTGGAGTTCCGCTGGTAAAAGAACCATGTGGCTTTGCAACCGCCGCGGTCCACGGAGCGCCGCGCCGCGCCCACCTGGGCACCTGGACCTGGGTCCGGCACGGGACCGCCGCCTCCACAAAACGCCCGTCGCCTTCACTCGCTTGCGCAGCACGCGACGCGACACCCTCGCTGTTAGTTACTGCACATCAATGCCCTCCCGGCCTCTTCCATCCCCCGCCACTTCCCTCCACACGTCGTCGTGCTCGCTCCCCTCCTCTCCTCTGCTTCTTGGACCACCACCTTGCTTGCTCCGGGCATCTCGGCCGGCAGTGCCGAGCCCAGGCCGGACGGGGGAGAGATGAAGCCCCTGTATCTGCGGAGCAGCAGCAGCTTCAAGAAGCTGCTCCTCTCCATCGGCCACCGCAGCTCACCCACCGCCACCAAGCCGGGCGCCGACGACCCCACCGAGACCCCGCCGGAGTCCCCGCACAGGCCCGCGTGGCGCTGCTTCTCCTACGACGAGATCCACCGCGCCACCAACGCCTTCCACAAAGGTCTCCTCTTCTTAGTCCTTCCCCGAATCCTTCCAGAACGCGCGCGAAACGCGGCCGGCGCATTGAACGACAGTATGGCCGAGTCGCATTTGCATGCTGACTGACGTACGTGTTTGTGGCTGCCCCGGCCCGGGGCACCCTGCAGGTAACCTGGTGGGGCGGGGCGGGTCCTCGGAGGTGTACCGCGGCGAGCTCCCCGACGGGCGCGCCGTGGCGGTGAAGCGGCTGCTGGGGGCCTCGGCGTGCGAGCGGCGGGAGCGGGACTTCCTGGCGGAGCTGGGCACGGTGGGCCACGCGCGCCACCCCAACGTGTGCGCGCTCCTCGGCTGCTGCGTCGACCGCGACCTCTACCTCGTCTTCGACTTCTCGCGCCGCGGCTCCGTCGCCGCCAACCTCCACGGTGCGTGCGTGCGTTAGCGTTACATTCACATTACATACGAGCAAGTACGTAGTAGTAACTGATGTCCTGGCCGTGAATTAATGGCGCCGGCCTGACGAGCGTTTCTTCTTGCATGGCAGACGAGGCGTCGCCGGCGATGAGTTGGGCGGCGCGGCGCGGCATTGCGGTGGGCGCGGCGCGGGGGCTGGAGTACCTACACAAGGGGTGCCAGCGCCGGATCATCCACCGGGACATCAAGGCCTCCAACGTCCTGCTCACCGACGACTTCCAGCCACAGGTGCGTGCCGCCGCCGCCGCGACCGAATCGTCGTCGGACAGAAATAGAATCGACTTGGCTGGATTCTGATCGCCGGCCCGGCCTGTGGCAGCAGATCTCCGACTTCGGGCTCGCCAAGTGGCTGCCGTCCGAGTGGACGCACCGGGCGATCGCGCCCATCGAGGGCACCTTCGGCTGCCTGGCGCCGGAGTACTACACGCACGGCATCGTGGACGAGAAGACGGACGTGTTCGCCTTCGGCGTCTTCCTGCTGGAGCTCGTGGCCGGCCGGAAGCCGGTGGACGGCGGCCACCGCAGCCTCCTCAGCTGGGTAAGTAAATAAAACTACGATCGAAGCGTCGCTCTCGCTCGCCAGCACAGACAGCACCCACTGACCGCTGACAGCAACCGCGCGCCGCCGTTCCTACTCGTACGTGCAGGCCCGGCCGCTGCTGGCCGACGGCAAGATCGACGCGCTGGTGGACCCAAGGCTCGGCGGCGACTACGACGCCGAGGAGGCGAGGCGGGTGGCGTTCGTGGCGTCGCTGTGCGTCCGCGCGCCGGCGACGTGGCGGCCGTCGATGACCGAGGTGCGTGCGTGCGTGCGTGCGTGTGCCACTCCCAGGTGACCGAGGTGCGTCCGTGCGTGGTGTCGGCCAGCCAGCCAGGTGCCCAGGTGACCGACCGATCCATCGGGGTCAGTCTTAACGACGCACCAGCACCAGCTGCATGTCCGCGTCAGAAGCACTGTGCTTAGGCTGGAATTCAGCCCTGCATTACTGCCAACTTGCGAGACTTTCTTAGCGTCTCGAGGCAAATTTAATCGTAACCTAGAGCCGGGGTTCATGGCACGCAGGACACCCGATCGAAGCCCATGTCTCCAAGCTCGTGGTGTAGCTAGTGACCTACTGCTCTGCCGCTAAATTTTACTCTACCTGAAACTGTTAGAGCGCTAGTAATGAAATGCAGCAGCGGTCCGTGATTAACGCTGATGGTGCGGCAGGTGCTGGAGCTGTTGGAAGGTGCGGAGAT
Source organism: Paspalum vaginatum (assembly GCA_030272315.1). NCBI lineage: Eukaryota > Viridiplantae > Streptophyta > Magnoliopsida > Poales > Poaceae > Paspalum > Paspalum vaginatum. The sequence goes on along the minus strand of CM059021.1, from coordinate 2,727,159 downwards.
CCGGCAGGACCGGTGGGCGATGCCCGAGGCGCCGGCGGCGGCCGACGACGGGGAGCAGCCGTGGTGGTTCGACGACCTCGACGACGACGACGAAGACGAGGAGCTCAGCACCCCGTCTCCCTCTTCCTCCTCATCAACCACCAGCCACTAGACTACTCACAAAACAAAAGGAAATCAGATGCCTGCGATGTGATTTTTTTTTTTGCTAGTCGCCATAAGTGGACAGCCACGTGTAAATACAAGGTTATCCTGAATTGTTTAGTGTGTGAAAGTAAGTGATACCTATACCAATATAGTACCATACCAGTCTCCGTCGACCATGACATGGACATACACATACCTGATACATGTAGCACACATCGAACGACTGTACTTGCCGCGCATAATACGGGCGGTTGTGGGCACATAATGGTGTGTTAATTGGCTCAGACGCGGAACAGCAGGAGGCGAATTGAGATCTCGTCGGCCGGCGACAGGCTGACCTGACAGGTTTGGATTAACCCATGCATCAGGACGTTTCTCGGCAGGCGTCTCGCTCTGGTTGCCGCGTCAGTTGGGTTACAGTTGGACGAAGGTGACCAAGCGTGACACTAATTTAGTGGGCAGTTGGGGGCTCGCGCGACTAGCTGCCAAGTGGTATCGACCCTGACCCGGTTCGTGGCCAGGGGCAAGGGCGTGCGGCGCCGTGGCAGTTCGGGACAGGTCGAGCTCCCTCCGCTGCGTCCGGCAAAGCAGGGAGACGCGTGTGCACTGTGCAAGTGTGCAGCCAGACCGGCGTTGCCAGGGCAGCTGGGAGCGCTCTGCGTCTTCGAGGCTTGCCTGCGGTGCCATGGGGAAAGGCGAAGGGCCAAGGATCCTATGGCTGGCCTATGCAGGCGTTGCAGCTGTTGGTGCGTGGGTGTGGTGTCCGTTTTTCCAAGGCCATGGAAGTTGTTGAGCGTGTCTGGAGCTGGCCGAGCAACTTCCTTTGGATAAGGGCAAGCAAGAGAAGGTTTTGTTTTAGAAAAATGTCTACACTTTACGGTGTGGGGGTACTAGAACGGAGTGCTCCTGTTTCCGTGCGCATGATGACCCCATCGAGCGTAATGTATTGGTTTTAGAACGCAACAGCTATAGTGCGTGTTTTTCAAGTATAGTTGTAGGGCAAGCACAGTGACATGAATAGTGGCGCTGGCACTCGATCTCGTAGCCCCCCCCCCCCCCCCCCCCCTTTTTTTTTTTTTGGAAGCTTGCTTGCTTGGACGACCTGCCAAATGATTTGGTCTGCAAGAGTACAGCGATTCTCTGGCAGAGCAGAACGCAGTGGTTTCTAGAATCTGGAGTTCAGTCGAGAGGAAGTGAACCAAGAAAAGAATCATGTGGCGGTGAGTCGGCGATCAAGGGGAGCAAAGATTTAGTGTCCCTTTTGCGTGCGTGTCACAAGTGTCCAGACTCCAGAAGGGAATAATATCTTCACTGTTTTGTTAGGCGGTTTAGGTGCCCCAAACCCAGACAAGAGACAACACATGGCCAATTGGCCAGTGCCCAGTGCAGAGTCTGACCTACTCTGACCTAATGGGAATGAAACAAAACAGACCTCTTTCTCTAGAAACAATGGGGGGTTCGTTCAGTGCTGCACGGTCAAACCTACTACGTCCTCCGTATGTACAGATGCACAATGCCTATGGTGGCGAAGTTCAAACCAAACTTGTTGCTCCCAGTCCCAGTGGCTCAAACAACTTGGAAAATGGGGATGACGTGGGCTAGGGAAATCACAAAGCAAACATTTCCAATGACCACAGAAAAACTCTGGCGTCAAATCCACAATTTTTTTAGCGGAACTTCGGCATGACTTCATCCAAGAATCAGCAGATTAGGCATATCCATTTCATTAATAACAAATTAAAAGATAAGCAATTCCCAGGGTCATCACTTGCAGTCTTGCACAGCTGCACCAACTAAATGCTAGATAAGGGCTGCCTGATGGTAAACTGCTGTTGACAGTCCACCAGACCAGAAGCTAATGTTTCGCAGCACAGGAATGAACGAAAGGTGATGTTCAACAAGAGCACCATGCTTTTTCCTTAAATGCAACTCAACTGTTTGGATTAATTGTTTCAATTGGCATGATTTCTTTGCTGATGTCTCATGACGCATCAAATCAAACCGACAAAAAGAAAAGAAAAAAAATAGTACAAGGTCATATTAATATCAGCAAGCTCTTTATTTATGACATTCATTTCCTGATAGGTAGTTCTGAAATGCCGGGTTCCACAACTCAGTTGTAAGGATCACTCATAAATAATGCTGGTACATGAATGACTGTAATGTTTGACTTGAATCTCATTAGCAGGCATTAGAATATAGGAGTATGAACTAGTGGTCTATCAACAAAAAATTCCAGACGTGTGCACTAGGTTGGCACTGCTTGTAATTTTCTCAATGGTTAGAACAGAATGATCTGGCATGGTTCAAGAAAACCCAAGTGCGCTGTGAGGCTGAAAAGGGCGCACAGCTGTATTTGCCTATGATATTGTCGTTTCACCTTCTACAGCTACAGGACATTAGATAAAATGACTGTATGAACCTGATGCAGAAGTACCATATCATGTACAGCTCCAAAAGAGTTTCTTTACCAACATGAGTGACTATCCCAGAATTAGGGGTGGGCGGTTGGGTTATCCGATTAAATCGGATCGGGTAATTCGGGTTTTGTAAATTTCAGGTTTATAAAAAAAATTACCCGAACACACCTATCCAAAAATTCAGGTTCGGGTAATCCCGAATTACCCGATCTTGCTCCAAATAATGAAATATATTAGTAGATTCAATAAAAAAAATAAGGCCACACATGAAATTTGGAATGATGAAAATAGAACAAACTATTATGGATGGAAGACCACATAGACATTTTTTTTTATCGAACACGCAGGAGAGCTGCGTATCATTTATATTAAGAAGAATAAAAAGGGTACAACGAAAAACCCCTAACGAAAAACCCCTAGCACAAAGACAGACGCGCCTATTACACATACATCAAGAGGACGACCAACACATCAAGTGCCCAACTCTAGAGCCCGGGTAGCTAGGTGGGAGATACCCTTTGCCCCTGCTAAGCGCCAAAGCTCTAGCTCCTCTGAGACCTGGTTCACAAGGCCTGCAAGGCTAGGCAAAACTCCATCGAACACACATCTATTGCGAAGCTTCCAGAGAGACCAAGCCCCTAGAATAACCACAGAATTCAGACCTTGTTTGATAGGACCAGAGACTGCCTCATTTAAATTCCGCCACCAATCACCAAAGGAAACCACTCCAGGCTCAGGGTAGAGAGACTGGAGACCAAACTTCTGAAGAAGCTGGAACCAGAACTGCCGGGAGAAGACACAGGAAGCGAGCAGATGGTCAATGGTCTCAAAATCCTGCCTCCTAGGTACTAATCTGTCCAGGGAGTATACAGTCAACCTTGAGGAGCTTGACATTATCTCACATGACTTGGCTGATCTGGACAGACCGATTCCCGTGGAAGAAGTGTGGAGAACAATATCCCAGCTGCCGTCTGATAAAGCTCCTGGACCCGACGGGTTTACTGGACGCTTTTATAAGGTCTGTTGGTCGACCATAAAAGAGGATATTATGTTGGCTATCTCGGCGATTTGGAGCAGGAAGCTGGACAATTTGAAATCCCTCAACTCTGCTTTCATAACTCTCATACCAAAAAAAGAGGGGGCGGATCATGTTAAGGATTTCCGTCCAATTAGCCTGGTTCACAGTTTTGCAAAGCTTATCACCAAAATTCTTGCCAATAGATTGGAAGGACGGTTACATGAGTTGGTCTCCCCGAATCAAAGTGCTTTCATCAAGGGCCGATCCATTCAGGACAATTTTTTGCTTGTCAAACAAACAGCCAAGTTCCTTCATCTTCAGAAGCAGGCTCGCATTTTCCTCAAGCTAGACATTACGAAAGCCTTCGATTCAGTTTCCTGGCCCTTTTTACTAGAGGTCCTCCAGAAGCTAGGCTTTGGGCTGGTCTGGCGGGATGTTCTCAGTGGTCTGCTGTCATCCTCAACTACACAGGTCTTACTGAATGGAATCCCCGGAAGTACCATCTTTCATAGAAGAGGGCTGCGTCAAGGGGACCCTCTTTCCCCTATGTTATTCATCCTGGTTATGGATGTACTGAGTCTGATTTTTGATAAAGCTTCTCCTGCTGGACTGCTACAGCCCCTATCCACAAGGGCGCTGCAACACAGGGTGTCCCTTTATGCCGACGACGTGGTTATTTTCCTTCATCCTGCTGCCTCGGATTTGAACCTAACCATGGTTATGCTGGAACTTTTTGGTGAAGCCTCTGGTTTAAAGGCCAATCTACATAAAAGCAATGTTTTCCCCATCCAATGTGCAGAAGCGGATGTGGCAGTGGTTCAGAACGCTCTTCCATGTGAGCTGAAAGAATTCCCCTGCAATTATCTCGGAGTGCCCCTTTCCCTGCGTAAGTTGACAAGGGACCAGATTCAGCCGTTTGTTGACCGGATTGCAGACCGTCTGCCTGGTTGGAAGGCTGATCTGTTAACTCGGGAAGGTAGAAAAATTCTAGTGCAATCAGTTCTGACCTCCATGTTGGTATATTTGCTAATGGCTGTAGATCTTCCGCCGTGGGCATTCAAAGAAATAGATAAGATCAGGAGGAGGTTTTTGTGGAGAGGAAGGAAACAGCTCAACGGTGGCCATTGTCTGGTTGCTTGGTTAAAAGTGTGTCGACCCCAGGAGCTTGGTGGTTTGGGCATCACTGATCTTCAGAAGCTAAGTTGGGCGTTGCGCATGAGATGGCTTTGGCTTCAAAAATTAGAGCCGGATAAGCCTTGGGCTTCACTTCCGGTTCAAGTTCCAAAGATGGTGCAGTCCTTCTTCTCGGTCGCTATGTGTAGCGAGATTGGGAATGGAGCTAATACGCTCTTTTGGACAGATAAATGGCTCCATGGACAATGTATTGCTGACATTGCACCGCTGTTATTCCGGCTGGCTCCCAAGCGAAAAGCCAACAGAAGAACGGTTCTTGATGCTCTGAATCAAAATAATTGGATCTCGGACCTCAAAGGCGCCCTTGGTGTTGCTGCCTTAGTTGAATATTTGCAGCTTTGGGATATTCTCTCTCAGATTGTGCTGGACCCGGAAGTTGAAGATAGACACATTTGGCGGTTCTCTTCCTCTGGGCAGTACTCTGCAAAGTCAGCCTATGAGGGTTTCTTCCAGGGAGGGATCCTCTTTGACCCTTGGGAGCGCATATGGAAATCCTGGGCACCGGGGAATTGCCGCTTCTTCATGTGGTTGGTTGCTCATGATCGATGTTGGACGGCCGACCGGCTTGCTCGGAGAAGACCACATAGACATACAAGACACATCAAACACACAACATAATGCATATACAAGTTCACTTCAATAGATAATTTGCACTATACACAAATGACAAACGATAAAATTGGGTAATTCGGGTACCCACATTTACTACCCAAACAAAATTCGGGTTTCTAGAGTGGATATCCGGAATATTGATTGGGTAGTTCGGGTTTGGGTAATGGGTATCAGATTTTTTGCCAACCCTACCCAGAATGTGTACAGTACCCCTGTTGTAGGACAGGTTTTAAGACATCACCTAGAAGAAAGTCTTATTTCTACGCATGCTTCATATTCAATTCATGAGGAGTTATTATATGGAATCTTCAGAGTTAAAGTAATGCAGAAGGATCTATGATAAGCTTTAGAGGGTTCCAAGGCTAATGCATGTATTAGCAAACCGGTGTTGGTTACACAGAGCAATTAAGAACCCTTGACACAATAGCTTTAGGCTAGCACGTGTACAATTCTGATTTGTAGATGATTCTGGAAAATCTACCTTAGATGAGCACACTCAGGAAGATATTGTGCACAATTATTATCCAGAAGTTATTTTGGAAAGGCGGCCCAGAAAATGATAGCCTGAACTAGAAGAGAATGTGTTAAACGCATAAGTAATAAGACCAACTGAAGTGGTTGACCTGACAGGTTGAACAGAGAGACCAAATACCTATTCTTTCATTCATTTTCTTATTTGATTCCCATGGCTTACTAAATTCGACAAGACATAAATACTATGGTCCTATTTTTGTTACAGCTGGCCCGAACTGCCTGGTCTTGGCATCACCCAGGAATTGGATTTCAAACACCTAGGGCTGGATGTGATGCCTGGCCAAAGCTGCCTAGCCTATGAAACAAGCGGGCGTGTTCAGACGGCGGGCAGCGGCTGCATGAGGCGTTTAGCAGTTCAGATGTGCTGCATGAACTGGGATAAGCTCCAAAGCATAGCTGTCACAGTTCACGCTGCCTAAGGCTGCTGCAGCTGCAGCCACAACCAGCGATTTACAGCCAAATGCGACCTCAACGGCTCAAAAAAAACTCGCTGACCACACCAAAAATAGGGCCAAAATTCATGATGAGCACTAGTTTATCTACGATGTGGTAAACATAGTAAAAATAAAAGTAGGTAGATCCCATAATTTATAAGCATAAAATGGGGCTCAGGGAAGATGATCAAGCATAACAACCGCAAGGAAGCATGGAAATAAATGAACGAGAAGATTGCACTGTATATCATAATACTCAATAAAAACAAGTAAACAGACCTAAACAGATCCATCCAGCAACTGCAGCATGCTAATGATCTGACACTCTAAGTATTTCCAAATTCTAACCGATATGCATGTCGGAGTAACTTGCTTCGCAGCTAAAACGTGTGCTATCTGTACGAAGGAAAATGTGCGTACTACATATGCGTACTTGAAGCATATACATGAATGCTGTTCAGTATCTAAAAACTGAAACAAATCCTATATTGCTGTTAAGATAGTCTTGAAGACTATTGCATCGATTAGCCGTTCAAAATAGACCTGAAATGGTAGTCATCGATGGTGGAAATAAGGCAAGCCAAATCAACCAAACGCTGGGCGGTGGCCCTGCACATTTGAAGGTAAGATTCAGCAATGCGTGTGCTGAAACGAGGGAGGGAGGGGGCAGGAGGAGGTGGGAGAGGAGATATAGTACATAATTGGTGCTCTTGACATTCCAAGTCTCCTTGCCACTTCATCAACATGCACTCCATTTTCAAGTGCACTGTGTAATAGTGAAGGCAATGGTCAATTCAGAATCCCAAAACAAGAATAATTGCATGAAAATCAACGTGACTATTGGAATATTAGGGATCTTAGTTGGACAAATCAGTATTAAATCAAGTAGCTGATACAGAACAACAGCAGCAGAATAAATCACAGTCAGTCAGATATCCAGTCCATCCCAAAGCAAGACCTGCTTGGCAAGGTATCCAGTAAATATGGAAAAGATGCCCTATGCAAAATCGGACAAACAGGAAGCTTTTTGCTGACTGAAAAATAGGAGAGAAATCAAAGAATCATAAATACTCGGAAAGTCAGATGATCCCCAACAGTACCATACTACAGTTTTAACACATGTCACTACATACAGCTCAACAGCCACCGAAGCTATTCGTAAAAACACTTCCAAAAGGACCAAGCAAGCCTTAGATTACTGTATCCTTTGTGAAGCTCCATAATATAGTTACATGTCACATTGCTTGCATGAAAACGCAAGATGTAGGCACCAGACCACCTTTTTATGTACATTATATTTAAAGCCTTTCCATGTTATTTATGGGTCATCTTTTATGTTTGTGTAACCACACCATAAAGTTACAGGCTTACAGCATAGCTCAGCATCCCTTTCGAATTCCAGATTAATTGAAATTTTACCCATTACCCAAGCTGAAACAGACAGCATATTCATTTAGATCTTAAAAGATGTAGCTGAATGCATGCCACTGTATTCTCTCGCGCGAATGAAAGCCAATCCATATCATTTTCCTAATCTTTGAACATCTAATTAGATTACATATATTACAAGAATAGGATATTTCCCAACATTCTTTTTTTTTTTGAACACACTGTAAGATTCCTACATGAAAGAACACCACAGCATCAAATCAAGGATGTATATAATTCTGGGACTAACTGGCGATAGCTGATTGGATTAGGGCTTGTCAATATAGAAGTTTGTGAACAAAAATAAGCAATTTTTTATAGCCAAAGTTTAGCACTTCTTAAGATCCTTAGCATGTACTCACAGTTTCCAGCAAAGAAGCTGAACTTACAGTATATCTGGTTGTTCCATAACTTCCAAAACCATTTTCTGCAGATCGTGCTGTTGTCCACCAGTACATGGATAAGCTGAAAACTGAACGAAGAAATTATCTCAAATAATCAGTTATGAGATAATAGGAGCATAGTCAACTAAGAAAAAAAATGGCAGTTAAGGGATATAAGTTGGTAAATATAACAATAACAAAAGACATGAAAAGTGCTAGGAGCCTAGGACAGGCAAGAAACAATCTCAATTCAAAATATCATAGTCCTAAATCTGCAGATCAAGATAAATACAATCATATTCAGATCCCAAATATCAAACACCACGAGATCACAGATAGATTCACTTATTCCACTTAGCAAGGAACTCTCAAAAGTGAAATGATTTCTTACTTGGTTTGGTCGAGGAGTAAAATGGGCTTGCTGTTCTCTCACTCCACCAGAAAAGGGCACATGAGTAGGTGTGTTTGTTTGAACTAATGCAGGGAATCGCCCTTGGTTTACTTCAGGAGCAAAATGACCTTGATGCTCTCTTACTCCACCAGAGAAAGGTGCATAAGCAGGTGCATTTGTTTGAACCATGTGAGGGACTTGACCTTGCATCTCATGAGTTGACACATTTGTTTGAACAGCGCAAGAGAGTTGACCTTGCATCTTCAAAAGAGAAAGGAAATAACAGTTTGTGCTTTATCATATTATCAAGATAAAACTGTCACGAAAAGAGTCATGAGCACTAATCACCCTTGGTCGGACATTTTCCAAATGCACATGAATACACTCAAGGAAATGCAGCGCTATATCATTGAAATTGGTAACAGGCCTGTAAACACAAATTACAATGATGTTAAGTACTAGTTGTAAATAGCTGGTAGAAGTATTGGTCTTTACATGATAGAAATGGGAAAGAAACGATTTAGTTTCAAGTATTCATAAACAAACACTACAATAACAAGCTGGATTTCGACATAGCAGATACTTGTCAAGTTCCTCAGTCTCAATATAACACCAATACACAGAGAATAGTTTAATTAACCCATACTGTTTATCAGCTGGCACTAAGCTTCAGTGAATCAACCCAAAGGAAGAAGATGCACAAGGACTCTAATTTTAATATGGTTCGTTAGTGCATAGTAAGGAAGCTAATCATTCACTGCAAAACGTGAACAACAAAGCTTTAAGTTAATGCCAGCCAAATGCAAGCTCAAAGAAGATTGTGAATAAACTAGACAAACTTAGAAATATAGGAACAATATAAAATGTGAAAAGACAGTGAACCAGACATATTATCCAGGCAGATTAATAAACAAAATTACATGCGGCCTTTTAAGTTCTGATGGTAGTTTCATCCAGTAATACCAAAATAAGAATCAATGACGGTATATGTAGATAACCGGTCAGAACCCAGAAATAGATGGGATGAGCAAGACTATGGTCTCCGAAGCCTATTTAAAAGGTGTGTTGGGCAGACCAGACCAGAATAAAATCGATGAGTGGGGCAAAGCCTACAAAAAGATATATGTACACTTGTCCTCAAAAGAATGATCCGTTTCCAACTTTCCACTCTGCTTCTGATTGGAAAATTCTAATAATAAGGCTAGCATTCCATTGAAACGATATACCTTATCTCACTGAAAAAGGTGATTTAAAAATACTGTAGAAACGGCATTTAAACTTTGCACGCAAATGAAACTTTGGTTTACTAAATCTTAAGACGAAGCAAACAGCCTAACACATTCTATGAGCATTTAAGCTCCATTTTACAGCAACAAATTGTACTGGTAAAACTTTGCAAACATGACAAGCATTCCACCCAAATTATAAATCTGACCAAAAGCTTACATGCACAGAAATAGAGGTAGAAAGACCATGATTACCAAAGAAACGTAGATCCTTTACCTGATGGAGCGAGCAAAACCCTGCTGCTTAGCTTGAAACCCTACGAGAGTCACTTGAGCCTTGAGGTACATTCCATTCCTTCATACACACCAGCCAAGCAAATAATAGCTATATCAAATCAGTTTCCCAATAGCTAGAAGCAAAAAATAAATACATCTCAGATACTATCGACACCAGGTAGACATACTGGACGAAAGCCACCTCCCTAGCATCTATCTGGTCAGTGATCCTGCATTTCAGGAAAAGTCATCACATACTGTATAGTGTCAGCCCTGCATGCCTGCACCTAGCGAAAACATGAAACGCTAATCGCGACTCACCACCGCACGAGCGCAATCTTCCCAGTGCCGTCGTCGAGTGTGAACGACACGCCAGCCTCCATGTTCACCACGCTCATCGCCCTCCCCAGAATCCAAACCTACACGCAGGGTTAAGCAATGCCGCGAGGATGCGACGCTACGGAGGGAATTTCGAGGCTCCAGGGGGGCTTACGTTGGTGACGTCGACGCCGTCGATGGAGGGGACGGGTTCGTCGCCGCCAGCGGCATCGGCGGCGGCGAAGGAGCGCGCGATGTGGCGGACGGTGGTGGGGACGCATCCGGAGAAGCGGGGGTCGCGTGACTGTGAATGGAGAAGCGGAAGGGGGTTAGGGTTCAGAGGAGAGTACTGGGGGATGGAAACGGGGTCGCCGCCGGGTCACGGACCTTGGCCGGAGAAGGAGACGGGGCGGAGTTGTCGGGCGGCGCGGCGGCGCGCTGCGACGGCAGGATGGCGGAGCCGGCGAAGTAGGAGGAGGCCATCGCGGTCGCGTCGGCGCGAGTGCGGTCTCGGTGGAGGCGACGACGTCGACGAGGAGGGGATTTGAGGCAGCTGAGCGAGGGGTGGGAGGTCGCGGCGGTTGTTTGAGCGGGAAAAAATAAAAAAATGGATTCGCCTCCGAGGCGAGCGGAGCGGCACTGCAGCAGGGGCCAAGTGATCCGAGTTGGACAGCTGTCGTGGAGTAGTTCGTGCATAGGTGGCGCCAGAGCTCCCGGAGCCCACTAGCCCGAGGAGTAGAAGGCTTCGGGCCACCATGCATCAAAATGTGTAAAATATACTCTCCCAGTCAAAAAGGTATCAATTTTAGACAAGATCTCACTTAACAAGAAGTGATTAAATAATGTGCATATTTTCCGTTCTGTCCGTATTAAATACGGTCGAGTGGCACATCCTCCTTTACCTCGTGTGGTTGCCAACATTGCTTCCAATGCACAGGTCGTGAATTCGAATCATGCGGGTTGGTTTTTTTTTTTGACTCATATTCATCTTAAATTAAAAAAAGTTGAGTATCACTAAAGGGAAAGTTGAGTATTACTAAAGGTAGTTTGGGTATGAATTATATATTTTTTTCATATTGGAATAAAATTTTAAATAAAAGGAATGATTGAAGTTTTTTCAAAAAAATCGACCGTGTCGTACATTTATGAACAGTGAGAGTACATAAATGTTGGGTACGCGGGCTGATGACATCATCCTCATTGTTGCCATGCATGGCAAATGTGTAGTTCGGAGACAACACCAAGAAAAAAGTATAGGACGTCCCCGATGTCTTGAGGCTGTTTTTAGCAAGACATGCATATAAACATCCACAGTATAAAACCATAGTATAGAATGGATATTATGGTAAACACTAAATAGAATAAAATTTAAAAATATAAACCATGGTAACTAGGCCAACTTTGTGGCCCGGCCTGACTTTCTCATGCTTCAAATCATGTCGTGCCACAGAGGCTAGCTAGGTTTCAAGCTTTTAGACCTGAAGATTGATCTTTTGTTCTATTTAAAGTTAGCAAATCATAATAGAATAGATCATAATTACATAAAAGTTTGAATGAAATGAATTATCAAACTTTAGATTGGAAAGTCAAACGCAAGTTTTTTTTTTCTAAAATAAAGTGGTATGATCAGTCTTGAGTTCATCTAGTAGATATGGAAAAAAAATCAAATATAAAGATTTATTTGAAACGCAGAAATTTCACGCGAAACGGAAAAAACAGGAGCCTTTGCACGATCTGTCAATCCCCTCGAACCAAACACGACCTGAGTGAGATTTGGAAGACCCGTTGTTGTGCACTGCACAGTCGCATGCAGGTCGCCAGGGTTCCTCCCCTAGGCTAGCGCTAGACCCCTGTTGTTTCGCCTCCACGACCGCCTTGTCGTTTCGTCCGCCAAAAACAAAGGCAATCGGGACGGGACGGGACGGGGCACTGAAATCCTCCGCCTCCACTCCATCACATTCCCTCACACCAACTCGCGAATCCGATCTGGATCGGCTATGGCGGCGACTAGTGGTCCATGCTGGTCCTCGCTCCCGTCCGACCTCGTCAACCTCGTCGCCGGCTGTTTCCTGGACGCCGCCGACATCGACTGCTACATGGACCTCCGCGCGGTGTGCCGCACCTGGCGCGCCGCCACCGCCGACCCCCGGAACACCCTGGACCCGCGCTTCCGCCCGCGCAACTGGGTGATGCTCCAGGACCAGGACGGGTACGACGTCGGCCGCCTCATGGTGAACACCGCCACCGGCCGCTTCCTCCGCAAGAATATCCCGATGCTCCAAGAGTACTGCATCGTCTGCTGCACCGCCGACGGCCTCCTCGTCCTCGCGGACTGGGGGCCACCTCACCGCTCCTCCGTCCTCAACCCGATGACGGGATGCATGGTCCGCTTCAAGGCCCCCATGCGCGACGGCGTGCTCGCGGCCGCCGTCTCCGCTGCCGGCGGTTCTTCTCCGCCCACGCTGCTCTTGCACTGCAATTGTGCTCCTCCTCGGAAGCTGTATCGGGCCACCCCGGACAGCGAATGCTTCGTCAGGTATCGGTGAATTCATAGGCTTCCATTTCGATGTGGTTAAACAGATCATCGTGACTTCTTTTTTTCTAAAAAAAAAAATCCATTCATCAGGTACAAGAAGTACACGTATCCTCTGGCCAAGAAGGCTGTCGTCCGATGCGTCGCCATCGAGGGCTGCGAAGACGGCGATTCGCTGCCACCATTTCTTCCGGCTCCGGTGGCCAACAAGATCACCGACCTGATGGCGCCGTTCGCCACAGCCGACGCGGAGCCTGACGCTGAATCTCCAAACCGCTGCTTCATGGTCGAATCCGCCGGAGAAACGCTGGTCGTCTTCAAGCTGGGGAACCGCGTGGAGGTGTTCAAGATGGACAAGGACGGCACCGCGCTCGAGCCTACCAACAGCATCGGCAACCGTTCCATCTTCCTCGGTGGCTGTTTCAGGTGCTTCTCGCTCGACGCCGATAAGTTCCCGTCCATTGAACCCAACTGCATCTACTCCGTGGATGGTCTTGGCTCGACGTCCATTCAAGTGTTCGACCTCAAGGCAGAGGGACAAGGTCAGAGCGCCGCCACTGGAGCCGCCGCGCCATCTGCAGATGACTGGCCTGCCTTTCTGTGCAATACTACTGTGCCAGGGAATTGTTTCCCTATATCCATCATTCAGCTACTCTCAATCTACAGCTTACCTCACCAGGCTTCTCTACTGGCTAATTTGGTAATGAAGGAGGAGGCAATTCTGGATGCTCTCAAGGAGGGAAATTTCCGTGAGGCTCGGGCTCTCTTTCAAGCTATTTGTCAGGGCAAAGTAATTTAGCCTTCTTCTCTTCGCATTGAGATCCATGTCGGTCGGTTACCTTAGTATGGAAACAGTTGTGCTAGCATTTCTTTTGTTTTGTTAAACTTTCTTTCTATGATTAAACCTTCGTCAGTACTCTTTGGTTGCCTTTGCCTTGTTTACTGCAAGTGCATATGAAACAGGTCATGGAAATGAACGTTATGATTCCACTTTTGTAATGCAGCGAAATATGTGTCGTGTACGTTTGTTCTTCGCTTCTCTCCGTGCGCCGCTGATTTGCCTCTTGAGGGCTCCCATCGGGATCGGAAAGGAATGGGTGAATTGAGAGAAAAGCTAGTTCATTTTCCCTCGGTTCCTCTTCAATTCAAAGGGAGGTGACTTTTGCCAAAACAGCTCTAATTGTTTGGTGAAAACTATAGGACTATAGGTCACCATAATTTATCTGTTTTTTTCGCTGGAAATTAGGCCATTTCTTTAGAACCTAACAGATCTACAATTAGGTCCCTGTTGCCCTGTTGGCTATTGACCTGTTAATGAGTATGTTAAAGAGTGGTCAAAGAACAAAGAGCCAAAGAGGGTGTAGAACCCCCCCCCCCCCCCTCGCATCGCCTGCCTAGGGGTGACACGGGTGGAACCCGCCGTCGCCGCCCCAACCCTCCACCGCCGGCCCCTCCTCGACCTCACCGCCGCCCGAGCCCGCGGTCGGGATGCCCGCGCAGGGGGCAAGGACGGCGGCGGTGGGGCCCGTCCCTTCCTCTCCCCTTCCTCCTCCCCCGCCCCAACCCCTCCCTCTCTCTCCTATCACCGGCGTCCGCCGGCCTTTGCTGTCCGGCGCCGGATCCGCGCCCCCTGTGGCCGCGCCCCCTGTGGCCGGATCTGGTGTCTCCCCCCCCCCGGCCGGGTGTGCGTCCTTCTCCAGCGTCCAGCGAGCTGGAGTCTGCTGCGCGGGTTCGGGCGCTTTGCTCCCACGCGGGGGCTCCCTGTCGGCGGCGGCTCGCTGTTGCCCCCGCCTGGGGGCTCCTCGCCGGCGGCGGACGGGGGTTGTTGGCGACCGAATCCGGTGGCGCAGCTCGGTTCCGTGGCGGCGGCGGCTCGGCCTGAGCGTGCTTGGGCCCGCCGCCTCCGCTTTGGTGCTCCTCGTCAGTGGCGTCTGCTGGGCTGTTCCGGTGGTGCAGCACCGGATCCATCGGCCCCAACTGGTTCCATCTTGGGTGCTCGTGTCCCCGGCCAAGTTTGCGCGTAGGCCTTCCCTGCATTCTAGGTTGGATCGGATCCTCTATCGCAGCCTTCAAGTGGCCTTCGCGCTGTGTGGTGGAGGTGCCGCGCGAAAGCTGAGGCTGGCCACTTCCGGAGCCGGCGGCGGCGGCACCAGAGGTGTCGCATTCTTCCTTGGGAGCGTCGTCATTAGCACCTCCCCCTCACCGTGGGGATTCTCCGGGGGAAACCCTGCCTAGGTTAGCCTGGGCTGGCGGCGACGGCGTGCAACGTCGTTTTCCTCCATGGAGGCGTCGCTTTGGAGCCCCACGGTGCCCCGGTGGTGTTTGACTGCCGCTATTTGGGCTGCGGCCGTGCCTCTTTGGAACTGTTGCCTTCCTCACGTGCACCGCCCCCCTAGCCTGAGTTTGTCGATCGAAGTCGGAGCTACTCACTATAGGGTCGGTGATGCTGGGCAACGATGCCGTGCCGTGGCTCTCTGGTTTTGGATGGGGTGGTGATTGTTACGCGTTGGTGCGGATGCCTTTGAGGTTTTGGCCAAAGCTCACAGTGAGTTCGGATCCCCCGTTGGCGATGTCTAGCTTGCTTGGAGGTGGGGGTGCAACCTAGCTCGGCAACGATGACACCTTCTGCGCTCCTTTGGCTATTGCTGTTTTGTGGCAGATGGTGGAGGTCCGGTGGAGGAAGTCGGAGCTGCTTGCCTTGGGGTTGAGCTCGGCAACGATGACTTACGCCGGACCGCAGGGTCCGCCGTCGTGTTTTGTGTGGGGTGTATGTGTGGTGCGGCATGTGTTGAAGCCCCAATCCAACTGGCCGGTGTTGCGTGTTGTGCGGTGCACGTTGATGACCCAATCCAACCGCCCATTATGTTTAGGTTTTTGACCCGGTTTTTTCTTAAAAATTGGGTCAACTCTTCTTCTTCTTAATTGAAAGTCAGAACTCCTGTCATTACGTTCGAAAAAAAAATAAAGAGCCAGGAATCATAAAGGAAGTCACCTCGTTATAAAATTGAGTAGATGATTTTGTTTAAGAAAATGTTCTCCAGCAAGAGCTTTGCATACTGCATGCGCCAAGTGGGATTAGAATTTAGATTATGACGTATGCAGCTAAGAAGGCTAAACGTAATCCATTTCTACTAATGAGATTGCGGTGTATGCAGAATTCAGCTAATCTTAGCATTGTTTTATTCTTTAATAACTCATAAGTTGTGACTATTGCCAATATTATTACCACTAATTTGTACCAAAGAATCCCTGTTTGACATGTCAGGCATTTCTGTTCTTGTGGAATTCATTGCTTTCTCTGATCCATGTGTAGGCAGAAAGAAGCGAGAACTTCTTGAAATTTATTGGCTATATTTCTCAGAAGCAGTTATCTATGTATGATCCCTGCTGGTATGGGCAGAAAGAAGCTATTTTTCTTACGTCAGACAGGCAGATATATGTGCCTTTTTTTTTTACAATATGTATGTGCCTTCTTCAGAAAGAAATATGTGATGTTCCACCGTTTGTTACAAATTTCGTGCATACTGCTGCATCTCTAATTCTGTATATAGAATGTTGTGCTACAGTTTGTGGGTTCCGCTCATTTATTTTTGTCAAACAAGGGCATCTCATAATACATACTGTAATTGATTGGTGATACATTGAGGGTTGAGCTAGGCAAAACTTTGAAACTTGAATAGAGGGGGACAACCATAATATATCACACTCTCTCAGTTCGCAAATGTACGACACAGTTGGTGTTTTCAAAAAACTCATTGTTCATCTTATTTTAAAAAATTAATAAGTTATTATTTGTTTTGTTGCCATTTCATTTATCACTAAATATAATTTGACTATGATTCCTACTCTCATATGTTTGAATAAATTTTTAAATAAGACGAAATATCAAAGTTGTCGGAAAAAATTAATCGAAAAAGTTAATCACGTTACGCCTGAACGGGAGGTAGTACCAGTTAATTTACGCAACGAACGCATAGGACTAGAAGGCCGGGAAGGTCACGACGCGACCTGCACGATCGCCATGCCTTGTGCCCTTGTCAGGTGTGGGGCGTTGTTCAAACCGGTGGCGCAGCGGATGATGTTCTGAATGGTGGCTGGTGGCGCGGCTAGCTGATGTGCGTTGAGCCGAGCGTCGCGGACGAACGCAGTCGCGGCCAGGTCTCGTGCGTGGGGGCGGGATAGACGGAATGTGTCACTAATAGTTGGACGCGATGGTTTCACAAAATTTTGCTAATCTGCCACCAGGTGTGGAGGGACCCAATGTGTGGACCGAATCTAGAGCTATCCGAGCCTGCCATCTTGTTTGAGTTGAAACCCATAAGTTTGGTGGAAATCGTGCGTTCAGTCGCACAAGATTGCACGCTTATACCACAACGCTGATTGCACACTAATCACCGTCGTTTTCCCTTAACATCACATGACTTCCTTATAATTTGGAGGGCTCTCCGCCTACCTAAATCGAGAGCACTCCCCATTCAGATTTCGGGTTCGACTAATAACTGATCATGCGATGCAGGATCCTGTCGTTTAATTGTCATTGACTACCTGAATATTTTGATTGTATTGTAGTAGTATCACGTAGTCCAAGTGTAGTAGTACATGTCAAACACGCAGGATAGTTATTATAGCTATGGGCTTGTTGGTTTTATGCGGTTCTGTCACAAAGCCCACAAATCGGACAGCAACCGCACAAGTTTATGGACAGCCACAGAGACGGAAGCTCAGTTAGACCAAGGTCATCAAGGTCTGCATTTGTACTGTTTACAGTGCGTAAACAGTATTTTTCAGCTCTGTGTACAGTGCGCAAACAGTGTTTTCCACATCTATATCTACTCCCTAGTGACCTTAGTCTTATGTCATAAGCTTGGTTGGTTTCGCCCTCCCTTCAATCCTAAGCTCAGTTTTCACCATCCGACCCAAAGAAAAATCCCCTGGCGACAAGGTTAGATTTCTCTTTTTGATGATTATACCTCAACCCGTTTCATGCCTACGACAAAGGGAGTCTATCATGGCTGGAAGTTTGTCCTTTTTTTCTGCGTCTTCTGTTACTTTGATTCATTTGATTATTTTTTTTTGACTTGGGTTTTTTTGGTAACAATGCTAATGTTGTGTTCTAAAAGCTAGGCTGACGTGTGGTCATGTGGACATAACAAGCGGACGGATCTGGCGCTTTCCGTTCGCGGATATTGACCATTTGATCATGAGTGAGCTAGGCTGCAGCAGAGGCTGAACCTGTGACAATATCGATAGGGAAAGGGGCCATCCTTGAAAATTGAAGAGGCGACCAAATTGTCGCAGGAACTGGACGAATGTCAAGAATGATTCTGGACGTTGGCTGCTCGGTTGGAGTAACCACCAGAACGTGGCTGACAAGTTCCCTCCAGCTCAAAGCCCTTTCTTCAATGTCTCTTAATAAACTCCGAAATCTTGATAAATATTATAAATACCGATGGCGAAGCAGCCTGTATATATTTCAGTCTTGCGCTCTTGATTGGTTATACACTATGGGTCCGCTCGGTTTGGGTCGCGGTGTGGCGCGGCTCTCCCCTTGTGCGGTTGCCTGCACATCCGCAACGTGCCACAACGCACCTAGGGAAAAGAACGGAACCTATACCATGCAAATTTAGAAACTTTGGCTTTCTAGCAGTGGCAGCTGGGTTCATGCGGTGAAGCGAACACATTGCCCTATAATTCGCTCGAAATTCGCTCGACATTGTTTCCATTGCTAAAATTCATTAATAATGGTAACCATGACCTTTACTATATTTTCAACATTCCCTTTAAGAATGCACTAACCAAAAAAATGCACGGAATATGATTCACCATCACTTCAGTAATGACCCTTCTGAAAACAACCCTGCAGTGCCATGAGTGCTCAGCACGAGCAACTAACAGATTAGTGCAATCATTACGAGTCCGCCCAGGAGGAACCACTTGACACTCGTATGTCCTAGTTAGTAGTTACCCATGACATAACCATTCTGTCAGGAAGACGCAATTCAAATTTACATCCTACATTTTCGTCATCTCAACTATGAGTTAGCCGCTTCCTTCCCACCTCCAATTTGTTGTTAGCGCTGGTCGTCATCCCGTGTCCTCAGTCCTAATATGACCTGAGTTGCTGCAATTGCAAAATAAATCAAGTTAGCATCTTACTAACAAAAAAGTCTAGATGAAATTAGAAGTTACAGCAATTCGCATTATTGATCAAGTTCAACATCTGATGCCCACAGATATGCTTGATCGTCCACCATTTGTGGTCGAAGAAAGGTTGCTCAAAATGAATTGAAAAGAACAGGCATCAGGCAAGATGGCCACTTCCACTTAAGGCCTAGTTTGGCAACTATCAGATTGAAGTGGATCAAAGTGGATTGGGAGGGATTTTGATCTACTATGGATTTAAACCCACCCCAATACCTCCCCCATCCGAGAGTTCACAAAGTAGCCCTAATACATTTCCCCATGCATGTATCTAAAATCCTGTGATGTTATTTCAGTAAAAACCAGTGAGCTTCTAGAAAAAGTCGTTACATTAAAAAAAAAGAGTAATAAAACACACCAACCGCCCGTTTCATCAATAGTTCAACTATTGGATACCGTTGTGAATGATCATAAAATGATCGAGTGCATTTTCATCATTAAAAGAAAAGCATGCAGCTTAGATCAATGGAAACAAGGACAAGATGGCCAATGATTCCATACTTCTCGTGGGATAGCCTAATCCCTACTTGCAGTTACATGGTAATTACGATAAATTGATGATGCACTAAACTAATTTTATTTCTCAGGTTAGAACTAACCAGCAAATAATAAATTTGATTGGTTCCCACCCCTAAACCACTTTCTCAATTAGAACTACCATAAAAACAAGTCTATTTAGTGCCAAAACCAATACCCATTTATCAGGATCAGGAAAACTAAAATTCAAGTTGCAATCTATAGGTTCTACAAAAAGATCAGTTCTGGGATTAAAAGATAGCAGATCCCTTTTGAAGCCCAAGACAGTTTCTGGACCTGCTACAGATCAAACAAGATGATTTGCCCAACCCTCATAAGAGTGCTAACAAGACAGATTTCATTAAGTTCCTGAACCCTGACAGAATTTTCCTTGGATACATTCACCATCCCTGATAAATGATAATTTTATTAAATCATTAGCAGTTGGTGCACATTAATATGCACCTACTAGTTAGCCCCTCACATATTGGCAAGGTTATCCTAAACAACAATGCTAAACGGCCGGTCACCCATCGTTTAGCGAGTAGTAGGAATGCAAGGCCAATTAAACGGACTAAAAAACAGATTACACGGGATTAAACGGACTACAAGGTCAACACAGTTGACTATTGAGTAGCGTGTACACAGGCTACACGGCCGTTTACGGCAACACTAGTTTGGCAGTTTAGAGAAAAAATGATAAATTAGAAAAAATGAATTCTGAGAGATTAAAAAACAAAAGTAACTGCACAAGATTGATCAAGCAAGACTATGGAAATAACAGCTTTCAATCCATCGAATTCACAAATACATTCCTTTTTTTCTGGACAAAAAGTCAGTTACTAGACAGGTCACAGGTGACAAAATTGAAACCCTAGCACATAGAGTAAACGTGCTTCCAGAGGTAATCAAACTAACCTTCACATGTAGGGGAGATGCTGCTGATTCTTCCGTAACTTCAGCTCAGCAGAAAGCTGAGCACACTTCCTTTTTGTTTCTTCCAGTTCATGCTCCAGGTCCCCAATCTACAAAGCAGTATTCAGCTATGAACGGGACAGATAATATGTTCACTTTGCTTGTTAATGTCTCAGCATGGTATGCATACCGTCTGCTTCAACTGTGTATCTCGTTGCCGAAGCTCTTCACGCCTGTAAAATTTACTTTTCAATTTGAGAGTGCAAAGATCGAGTGCAGGATGGGGTTTTAAAACAGTACACTATTACTACCCAAAATCATGAACTGAACTAAATGTCACTTGGCAGGATAGTGTTTGTGTTGTGTGTGCGCGCGCACGCACATATCATATAACTGGAATAGTACCGCAGCCACTCAGGAAGTCACAAAACCCAGGTTAGCCGCAATTTTCTTTCTCAAGATTAGACAACTAAACTACTATATAAGAGTCTGATTACTTGATTAGGTAGCTTAAAGCTAGTACTCCGTCTGTCCTGAAATATAAGGGATCCTATAATTATTATTACAATATAATAGATATGGAAAAAGTCAAATGTAAGCCTCATGCATAGGCTTTGATTGGCCCAGAGGTGAGGAAAGGAGGAGGGGCACATTAATCAATGAAAATAGTCTAAATTTACTCCCGGTCCCTTATATTTAGGGACAAACCTCAAACAATAGATTCCTGGTATTTCAGGATGGAAGGGGTTGCAACAATATGCACCCATCACACAAAAGTTTACAATGTCCTTTAACAGTTTGCATTGTTAGCAGTGTTCCAAATCAAGTAACAAGTACCCCCATTTGTTTTACTGCCTTTCAAACTGCATGTTTAGTAAATTGTGTTCAAAATCTTTGCTGCAGCTAGTTAGGTATGTGTCGGGAAGTTTAATAAAAAAAAACTGAGGAATCAAGTGCGGGATAGGTTAACAAGGTGACAAGGCGTAGCTTGCCAAGACTGTCAGTCCAACAAACAGCTGCATTAAGGTTAAGCGTGAACCCCAAACACCCTGATTATACATTGTAGAATGCAAATAATACAGGTACAAAAGGCAACATATATTCTGTCCATGGACATTTATAAAGAATAATTGACAATTTTATAGGGGTCATTATTGATAAGAAACATGATTCACACATAAGTGGAGGGTGATATATGCAAAATGGCAGCATATTAATTTGTAATGCATTTATTACTATGCTAAAATTTTAGTTTTAATAAGATCAGTATCTTGCTACAATTCCCTTGATACATGAAAGCAATAGTAAAGAAATTTACCTTGAAAACAGAGCAATGTTCTCTTCACTCAGCTTCTCCATAAAATTGGGATCGAGAACACCAGAGGGGTCAATCTCTGCCAGATCCTAAATGCAACAAAAAAAATAAAAATAGAAATTATCAGATTTCAATACCAATTTTGCTTGGAGGAATGGTATGATTGATTGACAAGGATTATACTGCAAAAATAGCATATTAGCAAAGGTTGTCACAGCACTCTGGTTAGTCACCTTGACCCAGGGTGCTGGAATTTATAATCATGCAAGGTGGAGACAAAATTAGAAGTATGAGCAAAGAATTTCCAATGAGACCAGGCTATGGTGCCTACTGGGAGCAAAAGGACTTAGTGCATTACGGCCTGCTTGGTTAGTGGCTGTTTTGTTGTCTTTCATCCAATGTTTTTAAATCGTCTGAAAGGTCTCGAACAGAGATTAGTCGTGATTAGTCGTCGATCAGGCTCAAATAGTCAAGCCTAGTCATTTATATAGTCGTCCTGTATATGTATATACTATATACCAGGATCGATATCCTATTTGTACAATTGTACTATATAATTTATATTATAAAGAATGGAACCATGGGCAGTCAGTAGTCACTTGTAGAGCAGTAGAGCAGTAAAGCTATATATGATAGTAGTAGAGCACATAATTAATTGCTGAACTGTAGCAGAAAGCATACAGCCATACATAACTAAACATGTTCAGTGCATAATTAAAATTGTCCTAAACGCTAAAAAGCTGAAGGCTCAGCTTAACACACAGTCACAAACACAATGACATTGTAAACCTAGACCTGGTGGTAGTGGGCCAAAAGTTCAGCACATGACCCAACTAGAGGTATCCAGAAACAACCCGATACACAGCTGCAACTCTAGTTGTTTTTTGCCCTAATCGGACGACTAATCGGACGACTATCTAACTAATCGCTCTGGCCTACTCGAAGCCCCTAATCGAAGCCGGGGTACCATCGGACGACTTTATAACATTGCTTTCATATGTATTCTGCGGTGTTATAACTTTATTATTGGAGTTCTTGTGTTTGTGTGTGTGAGAGTTTGGATGTCAGTTTTTAGGGCAGTATGCCAGTATGTCTGTGTTTGGACTATTTGCTCCCTCATAAGTACAGAGATATGCAGCTCTCTAGCATGTTCAGAAAGAAGAGTTTCCTGCTCTGGTTAGTTAGATGCCTAACTCCAATCTATTCTGAGTAGCTTGTGTTACCACACAAAAGGAAGCAATGGACGTGCAATCTTGTTGGATCTTAGATGAGACAACATCCACTGGCAACACAAGTGGTAGCTAGCGGTGTTGCTTTCACAAGATATGTGATCGGGATATAAAGATATGGGAGGATAAAAGCACCTAACTAGAAACAAAACATAATTGAAAGCCTAAAAAAGGCAAACCTCATTCAAGCCTTCTGACTCCATACCGTTTTCTTGCACTTGGCCAGATGACTGCAAATGAGAGCCTGGCCAAAAGAGAATAAGGCAAGATTATTAATTAGACCAAAAAAAGCATGCTATCATTGGCAATCGTGAAAAAATGCTTAAAATACAAGGAAATTATTATGAATAAAACTACCAGTTTTATAATGAATAGAACCCGCCATTTCTAGTGCAAGAATGAAGATAAACAAAGCAAACAATGGATGTCAGCAGCGATACTAAATTTACTAATGCCCCTAAAGTGTGAAAAATCGTCCACAAATGTGCTTTGTTTCGAGTGTTGTAAATTTACAATTAGTAGTAGATGAGGCACCCTAAGTCCAAGCCCTGGTATGGCCATATTGCCAAGGCAGTAGGATTTTTCATATATGAGTTCCACAATAATCAGCGAAAAGTTTCATGCCTTTGACCCTGCTTTATCTGGACAAGCTAACAGCAGAGATATTCCTTTGCAATCTTGCATGTGACATTACATTTGTGTTTTCACTATTTACGCATTATTTAGTTAGACCATGAAATTCAATTGAAACAGCACAAAAACAACTGCAAGTAAGCATCAAATGTCATTTATTGACACAAGTTTTGATCGCGAACACAGATAAACAACAGCTTTGACAGTACTGTAGGAAGACTATTTCATTTTATTTTATGATAATTAAACTACGCACAGAATAGTAAAAGATACTAGTAAAACAAAGAACAGGGTAGTATTGAGCACCATTATTTGCCAACCCAACAACAGCTGTATCATCATATGTATCTGGTAGCAAATTTGATGACAGCCCTCCAGTCCTTCGGGCACTGGAAGCTTTATGGTGAACCTGAGCTCCAGGACCACCTGAATCTTTGAGATTGGACTTATATTGGGATCTTAAGTGTGGATCTATTGGCTGATAACCAATCAAATGGCACTTTTCTTTCCTGCAAATACATAAGTTCCACTCAGTTTTGATTTTGCAATACATGAGCAAAGATTTTTCATTTCAGCAATATTCTAATACTCTGTAAGACACAGTTCAAGTTGCAACATCAAATACAAAACAGTTCTCAACTCCTGGTAGTATTGCAACTAGTTAACTGCTTGTGACAGAAGTAGATGCAGCCATAGAAATTCAATGGGCTTATTCATTAAAATAAAGGTGGCAACACCCCATAAACTTGGGTGGCTACAAGAGTTACTCTTTTTTTTTTCAAGTATTTGAATGTGATACACATAGCCATGACCATAACATAGGAACAATTGCCCATTTTCATTGAAAGGAAAGATCTGGACCAAATAGCATAAATCACTTACCAGAAATCAACGATAATTTGTCTAAGTTTCGCTTCTAGCCGAATAAACAATGGAGTCCTCTCAAAATCTTGCTTGTCATGAGCTGGCTCAATAAAATTTGCCTCAAGTACACCTGAACGGTGACATTTGTCATCATCCCAGAGAGGAGCAAAAGTATTAATGGTAGCTGCAGTACTGAACATATGAAACTCACCAACTACACTTCTCCCTCTACTAGACCCTTCCTGAAGGACCTTCCAGAAGGGCTGTAAATAAGAGGAAATGCTAACATAAACTCAGTTTCAATATAATTCACTATAATATAATTGAATCTCTAGAGCTCTGCGTTTAAGATAATTGGCTGAGCTCACAGCTCAGAACCTTGAATTCATCAAGTTAAAAAGAACAATAGCCAAAACATTTAGAAAATTCCAAATTAATGAGTAGCATTTTGACACTCATTATGTTAAGTAAACCAGCAAAATTGTCGCAGAAACTGAATTGACTGTCTTTCTTAATTCCTCTCATCTCTTCTCTGTCCTCCCCTGGGGAGGAGTTTGCTTTTCTCTCTTTTGGTTTTGGATTTTTGTTCTTTTTTGCAGTTTCCCTACTCATTTAGCATAATAAACTTTGCAGTGGGGGCTCCCAAAAAATTGTTGCAGAAACTATACATCTACTAGAGCATATAAAAAACACTAGATAACTTGATATCCCTTAACAGGCCTAATTGTTTATGTTTCAGGACTTAGGGAATGAAGAATTGATTAGATATCAGCAATCTAAACGCATGTTGTATTGTTGTTATATTGAAATTTGAAGGTCTTGAAATGATTCTGAAGATTTCTGCACCAGTAAGAAAACATCAACCAGGATCACACATGCAAGTTATTTGCAAAAGAGAACTTGAAATAATTATAAAACAAATTGGCATGTATACAAGACTACTAGTTGGGTCCATAGGAGACTGTAGACTATTTAGTATTTAGAAAGTACTACCTAGCAAGAAGCTTTGATTACCTATAGCTAGCTGAAAATGGCCCTCTCTCGAGTATTACTTCTGGTACATATACATAGAGTATGGTTGGCTGGCAACTGGCATACTTCTTGCTAGGTAGTGCTAAAATCATTTACAACAACTGTCCTAAAAAGGGGGAAATAACCAGATATCTGTTGGTGGGTGGGGTATATGTTACCATTATAAGACGATTTTTGTGGTAGACATTCATCCCAAAAATGCCCAAAACAGGAGCCTCCTTTGCAAAGCCAACATCAACTTTCACTGAGGCCTACAGTTAAAATTGAGATACAGTAGTAAAAATAGAAAAATAATATCACAGACAAAAGAAGTCTAGTTTTAAAGAAAACTGAAGAAACCATTTCATGATAATAGAAAATTGATAAAGTTACAGAATGGTTAATCGAGAAAGTGACTGCTTTGTAACTTTTGATTCACTTATACAGCCTAACAGGAATGACTAATGAAATTCAAGGCATGAGCAAACTGTGAAACTGATATGACATTCTATAAAACACAAGATAAAAGGGATGGAAATTTTACAGGTTTACTTACTACTTGGGAATCATGTGCAACTTGGGGTCTGTAGTGAACAACTTTCTTGAACTTTAGTTCATCAGTTATGCATATATGCTCCACAGGTTTCCCTCTTAATATAATTTGGAAATTATCAAACTTTTTAAGGTAAAGGATGGAAGTATAAGCCTGCATAGGAAGAAACACGTGTTACCAACTAGATAAAGAGTTTGGAAGGACAAAATCTAGAATATAAAGAAACAAAACATACTCGCAATGAAAATCTGAGTCTGTGGGATATATGTTGCCGAACAATTTCCTTCTGATCCTTGGTGAATCCGCCGCTTGCACTGCCTTGGTCTCTAAGCAATATGTCCTGAAAAATGAGCATCAAAACATAAGAATATGTCTACGCTTGCAGGTAGTGAAGTCCAAAAAGAAAAGTCAAACACCATTCAATTTCCCAATTCTCATGTCTAATATTTTTTGCAGATATTTTGCCCTGCAACAAAATGCTACATAGGGCCCTCAGTTTCCAACAGTTCACAAAGACAAACTAACTTGCACATCTGTATTTCAATCCATATTCATACAGTGCATTAGATTCACATAGAACATATCAGTCAGGCTGTTTTCAGAGGAATTGCCAAATAATGGTGAATTTAGCAGATACTTGACCATGTCCTGAAATCTGTAAAGGAAGAATACAACCTGGAAAGAGAATACAAACATGTATTGTGGTTGTTTCTGCCTTAAAAGCATTTTCATTGGACAACGAAAATCACTCTTTATAATCCACATAGACTACAAAACATTTCTTACATTGTGTCATAGGATATGTAGGGGCATTATATCCTTGCAATCAAAAATATATGAATACAACACTCACCTCATCATCATCCTCGAAGTCAAGTTCCAAAAGGCCATCATCATTCATCCACAAATTGTATACCACCACTTTAGTACCATGATCACCAACATCCTGAAACTGCATGCATATGAATATACAGAAAAATCAGATTGTTGTCAGTGAGAACGGAACTGATTTAGAGCTTGCTTATTGAATAGCTTCAGAAAAAATAAGATAATCAGTTTAGCTTGTAGTAAACGAATTACAACCATGTACAACATGCATATCTAGAAATATAGAAAATAGCATTGATAAAAATAATTCTGGATGCTACTTTGAAAGAGGACAAAAGAAATTATGAGTAAGGGCACAACACAAAAGATAACAACTACCATCGTGGATGTGAATAGCTTCATAATTAAAAAGAACTTAGGTAGAACCAATAGGATAATATATGACCACTAAAATTGGTACAAAGTTGTCTAGAACTAGGATAATGTTACTTTTGGTGGGTTAATTGGATACAAGCCATTATAAATGGCATGGTTTGGAGATATACCATTACTATTTCACATATTGTATACGTATACAGATCACTGCAATTTGCTATGCATCTGAATATGCCGTTGCCCATTGCATACGTATTTGAATTTTGAGCACTTTGGAGTTTGGACCCACCCACAGAGTACTATATTTCTGTATGGACACAAATGCCCCTAACTCTTCTCTCTCCCTCAAGTCTATGACGTGTTGGCCCCATGTATCATACCTTCCGCCTCCATCTCCAGTCTATCTCCCCACATGGCATTGCATGCCCGTCGCCATCGCTTGCTCCACTGCCATCACGCTCACGCGCAGCGTCACCTGCGCCACCACCGTCGAGCTCCCACGAGGCGCAGCCCCTGCTGCTTTCACGCTTCCGCAGGGTGCCGCTCGCCCACGACCGTCGAGCTCCTGCTGGGCTCCTGCTGCCGTCAAGCATCGGGAATCGGTGTCCACAGGAGCTGGGAGGCGTGGCCTCTTCCAACACGAGCTAGAGGCATCTCCCCGCGAGCGTTGATGGGAGCTCGGAGGTTGCGCTCCACAAGGCGCACCCCTCCCCCCCCCCCTCCCGCCGCCGCCGCCGCCGCCATCACGCTCCTGCGGGGCCGCTCGCCCACCATAGTCGAGCTCCTACTGGGCTCCTACTGCCGTCGAGCATCGGGTGGCAGCGGCAATGGCAGCCGCGGGAGCTGGGAGGCGTGGCCTCTTCCCTGGCGAACAGCGATGGGAGCTCAAAGGTCGCACTCCAACGGGGTGCACCTCCCTCAGCATCGTCAAGCTCCCATGCGGCACAGCTCCCCCGGCACCGTCGAGCCCCCGATGAAGGGGAAGGTTGTTGGCAAGAAGCGGAGGAAGAGGGATACAAGAGAGCTAGAGGGGTATTTTTGTACATACGAAAAATGAGTTCATGTACATATGTCTGCACGTGGGCCCAAAGTGCTCAGATACGTATGTAGTGGCATATTTCGAATGCATGGCAAATTGCAGTGAGCTGTATACAAGATGTGAAATAGTAATGGCAGATCTCCAAACCATACCATTTATAATGGCTTGTATCCAATTCAGCCTAGTTTCAACTGTACAACTAAAGGATTGGCTACGACTATGACGGGTGTCCTATGCTGATTGGGGTCCAGAGTAGGACTTGATTTGATGTGGTCCTACAGCATCGCATAGCCCAAATAGGACTCAACTATAGTACAGATTTTAACGGCCCTGTGAAAAACAGAACTGCATAGAAATATGATGTGCTATCTAGTGTACAATCATAAATGCTCGTATGTGAAAACATTAGTACTTAGATTCAAAATTGGCTGGAGAATGGACTAAGTGAATAAGTGATGCATGGAACAAATGTGCCTCACCTGCTCTAGAAGCTCTTCCTCTGAAGAAAAAGGAGACCAATCAAGCATTATCTTCAAGCTACCATCCCAATCACCCTGTGAACCATACACCAAAGGCACTATGTCCCCATCTTGGATTTGAAAATCGAGCTGCAACAGTAACAGGAAATGTAAGACCTAGATAGAAAAAACACTGCCTCAAACATATACAGCTTGCGAACTGTACATACCATTGGGACAACTATGTCATCCTTCATTGTCCTCCTCAAAAAAGTGTAGGAGAGCAGACCTATGCTCAATGTGACATTACTGCAAGTGAATGAACAGTGTGAATATTGTTGCTAATTATGTAAGTACCATGAATTCTTCAAAACAAATCAAATTTAAATTTAATTAAGAACGTTTACCTTCCACGGTTTGCGCGAGTAAAAACAATTGCATCTGAACCAAGTCTCATTGTGCTTGTCTTAAAGCCATTTCCATCTGTGCAGCAGAAGGTAAGAAAGAAACAACAGATAGGAATAAAAAGGGTTTTCTAACAAAAAATGTAAAGCAGCTACATACATAATAAAAAAATTATACAAGTGTTTTGACTCCCGCCCCCCAAAAAAATCAGCAGCTAGGGCAAAGCAGCCTTTTCTTTCAAGGTAAGATGTCTATAAATTAGCTTAGACGGCCAGATCTATTTGAAATTTGAATATTGCAACTCGAATGGAAGAGTTAGGGTCTTAGGGATGTTTAATACAATCTTGTATAGGAGGTACCAGTAAATGTCGATTATGTCTATATGAGAAACAGAGCTTATCAACTGTCGCGTAATGTATCATTCAAAGGTCTGCAAAATCCACCAAAAACTTGACAACCATCTACCTAAAATTTAAGGGTGTTTGCATGATGGGGATTGCTGACATTAGTATTCAGTACAAACTAGAATACATCCTCTGTTCTCACAACGTCACCTAGGTGTCCGGATTTGGCCGCTCGATGCGGCGCCTCGGCTTGTTGCTATCTCCCATTTATGTTAAGTTCAGCAAAATTTAGGAAAAACAAGACAGTCCAAATTAAGGTCCAGGTTCTAGTCCTAGGAGAGCCCAAACACCTATTACTATATAATATAGTTATCTTTGCAACAAACCATGGGAAGCAAGAAAGAAATTCTCTCCCATCTAAAGCTAGTAAGTTTTCTCATTCCAGCCTGCTTCTGACCCCCCCCCCCTACTCCAAGCCACACCATCTGGCCTTCCTTTGCACAGTAACAATGTATCCAATAGAACATTGAAATTTAAGATTTTCCCGTTGGCACTAAGACTTAACCAAAAAAAACTCTTTGAATCTTATCCTTAAACCTCAATTCATCAATATAAGCAACAAAAATGAAGTGCACAGAATTGCTTTGACAAAACCCTGTTCAAGCACTAAATATTCTTAAGACTTCATTATGTCATAACTCAAGTATTATGTATAAGAAACACCCTCGTCTTATTTTTGTAGCATTTCCTCCAGAAAGTAGAGTGCACAGTCCTCACGACAAAATTAGTAGAGTTTATAATAAGAGGTGTGCAGCTATTTGAAAATGTACTATTATGTACTATTGTTAGTAAAGGTTATACAACCATGCAGTTCAAACAAAACAATACATACACTGGCCAATAGTAGTCTTAGATTTCTTGGTTGAGAATCCTAAACTCATGCATCGCCGAAGACCTTCTGGATCCATACCTCCTCCGTCGTCTATGAAACTCCATGTTTGCGGAAATTAATATAGGAAAGACTGATCTATTCCAACTTCAATCTTTATAACAGTTTTTTTAGTACCTTGGAAAACTAGCATTGGGCTATTGTCTTTTAAATTGATGCTTTTATCCACTTTTATGAACGTGGCACC
Organism: Paspalum vaginatum; assembly: GCA_030272315.1. Lineage (NCBI taxonomy): Eukaryota > Viridiplantae > Streptophyta > Magnoliopsida > Poales > Poaceae > Paspalum > Paspalum vaginatum. The sequence continues at coordinate 2,696,426 of CM059021.1, read as the reverse complement.
ATTACTTATCTGAGACAACATCAGAAGATAATTACATCTATTTGCAACATATACCAATAGTAAACTGAGAAAATTCAGCCAGTTTCGAGCAAAACACATGTAGTTTTCAGAAGATACTACAAACCTCATCCACTGCATTGTCAAGAAGTTCAGCTATAGCTGCAACAGAAAAGAAGCAAAAACAAAAATGTAAGAGAATATTAACCAGCCATGCAGATATCTTGAAGATAAAAGATCAAGAACAAGTGCCATCATAGTTAATGAATCATGTAGTTGTAACTATTCCTCAGGAACTCGAGTACAAGTGATTATGTGCTTTAGTTAGCCAGAGGTGATCACTAGAGAGAAAGAGAAGAAAACTAGAGGACAATTGGCACGCAATCCATCAGTTACAGTACAGTCAATGCACAATAGAATATGAAGAGGTCCCGCACACAGGGGCAGTAGAACAGAAGTTTCCACCATAACTTGATCAGAAACAATCACACTAACAGGAACCATTCATAACCCATACACATCAATCAAAGGACTACTCCTTCAATTGTTTTAAATTTCACCTCTTCATCATAACAAATTAGGTTTATCTCAATTGACACAATAGACTCATCACACTGTCAATATGTATCAGTATCACAGTTAGATAATCAGCTAACTTTTTCCTCCATCACTTGATCAGATATTATTAGCTTGTGCAGCAAAAGAGTGCCCGTATGGCACCCATTTACACCATTCAAGAATGAGTGTTTCAGCTGCATAAGATTTCCCCCTCCTTGCCCCAACAACAATAAGACCGAGCCATCCTTATTCTGTAAACCCCGACGAACTGACAGCGACAAAACCAGCGGGAGGGAGAAACAGCGTTGAGGTACCAACCTCCGAAAGCCCACTTGTGCGAGGTCGCGTTGGTGTGGAGGAACTTGGGGTGCACGCGCGCGCGGTCGAAATCCCCCGTCTCCAGGCTATCTGCGGCCACAAATCAGACCATCAGCAGGCAGCAACGCAAGACGAAGGTGGAATTCAATATGAGGAACCTTGGAACTCGCGGTTTGGAGCAGAGGAGGCCTCGTATGCGCCGGCCTTCCAGAAGCTGCGGCAGTCGAGGGCTCGACTGCTTCCACCACTTTTGCCGGCCGTCGCCGCCGGCATTGGAGGGGCGAGGCCTTGCATATTAGGGTTAGCAGCAGTTCGCCGGAGAGTTCTCGACTAATTCTCCGAGGGCAGCTGCTATCTTACTCAATGCCCTAATTGGGGACGGCCGGACGGGGGAGGACTCTACAGGCGGGGCAAGCAGCGAGCGGGCGGGTGGCACGAGCGGCGGCGTCCACCGGGCGGGTGATGCGAGTAGCTTGGTCGACGCCTCGACGGCAGGCGGGGACGCCGGACGGGGGCGGGGTGATCGAACCGTCGAAGGTGGTGTTGTGGGCCAGCCGCCACCCGCCACCATATATCAGTCAAACAGGTTGTTTTGGGCGTGATTCGGTTCTTCTGTGTCCTTGTTTTGGTTTGGTGTATTTGGCCAGGCTCATCGAAGTCGGGTTGTATTGATGCACAGAGAAAAACTCAGAATATTTGGTTGGTTTAGTCGGGTACGTCTGAGATTCTAATTGGACTAGATGTACTCATCGATATACATGCTCATGTGGTAATATTACCGTCTTCTTTCGTCCATGCAAAAAAAATAATATAAAACAGAGAAGGGAGAGAGACACGGTGAGAGAAGCAAAGCAGCAGGGAGGTAAGCCCATGCGCCCACGTGCGCTGTCGCAGAGCTTGGCTCGGTGGAAACCGATTTCATCTGCGTTTCTACGGAGCCTGGCTCGGCGACACTTTTTGCATCAACTCAGCCAGACCGGGAGAGCCATGCGTCCATCCAAACACGGGTTATTTAAAAGATTCTGCATGAGAAGAGCCTGGCTCAATGGGTTGCATTCTCGCAATTTGGTTATATCGAGTGCTTGTTAATTAATTGGAAAGATAACAAAGAACATATGAAAAAGATATGTTAATGGTAGGGTAACCAATGTGTCGATGGTCAAAGTGGCATTTTTGTGAAAATCATCCTGACCGTGGCAAAATTGTGAAGCGCATAAGGAAAGTGTTGAATAGCTAATTTTTTAATAGATAGAAATATAGATTGATATGTGTAAAGTTGCGAAGAATTGGAGATAGATTCATGGAGATGAAAACCATATGTTTGGCACATCTTAAACTTCTATAAAAACTACATTTTTTAACTGTCTAGAGAATTGGCTTTATAGGGAAGCTCATGAAAAATAAGCCAAGCTATTTGGCACAATAGCTTTTTTTTATGGCATGGATGACCTAGAACCACTTGTGAGTGATTAAATTGAGGAGGAGAGACAGGCGCGGTGGCCGGATGCGAGGACGGATGTGGTCGCCGAAAATGAGGACGGAGGCAGTAAACAATGGGAAGGGCGGGGCGACGGGAACAGACGTGTCGACCAGAGGTGAGGATGAGCATGGTGGTTGAAGCTGGGGATGAAGGCGGCAGAGACTGACACGATAAGGAGACAGAGATGATCAGAGGCAAGGGGGTAACCAAGCGGTGCACAAAGGCGAGGATGGGGTGGTAGTTGAGAGGCGAGCATGCTAGACCACACCAAAAAAGTGTAGCTGCAATGGTGGCGCACCAGCAAGCTGCAAAGAGAGGCTAAGGGATGAGCGGAGTGGGTGAGGGGGAAGAAGGCAGGCGGGGAAGCGAAGAAAGAGCTAGGTTATGGTGACTTCTTTGTGTTTTTGCTTTTCATGTTAAAACATGAGAAGCTCTATTTTTTAACCGGACCTGGCAACTGGGCATTTGTATGTCACACCTTAAAAAGACATAGAATAGGCTAAAAAAGCAACACCAAAAGAGAAATCTACACCTTATACATCATGTGTGCAAGTCTATGTTTGCAAAAATTAATATAGAAAAAGCTCAGATTTGCCTTAACATACTCAAGCTTTTCTACTGGATTTTGATCCTCGTTGGTACATCTCCTTTTCACTCTTGCTGCACTTGTTACGGCTATTTGACAATGTTAGTATGTTGCTTTTCGCCACTGAAATAGCCAATAGCAGTAAGATGCACTGGTCGAAGCCTTTGTGTTTTTAAGCGCCTTGAAAGTTAGCATCGGTGCCACGGTGTGTTGCACCACGCCACACCGTGTTTTATGTCATTGCATATGCATGGATATTGAATGCAAAAATAAGGAGCTTCGATTCCTCTTTATATGATTGCGCGATAAATAAACTAGAAAAGTCTCTCATCCTCGACAATGGTCTTAAGCTCAAAATGCCTCACAAATGCCATGTTTGCACAATAGATTATATAGTCTAGCTTAAATAAATATAAATAGAAACAAACATCTCGGCTTATATAAAGAAATATTTAATCTATACATTCCAAATCATCATAATATATACAAGGAAGCGTAGGCACCATGTTTTTAGTAGGTGACCCGCAGAAGCTAGCTGCCAAACAATGATGCGATGCTTCCAGAGCCAACAGATTTAAAACGTACAGTGCTAAATATCACATCATCCAATGTGCTACTGTTAAGCAGTAAATATATACCCTACTCTTGCTGAATGGGACGCGACCTTATTCCAGCTTATTTCTAATTAATATATCACAACACCCATACAATTTGAAGTTATTTATCCTATATCAAGCTAATTTATATATTCCTTTCCATCATACTAATAAATAAGCTAAATAATCTAATAACAAAGAAACAAGGGCCGAAGTCTCGCAGCCTCTTGTTGGTTGGTTTATCGCTCGTCCATCTCACCATCTGTCAGGAAGGGTTCCAACATTCTCAGGCACCGTCGGCCTCAGCCCATCGCCACCAATCTTAAATAAATAGGCCTCCGCCGGGGCCTAGACCACTGCCGCTAGCCTAAGGCCCAAAACAGAAGGCCCAACACCGCAAGGCGGTGGAAGGCAGACTGACCCAAGCGCCAACGTCAGCACCAAACGCGGCCTCCTCTCCCTCGCCTACTTCTTTTCCACCTCTTCCCCGCCCCGCCGCCACTTCCCCCAAACTCCTCGCCGCCGCCGCGAAGAAGGCGAAGCAGCACGGCAAGGAGAAGAAGCGAAGCGACAGGTTTCTTCGCCGTCGCCCTCCGGAGTAAGCGAAACCCGAAAGAGAGAGGAGAAGAGAGGGGCGCGAGGATGCCGACGGTGACCTGCAACGCTTGCAACTCGGGGTTCGACGACGAGGAGGAGCAGCGGATCCACTACCGCTCCGAGTGGCACCGCTACAACCTCAAGCGCAAGGTATGGTCGCCCCCCGTCGCAGCCGGCTGCTCTCGCCGGCGGGTTCTAGGGATTAGGGTTCATCGGTTCATGCACGGTGTGCTGTTTGATTTGGGCCGAGAATGAGAATTAATCGTAGGATCCTGTGCAAAAATTAAAAACCACCCCAGTACCGGAATCATGAGCCTATTCGCATTGGAATGTTTGCAAAACCCAACCACTGATCCTGAGTTTTGTCGATTTTGTGGTTGTGGGTGGTTTCGAGACAGATACTACCGTGTATTGGTGATATTAAAATCTGGGTTTTTTTTCTAGATGCTTAAGAGCTCCATCATCCATGAAAATTGATTCGAATTCAGATATTCTAAATATTTTATGGACTAGAAGAAAGGAGCTTGTATTTGTATAGGTAATTATGTCACCTGGCTATCATGCTGTCTACTTGTAGAGAACTGTTTAAATGTTGTTTGGCTTTGCTTTGTCTTGATATGTTAAATTCTTCAGGTGGCTGGAGTTCCTGGGGTGACCGAAGCTCTGTTTTTGGCTAGACAAGCTGCTTTAGCAGAGGGGAGCAAGCCTTCAAGCACCCCGATGCTTTACAGCTGTGCTCTTTGTGGAAAGGAGTACAGGAGCTCGAAAGCTCACGAGCAGCATCTGAACTCACGATCACATGCTATGAGAGCTTCCCAAGAGCCCAATGCCTCCATTGCTGGAATTACAATAGTCAAACCACTTCCTGAACGAGTTCCGCGTAGAGCTCCATCTGCAGCAGAGGAGGATGAAGATGAGGATGAGGAGGAAGAGTGGGTTGAAGTTGACCCAAGTGAGATGGAGGTGGCTGATGAGTCTACTTCAAACATGCAAGAAGATGAGCAGTCCTCCAAATCAGATGATGAAATGGGTGATCTTGAAGAGTTGGATATCTCATCGTGTTTCATGTGTGATCTCAAGCATGACACCATAGAAGACTGCATGGTCCATATGCACAAGAAGCATGGTTTTTTCATACCTGACAGTGAATACTTGAAGGATCCCAGTGGCCTTCTTACTTATGTCGGACTGAAGGTAGACATTTTTTATCAGTGTGACATTTAATTTGTACGTGTGCAAATAAGCAGCTCTAATCTTCGTGTTGAATTGGTCATCCTACCTGCAGGTGAAGCGTGATTTTATATGCCTCTACTGCAACGACAGATGCCAGCCCTTCCTAAGTCTAGAGGCTGTGAGGAAACACATGGATGCAAAGGGTCATTGCAAATTGCGGTACGGAGATGGTGGAGATGATGAAGATGCTGATCTCGAGGATTTCTATGATTATAGCAGCAGGTTTTTATTAATCTCAACTCTATGTTACTATGTTTTTTTTGTTTGAAAATTCAATTTCGATATTTCTTCCTGATTCTGTGAGTAGCATGGAGATCATGTTGAGTACTAATATTCATTTGAAGGTTACATTTAACTGCCCTGTGGATGAATTTTAGTCATAATGAACTATACTTCAGCAGCATATTTGGGTTGATGGATGTGTTTTGCAAATTTTAGAACTATCACAGTATCACTCCTTGGTTTGTGCTGATGAGTTGTGGATTCTCCTTGCCTTGATATCCCATAAAATTGCTTAGACTAATGTATCGCTCATTGACAAAGAATAATTTTGAGAATGCAAACTATTATTCGGTCATTTATGATAGGGCAAGGTTAGCACTATTTTTCTTAAACACAGAAAATAACATAAAATTCTTGAGAGATTTATACATAGATGATTGTGACAGTGCTTTCGTTGTGATACTATGGTCAGTTTTGTAGATTAAAAAAAAAATCTTTGGTTTGACAAGTTAATGAAGTTTGGACACATCTAACATTGTTACTCTGGCTGCAGTTATGTTGATGTGGATGGCAAGCAGTTGGTTGCTGTAGATGACTCAAACAACAACATTGAGCTGGGAAGTGGTGGATCTGAGCTGGTAATAACAAACAAGAGTGAGAAAGGAACTCGGGTCAGAACTCTTGGTTCTAGGGAATTTATCCGCTACTACCGCCAGAAGCCACGGCCTTCTGTTGCGACAGACCGTGCCCTTGCACTTTCACTTGCTTCCAGGTCAGAATCGCCTTCCTCTTGCCCAATCCGTTGTCTTCATGTTATTTCTCTTATAAATGGCCGAATCTTTGGTTTGTGAAACTGGTCCTTACAGTTTCTGTTCTTATTGCAGCTACAAGAGCATGGGTTTGGTGACAGTTCAGTCCAAGGAGCAGATGGTAAGGCTGAAAGTTCTCCGTGCAATGAACAGGACCGGGGTCGAAACCGATGCGAACCAAGATTGGAATGAAGAGCAATGTGATCCGGAACCTCCCTAAGAACTGCCCGTATTAGTTGACACCTGAGTGCGGGAAGCCAGGCCGGTGTCTGGAGCTTCTCCAGACGTATGGCGTCTTACTGTTTTTTGTCCACTGACAATAGTGGTGTTTAAGATATGTGGGATATGAGTATACCTTCAATTCTATACAATGTCTTTCTTGAATTATGTGAGGTGCTGAACTGCCGAGGCAGTTTGGAGCTGGTCTACTTCTATGATCTACGCTCAAACTGCTCTGTGTTACGTCTGTATTCCTGTTTCAAGGCATGGGTGATGGACTGATGGGTGTTCGCACCTACAGCCGTGATTAAAATTCCAAGGTCTCGTGTTGCATCAACTGTCAGGACTCAGCAGCAATGCCGATCTGCAACGAAGGTGGCCCATTGGTTGCTGTAGGACGTGCTTTGTCCTATGTGTGGCCACTGTACCCGTTGTTATACGCAAAGCTGTTCCTATCTGTGACCCTGCTCTTACTCCTTAAAATGTAACCTTCGATGTTCAGTTGCTAGGAGTAAGTGAAAACGGGACACTATTTGCGCTCCAGAGAGTGTCGATGCTAAGTTGCTAACCAGTAACCACTACGGGAGAGAATTAGAGAAACAGACATTGCAAGTGCATGGTAAATACTAGATGTGTAATGGTAATTAACAAAAACTTGTACTTAAAGAAGAAATCGATTTAAAGAAGTTTTTGCAGAGAAATAAATACCATCAAACAGCTCCCACAAGTCAAGGGCCATATGTGAATGTGTTTGCCTTTCTGCTTCCTTTCTTCACGGACAGAATCTTCTGGTGACTGGGATCCGGCACCACTAATGCTCTAAGGCTGTTTACAACAGAATGATTGAAGTACAGACTATCTTTCTTTCTTCACTAATAGAATCTTCTGGTGCCTAGGATCCAACACCACTAATTCTCTAAGGTTGTTTACAACAGAATGACTAAAGTACAGATTAAAGGACGGAATCTGCACTATAGCAACATTGTACACAAAGTGGAATTTGAATTTAGTCTTGTATTTTAGTCTCGCTGTTGGAATCGGTACAACCAATGCATAGATGAAGTCACGGTGGAAGGGGTTTTGGAACCATGGTCATAGCAAAGTTGTTAGGCTGGAATATAAGAAAAAAAAATCTATGGCTAAGGGTTTGCAGAAGAAACCTCCTAAGCACAACTTTTGCTATTTTTTACTACTAAGTCAGGTGACATATCACGATGCTACAAAACATGTCAATAATTCAGCAAATCACATCCACGTCTCCTCCTTTATGCTGCAGGTTTATTCTCAAATTAATGAGGTATATGAGATAAAGTTTACATTAATAGCTAGCGAGTGGATATTTTTTTATTCAATTATCAAGAATGAATGGCCTCTGCTAGAACTAGAACTATGTTAGCGAGCCTTCTTATGTATTATCACCGAATATAGTAATGGTTCAATTCACCTAATGTGTAATGTGTTTAATATTGTTATATATTGCTATTATCTCGACAGATAAAAGTTCCTATTGCTATATTAAGCTCTCTTTCCTTCTTCTTTTTTTTGCGAAAGTTTCCTATATCTCTGGTGGTGTAAATCTACAACTCAACACATTTGGAACGTTCTATTGCCATATGTTATATGTAACCGTTGAATAACCATTTGTAATTTAATACCCAGAAAAGGAAGTAAAAACTCTAGGTCTGACTGAGTTCTCTGCTTCTGTAGGTTACGGCGATTTAATCCCGCTGATCATGAGAACTTTTCAGGAAAAGGTATATCTTGAATAGGGATATCATGAAAGCAAACATTTCTCTGATTTGCTACAATGCGTCTGTAAAACTATCTTTATCATTAGTTTTCCTTAATGGAATATCTTTAGCATTAGTGACTGAGCTAAAGACAATCCAGCGTGGAAGAAACTTCGTTCTCTTCACGGTTCGGCTTAGGCTTTTGGAGGGCCAGGATTCAATTAGGAGTGGTTTATTTACTTTAAGATTTGTGGAAGACATGTACTGTATAAATCCTTAATTTTGTAGGGACAAGCTTGAACTGCCAATCAGTGATGGATAAATTGACGACAGAGGAATTATTTTGTTTTTTAACTGTCAGAAATTATTTTGTTAATGCTCGCGTATTGTTTATCCAAACCAGCCTATAACTCCTGACTCCTGTGAGCACGCTAGAGAAGTTATCACTTATCGGCATGCTTTGCTTCAATTCATGTCTGACAGGTGTGACAGTATTCAGAAAATCCCCTCTTTTCATGTTAAAATCTTTCCTTGTGGTGCAAGGTCTTTCGGTACGCACGTTCCCCACGCGAAGACCTGGGATTGTCAATTCTGACTTGCCTACACACTTTGACTGGCAATGCTTTTGTCAAATACTATTTTCTCCTTGCCAAATCATAGTCCGTTCTTTGCTTTAAATCAAACTTCTCTAAACTTGACACAGGTCTTTCTAGAAAACATATTAAGATCTATACTGTCAAATGATAGACTCTGAAGATGCTTTATGGTGAATGTAATAAAACCAATTTGATTCTATAAATGTTGGGGCTTAAAAAAGGTTAAAAATTGTAGTCGTTTAACTTAATTTAGTACAAAGCTAAAATAAATTAGGGAAAAGTCCATTTTACAACCTCGAACTGTCGTAGTCGTCCATTTTTCAACCTCCAACTACGAAACCGGGTAACCTAGGTCCTCAAACTAATTAAACCGGGCAAAATACCCCCTTGGGCCGGATTGGAAGCGGTATTGGATGGTGGTTTTCTATTTCAAAAATAATAAAATCATCTTGTAATCTCTAAAATTTGTAATTAATTCATTTTACATTAGAAAAATATGAAACTTATATCAGTATTTTTCTAAAAAACATAACCTATGTATTGGTGCTCTTTTTGAAGATACTTGAAACCATTTCATCCATATTTATAATTTTATATTTGGAGAAATAAATTTAAGTGTAGGAATAAAATCGTAGTCCAAATATCTTATAGTTGAGCACCAATTGATTGGTTATATTTTTAGAAAAGATTTGATATATTTTCACTTTTTTTGATTTAAAATAAACTAGTTATGAATTTATAGAGATTAAACAATGTTTTATTGTTTACAAAAATAGAAAACCACTCTCTAATACTGCTTTAACAGGGTCCGAGGAGGTAATTCGTTCGGTTTGGTGAATTCGATGGCCTAGTTTGTCTGGTTTCATAGTTGGAGGTTGAAAAACGGACGACTACGACAGTTTGAGGTTGTAGTATCAATGAAGATGGCTATGATACTTATAGAAAAGGTTTTAAGAACATTGTTTAACTGAACTATGTTAGAAAAGGTTTTGAGAACATTGATTAACTGAACTATGTTAGAAAAGGTTTTAAGAGCATTTTTTTTAATGAACTATTTTAGGTTGTTTCCGGTGGATATTCATTTTAGACGATTGATTACACTAGTCATCAGACCGTACATGTGCAGGGAGGGAGCATACATATGGCACGAAAAATAAAACCATACAAAATATGGATTGGCGGTCTGGAAACAACCTTACATATGTGTTTGTTAAAAAATAGAGTCGCCTGCTGGAATCTAAATGTTGTCGCAATGACTTAGTCCTTTTGGTCTCTTAGATGTTGTGGTCCTTCTGATGGGTCATTTGTTAGTACACAATAGTTTCTTTGCATCTTAGGCAGGGGGCCTACCCTGATCCCATGAATACAATGTACACATGTATTTTGCATGGATAAATATTATGTATTTTTTGAACCAATGTCTAGATTCTAGGCCCGACTCTGATCTTAGGTATCTTCCTACAAATTGATTGTAGCTCAGATGGTTAAGTTTTTTGTGGCAGGAGCATGTCCTTGCAACATCTTTTAAATCTTGTGTTTTGAACTATTATCTTTTGCACTAAAGTTTAGGGTTGCCATATTTTCCTAAAAGAAAAAAAATTGAAAATTAGTGGCTAGAGTATAGACAGATTTTTTTTCTCAAACATACAAGACATGAGAGCTATGCATTTTTAGTATTATGAAGAATAAGAAGAATATAGAGTATGGATGTCATACACACCAATATAATGGTGGCCAGCTTATGAAATTTTTAAATAAAATGAATGAGTAAAGTTGTGGAGAAAAAAAATTATGTCGTGCATTATGAAAGGATGGAGTATATATATTTGCAAGCCACCGTGCACAATCGTTTTACAGCGCGCCACAAATTTCACGTGGGCCACACGGGTTCCTTGGAAGCCAAGAAAAATTGGCGGGGCCGACATGATCTAGGACTGGAAACCTAGAAGGCAAGAAGACGGGAAGGGGGATCGAAGCTATCTTGCAGCATTGCTTCGCGGCTCGCCCCCAGTCCGCCGACGCCGATAGAGGGAGCACGTGCTCGAGGGAGGCAGACCGGAGCGAGAGCAGAGGGGGAGAAGCTAAGAGAGAGACCGGAGCGAGGATGGCGATGGTGACCTGCAACTCGTGCAACGTGAGGTTCGTCGACGACGAGCAGAAGCGGCTGCACTACCGTTCCGAGTGGCACCGCTACAATCTCAAGCGCAAGGTACCGATCGTCGTACGTCCTCCCCTCCGCCAATGGCCTCTATGCATGGCCACTTGCGTTCTGCTCTTACAATGGTGAACGATGGCCCGTGACCACACTTACGGGGCTGTGTTTTAGGTTTTGCTAGAGATTAATCCACTCTCCGATATAGGATTAATTAGTTATAAAGGATATTGGGAAATAGCGAAGAGGATTTTGATTCGTAGGGGATTTAATCTCCTCAAACTCCCTTCAATCATCTCCAAACCCTTAACCTTCACAATAGTGTAGTTACACAGGATTGCAATTTGACACCCACGGGTAGAACAAAGAAGCTAAGGTCTTCTCTGGAACGCTGGAAGATTTTTCCCAAGTCAGTGTTTTTCAGGGACCCACCTCGAATAAGGTTAATATATAATGCTCAAGACTCGTTTTATTCCCTTAAAAAAATCGGAGGAAACCCTTTTCTTGAAGAAAATAAATTTGTTTCCTATGAAATTCCCATAACACTGAGGCTAGCGGCTAGCAGTGCCGAGGCCAATGATGAAGTTAGACTAAACTGTAAATGCCAAACTGTAAATAGGGGTGTTGTGTGTATGGACTTGATGTGTATGTTGTGAGAATTTGGCACTAATCACTTGTTTTGCGTTTTGGTGCGGGTGCATCCGTGCATGTGCATCCCTAGCCCTTAGAAAAAATGTGTCTTCATTCATACGAAGGCAATGGAGCGAAAACCACTCGCTCCCTCTGTTGTGCTAGCGGTCCCGAATGTATGGGATTACCCATAAAATTTTTTGTTTATTTTGGTTATTTAACTCGTCCTCATTTAACTCATTAACTGTTCAGTGCTTCTTTTTTTAACCTCATGTTTGTTACCTTGTTTTGTATGTTTGCCAGGTGGCTGGAGTTCCTGGTGTGACTGAGGATCTATTTTTGACTTGGCAAGCTACTGCTGTTGCCCTATCGGCGGGTACAAGCATCCCAGATTTATCCGGCTGTGCATTGTGTGGGAAGGAATACAAGAGCTCAAGAGACCGCGCGCAACATCTCATCTCACGATCACATCTCCTGAAAGCCTCTCAGGAGCCCAGTTCCTCCGTTGCCGGAATCACAGGAGCCAATAAGCCCCTTCCTCTGCACAGAGGCCTGTCTGTGGAAGACGATGACGATGAAAAAGAATGGAGCGAAGAACTGGGCGATGAATCTACTTCAAACACGCAAGTGGGAGAGGATTCCTCCAAATGTGACGAGGTACCTGAAGAGGTGGACCCATCGTCCTGTTTCATGTGTGACCTCAACCATGATACTGTAGACGACTGCATGGTCCATTTGCACAAGAAGCATGGGTTTTTCATACCTGACAGTGAATACTTGAAGGATCCCACCGGTCTTCTTACCTATGTTGGGCTGAAGGTAGACAAATCTTTTCTTTTGTGTTGCATCAGATGTTTCTTTCACGTGTTTTAAATCGTCATAATGTCGTATTGCCTTTTATTTTACCGTACCCGCAGGTGAAACGAGATTTTATCTGTGTCTACTGCGATGATAGACGGCAGCCCTTTCACAGCCTAGAAGCTGTAAGAAAACACATGGATGCAAAGGGTCATTGCAGATTACGGTATGGAGATGGTGGCGATGATGAAGACGCCGGCCTTGAGGATTTCTACGATTACAGTAGCAGGTTCTTATCTGATCTAGATTTGTTCCTTTTTTTCGACACAGCATGGAAAATTGATTTAAGTAAAAAAAAGACCTCCAAATTGTTTTTTAGAATTATATATGACTTTATTGTACATTGTTACTAGAAAAATTATGAATGGTAAACCTTAGCGCTGTACCAGTTTTTTTTTTTTTTTTGACAAAGCAAATAAATATATAGTGTGGATTTAAGGCCAAATATGGTTGAGGACATGGGATGAGTTATTTATGCGAAAGCATGTCTTTGAGATCAAATGTATTAGTATTTTGGCGTTCTCAAAGCAATTAAGTTTGTACGAGTATAACCATGCTGCTCTCTGATCTCTGCAGTTACGTTGATGCGGAAGGCAGGCAGCTGATCAGTGCCGATGATGGTAACAGCAACATTGATCTTGGAATTGGTGGGTCTGAGCTAGTAATCACAACCAAGAGCAGTAAGGGAACTCGTGTCCGGTCACTTGGTTCTCGGAAATTTACCCGCTACTACCGCCAGAAACCACGGCCTTCTGTTGTGTCAGGTCGTGCTCCTGCACTCTCCATGCCATCCAGGTATATGCTATGCGCCAATAATCCATAGAGCTTATAAGGAGCAAACTGTGAGGATGAAGGCTCAGTGATGGAGGTCATGTGAGCAATAATCAAGAAATGGGTCAGAGACGACGCAGATCTGAATTGGAACAGAGAACAAAACCTTCAGAAGAATGCAGTCCGCCGTATTAGTTGGGAGATTCAGAAGAGTGCAGGCGCCAAGCCTGTCCCTTTGACGTGTGTTATGGTTTTCTTTTTCCCAAATGACTCATCATCGTGGCGCTCAGATTTGTCGAAGACAAGAATATATTGACATTTATTTACGGCGCCTTGCGTTTTTTTGCATTACCTGCTATGCTATGGCCGTTCCGCTGTTGTTTGCTCGGTGTCATCTGCTAATCCTAATCCTGCTGTCCTTAATGTTTGTTTTACCTGAACAAGCCCTGTTGCAGCATCCAAATGTTGCCTCCGTATCCGACGTATTAAGGCGAATTTGTCCTCCTCTTTCGATCGATCAGCAGATGATGTGACTCGTAGGTAGAGCTAAGAAGGTGCGAGGAGTTTACTCCATTTGGTACTACGTTCTCGTCCCCCCTTGCACGCGTCATTCACACCGACCTATTTGGCACGTCATCACTGTCAAGGAGGATGGATAACACGGAACCTCCCGCTCTGCGCACGCCTTCCCCGTTTACAAACACACGGCCGTTTTTCTCATGCATGCTTTGAAGAGGGTGAAAACGTGTCTTTTCAAGTTTCAACGCTCCAGGGCTAAGCCTATACTACACTGTTCCCACAAGGAAATTTGGGCAAAGAAATTCGATAACATGTTATTACTATTTGGAAATGTTGAATGTACTCGATTCCAATTACCGTGTACCAAAATAAACTCTCTCTCTCCACACACACACCCCTTTCTAAAAAAAAAGTCTAGATAGGAGTACTAGCATGGAGCACATGAATTTCATGATAGTAATTATGTTTTTAAAAAAGCATGGTTTTTTAGCAACTTAAATGGGACTATATCCCCTGCTATTAGTAGAGAGAATTCTTTATTTGCCTCCTTTGAAAGTTGTGGTTCCTTATTTGGCCTTAAAAATTTTGATCTTTTCTATTTGGTTCCAAGTCAAAGTTTTGGTTCTTTTTATGGGACTTTCGTCCATTTGGAATAGCTTTCAAAGGGGCCAAATAAAGAGTTCTCTCCCTGTTAGCATGAGAAGATAGAGTGTTCAACACTTGACCAAACACCTGGAAAATAAAAGAAAAGAGGGAAATGAAAATGAAAGCTCCAGCAGCAAGCGGCGGAAAACGTCAAACAAAGAGAAGAGCGGCTGCAATCGCCGGCCCGGCCCCTCCCACTCTCCTCCCTCTCTCTCTCTCTCTCTCCAGTCGACGCACGCAAACGCAAATGGCTCTAAAAGTCCAACTCCAAACCTAGACTGGACTCCACGAGGCGACGACGCCGCCGTCTCCCTCCCCGCGACGTCCCCTCCCGTCCTCCGTCCGCCGGATCATCCTCCCGACGCGGCGCCGCCCCTGTACCGGTCGAGCGGAGCGGGGATCCGTCCCGCCGTGGGTCAGTCTCGTCGTCTGTTGCTGGTGAGTAATCCCCAGCCTTTTTTTTGGCCTCCGTAGATTCCCTTCCCGTTGGTTTTGTTCGGAGTCGAATCCAGAATTCGGAATACTTGATCATGAAGACCAGGCAACTCGATTCAGTAGTTCCTAAGGCCACTCGATTCAGTAGATTTGAGTGCTGCGTGGTGCCCGTGCCACCCAGTTAATCCAATCCTATCCATCCCCCTCCACGGTTCCTTCAGCGGCCAAAATCGATCGGTCTCGGTTGACGCCACGCCGTAGAAGGTGGTTGTTCGGGGGCCCGATTGAAGGTGCTGGTTCGGTTTTATCTTCCAAAAATTTTGGGGGGTTACCACAACCCCCGCGTCAACTCCGCCAGTGGACACGGTAAAATGTTCTGGGATCGAAGTCGAGTCTAACACGCCTGCAGCGTCGATTCCTGCTGCCGGTAAAAGGATTCGTCTACGATCCATATAGTTTCTCTGCACAACTGGAAGCTGTGGCGAATCATTAAGCTGTTGAGTTCCCTTGTCCTTTTGTAGTGTCAAAACAGTCATGTGGGATTGTAGTGAATCATTACATGGATTGATTATTCGCGTTAGGATGTTTGTGCCCTGCCGTAGCCTACCAGTTATCATGTTGTCTGTCGATGGGAATGCTAATCATGTCAGTCTGTTCACTCTACTGCTGTTTGCCAGAATTTGTGCACTATGTTCATGAAGGAGCACCTTGGGATTAATCTAGTTGCATCCTGATTCCATGCAGGTTGTAATGAAAAGCTGCGCTTGCTAAGGTCAGGAGGTTTCATTGCAAGCCCGTGATGGGTTCAGGCAACTTGATCATGAAGAAAGTGGTAAGGCCCAGTTCTTTTGATCTGGACATACAGCTTGACAAGAGTTGGATGGAGGACGTTACTTGCCCAATCTGCCTTGATTACCCTCACAATGCGGTCCTACTGAGATGCACGTCTTATGAGAAAGGGTGCAGGCCGTTTGTCTGTGATACAGACCAGACCCGCTCGAACTGTCTTGAGAGATTTAAAGGTGCATACGAGCTGCCTCCCAATGTGAAAGTTTCTTCCTTAGCTGTGCCTCCTCTTGACAGCATTATCCATATTGTGCCATCTAATGCAAACAACCGCCCAAGCTGCCCTTTGTGTAGAGGTGACGTTATTGGATGGATTGTTATCGGCGAGGCTCGGTTGCATCTTAATCAGAAGAAAAGGTGCTGTGAAGAGGACTGCTGTTCGTTTGTTGGTAACTTCAATGAGCTTCAGAAGCACACGCAGCAAAAGCATCCAGACTCACGCCCTTCGGAAATCGATCCTGCTAGGCAAGTTGATTGGGAGAATTTCCAGCAGTCTTCTGATATCGTAGATGTCTTGAGCACAATACACGCACAAGTTCCAAATGGGATTGTTCTAGGAGATTATGTAATTGAGTATGGGGATGATGACACTGGAGAGGACTATGAAGTTTTTCGCAGAGTCAGGACGAACTGGTGGTCATGTATATTCTGCAAGGCATTTTCAAGATCGTCAAGAAGCCGTAGAAGAGCAAGAGCAAGGGAAAGAAGAGGCAACGGAAGGAGGAATGGAAATCAGGCTAACCTGGAAAATTTCAATCTCGAGGTTCCAACACAATCTGTAGAATTAAGAGAAATCAGATTTGATGAAATTGATGATGAGTACATAGTCACAGGGGCTATTCCTAGTATTGCAGCACCTGGAAGAATGGCTAGTTTCCATTACAGGTATGCATAAGTAATCTGTTATTGATTTTCCTCAGAGTTGTTGGAGTATGCTATCGCACCATCGAAGAGCCATAGGCCCTTCAAAAGGACAGAAAATACCCAATCACACAACAGCCTCATGGTTTTCCAAATAAACCAAATAAAATCCTTAACATAGATGTACAAAGCATGGAAAACAAGCATACTGCTCTTTTTGTTTCTTCCTGTTGTGCATTTATAATGCCTACCTGAGCTGATGAGCTATTCAGCTATATAGATTTGTTTTAATCATATCTTACTCTGGCATGCACTATGAATGCTTCAGCTGGATCATATTATTTATTTTCTGTCCGTTGCATATTCCTGGGGTATCTGTTTAGGGTATGCTATTTAGGTATGGATAACGAAAGAATGTGGTTAAGTTTGTAAATGTGCATGTATATTATGGTACTGAAATATTGAGACCATCACTGCTGGAATTTTGCTTACATCCTTTGGAAAATATTCTGAGCTGCTATCTGAAATCAGCCTCAACTGTTTGTAATACTATTATTTACAACTTTTATAGAATCTTTGATAAAATCCAAACGTGTTTCCATTTGGACTTCTTTCATATGCTGCTTCTGTGGATGTAGGGATACAAGATATGGACGCTGATGCATAGAATTTGCAGTTAAAAAAGAAGAATAGCTGTTATGCAATGTATCGATCATCATAACCATTGTACCTTCGCTGATTTAAATTTCTTTTCCACCTCTGTCCTTGGTAGCCGCTGCACCAGTTTAAACTTGTCTGTGCATAAAAAGTAGCAACAGAACCCCGCTGTTCGTTTGCAACAGGCCTCATCACCCTAGTTTTATTTTGTATATATTTAGCACCCATCTCTATAGGATGTTGGTGAAAAGTTCTTTTTGGAATGCTTCTTCGATGTAGCGCAGTTTTACATAAAACCCTGAGACAAACTTCAGTCCGTTCCAAAGGATGTGTTTGTGGACTCTGTCTCGCTGGGTGGAGCTTCAGATAAGAGCTCTGAGCCGTGCAGTGCAGTGCAGATTTGGACGTGGATGTGGATGTGGTATGTGTTTTCCTGAGAAGACACGGATAAGGCACACCATCTTCCGCTTAATCATGTGTCAGTTCTGTTCACAAGTTGAAGCTTTCCCCAGGCATCTTCAGACAGGTGTCTGGAAAGCCACATGTCCCATCCAGATCTTCACTGTAGCACGCGCCAATTTGCTCTTTGCTTGTGATGGTAGTATATGTTCTTTCTTCTCCTGATGAGTTTACGCGATGGAGGCACTAGGGACAGCTACCGCTGCAGCCACTGAAATATGTTCCATGCCGCCCATTTGGATGATTGGATTAATTTGTTTAAGATGGTATGGCTTGGGGACGTGTTGAGTTGAGGAGGGAGGTGCGTGCTGTCGGCGTTTCTGTTTGACCCTACCACCTGTGTTATTCTGAACTCTGATTTGAGTACGGTCTGAAAGCATGTCTGGTACGTGCTCTGTCGTGGACTCGTGGTCCTGGTGCATATGATTTACTAGCTTTCGGCTTTGCCTTCGTGCTAGAAATCCGATTTTTTAGCGATCTGGCTGGTGACACCCATGACAAGGACCTTGCAGATTCTTTTTTAGTTACCTTTTTTTTTTGTCGATCTGCCTGTTGTTTGACCACACGTTGCTGACCTTTATGCATTATCATATTGATCTTATCTTGATATATGTGAAGAACCAAATCGGAGTACTATATTTTTTACGACACTGTCTGTGGGTGGGATAGCACATAGGGTTAGCAAAATACTCGGCAAAAATACTGCCGATGACACAAAACACAGTTAAACTTATCAAGAAAAATACTTGTACATGGTACCACAGTGATCGAGGGATCTGCAAAAGAATGTGTGCATTTTTAGTCTGGTGGCCGACATGGCGTCATGGAGCCGCCACGTGTCCACGTCAGCTGGGCTCACCCATCACGTGGTTTAGCCCAGCTGAAATTGTTCTTGCGGGAGTTGCGGCCTAAGCCCAGCAGCCGTCAGTGGCAGAGAAGTTGGGCCGAGCAGCTCCGTGCTGCTGTTTGTCACTGCCGGGCAACCGCCAAGAGTGCTTGGGAGGCTGAAGAAATTGCTCGATAAACATGTCTTCGTGGCGCTGGTTCGACGAATCCTGTATCAGAATCTTTTCCACCGTGTAATTTTCTCTCTCTCTCTTTATTAGGTGCCGGGATACAACCGTAGCAATGCTTCTTTACTGAACCATGCACGCGTTAATTCGTCAGTGCTGCCTCTGAACTGAATAATTGACACGGAAGGAATCGAGGATTGCGCGGCGATCATCGAGCGCAGGGACAGCGTGCGTTTTTTCTGATTATACAGTGTACGCAGATCTATCTTGTGTTATTTGTTCTTGTTTTCTATTTTGGGTGTGAGCCCGATGCAGAGTTAGAGGCCCTTTGGAACGTGAGAATTTTAGTGAACCGTTTCATGTGAAATGCATGTTTTCAATAAAATTGCTGCATGATTTATGTAAAATTGCTGCGGAAAAGGCTTTAAAAGGAGTGCCCACTAAATCCATATAGAGCAAAATGTTCCTAACAGGCAACGCTCATACTAATAACTTGTACAGGTACAAAAAGTGTAAAAAAAACGGGTGCCTAGGGGAAGAACTACCCAAGGCACCCCATACAACCGAAGGAACTGCAACATCCTTCCGATACTTACCATCAACATCAAGTATGATCCTTGCAAACAGAGTTTCGTGAAGAGAAATACACATAAGTCTGGCCTTGCATAATCACCATGCTTATCATGTCCATAATAACACATGTGAGAGTTGAAACAGAAGACAAGCAAACAGCTATGATCCAAGCTGACCAAAATGAAATATCTCCTACATATTACAAGTTTTACAAAAACAGGATTGATCTGTGATCACCAATACATCATGCCATCTAGCTGTGCGCCTTTGCCTCCAAGACAGCAGAATCAAGTTGTCCAACAAGTACCGTACTCAAAATAGTAAAACTATACAGTAGTCCTTTGTTTTCCTAACATACTGCGAGTCAGAAACATCTGAGAATACATATAAAATTTGGTACTCATTTCACAGTAGTAGCTTATGAATTGTAATTATCTGGTAAAACGACCAAACAAACGGCGATAGAAATGAACATATCACTACCCTGTCTACATAAAGCAAGCAATCTCGGGTAAACCATATCATCATCCAAGTATAGCCAAGTAGCTGCCACAAGTTTCAGTATGTCCAATCGTTCTTCCAGTTCCGTCGGTGTAGACAATTAAAGCTTCAGGTTGCGCAAGAAGTTGCATTAATTTGCAAGGAAAGTACCTTGAAACCCTTTTGGAAGTCAAACTGAGTTGGTTGCTAAAGAAAGCTCATGTATTTCTGTAAGCATCCACTCTTCTCCAGTTTGTCCACCAAGCACTATTGCTTTTGTTCCTCCTACAACACAGGTACTGTGGCCCCATGCGAACCGAGGAGGGCGCCCAGGAACATTCAATATTCTCCAGGTAGGCTTTTCTTCAGTGGGATCCAACAGATAAAGCTGTGATGCTGAGTGCAGACCTGCCACTGAGCCACCAAATATCAAAATTCTTCCACCTGGCAGACTCACAGCAACATGATCAAGGCGAGGAGGTGGACCTGCACCTGCCGGATTTCCAGCCCCAGGCATCCCACTACCAGTGAGGGATCGCCAGCAAGGCTCTTCTTCACTTAAGTCCATTGTGTACACATCACTAGACCGGAGCCGCAGAGGGCCACTCTTAGCAAGACCGCCAAACATCAGGATCTTCCTGCCACCATAGACAGACATTGAGTGCCCCAGCCTAGAAGGTGGTTTCCAAGATGCAGGTACCTCTCTCCAAACTGGCCTATCCATGGTTACATCAAGAAGATATGTGTCACTGAGGAGTACACCTGAATCAGCACAACCACCAGAAACTACTAACTTTGTTCCATCTAAAGTGCAGGAACTGTGCCATGAACGTGGAACTGGGGGTGCGACTCCAGGTATCTCACGCCAGGTTGGTTGTTTTGCATCCAAATCCAACATGAATACATCGTTAAGCAGACCCTGCCTTCCACATCCACCAAAAACAACCAACAAAGAGCCATTTAAGCATGACAGAGTATGGCCCCAGCGACCTGGTGGAGCTGCGCTCACATTGATATGCCTCCACTCTGGATTGCTGGCATTTAAGTCCAATACAAATGTATCATTCATTGGTTGCATGTTAACGCCTTCTCCACCAAAGAGAACAACACGGTTCCCTACAGCACATGCACTGAAATTGCATCGAGATGGCTCCACGGCACCCCCAACTGTCAATTTCCTCCAGGCAACAGCTTCCAGGGTAGTCAGTTCTCTCGCCAGGCGACCCCAGCCCAATCTTCTTGCAGCAGGCACCGTCTCAAGAGCCCGAGTAGTCTCACTACCCCAAGCATTCTGGCAGACCATTCTCCAAAGATCTTCATTTCTTGTTAAGTGATACAACCACTTACACACAGAGCTCACAGATGCTATATCTCTTGGTGATAATCTTGACAGTATACTTTGGCAAAGCACTTCATCCGTTAATTGGAACAGGCTAGAATATTCCCGGCAAAAATTGCTCTCCCCTGGCCCTGTTGAAATGGGTCGGAATGAGTTATCTGGAGCAAACCGTGTTGATCTCACTGGTTCTTTCGTCATTAAACCAGGCAATGGTCCCAATTCAACATTAGCATTAGTGAAGAACTGAATGCCCATATAATGTGTTATAGTTTCATCATCTCCATATATAGGGGTCAGGTGCAACCTGTTCATCAATGGAGTTCCATCTTTTCTGAAATTTAGTAAATCACCACGAAACTCAGAACCGTTGTCTACGCATCTTCGGATCTCTGAAACCACAGCAGCATCAACTAGGGGGTGCCTTCTTTGAGCAAATGGCCCTCTACATTGCAGGAACCGGCTGAAAGAGAGACGAATGACAGTGTATAAAGATATATAGAGCAGTAACTTAAATAATAAATAAACACATAGGTTATACTGTGGCATAATTCAGGAAAATGATGAAACAAGCGAAGAGGAGATATACATGTAGACAGGATATACTGTTTTTCAGCTACAGAGAAACTAGAAATTGCCATTTTAATACATTTTAGAAAAGCAGATTTCTGCCTACACACAAAAAAAAAAGTAAGTCGTAAGCACACTAAGGTTGTTTTAACCCAGGGATTTTCATAGACAACCCCTTAGTCCTTGTGCATGTTTTGACATGAGCAATGCTGTTTGGCAGCCAAACACAAAAAAAGCGAGAAAATATAGCTACTCCATGGGGTAAGAATGTTAATGTGGTGAAAAACAAGCTAACCAATTAAGATGAAACACAGGACCCTAAAAATTCTACTTGCACAGGGTGTAACACAGAGAGCCTGGGAGTTGCAAATTGCACAAGTCCCTATAATATGTCAGTCCAACTATTTACAAGTTCTAATTAATTGCTAACTAGGCATAAGGTGGCATGGTGGCTAACCCTAAATATATGTTACATACAACTCCATCAAATAAACTAGTGATGTAACTATTTGGATCCAAAAGAAATTCTAGGTATAGTAGATATCTTTGGAGTGCAATTCAACATAAATAACACCAAAGTGTGCTTTGATCACTAGTTACTGACCCAAATCATGTTTCTGCTGGTCTTACTCAAA
This sequence comes from Paspalum vaginatum, assembly GCA_030272315.1. Taxonomy (NCBI): domain Eukaryota; kingdom Viridiplantae; phylum Streptophyta; class Magnoliopsida; order Poales; family Poaceae; genus Paspalum; species Paspalum vaginatum. Next base: position 2,674,045 of record CM059021.1, on the reverse strand, counting down.
CATAAGGTTTTAAGGAAATTGATATGCAATGATCAAGTTGCAAGAATAGACCAAGTTCGAAACAGCAATATACATGATAGGCTAGCGGTAGCACCAATCGAAAAAAAAAAGCTTGGCCAACACCAGTTGAGATGGTTTGGAAATGCCCAACGAGACCTCCGGAGGGACTAGCGCATGATGGATTCCTATGGTTCGGTAACAATAAGGAGAGATAGGGGTTAGCCGAATTTGACATGGGATGAGGCAACAAAAAGGGACTTGAAAGGGTGGGCTATATATCCCCAAAAAATGTCCTTGGATAGGAGTGCATGGGAAAAAGTTTCTAGGGATGCCTTATTTATATTATTATTACTATTATTGTTGTTGTTATTATTATTATTATTTCCTTATCTCTCTTTCTTTTCCCATTTTGTTGGTGGCTCATGTTGGTTCTCAACTCTAGGCTGCCCCAATTTGCTTGGGACTAAAAGGCTTTGTTGTTGTTCATCAAGTTAAAAAAACAAGTTTGTGACCACAATGTGCAATTTACAGTATAGATAATTTCCTATCTTTATTTTTATTTACTACTTTTTTAGCAACATTACTGATTTCCAGTTAATCATTTCCATACGCTACACTTCTTTATTCTCTCTTCTGAGTTGTAAATTGTGGATGTTCTTCTCATCTAGGCTGACTATCTTGGAAAAATCCTTTTAACATGTACCCACCATGGGCATAGAGCTGCTACCACATAGTTTCAACTTTCAAACCATGATGAATGCAAAGTATCAGACCCCTTGAGCAACGATCACTATCAAAAATCAACTGTTGATCATTAAATACCAAATTATTCCAGCAAAGAGGACATATAAAAGACCAAACAAAGATAAACTCTTGACAGCTCGAGCTTCTTGAGTATCTATCACTATTAATTATCAACTCTCAATTGTTCGATCATCAAATGCGAAATTATTCTAGCAAACAGGACAGTTAAAAGACTGATTGAAGAATACAATTACATGCTTTACTGACCAGGTTCATCATTCTCTTACCCTACAAATCAACTTCTCTAGCGATTTTCAGCTGAAGGCATTAACTTACATTTACATTTGAGATTTTTCTTTCGAAAAGATATTAAAGGATATGATCCCTTAACATAAATATCAATATATCATGCAAGTTAAAACCACCATATGTTTTGTTTGCAATATATCGTGCCAAGCAATCCTAGAATGTTTCGGTCCAAAGAAGAACAATCCTATAATGTTTCGGTCCAAAGAAAAACAATCCTAGAATGAAATCATAGTAATTGAGAAGCGTCAAGTTAAGTCACATGCTTGCAGGGTAGATTAGAAACGAGATTTTCAAATCAAAGATCAACTCGAATACCATGGTCTCAAATCTAGCATGTAGCCAAGATACGGTTAAGTAATTCTCATCTAGTGCAAAAATAGAACAAACACATCATCTTCTGTACACTATATGACCCATAACCAAAGGCCACGCATCTGTGTAACATAGAGCATGAGCAAACTGACCACAAACGGCGCTAGTGGGGAAGCTTTTCTAGCAGCTAAGTGAACAAAGGGAGTAGAGAGGAATCCCAAAGTAGCAGAAGGATGCCACCAATTTCCATTTCGGTCATAGCGTCGAGTCTTCTGACAGGAAGTAGTAAAAAGGACGTCACTACTTACCAAACTTCACTCAAAGAGTCAGTCTTCTAACATAGAGTAGCAAAAGGGCATAACCGCTTTTCCATTTTCGCTCAAAGTGTGGTCTTCTAACAGACAGCCAAGCCGATCGGGAATCATTCTAACCGCATTTCTCATACCCAATCTAACCAAATGGAAACCCATGGCGAAACAGAAAAAAAGCAATACCACGTTCCGCTCGATTCTAGTCGCTCCAATCCTTGCACCTAAACATAGCAAAAGGGTGCCCACTTGCTATTTCGCTGAAAGCAAGAGCGCTCTAACAGCTAAACAGGTCACCTCCCAGGGTAAGCTCGTTTTCTAATACTCAAAATCACTGCAGTATATGCTTATTACAACGGAGCCAACGGAAGAACTAACAGTAAGTTTTTTGCTCGATCCTAAGTGGCACGAACGAATCCTAGCATCCGAATCAAATTGGTCTGAAATGGATTGTAAGGAGATAAAAGTCAGAGGAAGCACCGACCAGTTCCTGCCGAGCACCTCCTCGGCGCGGTATCCCGTGGCCTCCTCGAAGCCGCGGTTGACGTAGATGATGGGGCAGTCGGGCTCGAGCGCGTCGGTGACGACGAGGCCGCAGGGCCCGGACGCGCGCAGCATGCCCTCAATCGCGAACGTGAACATGCCGCCGTCGCCCCCGCCGTCACCGACTGCACCCGCGCCTCCCGCCTCCTCCTCCTCCTCCTCCTCCTCCTCCTCCTCGCCGGCGCCGACGCTGCCGGCGCCGTCGGACTCGCTGTCCCACTCCATGGCGGCCGAGGGCGGAACCCTAGCCTCCGGATCCGGGCTCCCCGCGGCGACGCGGTCAGCCCATGGGTGCCGCGAGGCGTGCGTGGCGCGGGGGATTAGGGTTTGGTGGCCTGGCTGGCTGGCTCGGGATTGGGTTTTGCGGGGATGGCGAGCGGAATGGGCGGAGGCGGTGGGTTCGGGCTTGGGTGGGAAGAAAACCTCGCTGTCCTGTGCTGTGCGCGGGGGGGAGCAACGCAATGCCAATGCAAGACGACGACGCCACCCACCAACGAACGAGTGGACGACGGGGCAAACGGCACAGTGCCCGTCAACCGACTCGCCCGTGCACTGGAATCCTCCAGCCCGGGAGATCCGCGCCGTTGGAGCGTCGCGGTGCGGGTACGTGGACGGATGAGATGAGGTGGCCGCGAAGCACGGATCAAGTTGCTCGCCGCCCGTAGTGTTCTCTCGACGTCTCGTTCCGTACTTGGCCCGTGGTTTGTCTGTCGCCCTGTTTCCCCGTAACTCGGCACCGTGTACTCCGTTTAGCGTGGTTTACAAGACTCTAGGTTAGGTTTGTTTCAGCTTTCTAGATGCGCACATCTAAAAATCAAGTTTTTTACGAAATCAAGTTTTTCATGAAAACGGTTCGACGGAGAATCTGCTGCCCGAAGAATCGAGGTGTTAGGTTATTTTAGATTATTTACACCTACGATCCTTTCTGCCTGCTGGAGTCACGGCCTTCACCTTCCCCGTCGATTCGTCCTCCTCTCCTCCCTGTTCGAGCCGCAGCCACCGTCTTCCCCGTCGGTTCGTCCTCCTCTCCTCCCTGTTCGAGCCGCAGCCACGGCCGTCGCTTTCTCGGCCAGGCCACGCCTCTCCTCCCTGCTAGAGCTGATGGGCGGCCACCACCTTCCCCGCCGGGCCCCGCCTCTCCTCCCTGCTCGGGGCGGCCGCGGAGCTTGGAGGCAAAGGAGGAGCGGCGCTCCGGCGTCGCAGAGGCCGCACGTGGAGGCAGAGGTCGCGCTGGGCAAGCGGGCCAAGCTGCCGGCGGGAGGAGGTGCCAGTGCCGGCGAGGTGGAGGCGGCGCGGATCTTGGAGCCGAAGGAGCGGCGGCGCCCTAGCGGTGCGGAGGCGGACGAGCCGGGGTGGTTTGGAGGCGGAGGAGCGGCAACGGCCGGGCGTTGGACGAGGCAGATGGGGAACGGGAAGAATCGAGGCATTGGGCGAGCGGAGGGCCACGGGACGCGTACAAGAGAATCAAGTTTTGCACTGGGAGGTGGATTCCAGGTTGAACGGCCTTAGGAGAGAAGCAGCCCATCTGGCTAGGATTCTTGTGGTGGATGACCCCGAATCGGATTATAAGCGTATCCAAACAGAGCCTTTATCTAGGTGACATGATTATTCTTAAAAAAACTAGGTGACACAATTAGCAATGAGTGAAATGCACGCGGGGTCCTTAAACTTATCCAGCATTCCTATCTAATCCATCATCTTTCAAAGTGCATATTCATCCATCAACCAATCCACCTGCTACGCCGCCATCGAAACAACGCTGGGTAAGCTTATTTCGTCTACATGGACATACCACCGTGACAAGCTGGCTGTCGGACGCTCGAGGTGATTCTAGCATATGTGTTGGTTAAGCACTTGAAAACCTCAAAACCCAAAGTTTTCTGCCTGAGGGGGGCGGGTATAAAAGGAAAGTACAAAGAAAGATGGAAAGCTAAAGTGGACAGTTTCAGAGGGAAAGAAAAGCAAATCCTATATACTCCATGCAAGGTGCCAGGCATCTATCCTAGGTCTATAGCAAGTTAAGAAGCAAGTTCCCGTAATTTGCACCATCTGCATGAAAACTGAGAGGTGTTATTATTTTTCTAAGAAAATTTCGGTATCACTAAATTTCAGTAACTTCAGAGAAACAATGAAAACTAAAGAGTAAAGTATGAAAAAAATTTGGTTTTTCATGTGGCATTGAAATGTATGAAAATACTCGCATAGATGTTTTTTTTACTTATAAGTTCAATTTTAAAACGTATGTAGTTCAAATATGAAGTAATTCTAATAAATAGGAGAAATCCATTTACATTCTCAAAAGGTTGTATGGTTGCTTTAAAATTATAATTAAATTATTACATGAGAAAACATATTAAATTAAAGTCATATTAAATTTTTATGCAAAAAAAAGTCATATTATATGTCTGTCGGCAGAAATAAGATATGAAGTGTCAAAGAAAATTGTTCCTGTAATAATGAAAGACTCTAGGGCCTCGTTTGGAAGCCGCAGCCCCCAGTCCTTTCCTGGCCTTTTCCCCGAGCAAGCCTCCCGCAGGAGACTCGGCTCGGTCCAAGCAACCTTGCCATTTGGAAGCCCATCTGCACGGGGAGATTCACCCGACCCCAGCCTTTTCCACGGGCACTGCTCCCCCACCCATCGGGTCCAGGCGGCTCTTCCGGAGGGCGAGGGCTCACCGGCCGCCGCCACCGCCACCATCGTCTGCCGCCTCTATCGTCTGCCACACTCGTCTGCGTCGCCTCCGCCGTCTTCCACGCTCGTCCGCGCCGCCTCCCCATCCTCCACGCTCGGCCGCGCCGCCTCCCTGTCCTCCACGCTCAGGATCTCATCGCCGCCAGGTTCTGCGTCGTCACGCAGGACGCGCTCGACGCCAACAGCCTCGCCGCCACCGACACCATCTCCCCCTTCACCACGCTGCTCGTCCCGCTCAAGGACGCGCCTACTCTGGACATGCTCACGACACCAGCGTCGCCACCGGCACCGACGCAGCCTGCGCCGTCTGGTGGGGAGAGGTTGGGGTCCGGGAGCGGCGAGTGGGTCAGAGTCAGGGTCAGGGTCGGATGCGGCGTGCTCGCGCTGGCGGGTATTGCGGGCATGCTCCTCTTGCAGCGAGCGCGGTGGCGGCGGCGGCGGCGGCATGGGGATGGGGAGAGCGCGCAGCAAGGCGGCAACAAGGTGGTCATCGATGTGTCCTTGTCGGCGGAGTACGGCGCTCTGGTGTCGGGAAAGCAGACCACCACCACGAAAACCACCTCCTTGTCCTCGTCGGCGGCGACGCGGTCGCTGGTGGCCAGTGACGTGCACGGGGCCGTGGAGTCCCTCACGGTTTACAAGTACTCCGAGCCGGAGAAGGCCACCGCGGGATTCGCGGAGGAGCGTCGGGTGCCTGGCACGGGCGTGTATTGGGCCGTCGTCAACGGCGACACGGAGGCCATGAAGCGCGTGGCCGGCGACGTCAGCGGCGAGGTGGGCATCCTCATGCGCGACAACCACTCCGCCTCGTCCGCCTCTCCGGCATCTGCGTCCACCGTGACGACACCTACCTCATCTTCGAGTTCGCTGAGAACGGCGCGCTCAGCGACTGGCTCCACGGCAGCGGCGACACTGCCTACGTGCTCCGGTGGAGGCAGTGCGTGCAGGTGGCGTTCGACGTCGTCGACGGGCTCAACTACCTTCATAACTACACCAACCCGCCGTGCGTGCACAAGAACCTCAAGACCAGCAACGTGCTCCTGGACGCTGACCTCCGCGCCAAGGTGCCGAGCTTTGGGCTGGTGCACGCGGTCGACGCAGCCGACGGCGGCGGTGGGCACGCAGGGGTACCTCACCCCCGAGTACCTCGAGCACGGCCTCGTCACGCCCAAGCTCGATGTGTTTGCCTTGGGGGTCATCCTGCTCGAGCTGCTGTCCGGGAGAGAAGGTGCTGCTGTGGGAGAGGCTCCCGGGCTGCAGTTTCCAAATACCGATAGGGAAGGGGGAAATGTCCCACGGAAACGAAGGTCCGCGAAACCCCCCTTCGGGACACTGTTTCCCTGGACTTCCTTCCTGTGCTTCCAAAGTAGCCCCGGAACCTAGCGTTTGGAAGCCCACGCGGAGGGGTAGCTCCACCCTGACCCCTGCGTTTTCCCTAGGCAGCGGCTCCCCGACTCGAACCTCCGGGTGGCTATTCCCCGAGCGCGACACAATGCTCGGCCGACGCCGCCGTCCACGCACGAGAGCCGCCGCCCACGCTCGAGATCCGCCTCCGCCACCGTCCACGCTCGAGACCCGCCGCTGCCGTCGTCCGTGCTCGCCGCCTCCGCTATTGTCTGTGCTCGATCGCCTCCGCCACCGTCCGTGCTCGGTCGCCACAGCAACCCCGTCCTTCCCTCATCCCTCCGCCGACCGTGATGTGAGTCCTGCACCTCCACTTCCAGCATCTCCGCCTCCATCCGCATCCTCTTGCCCCACTAGCATTTGTTACTCCACTCACATCGATTCTTGTAGATCTTGGGGAAGAAGATCTTACTGCCCTCGGTAGGACGTCTCCCAAACAAAAAGCAGGGGAGGGGGAAGTGCTGCCACGGGAAATGAACTGCCAAGAAAATCCCCGACGTGGGCTTCCTGTCCTGGGTTTGGCTCCTTTTGCTTCCAAAGAAGCAAATTTCCATCTAATTTGCACCAGCTACACGAAACAGTTCCTGGCTGCCATTTCCATCTAGCGAGAGCCGAGAGCAAGGGAGGGGGAGAGAGAGACCGTTGCCGCCCCGGCCCCGGGATGGCGCAGGGCGCAGTGGACTCGCTGCTGGGCCGGCTAACCGCGCTCCTTATCGACGAGGCGCAGATGCTGGGCGACCTCCGCGGCGACGTGCAGTTCATCAGGGACGAGATGGAGAGCATGAACAGCCTGCTGCTGCACCTCACCGAGGCGCAGCACGGTGCCCACCACGTCCGCACATGGATGGGGCAGGTGTCCGGCCTCGCCCGGGACTGCGAGGCCTACGTCCAGCTCTACCTCCGCCGCGTCGGAGGACCCGTTGATGCGGCGGAGGATCCAAGCGTCAGCATCAGCTGCCTCCTGGCGCACCTGCGTCGCCTACTCCGGCTCCTGCGCACCGTCCCGGCGCACCACCAGATTGCAACGCAGGTCCGGGAGCTCAAGGTCCGGGCCAAGGACGTCGGTGACAGGCGGGTCAGATACGGCATCTCTGTTCCGGATTCGGCCGCGGCTGGTGATGGCGACATCTATGACGGTGATGCCCAGTTTCCATGGGCGGGTGCCGGCGAGGAGGAAGATCTTCGGAGACGTGCTATTCTATTGTTTGAGGGTGCTGAACCTCCGGTGGACGTTAAGGAGGTGATAGAAAAAGACATTGATACTTTGTTCAAGTGCTTGTCCAGAGAACCATCTCCACCACCTGCCGCCACCGCAAGGGCAAGACAAGATGGTGAGCCACCAGTGAGGGTTTTCTGTATTACAGGTGCTCGAGTGGAAGTTGTAAACCCACTGCGCTTTCATACTAAGTACGAGGGCGGCACCTTCTTCGATTTCAAGGCCTGGGTCAGGGCATGGTATGCACGACCGGTACTTGCCTCAATACTAGAAGACAATACAGGTGCTCATCCTGAGAAAGAAGTCTACAAATCGTACCTAGGTTCTCCATGGTTGGACGACTACGACGAAGAAGAGGACTACAGGTGTTTGGAGGAAGAACTCATTCGTCAACTTCAGGGTCATCTGAAAGGCAAGCGCTTCTTGATTGTTAATGAAAATCGCGAGGAGGATGAGAGGAAATGGAGGCACGTAATGGACGCTCTGTTAGATGCTGCTAGTGGTTGCCGTCCTGGCAGCGCCATAGTAATGATAACAGAGGACAATCGACTGGCCCTGTCGTCTTCTCCCATCAAAATCATCAATGGAAGAAGTCTAGTGCAGGTCTACATGAACAGAGCCAAGGAGCTGATTGCAAACCAGAAACACTTGGCTCATCTAAAGGCCATCTTTGAGGACATATACCCCAATGCCTTCGCAATGAAGGCGTTCCTGCATCTGATATACGTTAACCCTAACAGGACAGATGATGAGGTCCAGAAGTTTGGCGAGGCTATTTCCGAGTGTAAGAGTCTGAAGAGAAGCATCTCCCACCGGGTGCTAATGTGGTGCTACAATGAGTTGCTTAGCAAGTACAGGAGCTGCTTGTTGTACCTCAGTATTTTCCCCCAAGACTATGTCATCAGGACTATCAGCTTGACTAGAAGATGGGTTGCTGAGGGCTTGATCACTCCTAGTCCTACTAGCGCTGCAACTGCAAGTGATGAGGTACAGAGTTCAACGGATGAAGCCGAGCACTACTTGGAAGTGCTTTTCATGCGAGGGTTTCTTTCTCCTTTGGAAATCAGTGCTGCAGGAGACATCAAGAGCTGCACAGTACATCATCAGGTCCGAGAGTTCATCGCCAGAGTATCTAGAGATGTAAACTATGTGGACACAAGCCGACTGACAGGTTTGGCTCACCACCTCTCCATCCACAGCACAATAGTCTTGCAGAAATCCCATTCAGCAGATGGTGCCAACAATGGCATCGTGTCTTCTCTTCCATCTTTGGCTTCGTCCCCTCAGCGGCAACTGCTCAAAGTGCTGGACCTAATGGGCTGCAAAGGCTTGAAGAAGAAGCATCTGAAGAGCATCTGCAAGATACTGTTGCTCAAGTATTTGAGCCTCCGGAATACTGATGTTACAGAACTTCCCAAGCAGATCAAAGAGCTTCAGTGCCTGGAGACGCTAGATATCAGGCAAACCAAGGTTCGAATGCTTGCAAAGAAAGCTATTGTGCTACCACTTCTGAAGCATTTTCTTGCTGGTAACAAGATCTCTGGAAGCAGCAATGCCAATGACTCGAGGAGGACAAGGAGACCTGAAGATCCATTTTCAGCAGTTGAAATGCCCCTCGGCATTCAGAAAATGAAGAACATGGAGATATTGTCCCATGTCCAGGTTTCGGACTGTGGTGGTGAGCTCACCGTCATCGCTCAGCTGCTGAAGCTGAGGAAACTTGGTGTAGCTCTTCGTTCCAAAAATGCCAAGCTGGATGATCTTTTACGCCAAATTGAGAATCTGAGCGCATGCCTCCGCTCCTTGTCAATCCGGATTGACCAAACAGCAGCTGGGCCAGAAAATCAAGGAGCAAGGATACCAGATGCTTTGCACCTCTTCCCAAATTTCATCGAAAGGCTGAGCACCCGTGGCATCGCAAGTGGGCTCATTTACATCAAAGATCACCATCAACTTTCCAAGTTAACGCTGAGTGAGACGTTCCTTGGGGAGAATGATGTACGCATCCTTGGCAGGCTAAGCAAGCTTCGTGGCCTCCTACTTCTGCATAATTCATACACCGCCGGAAGCCAGCTAAGTTTCAAGGCCGAAGAATTCCAGTGTCTAAGATCTTTGGTCGTTGATTGCAGTGGCATCACCAACATGAGCTTTGATAATGGAGCAGCTCCGAATCTTGAGATGATAGTCTGGTCTTTTACCACCTTAGAGGCTCTTTCTGGACTTCATAACCTCTGGAGGATAAAGAAACTAGAACTGAACGGTGACTGCGACCGACTGGATTCGGTGACAGAAGAAATTATTTGGAGTTCTGGCCACCCTAACTATCCTGAGATAAAGCATAATCCGCGCAAACAGCACCAAGAAGATGGAGCTACTGCTGCGGAAGCCTCATCCTCATCAGCTCCGTGAGTACTACTCAACTGCTGCTCTTCCTCAACCGGAAGGGCTCGATCGCTCGGTATAGTATTGGTATATCATCAAAGTTGAAATAAAGATGCAGTGCAGCTGAGTTGATGCAGCCCAGAGTTTGAATTCGTGATAGCTGTGTGTCTCTTCATTTGCCTTAGCTTGCTGCACGTACGTCGTGTGTTGATCTGATTAATTCTCAGTGCTGTCTGAACTTGGTACTTTTTCTTTGTTTGTGTGTGTGCGCGCGCGCGCGCAACGGCACTCTAAGGTCTATGTTGTGGAATTTGATTCGCGTGCCTTATACTTGTTTGAATAATGGCAAGTGATGACGGGCCTGTGTTTGTGCTACTTTATATATAAACCGATTGATGAAAAGATTGCTACTCAGTGTCCTAGCTAGCTACATCCTGAGTTGCGAGTAGTTGGTTACGCGTAGAATAGAATGGACGTTTATTTTGTCATCTTGTTGGCTGCAACAGTTGTTAGTAGTGAAATGTCTGCCGCAGAGGCGGAGGCAGAAACTTAATTTTTTTTCATGGTTAAAAGGGCCACTAACATTAATTTTTTAAATTTTATTTCAATTTTAAGAATTTTATTACATTTTTTAATCATAGGGGCCACCCCTGTCCGCCCTGCTCATCTGTTAGCTTAATGAGTTCCACTTGTTGAGCTCAATCTTGTATTGTCGGTGAATTGTTTCCTAGGATGTAGACAACCGTCTTTGCTCTATTTTGCTATAGTTACCTCAAGTCAATGGTGGAGGACGGAATAAAATTAAGATGTGGCCAAATCAAGTGTATATAGTAAAGTTGATTCAACATTAAACATATGTAAATGCAACAAGTCATGATATAATCTGTGTGGAATATAGAACATAGCGCGACCGAGCGAGTGATAGCTCAGGTGGCTTGGTCCGCCGTAGCATAGTCAGCCCGTCCGGGTTCGATCCCCGTCGGGGACGACCCACACATCTCACCGGGGAAATTACTCAGAAGGTGCGTTCTGAGACTACCCAAACAGTCTCACTTGTGTTTGAGCGCGTGGTCAGCGTATGTGCTCCAACCGAGTTCTTAAATGATGTACGAGCGCTCTTAGTTTAGTTAAAAAAACATAGCACGACCTAGGTCTCTAGATCAAAAACTGTTGCCACTACACAAATTGCAAATAATTTTATAATAAATTTGTCATGTAAATAAATGGCAATACAAAGGTGCGTTCTGAGACTACCCAAACAGTCTCACTTGTGTTTGAGCGCGTGGTCAGCGTATGTGCTCCAACCGAGTTCTTAAATGATGTACGAGCGCTCTTAGTTTAGTTAAAAAAACATAGCACGACCTAGGTCTCTAGATCAAAAACTGTTGCCACTACACAAATTGCAAATAATTTTATAATAAATTTGTCATGTAAATAAATGGCAATACAATACGTATTAGAATTGGCCTTACGACACATCTTTTACCTAATTATTTTTTACAAAATTACCATGTTTAAAAGTTAACCAGATAGTTACAGATTTACTAAAATTAATAGAAAAACAATCAAAGTAATAATAAACAACTAAACAAGTAATTGTGAGATAAATAAGCACACCATTGCCTACACGCAGGCAGCCAGGCACTAAGGCAATGGACGCCTGGCTGTCTGGGCAGGACTGGGCCTCAAGCCACTTCCGTTCCTACTAGTGTCTGGCTGCGCGTCTTCGCGCGCGCGTGGCCATGTGTATTCGTTACAGTGTGGTTAGCAAATAAGCATGGAAAGGTTTAAAAAAATCCAACAGTTCCTCACGTTTCAGCACATTAAAGTGCAAATTGCAATCAGTCCTCGACATAGTTCAAGGAGACGCAACTATGGAGTCTCACAGACAGATGCAGCAGAACCTGACAGCCACCACAACAATCAACAGTTGCCTCAAACTAGTTTCAAGGCTCATAACAGGGGCGTGCTAGACCACTAAGTCTTACACTAAGAAGCACCGGCGCAGCGTGAAGTAACATCAAGGGGGGCTAACTGTACAGTGCAAGGTGTGCAAGTACGAGTCAAGTCATGTGATGGGACAGTAACCTGCATCTGGACGGAGAGAGACATGAATGCATGGTTTTGCTGCTATCGATCTAATCTAGCATGAGACGGATGATGGGATCTTTCAGAAAATTTCTGGAAGAAGCAGGGGCCGGTGCCCCGTTTCGCCTCTACGACGTTGCGCCACTGCTAAGAAGACCCAACTGTTTACCCAACCAGCATGATACATTTGCTGCAAAACAAAATCGGGAGCCGGCGGTTTGGAGGCGGAGGAGCGGCAACAGCCGGGCGTTGGACGAGGCGGATAGGGAACGGGAAGAATCGAGGTGTTGGGCGAGCGGAGGGCTGCGGGACGCGTACGTGAGAATCAAGTTTTGCACTGGGAGGTGGATTCCAGGTTGAACGGGCTTAGGAGAGAAATAGTCCGTCTGGCTAGGATTCTTGCGGTGAATGACCTGAATCGGATTATAAGCATATCTAAACAGGGCAGTTTATCTAGGTGACATCATTATTCTTAAAAAAACTAGGTGACACAATTAGTAATGAGTGAAATGAACCTTGGGGCCTTAAACTTATCCAACATTCCTATCTAGATCCATCATCTTTCAAAGTGCACATTCATCCATCAACTAATCCACCTGCATAACGCCGCCATCGAAACAACGCCGAGTAAGCTTATTTCGTCTACGTGGACATACCACCATGACAAGCTGGCTGCCCCACACGATTCTAGCACCCACATGTGCTCGCGCCCGCTTGCCTCTCCTCGGCTCGCCAGTGTGGCCGGCCGCCGCCACGCGTCTGTGCCTGCTCGTCGCGCCGTCGCGGCCTCACGTGCCTGCTGGGGAGCTGGTGAGCCGCTGCTCCTCAACGCGCTGGGCGCCGGTGGGTACCGCCCCTGTATCATGGCGTTCAGCAATGACCAATTCGATGAGCCGCGCGCGGACCTGGGACTTCTTCAACTGGTACTACTTCTGCAATGGCGTGTCCATGCTGCTGGCCGTCACTGCCGTGGTGTATGTACATGGCAGCGTTAGGGTGGGGAGAGGGCTCGGTGTCCCCGTCATTTGCATAGGCCTCTCCGTTGCCGCCTTCATGGCGTGGTACCCCATGTATCGAAGGCTGGAGCCCGTGGGGAACCCGTTCACGCGCCTCGCGTAGGTGGTTGTCGCCGCCGCCAAGAAGCGAATGTTGCCCATGCGGAGGACGTCGACGATCCCTGCTGCCTCCAAATCATCGATGCGCATGTCACCGCGGGGAGTAGCCTGCTGAGGTGCCAATTGCCTTGGCCTGAAAACTCTTCCCCCTCGAGGACCAACAACACTTGATTCATCCAAGGGAGGAGTGCCACTCTGAGGTGGAGGAGGCCCCTTCTAGACTCTCTCTTCTTTCTGACATAAACATGGCTGGGACTTGATCTGCCATCTTTGCAGCCTTGAGATACAAGAATTTGGATTTAGAACCTTAGTTCAAGCTCAAAGTGTCAAAGAGAGGATTTGAATGAATTTTATGATGTCAGGGGGAAATATGATGATCTTCAGGAAATAAAATGTCACAAAGACATAGAATACTACGTGAAATAAATTTGGGAGCTCAAATAACAAATCTAGAGCTAAAAGATCTATTAACCCAGGCCCTCTGGTTATCATCGGATAGTCCGGTGGCTTCCACCGGAGTGTCTAGTGGAGCCGGACAGTCCGGTGACGAAGGCCGGACAGTCCAGTACTCTGGTAGCGCCTAGTGACCTAGAATCTATGGATCTCCCAAACAAGCCATGGGAATGATTTCATCTACTAGGGTATGATTCATAGGTATATCATGAATATTTTTACCAAAGGAATAGTTGAGCATTGCACCGAGCAAAGAGATTGGGTCAAAGGTGCACAAAGTACCTTTGAGAGAGTACCTTAGGGCAAAGTTGATGGAGAGGCGAGTGGGATCGGGCTCAGCGCCTGGCACATGGTGTTGTCGCGGATGACGCAGTACCGGTGGGGCAACACCTCCGGCAGCTCGCTCTAGTACGAGCTGGCCTACACGGAGGCGCGGGGCCGCGTGCGCCTCAGGCACCGCGCCCGGCAGATTGCCTTCGAGTCTGAGTTCAAGTGCAACAACGTCGTGTGGCGCACGCTGCGCACCATCGACCCCGCCAAGGAGACGGTCAGCAACCCTTGGGTGGAGGAGATCCACAGTTCCCGTCAAGGTGCCTATGGTGGAGGCCGTCACAGCTGCCGCTGCGCCGGAGTCGTCGTGAGCCGTGGGTGGTGGTGGAGCTATGAGATTACTACCATACTGTAGTATTTTTTGTTCTTCTTCTTCGTTGTGGAAATTAAATTGAACCATAAGTATGTCGACAAGTGTGATGATGGTGGTGGTTTGGGATGTAATACTGGTACTACCAGCTGACATGGTTTCGAGCTTCGATTGGGAGATTGGGAGCAACACAAACGCCACTGAAATCTTTTGGGCCGGCAGCTGGGCTCGATTTGCGGAATGGAACTGTACAAACCGGGAAGTAAACTGTACTGTGTTATCCACATGGCCGAGTAATTAATTGGGCTGGGCCGTATTCTATGCTTCTGTGGAGTAATTACTCTTCGAACAGCCCAGTTGTGGAGCGGGCCTGTTTTGGCGACACTATCAATTCTGCCTTTTTCTTGAGCAGTCCAAATAGGACCCAATGAACATGTTCTAGCTGCTGTAGGTGTAGCTGTCCTCTGCTTCATTCGCCGAAGTCAATCAGGCAGTCAACCGATCGTCATTGCGCAGCACGTGATACGGTGCTTGTCTCAAGGTCCATGCCTCGTTGACCTTGATTTATTGGTCGGCGCGCAGTTGCACAATGCACAATGCCGCGTGGTGGAACCGCATTATGCTTCAGCATAGCTAAGCTAGCCTTGTTGTTGAGTGCTGCTGGGGTTGACTACATTTTGCTCAAAGGATGGGTCGGACGGAGTCGGACGCACGCAAGGGGGACTGCAGTTAAATAGCCGACGTGTGTATTCTCCGAATCTAGTTATCTTATTTTTGCAAATTCAAACTCCACTCTATCCTACGGTAGTACCAAACAATGCCAGATTTTTCAAAACGAGACAACTACTGGAGTGGGCCTTAGCCCATTATCACTGGTGTGATCCATCCACCCGTTCAAATTATCGTTGGTTTTAGTTCTACGTTGGAAATCCACGGTAGAAAAGCACAACATATGAAACCAAGCAACCTTTACTTATCTTTTTAAGTTAAGTCCTAATGTCTTGGTTGGTTGTTAGCTCCATTAGACATAGACCGTTATTTAACGTAGCAATCACTGTATAAAGAGTTTGAGTTGGATGGCGTTTTGATGGGAATAGCCTTATTTCACTGTTTCTGCTACTATTAACCCAATGCGAGCCTTTTTGGTTTTTTGCGACAATGCTGATCTCGTGTACTCACCAGCAACTCGTATCACCGTGTACCCACACATGCGAACCAGGCTAAGGGTATGCACATGCACGTAACCAAGTGGTAAGTAGTCTATAAAATTGTGTGCTGCCATTTCCAACCGGCGAGAAATGTCAGCTGCACATACATGATGCTTTTTTTTCTTTTGTAACATCCATCTGACCCACTTGGTGCTTCAACCGAGGTAGCGAACGTGAAGCTGCTAGCGTGCACCGACGCACGCACGCACGCACGCACCTTCTTTGCTTGGATTGGAGATCGTGCTAGTCTTGCTTTGGATCCTAGTTAGTACTAAGTAAATTGATTAATGGAGCAGTGGACTATACCGAGCTAGGTCAACCACGTCTGAATTTTATAGTAATATAGCGTAAGTAACAATGCGACTTCTTAATTATATAGGTTCTCATATGGATCCGAGTCCATTTCAAGTGACCCTTGCCCTGTGTATGACACCAAGGGCCATCATGAGGCAGCTCTCCAATATACATCCTCTCCATCCTTAGAGTTAGCTTGGAAACCACATTTTTCCAAAGAATAAAATGAACTATTTTCTCTTAGAAAAAATGAAAATCTCTTAAAAAAATGAGATTCCTAACTAGCCCTTAAATATATTATAGATTTCCGTTGGGTTTGATTTAGATATAATCATATAAGGTGTGTCCTATTCACAAAAATTTCATAAAAAATCTTTTTATTTCGTTATGGTTTGATTTATCTCATAAGTATCTAAAATTCAATGATGATCTACTGAGACAGGGGAGTACGTGTGCATTGCATGCATCGATAATTCGATCTGATTGCACCACCGTGGTGGTTTCCTTTCTCTCATGACATATGTAGTTTCGCTTGCTACTCAAGTTTGGCTTTAGCCTTTTCCGATTGCTGGCAACCATAGCCGTGTCGCTTTGTAGATGGAGATGGTATACGTTTTGTGAATATTATACTCTTATGTGTGAATAAGTTTTGTAGATGGAGCTGGTAACAAACAAGGCGTAACAGGCTAAGGTCCTCATTGGAATGCATGAATTTTATAGGAATCGTACGTATATGAATTTTATAGAAAAGAAATACTACCATTTTTTATATGGCTTAAATGAGTTTAGTATGTTTTACATATTTATTTCTTGAGGCATGGACATAACCAAAATGTTGCTATGCATGCGAGACCAGCTCAGATCCCGTCGTACGTAGTGTGGGGCGGGTCGAAGAGCGCCGTGGGAGCGCGGCGGATCAGGGAACCTCTCGGCAGTGAGTCGCCCCTTCGCCTTGAAGATTCGTCGCGGTCATGTCAGATGGTATTGGCCCCGGCGGGTGCCCCACCGCCGAGGGGACCGTTCTCCTTCTCCCACTGCTCTCGGCGCTTGAGCTCTGCCTCTCGCGCCTTGTGCCTCCGCTCTTCGATGCGGCGGCGGAGATCGCAGTTCTTATTGATGGTGAGAAGGAGGTCGTGCCGGGTCGGGGTAGCTGAGGACTCAGCTTCGTCGTCGATGTAGGTCGTGTCATCACCGCCCGCAATCAGCAACCCGCGTTGGGCCAGGTGCTCCAGCTGGGTCTTGGCCGCGGACTGTGGGAGTTTCGCCACCTCCAGTTCGATCGCTGTGAGGTAGTGCTAGGGGTCATAGACTTGGGCGCTTGACGCCCCGTCGAACTCGCCCTTGAGGTTACGGGCCAGGTGGTGGTCTCGATCATATAGCTCCGCCCTGCGGAGCTCGGAGTCTGCTTGCGCTTCTTCTCTTTGTCGTAGTTGCGGGCGAGACGCCCGCGCCGGTCGGCTGAGGTCTCATTCGGTGCAGTTCTTTCGTCAGAGGAGATGGGTTGCCGCCGCGCCTGCTCCTCGGCATGCTTGTCCCTCTGCCGCTGCTTGTCAGCATTGCGCACGTGGCGGGCAGTTCGGGCCCTGGGGGTCTCGCCCTCGAAGGACGCAGAGTCCTCCGGGATCGGTTGCTCCACGATTGATGCCATGAAGACTTCCCTGGAAGGGTCATGCTCTCATGGTGCCGGTGTCGGGGAGGACGCCGCCGGGGTTTCCGCCGGGCGAGAGCTGCGCCACCTGGCCGTCCTACAGGCTGGGGAAGAGTTGATGACGCGCCCCAGGCGAAGGCCTGTCAGCGGCTCCTCGGTCGTGTAGTAGATGTTGTCGTCTGCGAGAGATGCGGGTTGCTGTTGGTGCATGTTCTTATGCACCAGGGCCTGGAACGTGGCCGCGGCACCGCGCAGGCCGAAGGGAAGTGGAAGCCGGGTTTGGTCCGGCGTGCGAGTGCTGCCCAGGGGGAAGTTTGCTTCTGTGGCGGAGAAGCGTGGGGTTGCCGTCGCCGCACCAGGGAACGCCCTTGTGCTCGGACGCGACACAGTCGGGGGCCCGTCCGGGCGGAGAACGGGTCTCGATGCTGGGCGGGTGGTTGGTGGAGAACATGTGCCACTCGGGCAAGGGTCAGACCTCGGCGTCGAGTGGCTTGCAGAAGCAGTTGCCCCGCGGGGGTTGTCACGAGCCTGGACCCGCCCATGCGGAGGTTGGATCTCAACATCGGGTGAGTCGTGGGGCCGAGCAGGGTCCACTCAAATGGGGGCGTGCGCCTCGTAGCCGAGTGACTTGTAGACGGCGCGGCTGTCTCGCGCCCCGGATAGGTCCGGTTGTGTGGCGGAACCGCCGATTTAATCCGAACTAATCACACCTGCCACCCATGGCTCGCAGTGTGATTAGGCCGAACTAAACCCGGTCGTCCGTCGAGAGTCTTAATGACTCCCGATATTACCTTTTCCCAGAGGAACCGACATCACACACATCCAGCCCTCGATGGAGCCACAACAGTTACATCATCACAGGCAGTTTATAGTAGAAAATAAGTTTAAGTGCTTACAAACCAAATATAGGTAGTCGAATACCTATTCATATACAAAGCGGAAGCGTTGTTCAAGATAAATCTCACAGCGGAAACATATTACTTTAAGAAGAAGTCTTCAGGCAATAAAGAATGAGGCGAGAAGCACCGAGCCCACCGGTACTGCTCTCCTCCAAGCTAGTGTCCAAAAGACATCATTACCTGCTCAAAAAGTGGGGGCAAACCCTGAGTACTAATTACTCAGTAGGACTTAATGGAAGAGCTTACGGCTGACGCAAAGCTGGCAACTAACAGTTGATCCTTAGCCATTCTTTTTATAGCAATTAAAAGTTAATATGTAATTATCAGCATCATCAAAATATTCATCATCATAATATAACTGGCAGGAATGTAAACATACAGATACGAACATGTGGTATTGAAAACAAAACATATATAGTCATAAATACAATTCGATTGTTACTACGTTGCCCGTGTGTGACCTTGGCATTCTCACACCTGGTGAGCATCAGCGATTCGAATCGATTTTTAATTCCCGGGAATAACTATCATGCCAGGGGTATATGCTTACTAGCCATCGCGTTCCCACATATAGCCCCCATCTCCACTCGTCCCATCCCAAGTTCGATTCAATCCTGCCATTCCCCGGGTTTTGCCCCCTCAGGAGCGATACCACGGCCGCACCGGGTCAGCCCTCCCTCGAGTACAAGCTCCCCCAGGCCTAACTCCCTCCAACAAGAATGGTAGGAACCTGTCTCTGTTCTTCGGATGGCACGAGTAAGACTTTCACCGGTCCATTATCCCGGATAAGCACTCTAGCAATATTATGCCGATCAGCAGACGAACAGCGAATCGGGCCTTAAACGACTCGGGCGGAGTCCACCAAACCATCCACATCATTTTTCATCATAATCTACCCAAATCTCCGCCCGGCCTCAATTTAGTTCCATGACAACCATGTTTAAAGTTTCCCATGTATTTTGAAAGCCTTTCCTTTGAAAACACCTATACGACGAGTGACTCCAATTCACTCGTGTCTACTCGCACCTAGCATTTCTAGGCATACTCGTCCTACGTACTCTATTGTAGGTGCTAGGGCCAGGGCGGCCAAGAAGTCTAATGCAATTGTTTTCAAACAACTCCTAATGCGGATGTCTAAACATCATTCAATATCATATTTGCTGGGAATTTATGATCCTGCCTACCTTCCTCACTAGGGTTAGTAGCTGCTTCCTGAGCGAAGTCGGGCTCCTGCGGCTGGTCTTCCGGCTCCTGATGCAGCTCCTTCTGGTGCTCTTCTACGATCGGTTGGCCCGGCGGATATCCTTCGCTCGCGGGATCTATATGCATGACATGGTGCAATCGGAGCACGTATTAGTGCAATGCTTTGCTTCATGATGTGAGTGCAATGCAAGGAATCATGATTTAGGGGCTAAAGTGATGCATTTCGCGATTAAACTGGTTTAGTATTAAGAAATCGTACAAGCCATCACCTACGGTAACTTAGCTTATCGCATATAACAACGTGGGGTGTGTGGCGAGGTAACATCGTTTTATGCGAGACAACCGAAGTTTACTTAAATAAGCATTTTGCCTGCTATTTCCAAAATAGGGTCAAACCTTACATGCACAGTACCCTATTTCAACAATGAGCTATTTATACCACAGGGAGCATAATAAAAGGTGTAAAACCCTTTTTAGAGCATAATTTTCAATATGTTTACCTTTTCCTTATTTCTTTTTATGCTAAAATCACATGTAGGGTAAAATAGTAATTAAAAGTGAGCACTTGAACTACCAAAAATCACAATGAGTCTATATACCCTAATAACTCTGCTGATCAAGTTTGGCAATTTTTGGAGACCATTTAGTCCATATTTCCCAATTATATTGATTTATTAAGCATACATAATATCAGGGGCAAAAAGGTCTTTTCCTGCTCAACCAACATACCCATTCTGTAGATTTACCTAAAAGGAGTACAATGCAACAAGTTTTGTATTTTTCTGATTTTTATTTGATTTATTATGGATTTTCAAAGTTTCAGCCGAATTAATAATTATTTAGAGGAAAAACCACAGATCTAGGGTTCTTTTCGTGATTACTGTAAACTACAGGGGCTGGTTTGCGAAATATTCCAAGACTCATTGAGCAGTACTTGGACGAAAACGCGAAAAGGGAACACCGCAGGGGCTAAGTCGCAAAGCGAGCATCTTCAACCTCTGTTCTTCTTCCTCCTACCGACAGGGAGGGGAAAAATGGAGGAGGCGCGCGGAACCCGGCCATGCAGGGCCCGAAGCTCGACTCCGGCGACCAGGAGAGGGAAGGGAGGATGGGAAACGCTTACCCCCCTACCTGATTCGTGGGGAAAAATCACGGATGGGGCCGGCGACGGAGCTTTGGATGCATGGAACTTCGGCGGCGAACTGTGTCGCGGAGGAGTGGAATCGGCGGCCTAGGCTCGGGGAATCGGCGGAGCCGAGGTAGGTGAGGGCCGGCGCGGCGATAGGGAGGAGCGGAACGGCCAGAATTGGTGCGACCTCGAGCTCCCTGCTTGCTCCAATGGCGGACGGCGTGGAACGAAAGGAAAACAGAAGGTAGAGTGAGAGGAGAGGTCACTCGACCTCGCCTTTTGGCCAGGCGCGGGCAGGGCGCCAGGACGCGTGGCCGGCAGGGCGACGCGGCGTGCGGTTGGACGCCGGCGGCCGCGTGGCAGCCCTGCTTCGCCCGCCGTGTGGGCACGTCGCGCGCCGGGTGGAGGGAGGAGAGAGGAGGAAGAAAAGGGGCGCGCCGTGGACTCGGTCTATGGACCCGAGGTCGATGACAGGTGGGGCCGCGGGAAGGAACTAAACTTGACATGTATGGACCGGGTGCACGGGTGGGATGGTCTGGTGGGGCCCACAACTGAAGCCGTCCACGCCCGGTGTCCAAAGCCTGACGGGTGGGTCCCACGCGTCATACACACAAAAGGGAAAATAAAACTCGAAAATGGAAAAAGGCTATTTGACCAGGATGACATAGTTCTGAATTTCACATTTTTGAATATTTTAGAGGCCGAATTAGACCAAACTTAAAATAGAGAAGTTATTGTAAACTTGATGCTCTACAACTTTGTCAAAAGGATTAATACTAGATTCCAAGTTTAACTATGATTTAAATTGAGTTTAATCTGCTGACCCCAGTTTGACCAACAAAATTTTCCAATTTAAAAATTCTACAAGTCATATTTTTATGCATTTTCATGGAAAATGTTATATACCAATGTTGTTCAGTTGCTCAGGCACTACAACTTTGATATACAAAGTTTTTCAAAATGTTGACTTTTGTTTCACAAAAATTTGAAATCTCTATTTAAATCACATTTGGACAGATTTCTCAGTTTTACCGAAAATGACCTAAAACTCTATTCAAACCTTTATGCATGTCATGACACAAAATACCAAAGTTGTTCATTAGGAAATTGTCTACAAATTTGGTATGTATAGTTTTATCAAATTCACCACAGTATTACGGTTACCGGGCAAATGAAAATGCAGTTTGCAGAAAAATCGGTTTTAACTCGCTTCAAAGGACTTAACCCACTCATGCCCCTAATATGAAATGTTCATTTAATGATGCAATTTAGCTAATGATTTTGACGTAATACGCTTGAGATGCCTGGGGCATCACAGCCCACCCCCCTTAAATAAATCTCGTCCCGAGATTTTTGATGTGACGTGGGTGGTATAAGTTACGAGAGAGAAGGAAAACGCATTGTGTGTGAATTTCAAATTTAAACTTCAAGGTACTTGCGACGTACCCCTTTTGAGTTGACGGAAGAAAATTAGGATAATGAATGCGCAAATATTCTTCTTGCTCCCAAGTTGCCTCCTCTTCGGATTGGTTACTCCATTGAACTTTGTAGAAATTGATTCTTGTTTTCCGGGTTACCCTTTGTTTTTGATCAAGCACTCGGATGGGATGTTCTTGGTATGTGAGGTCAGGTTCAATATGAATGTTTGAGGTATCTACAATCTGGTCTGGCACGCGAAGACACTTTTTGAGTTGTGAGACATGAAATACATCATGCACTGCTGCAAGGTTTGGTGGTAACTTCAACCGGTAAGCAACTGACCCACACTGCTCTATAATCTGGAATGGACCAACATAACGTGGTGCTAACTTTCCCTTTACTCCAAATCGATGCACTCCCTTCATTGGTGACACCCGAAGGTACACATGATCGCCCTTTTCAAAGGCTAGCGGTCTCCTCCTTTTATCTGAGTAGCTTTTCTGTCTAGATTGTGCTCTTTTCAAATTGCCTTGAATGAATCGCACCTGCTCTTCCGCATCTTTCACAAGATCAGGACCAAAGATCACACGCTCTCCTGGTTCAGACCAGTTTAAAGGTGTTCTACATCTTTTACCGTATAGGGCTTCGAAGGGTGCCATTTCCAAGCTTTTCTGATAACTGTTGTTGTACGCAAACTCAGCCAAGGGTAAACATTCATCCCACTTAGTAGTGTATGTTAGCGCACATGCCCTTAACATATCCTCAAGTACTTGATTTATCCTTTCCACTTGCCCACTTGTTTGGGGATGGTATGCTGAACTACGAATTAATGTTGTACTCAATGCTGATTGTAAATGTTCCCAAAAATGGGATACAAATAAAGAGCCCCGATCAGAAGTGATGGTTTTTGGAACCCCATGCAAGGACACAACACGGTCAATATAGATTTCCGCATACTTCTTTGCTCTATAAGTGGTTTTTACTGGAATGAAATGAGCTGACTTGGTGAACCGATCGATGATCACCCATATGGAGTCATAGCCTTTTTGGGTACGAGGCAAACCTACAATAAAATCCATGTGGATATCTTTCCACTTCCATGCTGGAACTTCTAGTGGTTGGAGCATACCGGCAGGCTTCAAATGATCAGCCTTCACTCTCTGACATACATCACATTCAGACACATACTTGGCAATTTCTCGTTTCATACGAGTCCACCAAAATTTTTGCTTCAGATCTTGGTACATTTTGTTGCTCCCAGGGTGCATAGCAAGCAAGGAGTTGTGGGCTTCATCTAGTATTTTCTTCCTTAGACCCATGTCTTTTGGTACCACTAAGCGATTTTTGAACCATAGGACTCCCTCTTCATCAAGCTTGTAACAAGCCTTCTTCCTTTCATTGATCCCATCTCGAATATGTGCCATACCCTTATCTTTCTTTTGTGCCTCTATGATTAGATCTTTTATAGTGGGTTCAATGATGAGATTGTAAAGTTCAGCTCGTTGCCCTATGGGTGTTTCTATCTCTGCAATCTCACAACATAGCACTCTTACTGTTGGTCGAGCCTCAATGAAATTGCAATGAGCTTTACGGCTTAATGCATCTGCTACCACATTAGCTTTTCCAGGATGATAGTGAATTTCCAAGTCATAGTCCTTGATCAATTCTAACCAACGACGTTGCCTCATGTTTATTTCTGGCTGGGTGAAGATATATTTTAAGCTCTTATGATCAGTGTATATGTGGCATGTGTTGCCCAACAAATAATGTCTCCATATCTTCAGGGCATGAACAACTGCAAGTAGTTCCAGATCATGAGTTGGATAATTCACCTCATGTTTCCTAAGCTGGCGGGATGCATAGGCAATCACCTTTCCTTCTTGCATTAAGACACAACCGAGGCCAATACCACAGGCATCACAATAAACATCAAATGGCTTGGTGACGTCCGGTTGAGCAAGAACAGGTGCTGAAGTTAGGAGTTTCTTCAATGTTTGGAATGACTCTTCACATTTTGTGCTCCACACAAACTTTGCATTCTTTTGGGTCAATGCTGTCATTGGTTTTGCAATTTTGGAGAAGTCCTTGATGAAGCGGCGGTAGTAGCCCGCTAAACCAAGAAAACTCCGTATCTCTGTTACTGTTTGTGGTTGTTTCCATTCTAGCACATCTTTCACCTTCTTAGGATCAACAGCCACACCGTTCTCTGACAAAATATGGCCTAGGAATGCCACTTCCTTCAGCCAAAAAGCACATTTGCTGAACTTGGCATAGAGTTTATGCTCTCTAAGCCGAGATAGCACTACTCGCAAGTGCTCTTCATGCTCCTTCGCATCCTTGGAATAAACCAAGATGTCATCAATGAATACTATCACGAACTTGTCAAGCTCATTCATGAATACCGAGTTCATCATGTACATGAAGAAAGCCGGTGCATTTGTCAATCCGAAAGACATGACAAGGTACTCATACAGCCCATACCGCGTTGAGAAAGCGGTCTTTGGTATGTCTTCCTCTCGGATTTTCATTTGATGGTACCCGGACCTAAGATCAATCTTGGAGAAAACTGAGGCTCCCGCAAGTTGATCAAATAAGATATCAATGTGTGGCAGTGGGTACTTGTTCTTGACTGTGACAGCATTCAGGGGTCGATAGTCCACACATAACCTCTTACCACCAGGTTCTTTCTTCTCAACAAAGAGGGCCGGGCAACCCCATGGCGATGAGCTAGGGCGAATGAAACCTTTGTGAAGCTGTTCTTGCAGCTGCACTTTCAATTCCTTCAACTCATCAGGCGCCATTCTATATGGTCTTCTTGAGACAGGTGCTGTACCGGGCATAAGCTCAATGGAAAACTCGACATCTCTATCCGGTGGGAGTCCGGGAAGCTCTTCTGGAAACACATCTGGATAGTCACAAACCACCGGTATCTTCTTGATTTGCTGGAGTTCTGTGGCATTTACTGTGTGTGACAACTGCTTATGAGTTGGCAAATGAAGGTGCATAATCTTCCCATTCTGGCTAGACTTTATCTGAACTATCCTGCTAGTAATATCCAACATGACGTTATGCTCTTTCATCCAATCCATCCCTAAGATAATGTCAATCCCCTGGTTAGGAAGTACCACAGGGTCAACATAGAATTCCTCGGCGTCTATGCGCAGGCGTAAGTGCCTCACAATCTGATTTGTGTCAATTTGTGATCCCGGGGCTATGATATGATATTTTGTCCTCATATCATCAATGTGGTACCCATGTTTTGTTGCATAGGACCTACTGATGAAGGTATTTGATGCTCCGGAATCAAACAAAACCACTGTGGGGTGTTCATTGACAAGGAATGTGCTTGCCAACACTGGTTCACCCTCTGGAATCTGATCCAAGTGGGTATAGTGCACCTGACCCTTTCTCCGGGATAGCTCTGGCTTGGATCCCTTCCTCTTGTTTAGCTGTTGGCTGCCCTTAACAAACACTGCCCCCTGATTCCGTCGAGGGGCACGACAGTTTCTACTGAGGTGATTTGTTTTCCCACAGTTGTAGCAAGCACCCACAAAAGGAGTGGCCAAGGCACGCACTGTGGGGAGCTGGAATGGAGCACGATTGGCTGGAACTTGTGGCCATGTCCCAATGTGTTGAAGCTGTTGAGGTTGAGGGCCCCATTCAAGTTGTTGCGACCGACTGACCTGACATGTGTGCAGTAATGGTTGGTGCACAACTCGTTGCCGCAGTGAGGAAGTCAACGGCGGGGTACCTGCAAGTCTTTTCCTCCGCTGGTCCTCTTGGGCCTCGCGGAGGCGCCGTTCCATGTCGATGGCGGCGTCCACCAACTCAATGAAGCTATCGTAGCGGCGCCCCAAGTGAGTCAGCAGAGTGGGGTCAAACCCATCCAACAGACAGGTAGCCCTACGCGAGTCAGTGTCGACATCCTTAGGGGAGTACTGAGACAGGCGAATGAAGGCCCGTACATACTCGAGTACTGACATGTTCCCTTGACGAAGGGCACGGAATTCCCGCTGCTTGAGTTCAATGAGGCTAGCCGGGAGATAGTGAGCTCGGAAAGCCACACAGAACTCATCCCATGTGACCTGGTGCCCGGTAGGTTGCATTGCCAGGAACGTAGCATACCAGGCCCCCGAGGGACCGTGTAGACATTGCGCTGCGAAGCAAGTCTTCTGTTGTTCAGTGAGTTGGGGCAGTAGACTGAGTTTAGATTCTATGACTCGAAGCCAGTCATTTGCATCAAGGGGATCCGTGGCAGTGGTGAAGATGGGCGGTTGTAGGGCCGCAAAGTCGGCATAACCAATCTCTTGCGGGTAACGCCTTTGTTGCTCTTGAGCTATCAAATTGATGAGCTGACCCTGCTGAGTGACCAGAGTGGCCAACTCAGGAGGAGGTGGTGCTCCGTAAGTAGCCCCTCGAGCTGACGTCTCAGGTGTGGTGACCATCTGCAGGAATAAGGCCAATGGCGTTTAGTCTAGCAACCCTAGCGCAATCGATGCGGTGATAAAAAGGTCGTAGCGTCATAGATACCGCATAGATACATGAAAGCGTGGATGTCATGATGCATGATTCGTCCTATTCGTTCTCACATCTCACACCCTATATTCAATATATAACTACCGATATTTTTGGTGACACATATGCATGACACTCTCTAATGCAACTAGTCGTCACTACTCGGTCTTAATTTCGTGCGTAGTTAGTGTACCTGCAGAAAAATGCATGCTCATACCAACATCACCATCATCATACATTACCACTCTAACCCTAAAAGTGGCATCCACGAATTTCTTTAAGCTACGTCTGGTGGACGACGTAGTGGCGCCATTTCTCCCAACGCACCCAACGTCCCTCCAGTACTGGGGAATTGCTGGGGAGAGAAACGGTGGCCAACAAGATCTAGCTATAATTTTGGTCGAAGGAAGAGTGGTCACGAAACACTCCAACGGCGTGACCGTCCCCCTTAAAGAGTTCTGCCCTATCAGCATGAATGCAGGGTTCGCAACAGTCCGCAAATCCCAATAGCGCTCCACCAGTACTGGGGATAACTATGGCCGAAATGTTGCTTCCCAAAGCGCCGAATATGCATATGAGTTCTATCTAGGTTAAGATGTTAGCGATGTCACCTGATAATACACTAACATCCTTAATATGGGCATATCGATACTCTCATTTTCCAAATACTTCGAAAAGGTTTTCGAAAATAGGTTTGCAAACCAAAACTGGATGATATGACTGTTGTCTGTGTATGATCGGCTCTGATACCAGCTGTGGCGGAACCGCCGATTTAATCCGAACTAATCACACCTGCCACCCATGGCTCGCAGTGTGATTAGGCCGAACTAAACCCGGTCGTCCGTCGAGAGTCTTAATGACTCCCGATATTACCTTTTCCCAGAGGAACCGACATCACACACATCCAGCCCTCGATGGAGCCACAACAGTTACATCATCACAGGCAGTTTATAGTAGAAATTAAGTTTAAGTGCTTACAAACCAAATATAGGTAGTCGAATACCTATTCATATACAAAGCGGAAGCGTTGTTCAAGATAAATCTCACAGCGGAAACATATTACTTTAAGAAGAAGTCTTCAGGCAATAAAGAATGAGGCGAGAAGCACCGAGCCCACCGGTACTGCTCTCCTCCAAGCTAGTGTCCAAAAGACATCATTACCTGCTCAAAAAGTGGGGGCAAACCCTGAGTACTAATTACTCAGTAGGACTTAATGGAAGAGCTTACGGCTGACGCAAAGCTGGCAACTAACAGTTGATCCTTAGCCATTCTTTTTATAGCAATTAAAAGTTAATATGTAATTATCAGCATCATCAAAATATTCATCATCATAATATAACTGGCAGGAATGTAAACATACAGATACGAACATGTGGTATTGAAAACAAAACATATATAGTCATAAATACAATTCGATTGTTACTACGTTGCCCGTGTGTGACCTTGGCATTCTCACACCTGGTGAGCATCAGCGATTCGAATCGATTTTTAATTCCCGGGAATAACTATCATGCCAGGGGTATATGCTTATTAGCCATCGCGTTCCCACATATAGCCCCCATCTCCACTCGTCCCATCCCAAGTTCGATTCAATCCTGCCATTCCCCCGGGTTTTGCCCCCTCAGGAGCGATACCACGGCCGCACCGGGTCAGCCCTCCCTCGAGTACAAGCTCCCCCAGGCCTAACTCCCTCCAACAAGAATGGTAGGAACCTGTCTCTGTTCTTCGGATGGCACGAGTAAGACTTTCACCGGTCCATTATCCCGGATAAGCACTCTAGCAATATTATGCCGATCAGCAGGCGAACAGCGAATCGGGCCTTAAACGACTCGGGCGGAGTCCACCAAACCATCCACATCATTTTTCATCATAATCTACCCAAATCTCCGCCCGGCCTCAATTTAGTTCCATGACAACCATGTTTAAAGTTTCCCATGTATTTTGAAAGCCTTTCCTTTGAAAACACCTATACGACGAGTGACTCCAATTCACTCGTGTCTACTCGCACCTAGCATTTCTAGGCATACTCGTCCTACGTACTCTATTGTAGGTGCTAGGGCCAGGGCGGCCAAGAAGTCTAATGCAATTGTTTTCAAACAACTCCTAATGCGGATGTCTAAACATCATTCAATATCATATTTGCTGGGAATTTATGATCCTGCCTACCTTCCTCACTAGGGTTAGTAGCTGCTTCCTGAGCGAAGTCGGGCTCCTGCGGCTGGTCTTCCGGCTCCTGATGCAGCTCCTTCTGGTGCTCTTCTACGATCGGTTGGCCCGGCGGATATCCTTCGCTCGCGGGATCTATATGCATGACATGGTGCAATCGGAGCACGTATTAGTGCAATGCTTTGCTTCATGATGTGAGTGCAATGCAAGGAATCATGATTTAGGGGCTAAAGTGATGCATTTCGCGATTAAACTGGTTTAGTATTAAGAAATCGTACAAGCCATCACCTACGGTAACTTAGCTTATCGCATATAACAACGTGGGGTGTGTGGCGAGGTAACATCGTTTTATGCGAGACAACCGAAGTTTACTTAAATAAGCATTTTGCCTGCTATTTCCAAAATAGGGTCAAACCTTACATGCACAGTACCCTATTTCAACAATGAGCTATTTATACCACAGGGAGCATAATAAAAGGTGTAAAACCCTTTTTAGAGCATAATTTTCAATATGTTTACCTTTTCCTTATTTCTTTTTATGCTAAAATCACATGTAGGGTAAAATAGTAATTAAAAGTGAGCACTTGAGCTACCAAAAATCACAATGAGTCTATATACCCTAATAACTCTGCTGATCAAGTTTGGCAATTTTTGGAGACCATTTAGTCCATATTTCCCAATTATATTGATTTATTAAGCATACATAATATCAGGGGCAAAAAGGTCTTTTCCTGCTCAACCAACATACCCATTCTGTAGATTTACCTAAAAGGAGTACAATGCAACAAGTTTTGTATTTTTCTGATTTTTATTTGATTTATTATGGATTTTCAAAGTTTCAGCCGAATTAATAATTATTTAGAGGAAAAACCACAGATCTAGGGTTCTTTTCGTGATTACTGTAAACTACAGGGGCTGGTTTGCGAAATATTCCAAGACTCATTGAGCAGTACTTGGACGAAAACGCGAAAAGGGAACACCGCAGGGGCTAAGTCGCAAAGCGAGCATCTTCAACCTCTGTTCTTCTTCCTCCTACCGACAGGGAGGGGAAAAATGGAGGAGGCGCGCGGAACCCGGCCATGCAGGGCCCGAAGCTCGACTCCGGCGACCAGGAGAGGGAAGGGAGGATGGGAAACGCTTACCCCCCTACCTGATTCGTGGGGAAAAATCACGGATGGGGCCGGCGACGGAGCTTTGGATGCATGGAACTTCGGCGGCGAACTGCGTCGCGGAGGAGTGGAATCGGCGGCCTAGGCTCGGGGAATCGGCGGAGCCGAGGTAGGTGAGGGCCGGCGCGGCGATAGGGAGGAGCGGAACGGCCAGAATTGGTGCGACCTCGAGCTCCCTGCTTGCTCCAATGGCGGACGGCGTGGAACGAAAGGAAAACAGAAGGTAGAGTGAGAGGAGAGGTCACTCGACCTCGCCTTTTGGCCAGGCGCGGGCAGGGCGCCAGGACGCGTGGCCGGCAGGGCGACGCGGCGTGCGGTTGGACGCCGGCGGCCGCGTGGCAGCCCTGCTTCGCCCGCCGTGTGGGCACGTCGCGCGCCGGGTGGAGGGAGGAGAGAGGAGGAAGAAAAGGGGCGCGCCGTGGACTCGGTCTATGGACCCGAGGTCGATGACAGGTGGGGCCGCGGGAAGGAACTAAACTTGACATGTATGGACCGGGTGCACGGGTGGGATGGTCTGGTGGGGCCCACAACTGAAGCCGTCCACGCCCGGTGTCCAAAGCCTGACGGGTGGGTCCCACGCGTCATACACACAAAAGGGAAAATAAAACTCGAAAATGGAAAAAGGCTATTTGACCAGGATGACATAGTTCTGAATTTCGCATTTTTGAATATTTTAGAGGCCGAATTAGACCAAACTTAAAATAGAGAAGTTATTGTAAACTTGATGCTCTACAACTTTGTCAAAAGGAGTAATACTAGATTCCAAGTTTAACTATGATTTAAATTGAGTTTAATCTGCTGACCCCAGTTTGACCAACAAAATTTTCCAATTTAAAAATTCTACAAGTCATATTTTTATGCATTTTCATGGAAAATGTTATATACCAATGTTGTTCAGTTGCTCAGGCACTACAACTTTGATATACAAAGTTTTTCAAAATGTTGACTTTTGTTTCACAAAAATTTGAAATCTCTATTTAAATCACATTTGGACAGATTTCTCAGTTTTACCGAAAATGACCTAAAACTCTATTCAAACCTTTATGCATGTCATGACACAAAATACCAAAGTTGTTCATTAGGAAATTGTCTACAAATTTGGTATGTATAGTTTTATCAAATTCACCACAGTATTACGGTTACCGGGCAAATGAAAATGCAGTTTGCAGAAAAATCGGTTTTAACTCGCTTCAAAGGACTTAACCCACTCATGCCCCTAATATGAAATGTTCATTTAATGATGCAATTTAGCTAATGATTTTGACGTAATACGCTTGAGATGCCTGGGGCATCACAGGTTGCTGGCTGCCAAGAGCTTTGGCCGGACAGTCTGCCAGGGCCCCCAGATCTGGCTCGGATCTGAAGGCAAAGCGGTTCACCAGGAGTATAGCCTGGGGGTCGCCTAGGCGCGGATTGGATCTGGGCGCCAAGTGGTGGCCGACAGAGATGAGAGGTTTTGCAGATTGGATCTGCTCCGCCTCTGCCGGTGGAGAAATCGTCGAGTCCGCCGGAGCTGGCGAAACAGTTGCCCGCAGCGGCTCCCGGAACTACGCGTGGGTGTGCACCGCGCGCATGTCGCTGAACTTGTCGACGTCAGAGGTGAACTCGCTGAAGGTGAAGATCTCACTCAGTTGAAAATTGTTGATGGTGTAGAAGATTGGTGCCATCACGACTGCTGAATCTCGCGTACCAGCCCCTACCTAGCGCACCAGCTGACGGGGTTTGATACTGGCAACCCACCACAGGGTAGCTCACGTGATGGTATACGAATGGATTGGGAAAGTGTACAACACGCAGAGGATAGCGAGTTAGATAGGTTCAGGACCGCTATCTCACGTAATACCCTACGTCCTATGTGAGGTTTGTGAATTGTATTGAGTGCTTTGAGCATTAAGAGAGTTAGAGAGTTTTTCCTAGAGCCCCTAGCTCCTTTATATAGGCTGAGCAGTTAGGGCTACACATCAGCAGGCACGAGGAACTTAACGGATTACAATCCCGTCACCAGAAGATCCTTCTCTATCCGAGCAGCCAAGCTTGCTTGACGTCTGAGCCTCCTCGCGGCAGTCTCCCGCAAGGGAAACTACTTATCCCACCTCATAGGGTGCAGGTAAACCGAGTCTATAATATATGACTTCCACACATAGCGCTGATGATACAGATTCGAAAATGCACCACGATTTGATATTTTTTAGTAAGTCATGAAGAATTGATTGACTCCATCTTCTACTGCTATCTAAATGCCTGACGCGAGTACAGCAGGACTTCGTTGCAGCAGATGCCACCGTCATGCAAATGTGCTTATGTACAAATCATTCATGGCAAAGTTTGGCACAATATTCCCGCAGCAAAAAAAAAAGTTTGGCACAATATATAGAGCATAGAATTCTAGAATTCTAGAGGAGATGCATGGCCCGTAGACACCAGTTCGTGCTCTGACGACCGACGAAAATGGCCCCTCAAGACGCGGGACAACCGGCTGATATTTCTTGCCAGTTGGAAATAGCGGCAGCACACAATAATAGACTTAGACCACTCTCACCAATGCACATACCCAACCGTCCATATTTTAAACACCTCTCACAGTGCACAGTGTAAAATAATATTTTAGGCATCTAAAATGGACACATTGATGAGCATATTCCACTTGGTTACGTGCATACTATAGCCTGGTTCGCATATGTGAGTCAGACTAGATGCAATGACAGTTATTTGGTTGTTTATGTTTGTCTAGCTGGCTCAAAAGAGATGACATTTGGTTGCATGCATAAAGAAGATAAGTCGCATGGTATAAAAATAATAATAAAATTAACATAGTATTATTAGTATGTATGCCACACTCTTATATTACGTCTTAATATTCCTGGTAAACCACCATCAAGATGCAAAGACATCAAGTTGTAAGTGATATGAATATATGATCTCCTCGATCTTTTCCTCCTTTTGCTACACACTCCATTGGTTCCAAACTAACTCAATTTTCTAGAAAGTTTTCAATGGATGGTTTTTAGAGAAAAGTTACATCAGTGGTATATTTTGATCATTATCTCCCTTTTTAGGGCATGTTTAGATCCACTGTCACTAACCACTAGCTAGCTAAAATCCGATAACGACTTTAGAGTTTCAAAGTGATCACTATTTATGCTTTGGAGTCCCTCATGCTACCAATCCCAAGTCGAATTCAGCCTAAGAAACGAACTATATACTCTGCGGGTCCACTCCAAATTAAAAAAATATCCACTCTTCCCACCTCATCTTTCTCCTTCCAAATTTAGAATATTTTGCTAGAGAAGCTAGAATATTGTTCTGGTGCATGGAGAACATCCCAAACTTAAAAATATCTTTCGTAAATCCAGAACATTATTTTTCAAATTTCAGAGCTGATAGAAAACCGAGAAGACAAAAAAAAAACAGTAGTAAAAAAAAACTCAAATGCTACTACATGTAAACAGCTCAACAAAGAATCTGGTTAAAAAAAAAAACGTGTGTGTGTGTGCGCGCACAGCCCAGCCAATAATCCAGTCCAGAGCGTTCCCAATAAAGAGGGGCGACCCGGTCGGCTCTCCGACTCCGAGTCCGAGGTCGGCTTCCGCTGCCTACTCCTCACGTCCGCCGGCTGCAGCCGGTAACCCGTCCCAACCCAACCGGTAGGCCTGCTCCCTCTCCCGTACCCTTCCGCTCGGGCAGATACGAGAGACGGCGCTCGGTTTCGCGAACGCCGCCCCTCGGTCGCCTCGCCGTCCCTCTCCTCCTCCACGCAGCGGCAGGTCGCGTCCGCCTCCGACGCACCGGCGTCTCCGCCCCCTCCGGCGCGCGTGGCAGCTGCGGCGGCTCAACGGGGCCGAGGTGTCCTCCTCCACGCTCCTCACCAGACGAGCGCCCCGCCGAGAATCGCCCGCCCGAAGCTCGTCGTGACCACCAGGTCCGTGATTTATTTGTGACCTGATTTATCGGTATTGAGGTGCTGAATCTGTCACGTTGCGGTTGTTGACGAGTATCTGTCCAATTTCAACAGTTGCGAGGAAAGCTTCCTGAGGTATGTGTTAGTTGTACTTGGTTTCTTATCAGCATCTAGCACATCGCATTATTAGGACCTCGTCTAAGTTGTCCTCCTTGACTTGGACCAAGTGCCCTCGTGCTTAGGTGTACAAAAAAATACGGGCTGTTGATATTTCTACCTTGTCCTGCCATGCTAGCACCTAACATGCTTGCGATGTGCCCCAAGCTAAGCTTGTTTGACTTATTCCATGGCCCAATAGCTGTGCTGGACAAACGCATTATGCCCCCCCCCCCCTTCGCACGGTTGATTAGGCTAGCCTGCTAGATGGTTGTTACATACTGGTCTTCCCTCTCTTCTCCTGCCACCTCGGGCATCCTCTGCTGGCTTAAAAAGATACATGCTTAGGATCATTTGGTGTTGAATTTCACTTGTATGCCATGGCGAATTCCCGGGTTGGACGTTACAAGGTATTCGTTGATCTTTGCTTGGATTCTTTAGTTCTTTAGCTGCCATAGCTTGATCTCTTTTTGGTGCTGTCAAGAAGTCCTGCGACCTCATCTTGTGCCTTGGATTTGTTGCACGACTTGTTTTAAGTACTTGCTGTCTGCCTTTTGCCTTTTAACTTTTCATGTTTGATTCATCTTTGTTTTTGTTTGGCCTTCTTGAGCCTTTACCACGCTTCTTGGTTTTGTATCAGAAAATTTGAATCGTGTAACGTGCTTGGTACAGAAGATGAATTGGATGCCCTGGCACATAAAGAAGAGATCTACTTTCTTTCCGTGAAGTTTCTCAGAGTTGTGAAGTTTCTCAATATTAGATTACTTTTCAGCACCATTTGATGAGCACTGTTCTTTTATTTAGTAAATTAGCATTTACTGCTATATGCTTCTTGATCATGCCTTAGAATTGATTTCTTATTTGGCATGTAATCGTTGGAAGTGCATCCTTAAAAGTTCTTCTTTCATTACCAATTCCAGATGGGAGTGCATGAAAATATGCATTATATGCTTTGATCTTTGATATGTGATGGTGGTCAACTCTTTATCACACAAGTTAGTGAGTAGTACAACTAATTCAGGCAAACATGAACATATTTGTGTGCCGTGCTGTCGGTGGAACTTGGTTGGAAGGTGTTGATCTGGGGGTTGAGCCAAATTTGTGGAGTTACGATGTGTCTAAGGCTTTGTATAATTTGTTTTATGCATACCTTTTGGGTATTCTTCTGGATTGTCTATTACTACGTTAGCATATAGTGAGGTCTACATGGATAGAGGTTTTATTAAGATCAATTTGGTATCCATCAAATGTCAAAATGTGTGTCTCTCTCTCACCATAACACAATAAGAATGATATTCTTCGTTAAAGAACTAACTATCTGTATTGGTAAACAATCGCATTTTATGTTCGAAACTCATTGTAAAGGTGGGCCAGCATATTGAAAGGACAACATTTTCTCCACACAGCCCCACCCCCTGCGCGCACACATTGTGTGAAACAAACATATGTTGACTGCTCTGTCTTATGATACAGATACATATCTTAATGCAATAGAATGAGGGAGGCTGGCTATTGCTGTCTGTGTATCAATATCCTCATGTATATCGATGGTTTTCAAATGCTTCTAAGCTGTCGTCCCCTTTATCAAAGTAATGGTTGTAGACTTGTATTTTAGGAGTGAACACCAACATAGGCAAGCAATGTGATAAACAAATGTCTGTCACGTAGCATTTTTAAATCAAATGCAGTTCATCAATTCAGTGTCTCATACCTAGTGAACTGGCATTAATATTCGTAATGGTCAATAGTTCATTTTTATCAGGTTGCATGTATGATAAGAACTGATGATACAATGTGGGAAGAGAGCAGCTACGCAATGCTATGAACTGTGTCCTCTTATGCTGTTACACATCACCAAATTCTTCTAAGATGGTCGGATACCTTTTAAATCCAAGGGCATGGAAACATATCCTTGGGAATAACTATCTGATGTGTTAAATGTTAATTTTATTGTGTCTGTTAGCGTTTTAATTTTTAAAACATGCATTTGTGATGTTCCATAATTTATAGTAGCTGATGCTTGGCTTTGATAAACTCGTGTATTTATTTGGAGCTTTACTAATTATAGTTTGCATGTTGCAGATGTCTAATCTCTCAGACCCCCCAAAAGATGCTTCACCGGAGGGTTCAGGTTCTATCCAGAAAACGGGAGCATGGAGTAACACATTGAACACTCTTCTGCAGCAAGCCTCAGTCTATGGCGTGGCTGCTGGGTATTGTCTATCAGCATCTCTGCTCTCCATTATCAATAAATGGGCAGTCATGAAATTTCCATATCCTGGGGCCCTGACAGCTCTGCAGTATTTCACTAGTGTCGCTGGAGTTCTTCTTTGTGGACAGCTAAAGCTCATTGAGCATGATGGCCTTAATTTGAGGACTATGTGGAAGTTCTTACCTGCTGCTGTTATGTTCTACATCTCCATCTTCACAAACAGTGAGCTGCTGCTGCATGCCAATGTGGATACCTTCATCGTGTTCCGCTCTGCTGTGCCTATATTTGTTGCCATTGGAGAGACACTGTATCTTCATCAGCCATGGCCATCATTGAAGACATGGCTTTCACTTTCCACTATACTTGGTGGAAGTGTGATATATGTTTTCACAGACAACCAATTCACTGTGACTGCTTACACTTGGGCAGTGGCCTACCTGGCGAGCATGTCCATTGATTTTGTGTACATCAAGCACGTGGTCATGACCATTGGGCTAAACACTTGGGGCCTTGTGCTATACAACAATCTCGAGGCTTTGATGTTGTTCCCCCTTGAGCTCCTTATAATGGGAGAGTTTGATCAGATGAAGGTCGACAGCTCTAAAGTGTCAAACTGGCTTTCATTTGATGTTGTCCTCCCTGTTGCTCTCTCGTGCCTATTTGGGCTGTCGATATCCTTTTTTGGGTTCTCCTGCAGACGGGCTATCTCTGCGACTGGGTTCACAGTGCTCGGCATAGTGAACAAGCTCCTGACTGTTGTGATCAATCTGCTGATCTGGGACAAGCATGCCTCCTTTGTGGGCACCATTGGTCTCTTGATATGCATGTCAGGTGGTGTACTCTACCAGCAATCCACCACCAAACCAAAGGCATCAAAGGTTGAGCCAAAGGAAGAGAATGATGAGGAGCAACAGAAGTTGCTGCAGATGCAAGGAGGGCAAGAGAGCAGTTCAACTCAAAAGTAAAGATCTTCGTAAACCTGACAAGGAAGTTCACCATTGATGTGTTACCTTGTTTGCAACAGCCGCATCTGAACATTGGGGGTATCAGGTATACTCTGGAAAGAACATATGGATGAATGGTAGTCCTGGACGACATGCTGGAAATCCTCGACATGCTTTAGACACTAGAAGTCATTGGGGGGATCTAATTATCATAATGCAATATCTTTGTTAATTGAGAACAGTTTTCATTTAATGTTCTTGAATATGTCGCAATATGAAAGCATCTATCACATACAGTTCATCGATGATAGTATGGTCTGTCTCAATTCAAATACCTGCTAATAAAGTTCTGTCACCATATTGCCGGTGATGGAACCTTCAGCCTCTTGTTCTTAATTTCTTAGTAAAACATCCAGTGTTTAGGTTGTGTTTTTTTTCTCAAAAACGCAAGAGAGCTGTGTGCGATTGTATTGGAGATAGAAAAGGAAAGACCAGTGCCTTACAGTGCCCCCTAGGGGCAGAGCCCAGAGACACAAAAAGCACATGCTGGTGCGCTAGTGCCATTGTTTCTCATCATTTTTGGATCACTAATTATGCTTTAATTTTTTTAACATTCTCAGGTTCCTCTCGGACAACTTATTTGTGCTTTAACGTTAACATTACTGTGTACATTTTTCTTGTGAAAAAACAGCCAAAGCTCATTGCGCACAAGAGTGTTACGTTCATTAACCCAAAAGCTCCAGTGTACCCACGCCTAGCACAAGGAAAATCCTGGAATGAAGTAAGCATCATTTTCATATATCTTTTAAGTGACAAAGGAACACCAATCGGACTTATATTATATAGCGCTACGATACACAAATTACCTCATAGGAGGTAAGACCTCAAAGAGATCTGAGCCATTAAATTTAAAAAAAAATTAATAAAATAAATTGAGAGGAGAAAACAAATTAAATTAAATGGAAAGAAAATGCCGCTATTCTCGCCCTCCGTTCGTTCCGTGACGTCCGCGTTGCTAGGCATTATCTTCTCGAGCGAGCAGCAGTTAGCCGCCCGAAACACGTCGCCTCTCAGAGCCAGAGTTCTCCCCGAAATGGCAGCGCCCCGAGCATGCAGCTCATTGCCTCTCGAGCCAATTCTCCCTGGAAGGCTGGAACTAGAAATTCTCAGATTTAGTTCATGTGATCTCGGATGGATTCGGCAGTGGCAATCGTGTTCCATCATACATGTGCAAGGGCAATCAAGATGGAGGTGTCACATCCACTCACGCTGTGCAAGGGCTGTTACGTTCACTCACAAAATAGATCACGCTGATGTGTTCGGTTAAACAAATCAATCTTGCTAGATCACTGTAGTTAGTTATGGACATTATTATCCTATTTTCAGTATTGATATTGAATAAAGCTTTCATTCTTAGTTTGAGGTGACACGTTGAATCATGCATGTGCAAAGGCAACCAAGATGGTGTGTGTGTGCAAGGGGTGTCACGTTTTTAGAAAACAAAGATCACGTCAATAGGTTATCGCAAGGGCTGTCACTTTTCAAAAAAAAAAAAAA
The DNA here is from genome assembly GCA_030272315.1 of Paspalum vaginatum. Lineage (NCBI taxonomy): Eukaryota > Viridiplantae > Streptophyta > Magnoliopsida > Poales > Poaceae > Paspalum > Paspalum vaginatum. Next base: position 2,635,422 of record CM059021.1, on the reverse strand, counting down.
AACGAATGGGCTATCACGCTCATTTAGAAAATAGTTCACTTCTAGCTTGCGGTATAGTTAGTTATCCACGTTTATCCTATTTTCAATATTAGAATTAAATAAATAGTTTTTTATTATTTTGAGATATTACTTCTTTGAGGAAGTAATACTTGATTTTATCCATCTAGATTTAACACAATAAATGGCTCACAATTATTTCGGTGTATCTAGTAATTGCCGAACCATATAGGAAAATATATTGAACGCATATAGATGATAGCTGTAAGCTGTTGTTTAACATTAACTTTTGATCAAATTATAATTTGCAAATAACTTAAAAGAACACAAAACGAGAATTTGGATATTCCAGATAGTTCGTTTAGATGAGCATTCTAAGTTTTACTTTTACCTTTAGAATTCATTCAGTTATCAAGTTTTTAGAAGGAGAAGTGCACATAACTGCTTCCACGGATGGAATTGCACCCTATCTTCAAGATTTTGACTATTTTTTAGTGACTCTAGATGACAGTGACATGGACACGTGGGTATGGTATCAATGATGCCACACCATTTGTCAGATGGGGAATACAAGGGCAAATCCAAATCCTTTCTCCTGCAGGCACTCTTACTTTCAGTCGGAACACCATGTGTGGTTAGTAATTTTCATACTGTGGCCTACAAAATAGTTTTATCTGAAATGTAGGGATCTATTTTATTTCAAAAAGACATATCCTCAGTTTTATTTGACATGTAGGGATCTATTTTCGGATAGTGTCCAACAATTCCTATTCTGTGGATTTGGATTGAGTTTTTCAGTGTTCTGAAGCAAAGCGTGACTGATGTTTTGAAACCCAATAAACCATTAACGTTGCTCTGAACCCCCAATAAGAACATTAACAGTACTCTATCTTTTATGGCTCTATGTCAGGTCCTCCTGCAAGGACGGTTGGCTGGCGTGATCCTGGTTTTATACACACAAGTTTTCTAAAGGACTTATGGCCTAATGTCATGTAATTAAAGTTCACATAATTTTTTGGCATTTTCATGTTGCTCTTATTGTTAGCTATTCATTTGTGTTAATGCATGGGGAGACAAGTTTCACATATGAATTTGACTTTCAGGCATATACATACCAAATTGGCCATCGGCTATTTATTGGTTCTATTGTCTGGGGACATCAGTATAGCTTCAAAGGACCTCCTTATCCTGGGGAAGCTCATTGCAACGTGTTGTAATTTTTGGAGACATGGGAAAGGTATGAATTCAATGTCAAATCTGCAGGATGTTCGTCCTTTCTACATCCTATAAAAACATGCAATTGAATTATTCGATCAATGTATACTGCACAGGGATGGAGTGTTTGACAATTTAGCATTTCTTGACCTTCATCATCTATCTTTATCTGCTTTCATTAGCTTGGAATTTATCCACCAAAATATTGTATGTTTGTTGCTATTTTGTGGTGTTGGAAATATTGGTCCTTTTTCTCTTGGTAATAATATCTCCTCACTATACTGTATATTCAGTTAGTATTAACAAAAGTTGGCTTGTGTATAAATTTTATCATCTCAAATCAAACTAACAAACAAGAAAAAACGTGAGATTTTTTCGCCAAAGAAAAAGGAGATTATTGGCTTGCGCCTGTGTTTAATTTTGTTTGCTTAATTGAGCAAGTATTTCCTCAAAAGAAATAGATAAAGTTTTTCCCTGCTTGACACTGTATAGCAACCCGCCGATTGGAACGGTGCTGTATCCACATCTGCTAACGCTGTTAAAACTAGGGACCCACGTGCCAGTGAAAAAAAAAACTTCTACATCTCTCCACTGTTCCTCCCACCGCTCCTTGCCCCTCCCCGTCTCGCCGCCCACCTCCCAGCTCCTCGCATCAGCGTTCTTTTCGAATTCGAAGTTGCGCACGCTCCCCGTCGCCCCTCGACGCGTGTATGAGTAGCACCGCTGTGGCATCCGGCTCCACTATCGGCGGCGGCAGCACAACCTTCAATCTTCGGCAGAGATGGCCCTGCTGGCGCAGCAGCTACCTTGCTTCTACTTCGCCCCCCCGGCTCTCCGCACCCTCCGCTTTAGCTGCCCCCTCAAACCCTTCCCTTCCTCCAAATCCTCCATCCATTTCTATTCCCAATTCCTAACCCCGCAGCGGCGAAAGGGCTCATTCGCCTACCCTCGGCATCGTATCTTTGAAGAACAAGGAAGCGAAAGCGACGACGACGAGGATGAGTCGGGGGGAGGCTGGGGCGGACCTGCCAACCACTCCCGAGCTGACTACTCTGGCGCTCGGGAGGATACCGACGACGAGGGTGGCCGGTGGGACCCAGTCTGTGGCGTCTCCTCGGAGTATGAAAACCAGTTCCAAGAATCCGAGGTCAAGAAGGACGGTGATGAGGTGACCGAGTGGGACCCGCCTGTCAGCCCTTTTCGAGCTCAGGGTGAGCAACCAGACCAAGAAGAAGAGGACGACGACGGAGGAGGATGCGAGTGGTTGGGCCCAACCTCCTTCCTGCGAAGCGAAGAAGGGGTGAGCGGCGTTTGCAGCACCACCACGACAGCCATGGAAGAAATCCTCAACTTTGGGAGGAGCCTGGCTGCAGTGGGAGAGCCAGAGTTTGCTGAGTTCTTGGCCGGTTACAGCCAGGGGAACCTCAGCGAGTGGGAGTGTCTGGAATTAATGAGGAGGATGTCTGAAGAGGGGCTTGCATTGGGCTGTGCTTGCCTGGTCTGGTGGCTGTTGGAGAAGCAGCCGGTACCAGTATCACCGCAGTCATGGTTGACAGCTATTGTTGTGCTTGGGCAGTGCCACATGGCTGATGTGGTGTTGGAGATTGTGGCAAGACTACCCTCTGAGAGGCAGTTCCATGAGGCAGTTCTTTACAATGCCGCGATATGTGCTGTTGCCTACTGCAAGAGGTGAGCATTGTCTCGATTGATTTCAGTTACTGGTAGTGCACAATTTATTGAACATCATGAATACTACTATGTTGTGGAAAATTAATAGCTTTAAACTTATTGACACATGTTTTGTGGACCTAGATAATAAGATAATCACTTGGATGAAGAGTTCCGGAACCATTGAATAGCGAACTAGTCAGCACTCAGTACTATTTAATGTGGGAAAAGAAAATTATGATTAGTTAATACCTAGGACTATCTCTCTACACATAGCCACAGAAATTTCCTGTCCTTTTTAATTAGTTTATATTGTGTTCAGGAATCGGACTGAGTGAATAAGATTCTTATTACACAGTCGAGGTCAAATTTTTGAAAAGATTTGGAAGTTAAGAATGAATTTGTGTATTAAGCTGAAAGTTTGAGGGAGGAAGAGAACTAGAGAAGTTTAGTTAAGTAAGATTTGGGCAGAAATATTTGAGTGCATGATAGATGAAGCTCCAAACTTAAAGATTAGCAAAGTTTGATCTGAGCAAGCACACACAAGACAAAAGGATCACACAACAAGTAAGAGGCGATGCTTAATTTCAAGTTGAGAATGAACTTTGACAAATTTTTGCTACTTTTTGTAAGATTCAAGAAAGAATGTTGATGCTGCCAAGGGGTCTCTAGCTGAATTGCTTAGGTGGCTCTGATGTCACTCCTAGTTTGACTCCTTGGGGGAGCGAATTTTAGGCTGTGGTTAAAAAAAAATCCCCTTGTCTGTCCCACGCCAAAGCATAGGTCTAAGGACTGGCCTAGGTTGTTGGTTGTCTCACACGGGCTACAGTGCCGGTATGTAAGGGTGGGGCAGGGGTTCGGGGGCTTCCTCGACCTCACGTGAGAATGTCTTCTTCTTAACAAAATACTCGGGGGCTGTCTTAACCCCTGCAGGTCGAGTTTTTTTACAATGTTGATGCTAGAATTAGAATGTCCTAATGTCCCTTTTGCCCACACTGCGTACATGTTTCAAAACTTCCTTCCTCTTGCTAAGGAGGAGCAAAATTTCAGGTGTTTGTGTATGTGTTTGGGGGGGGGGGGGTCCTTCATAGTAAGAATCAAGATTATTTCTAAAGTGTTGTGAATGTGTTAATAATGATTTTCAGAAGATTTGTGTTAATAATTACTGGTGAACTAGTGTCTGTTGTATTGTATGGCTTGGAAACTTGTAATTAATGATGGATAAGAGTGGTAGGAAATGTGCTACATTGTTTCTTTGTATTTGTGATTTAATATTCAATATGATGAACATGTTCCTAACTTTCTTCAGATATGATGGTGCCTGGGAAATTTTTGAGCTAATGGAGAAGAACAATGTCCAACCTGATCACAGAACATCCTCAATCATGCTTAATATTATGAAGAAGTCTAAGGCATCTGCCAAGGATGCATGGAAGTTTTTCCAACGTATGAACAGAAAAGGGCTGAACCTGAGCTTTGATGTCGGTTTGGCTCTGATAGATATCTTTTGTTCTGAGGGGCTAAAAAAGGAAGCTCTAATCATCCTGTCAGAAATGGAGAAGAGAGGTATTGCGTCCAACACAAGCATATATGAAATATTAATGAAGGCATACTGCAAATCTGACCAAATTGAAGAAGCCGAGGGGCTCTTTGTTGAGATGAAAGAAAAAGGTTTGCAAGCAACAAACACAACTTATAATATCCTGATGGATGCTTACAGTACAAGATTGCAGCCAGAAGTTGTTGAGTCCTTACTTCTAGAGATGAAAGATTTAGGTATAACACCAAGTGCTAGATCATACAGTTGTCTCATAAATGCCTATGGCCGTCAGAAGAAAATGAGTGGAAAGGCTGAAGATGCTTTCTTGAGGATGAAGATGGACGGCATTAACCCATCATCTTCTTCATACACTGCACTACTTTGTGCATATGCAGTTAGTGGCTTGCATGAAAAAGCTCATACCGTATATGTGGATATGAAAAGAGAGGGACATAAACCTACCTTAGAAGCATATACAGCTTTACTTGACACTCTTAGGAGAGCTGGTGACACAGAGAAGCTAATGGACACGTGGAAAACTATGATCGATGAAAAGGTTGGTGGAACAAGAGCTATATTCCATATTGTACTCGATTGTTTGGCACAACATGGGCTGTACTTTCAGGCAAGGGATGTTATATATGAATTTGGAAAGATTGGTTTAAAGCCTACTGTCATGACATATAACATTTTGATGAATGCTTATGGAAGAGGGGGACAGCATTATAAATTGCCCCAACTCCTGAAAGAGATGGCTGCTCTGGAACTAAGACCAGACTCCATTACATATTGTACAATGATATACGCATATGCCCGTGTTCGTGACTTTTCAAGGGCATTCTATTACCACAAGCAGATGGTTCGGAATGGGCAAGTACCTGAACCTAGTTCATATAGGAAGTTGCTGAAAACTTTGGATGTGAAGGCTGCAAGAAAGAACATAAAAGATAAGAGTGCCATACAGGGGATCCTAGAAGGCAAGTCTGGCTTAAAGCCTAGGAAAGAAAAGAAAGACGAGTTTTGGAAGAACAGAAACAAGCAGTCTATGCTGAACCCAACGTATGGGCAACGGAGAAAAAGATTTTTCTGAAGTTTATCTTCAGTGCACACTTGATTGTGATTAATATTTACTGCCTGTTTCATGGCCCCCTGCATTCTGACTCGTAAAAATGTGCAAGTTGGAGACTAAAGGTTTATAGACATACAATTATTTTTCTGTTCTCAGTAACCCGAATCAGCTTTAAATCTTTAATGTTCTGCCTTTCAACATGGTTGGCCTCGGAACGGAGTAATCTAATCGACAAATACGGGGTGGGTGTTTGACTGTTTGGACTACACAACTCCCGTTTTCAGCTCACCTCTGACCTCTTTCGGATAGACCGAAGTTCGATGTCTATTTAACCGCGATCAAATTTGGGGTGACTTCATGCCATCCGATCGTTCATGCGCGGCTGGGATCGAGGGAGAGCAGAAACGGCTGTGCAGTTTTACAACAAAACCACCATTCAGGCCTTCACTGACAAGGCCGGTTAAAGCGGCGGCGGCGCCCGGCGACGAGGTGTAAACAGACCACTGGTCTGCAGCACCGAGAGTGCTTAGGTGGGCGCTAGATTGCTAGAGCCTTCTAGTCTGCCATGCCTCGCACTGCCCCCGCCGCGGCGGCGGCGGCGCTCCCCCGCGATGCCCTCCTCCGCCTCGCCGCGCCGCTCCGCGACTCCCTCGCCGCGGCGCCCTACGAGCCCCCCGCGGGCTCATCCGCCTCTGTCAAGTCCCTCCTCGCTTCTCTCCTCCCTTCCCCACCCCAGCCCCAGCCTCAGGCGGGCAAGGAAGCAGCCGACCTCCTCCTCTTCTGCGCCGCCGTCCTTCCGGCCTCACCGGAGTACCCTGCGCTGCACTGGGTCCCGGCGGACCTCACGGGTGCGGCCGCCGCGGCAGTGGAGGAGATGGCGGCCGCGGGACCGTGGGGCAGCGTCGGGGAGATGGTGGTGGCCATGGTGCCGGAGGTCGTGCCTCCTCTCAAGAACGTGGTGAAGGAGTCGTGCATTGACTCTGACAACGATGAGATTGGTGCTGTCAAGCCGCCCAAGGAGCACGCTGCAGTCGCCGCGCACCAGTTCCGGTGGCTGGTGTCTCAGGTTTATGCTTCTGCTTCCTGATGTGTACTTGGGGGTATTGTTCTTGTGAATCGTTGGGCTAAAGACCTTTAGTAGCTCCAAAAGTAGCTGATGTTACGAGAATTTGCTACCATTTCGAATATTATGTTACTGCTATGGAAATGTTTTGCACTGGAAACTTTAGTGCTAGTATAAGCTGCAGCAGAACTGTATTAGTGAACCCGTGATATTTCTGTGTAGAGACGTTTGCTTCAGTTTCTAATTTTGTTATTCAGATAAGGTACCCGAAGCTTGGGGATTTTTGCTGGTTAGTCATTCCTTGTGCCCTGACAACCTTGGATCATTGGTCACCAGAAGTTAAGGTATAGTTGCTTTTCATTATTTGGTTTCTCTACTAGGCATAACAGCAGTGCGGACTGTATGTTAGTGCCAACTTTGTTTGGGTAGCATTTATTTAAATTTCGGTTGCTAATTAGGGTTCAAGATTAGGTCCTGTTAATGGACATTGTTCCATATAATTGACAGGAACAGGGAATGGTTAGTTTCATGCACATAGCAAAGAATGTGAAAGTAACGGAATTAAGTTTGTACGAAGAAGCCATACTTGACGCATGCTGCCAGAACATTCCTGCCGACGATGAGCTATGGCACCATGTTGTTGAGGTATCTGTGATGTTGTTGACATGCACTCAATGCAGTAATCCCCGTAGCCCCTGGTAAATTTCTTTCCAATTTTAAATATTTCCCCCTTTACTGTCAGTTGTGATCAAGTCTGTTCTTCCTACTTAAAAAAAGTCAGTTTTCTCTTAGCTTACAGATCCCAAGTAGGCAAACCTATTCGGCTGTGAATTTATACTGAACTGTGGATATTTGGGAATCTATATGATAAAATGTGATTTGTATCATTCTATTTCAGTTTATGAACTGTGCACTATGGTAACCCATTCAAATTTTGCACCAAGAAATTAGAGGGAGGCAGCTCGGGGAGAATGATTGCCTTATGTTTAAATAAGGCACAACTAGCTTGTGGGAAATAAAATATACATATTGAATGGCTTGGACTGAAATTTCAATATATTTAAGGTTGACAATATTCTTTGTACTTATATTGGGATACAGAATTAGTGGGTTATTGCTGAACAACCTAACGTTCAATGTCAGTGGTTGCTGTGGAGAAGGCAAACTAGTAAAAAGAGATACCAGCTGAGGTTTTAGATGGGTACTACATTTAAATTACTGAGCTGACTATTGGCTGATATTTTGCATGCTATATGAGTTCCATGCTTGTATAGCAAAATTTGGCTCGACTTTGGTATAAACATTCACACAATATCTTATATATTTTTTGAGCTCTATCTTCTTTTATTCAACTTCTATTTTAATTGGTTCCAGGTATGATCGAATGCTTAGTGAAATGTTGGGCCACCTGGAACGGCAGCCACTGAATAAAGGGCGGCGTATTTCATGGCTGACCCTTGTTGGGCCAGTTTTCGATGCTATGGGCCTCTTCCTATTGGCACATTTTCGACGCCTTTTCTCGCTCTTTTTCCAATGGATGCATACTGATGATGATAAGACAGTTCTTCTGGTAAGGAAAAACATCCTAATTTTTAATTAGCATTAAAAGAAATTACTACAATACATCTTCACATTTTTCTCCTCAGATAATGTTAAAAAGTTTTATAGGATATGGGATCTTTTTAACTGAGATAGTTATGGATTTTTTTTTGTGGGTATTTGAACCTGAATTTTTTTCAGACTTTAGAGCAAATCCATGCTATTATCAAGCTTACCTGGATCAGGATGTCACCTTATACTTCAAGGTATCAGGAGTTGTGATATATGTCTTCTTATCATGTTTTGCTCACTATACCAAGGTCAACGGGAAGGTCAACTGTTCTTGATTCAAAAGGGATAATAATGTGTACTAACTAATATTAGCTAATGAGTGACTTCCAGCCTAACTCCTTTGTGTATAGGCTGGTGGATGAGCTTGTTCTGTTATATAAAGAATCGGCAACAAGGAGCAGCCGTGAAGTTATGCGAAATCACATCCTGGAGATACTTGTACTGCTTCAGAAGTATGAAACTCTCCTTTAGTAGCAGTTCTTGTTTCTATACACATGCATAGTACGCAGCACATTAAGAGCTACTTTAGTGGTGATTGCACTCGGTATTTGAAAATCCATTTTGTTCAGAGTAAATTAAACTCTGTCATTTTTTTCTCGACAACGCAGGAGCGTGCCATTTCATTTAAGGTAGGAAAAACAAGTACAACGGGTAGGTAGAAAAAAGCCAAACTCTAACACCAACGAACGCCACAAAAGAGACCTTACAACAAAGGAAAAGGAAAACAACCAGTACCGCCCTTCCTAGTTGGCAGGGGGCAGCGACCTTCTAAATAGCCCCTGGAGTTTAGAAGCTCCAGCCATACACCACAGAAGTCCTTCATTTCCTATATTCTGGTGGAGCAACTGGACACTTGGTTGGGAGCCTTCAAACACACATGAATTTCGGAACTTCCAAATCTCCCAAGCCACTAAAACAAAAAGGGTGTTAAGCCCCTTCTGTACCTCCTTAGGCACCCGCTTCAGAGAGCGTGCCCACCAAGTAAAGAAGTGAGAATCCGCAGCTATTGGCGCAAGAGCAGTGCACTCTGTCTTGCAGGCTGCTGCTCTAATCCTAGGTGTCCCAACCTTGCAGAATTGATAATGCTCTTCGTTTTAGTTGATCTATTTGGAATCAGTGTTTGAGACCAACTTATGCCACTTTGAGCTCCTTTTAGCTCATTGATCCACCTCTGCTATGGGATTAATTAGAATGGGACTTGATTCAGGGGCGATGGGATTAATTAGAATGGGGCCTGAATAAGGTGTTACATTATTTCATTTTGAGTGATGAATCTGAGCATGTTTTGTCTCTCATTTATTGCCATCATCTTCATAGACATCTGAGATTATATGTTTGTCTCTCATCCTTCTGCGCTAAACTCCCCCTCATCCAAGTTTCCCAACGAGAACATAAACCATTGCCTTTGGTATTGGTTGTGCCCCTTGTAACTAGGGAAAGGTTGCTGTAGTCTTCAGTGTCCATGCATTTAAGCACTAGCTTAAATAGAAATCTCGTGTGGAAATGCTAACTTGCATTTTCTTGTACCATTGCCGCATCCCAATCCTCACCACCGTTTCTTCCTCTGTTTCTTATAGTAAAACGTGTACTGATGCAGATGCAAGGGACAACAGTTCGAGGAAGCCTGGAAGAAGCATGAACTTGATCCAGACTTGACGATGCTGCTGTCAAGTTTCAATCAGCTTTGTATAAAGAACGGTTCACCAGGATGTTGAGTTTAATTAGGGCACTGTCAGCGTAAATATCCCACCAATGCCTACTCTGCCATTCTGGTATCCGGACAGGAATTATGATAACCCCAGCAAAAAATTGAAATATCCTTGTAGGATTCTGCTATACGCGTTTGTATTCTGTGTTTAACCTAGACTAGAGGAAATCATGGTGCCACTGCACTGCGGCAACAGCTAGAGATGGGCTTATATTAGATGTTTATGCCTGAAGAAAAGCCGGCACGTGTATTTTACTCGCAGCTTTTATGCATTATATGCGTTCGTAGCTCACAGAAGAAACTCTCCGTGCGTGCTACTGATAAGGCATACACCGTTACTAATACTACGACCTCTAACTGGAGTTCGTCAACATGCATGGCACCAACCATGAAAGTATATCTCTGTTCAATTCTACTACTATATGGCAGGCTGTGCCTATGTCTGTGCCTGGCCATATTTCTCCGGGAAGCTGAGTATCTGCGGCTGCAGGTACTTGCCGTGGTAGATGAGCCTTGACATGGCCCTGTACGCTGCCTGCGTCATGTGTATGCCGTCCCAGCTCACGTACGCCGACGGCTCCGCGCACGCCTCCGCCCCCGCGAAGCCGCACATCCGCCGCCAGTCGAAGTTGTACTCGCCGCCGCCGGCACCGCAGCACGCCTTGCGCGTGCTCGCCGCGTCGAAGCCTGCACACGATAACACCACCCCAGCATGGGGCAGCGGCACGGCGTCAGGCGACACTGCCTGCCGTTCTGCAGCTGTAGCCCGTGCGTGGCATGCAGCTGCGCGTGTTGCGTTGATCTGTACGTATACGTACCGAGCGAGGAGGCGTTGTGGAGGAGGGTGAGGAAGGAGTTGAAGTAGTCGGCGTAGGCGACGGAGGCGCCCGGGTACGACTCCTGCAGGTCGGCGACGGCGCTCTGGAGCCGCGCGTTGTGCTTGGCGGCGAAGTGGTTGAGCTCCCGGAGGCAGCCCGCCGAGTCGTAGTCCGCCGGCTCCGACGAGGCGGCGTTCATGGCCAGGTATCCCGGCACGCAGCCGATGGGGAAGTTGCCCGGGACGATGACTCTGCTGGCGCCCATGTCGAGCACCTCCTGCGTGCGTGCGTGCGTGCATGTGGTCGTCGTCGTCCAGACGTCGCCAGTCACAATTCGATCAGTAAACGTCCCGCGCGCGCAGCAGGCCAGCAGCATATATATACACAGCTTTTGTGGGGAGGAGAGTACCTTGGCGGCGTCGATGATGGTCTTGACAACCCCCGGGATGAGCTTCTCCACCTCGGGCACAGGACTGTTCCCAAAGAATGCGTAGTTGTAGTCGTTGCCGCCGATCTCACCAACCAGAACCAGAGAAGTCTCAAGCTTCCTGCGTATCTCTGCATGCACAGCACGACATGCGGTCGGTCAGCCAAGAATGCTAGTTCTGAGCAAGGAAAAGAATGTATTTGGATCAACCATTTTCGATCGGAATTAAAAGGGAATGAAGAGGGAACAAAAAATAGTTCTTCATTTCTCCATCAATACCCTCCAACCCATTCGATTACGAAGGAAAATAAGTTTTGCCAGAGGAGGGTGATAGAATAGATCGAGGAATATAAATACATGCATGCCTTCGTCGGTGCCGTAGCTGGCCTTGAGGAAGTCCTTGAACCACCGGAGCTGCACCTTGAGGGAGTTGGAGGCGAAGGGCACGGGCACGGTCAGGTTGAACCGGTCGGCAGGGTCCACGGCGGTGGCTCCGGCGACGGCGAAGTTCACGCCGTGGTCGAAGCTCTTGTTCTTGCCGAGGTACGGGTTCAGGAACGGGAGGCCCAGGTCCTGAGCTGCACATCATCATCATTCAGAAATAAATACAGGAGGAGTACGTTGTATTTAGGAAATGTAATAACATTATTATCGGCAAAATGACTCTTAATACAGTACATCGATCTCTTAATTATTAGGAAATGCATGCATCAATCTCGGTTCAGTAAAAAAAAAAAAACACGTGCATCGTTGCATACCGAGGAAGTCGATCATGAGGAGGCCGTCAGAGCAGCGCCCCGTGGGGTACCCGAACGTGACGCCGTACGGGAGGTGCTTGATGGTCTCGAACATGCCGGGAGGCGCCTCCTTGACCAGGTTCCCCGTGTCGGTGATGGAGTCACCGAGGCTGTAGATGGCAGTGACGCCATTGCCGCCGTCACCGGCACCGGCACCACCACTACCCTGACCGTGGCAGTAACCGACGAAGAAGTGCAGCGCAAGGAGGAGGCAGAGCGCCGCCAGGAAGAAAGCTGCAGAGGAAGCCATGCATGCAGAAAACAGTCTGCTAGCTGTAAACGACTCCGAATTAAGAGATCGATCTACTTGACGACTGACGAGGAGTTACATGGCAGCCACAACAGCCTTTTTATAAGCAGGTAGTACAGTGGACGGAAGGATGGATGGATATTGGATGGGCAAGAGGAGGAGGCACTTGCGGCGGCGCACCATGTATGATGGATCGGCCACCGCACGTTCTAGAACGGGAGCATGCATGGATGGGTGGCGATTTCGCCGCCCAGAAGCCTCGGTCGGCCGCGCGTGTAGATGATGGACGACATGGATTTCCATCGACTTGTTAGCGAAAAGAACGCGTCATAAGATCCGATCGCGTCCGAGATTATGGGGTCTCTCTCTCTCTCCTGTTGACTGACCACAAGTTTCAGTTTGTTCCCGAGTCTTGACCCTTGGTACGTAGTATATACGTAGCATAGCATGGTAATTTTGGTAACAAAAGAGTAAGAACACACACGCATGCAGCTAGACAGGGTGTCCTGGCACTTGCAAATTTTAGAGGTCATAGTAAGTGGCCTGCGGAATTACAGTTAGTGCTGTGCTTGCAATAGCATTGCAGAATACCATGTATAGTAGTATAGCTGATGTGGTTCAGAGACCCTGAACCTGAACAACATGCGCCCTTCCATTGGCTCGATGCACCGCATTATCGCTGCTGATGCGGTAAAAAAAGGAGCAACTTTTAAGCAACGGAAAACGGCCTCACGCTCGCTCGATGGTGCGCGCAAAGTGGACGACCGGCCGGCCTTCCGGTGCGCTGCCTTTTCCCCCAGCTTTTCGATCGCGTGATATGGCGGTGGATGCGATGCGATTGGGCTGCGCGGATTCAATTCGCCCACAGTTCGTGGTCGTGGAGTGCGATTGGAGCGGCGGAATCGCTGCAAATTCTAAGAGATGGACGCTGACTCGCCGAGAGCTGCGCTTTAATTTTGGCTTGGCCGGCTGCTGGGACTGGGAGGCGCATAATTGTTGTTGGCCTGCAACTGAAGGCTGTGGCCGTGCGTGCGCTTCTGCGGCATGGGGGTGATCGGCATACTAGTCCCGTAGGCCATGCTGGACATAGACCGACTGCAGCTAGTTTGTGTATCGATGGACAGAGAAGGTGTACATAAATAGTTTGTGTTTGGTTGCCTCCGCTCTCCCCTGCCTTGCCGCCATCGAGGACGATGACGGTGTCATCTCTACCTACCTCCAAACCTACACCCACCCAACCGTTACCCTTCGCTCCGCCAGTCCTCGACTCCCTGCTGCCATCCCTCGCCACCGCGCTCCCTGCCGCAGCCGCTGCGGAGGAGGAGAAGGCAATGACAGCGAGGAGCTACCGGAGGAGGAGGCAGCCTCCGCTCCGCCAGCCCCGACTCCCTCCCGCACTCCCTGCCGCCATCTCCCGCCACCGTGCTCCCTGCCGCAGCCGCTGTGAAGGAGGAGGCAACGGCGACGAGGAGCGACCGGAGGAGGAGGCAGCCTCCGCTCCGCGTGTCAACCCAAACAACGACGACAACGCGGGGATCCTTGCCGGAGTCGGCCGGCGGCCGAATCCGGTGGGTGCACCATCGGATCTGGCTAGCACCGGCCGCATGGACATGCATGGCACCATGATGGCGCTGAAGCGACTGGCAGTCAGTGGACGAGATCCTCTCGGCAGCGACGGAGAGCGGAGCGGAGAGGGCAAGGGAGCCACGCGGGGTGCACAACATGGTTGATTTGGCCAGGCTAGAAAAAACAGTCGATTCCACTGTTCTAGGAATTTTTTTTATTTTTATATTTATTTAAATCGTTTTTTGCAAAAATAAATGGACGATTCAAAAAATTGCAAATCTATACCAATACCGCCGGACCATCCGGCGGTATTTAAAAAACGCCGCCCTATCAACCGTCGGAGCAACCGGCGTTTTTTAAATACCGTCAGAAGAGGTTGGCAGTGCGACGGGCGCTGCGACCGGTGGGCCCGCCGATTAAAAAACGCCGGACGGCGCGGCGGTTTTTAAAAACCGCCGGCGGGGACGGCAGTTATTTAAAAACCGCCGCCCCGTCCGGCGGTTTTTAAATACCGCCGCGCCGTCCGGCGATTTTTAGCCCATATACCCACGGCGCCTCCTTTCTTTTCTTTTCTTTTCTTCTTCTTCTTCCTCGCCGCTCTCCAGTCGCCGCCCGTACGCCCGCGCCGCCGCGCCGCCCACGCCGCCGCGCGCCTGAGCAGAGAGGGGAGAGGAGGAGAGGCTCGGGCGCCGCCCGAGAGGGAGAGAGGGAGAGAGAGAGGGAGAGTAGAGGAGCCCAAGGTTGCAGGTAAATTTTCTTTGAAACATGTATTTTTTTTAGCATTTTAAATATCATTAGTAGTATTCTTTGATATTAGTAGTAGTTTAGATACAATATTAATAGATTAGGTAACAGTAGTAGTATTTTATATAATATTAGCACTAGTTTGAATTACCATTAGCGGATGTAGTCTCGTTTTATGTAATACTCATACTATTTTAGTTGACATTAGCACATTTACCAATTTTAGATTTAGATAGAATATTCAATCATTATAATATAAGAAAAATTGAGTGTTATATAGAAATGTGGTTACATATGTGCTAAGTACTGTCTTGTTTGTCGCATTTGTGGTCAGGCATGTCACAGAAAACATATTTTCAGATATATTTTGGTGAATGAGAGATACGTTACGGTCAGTTCGGGGTAGATTTGAGTGGGTTTCGGTCAGTGACAAAAGGGCTGGACAAAGCAATTGAGAGGCCATTTCGTTCAGTGTATAACTGGTTCATGAAGTGTTTTAAGTTGGATTATAATGAATGTCAACTGAGCGTCTCAGCAGTAACAACTAGGAGTTCATCTCCTGTTTATTATGAATTAGTGCAAATAGAAAGCACTGCCGTATGGAGGAGGTTTGTTGACGTTAGCTTGCGTCATGGGTTACCCCTGGTTCTTTTTTTGCAAGCATACGAGAAGGTGAATGCTGAACAAGAAAGCTCACAGGGCTGTGATGAGGCAACAATAATTGAAGAAGTGATGGAAAATAATGTGAATCAGGTTAACGAGGTGGGCGTTGATATAGGTGAGCAAGGTGAAGCTAATGAAACAGTACGGGAACCAAGGGGTGAGGTAGATGAGGGTGAAGAAATTGTAGGTTTGATTGAACAGATGCAGCGGGAGGATGCCGAGGCCAATGTCCCTGTTGATGAAGATTCAGACAGTGAAGATGAAATATTGAACCAGGTTCCAAGTCAATGGACCAACTTTAATCACTCAGAACTGCTAGTAAATGAAGGTGAAATGGTTCCATGGAAATATAGTGAAAATGAAGTATCTGTGGGAGCTATTTACCATAGCAAGATAGAGCTGAAAGAGGCCGTGCAAAGATGGTCGGCTAAGTGCCTGAAGAAAGAGTTCAGAGTTCAAAAGAGCAGTCCACAAGTCTATGATGTGAAGTGCATACGAGATGATTGTCCTTTTAGGATCCATGCTTTTTTGGGAAAGTATGATATTTTCTGGACCGTTTCAAGAATTGAACATCATACATGCGTCCTTGAAGAGCTTGAGAGTCATCACCGTAACTTGACAGCTGATTTCGTGGCTCAGCATATGTACTCAAAGATAGTAAATAATCCTGCATATGAGCCAAAGGCAATAATCAATAGCATAGAGGATGACTTTCAGTACAAAATAAGTTACAGCAAAGCTTATAGAGCAAAACAGAAGGCGTTGGAAATGAGATGGGGTACGTATGAAGCATCGTACCACAACCTGCCACGTGTGCTGAACACACTATGTGACCGGAATCCGGGTAGTTACTTTGAGATTAAGCACTATAATTTGCCTCAGGACCGGACAAAGCGTGTTCTTCAGCGTGCTTTCTTTGCTTTGGAGGCATGTATCAATGCATTCCAGTATTGTCGCCCAGTGATATGCATCGACGGGACCTTTCTAACAGAGAGGTACAATGGCACAATTCTGACTGCAATTGCGGCAGATGGAAACAATCAGGTGCTCCCACTGGCTTTTGCATTTGTTGAGAGTGAGAATGGGGACAGTTGGTACTGGTTTTTAGAGCGGATCAAAGCATGTATTGTTCAGGATCGGCGAGATGTGTGTGTGATTCATGATCGCCATGGAGGCATTATGCAAGCGGTGCAAGATTTACAGGAAGGATGTGTACAACGTCAAAGAATAGCAAAGTGGGTCGATCTGAAGAGTCGGTGGTGCATGAGACACATGGGAGCTAACTTTCAGAAGCAGTTCAAGAACAAGAAACTAACAAAACTTTTTAAGAGGTTGTGTAGTCAGAATCAAGAAAGGAAATTCAATGTTTTGTGGAAAAAACTTGATGAAGTCACAAAGAAGAACGCTACGGAAGTAAGTACTAGAGGGGCGAATTTAGAAGATGATGAGCCAATTGCAATGGAAAATGTGGGCCTCGATGGTCCTAATGTGCGACGGAGGCCTGGTCGTTCGATTAAGTCATTCTCGGAGTGGATTGAGCATGAGCCAAAGGAGAAATGGTCTTTGTTGCATGATGAAGGAGGTGCACGTTATGGTATTATGACTACGAACCTTGCCGAGGTGTATAATTGGGTGTTACGTGGAAGCAGAAGCATGCCACTTGTCGGGATTGTGGAATTTTACGTATACCGTACAACACAATACTTTCGGGAACGTCATCCAGCAGCAAAGAATGTGTTTCTAGACCACCGCCTCGTATATGGGCAGAAATTTTTTGAGTATATGGCCAAAGCAAACAAAAAAGCCGCAGGACATCGTGTCAGGAACATGGGTGTCGCTGAGCATCGATTTGAGATCATTTGTCGGGACAAAGGCCGAAGAGGAGGCAATCATGAGAGGCACGTGCAAGAATGTGTCCTGTACAATAACCATTGTGTTTGTACCTGCCACAAGCCGAGGTTATACCACAGACCGTGTACACATGTCATAGCTGCATGTCAGGAAGTTGGAGGTTTGAACGCTCGTATGTTTGTGTCCCCCTATTACCTGAAGGATTCAATCTACCACACCTGGACTTCTGAGATATATGGTTTCGCCATTGCGGGGACTTTCACTAGTATTGCAGAGGGTGCTCCTGATTTCATACCCAATCCTCACCCTGACATGAAACAACAGATAGGGCGACGCAAGACTCGTCGCATTCGTAACAACATGGATGACGCCGAAGCTGGGCCAAGAATTGTCATATGCTCGAAATGCAATGAGTTCGGACACAGCTACAAAAAATGCACTAATACACCTCAAGGAACCGTGTCGAACATACCTGACCTAGGATCATCGAGTCACGGTCGACGCGATCGTGGAGGAAGCTATGAAGTCATTTAATGATTTTTGGTTACTGTCATGGATTGTAATAACATAATGTTTGGAACCTTTCTCTGTTACGTTACTCTTGCATTACTTGAAATTCTGTATATGTGGATTTGCTATCATGGATTGTAATAATATTATGTGACTATGCATTTAGTTTGTTAATATTTTGAATTCGATGCTATGATATGCAATGTTATGTTATTGTTATGTGATGTTATTTTGAATTACATGCAGTCTTATGTTAATGTTTTAGTTAGTTTATACTTGGTTTATAATGTGGACTAACGATATCAATCTTTTTTAGGGATGGATGCCCCACAGGGTTACGTGACCCCCGACCTCCTCGATGCAGCGACGGACAAGAAGCACCGGTCGTACTTCAGTGCGGTATTGGGGAGCTCCCTTGGACAGTTTCGCGCACGTGTTCCGATGGAGACGATGGCGTTGGACAGCGAGACCTGGGAGCGTATATAGCTGTAAGTTTTTTTCCTGATTGTCGATTCCGCATTAGAAGACATCTAAGTTCATACTTCATGGCAAACTAATGCAATCTTTTTGAAACAGCATGACGTGCTCCGGCAAATCCATGCAGACGTCACGACGTACAGCCGTAATGCCCTCACCATTGCCCCACAAGATCACAAGGCGGCGTACGACAAGATAGCGGACCTGTGCAGAAGAGTGACTAGGTCGTTGTCTTGCCGTGGCGACGATGTTGCCCATCCACCACCGCAGCCGATGTTTGTTCCACCTAACCCGACCGCCCCACGACCCCCTCCGGTACGACCTCCGGTACCACTCTTTGCACAGACTCCGCCGATGACCTACCCGCCGCCAAGTATTTCTTGTACAGGTCAATTTTATTAAACACAAGTTCGTCAATTATTTATGGATGTTCCGTGCAACAGGTACACAGTACGGGACCCATGTTGGGTCATCGTCTCGTCACCCTACCTACCACCACAACGTCTTCGCTGCAGGGACATCACGGACTCGTGACGTTGAGTGGGGTAAGTGGCATTCACATACATGCAGCAGACTCGTCATGCCTGTTACAGTGTTACTTTACATTTTTAATCCATGCGATTGATTTGCAGGATATGAAGCTGGCACGACCCCTGACGACAGCTACGGAGCCGTCCACGCTCTCCTGACAGTCCACCAGGTGCAGCAGAACAGATGGCGCAGTCCCTGTTCGCGTCGCCGCTGCGACATGATGAGATTGGTTACTCACAGCTACAGGAGGCGCCACCCCACGAAACTCAGCAGTCACAGGAGCCGCGAGCGCCCGATGCAGTCCCTGGCCGACGTACTCGACAGGCACCCGACCCCTTTAGTCACGGGTCACGCCACACTTGGGCTGCCCAGAGAGCTGCACGCAGGAGCAAGAGGGGTCGTAGCTAGATCATAGTTCCAGAGTTGACTTGCATTAGTTAGGTGTACATTCGTCATCACGTAGCCGTAGACTTTTCTGCTCGACGTGACAGTGCATCACGTAGCCTTTTCAGTTACAGGTACATGCGTAGCCTTTTCAGTTCTATATGACAATACCTATGTAGCATTTTCAGTTTTACGTGACAGCGAAAGACGTAGCCTTTTCAGTTACAGGTACATTCATAGCCTTTTCAGTTCGACGTGACAACACATATGTAGCCTTTTCAGTTCGACGTGACAACACATATGTAGCCTTTTCAGTTCGACGTGACAACACATATGTAGCCTTTTCAGTTCGACGTGACAACACCTATGTTGCCTTTTCCGTTCGACGTGACAACACCTACGTAGCCTTTTCAGTACCATTTCCAGTTTGACCTAACAACTTTTTCGTTTTCAGAAGACAACTCAACCCCCATCTCGACTACAAAAATACGGCACACATTCAAAGAACACACAAAACACACTACCAGAGCGAGGGAGGAATGGCCGAGCCGGGAGGAAGGGGGCGTGGCCGCGGCTGAGGCCGAGGAGGGAGGGGTGGAGGACGTCGTAGCCACCAGTTCCTCTGGGGAGGTCCTCAAGGCCCAGACGTGTTTCCACATCCACTGGAGGACTTCCCGCTAGAGGGACCAGACGCCTTTGTTGGCGAACGCAGACTTAGGCCTTACGATGATCGCACGGAGGTGTGGCCTACATGCCGTTGTGGTGAGTATTGTGTCGTGCAGGTGTTCGATGAGTTCATCGATGGAGGTCGTCGCTTCTACAGATGCCCTTTTGGCTATGTGTGTCCTCAAACTCGCTCTCTACACTTTGTTCTGACATAACTCAAATTGTTTCTAAAAAGAGATATATATGATTGCAGGATTCCACTGACACGGCATGCCGCTTCACCAAGTGGGTAGATTCTCCACACCATGCCTACGTCGAAGACTATATCAACCACCTGAAGAACAAGATCCACGACCTTGAGTGTCGCGTCAACTCTCTGGAAAACGAGGCTGACGCTAACGCGATAGTGGTTGGACTCGAAGATGATCCCCTGTGTCCTGACCCCTTCTGCAAATGCCCGTACCACCCGCGGCAGCGTATGCCCCCCAAGTCTCCACCATCCGGAGGTTACGGCTACTATGATCTCCGAGGTCCGTCGCAGCACTATCCGAACCAATTCGCTTAGACGAACTTCCTACTATTTTTACGTTTCTAGCGTTTCAAATTACCTAAGCCAAGTCAATTGTGTAGCGTGAGTTACGCGCTACAACGACAAGGCATCGCAAATGTGTTCAACTTTATTTATGTCGCTAATCTACACTGTCAATATTGAGAATTATGTATCCGAGTTCACTCTATGTTGCGTTTTAACTTCTGCATCAATTGTTCATGTCGTACTCAATGTAACGCTGTGATTTCAATTTAATGTAACGTGTACTCTCATAATTTGTTTTTGTCTGTCCTCCATACTAAGAAAAAGAAAACAAATATTTTACGTCATAAAATAAAGAAATACAAATTTATCGGTACTAATTACAATAGTTTCAATGCCCACATTCAAATAGTGTTTTAATTGCCATTTGCTTTTACGTATACTCATATTGCTTATTTACCAAATTACCATGCTCTTGTTTTTTAAAAATGCACATGGAGCAAAAATAGCCGGATGGACCGGCTTTATTTAAAAATCGCCGGATGGGCCGGCTTTATTTAAAAAACGCCAAAAGGATTAAATACCGCCAGCCATTTTTTAAAAAACGCCAACAGGACCTAAATACCGCCACGGGAAATAAAAATCGCCGGCCCATTCGGCTTTTTTTTAAATATCGCCGGGTGGGCCGGCTTTATTTAAAAAACGCCAAATTTCGGTGGTTGTTAGGATGGCACGTCATAAAACCGCCGGATAGGGCGGTGTTTTTTAAATACCGCCGGATGGTCCGGCGGTATTGGTATAGATTTGCAATTTTTTGAATCGTCCATTTATTTTTGCAAAAAACGATTTAAACAAATATAAAAATAAAAAAAACTCCTGTTCTAGTGGAGCCAGCCTCCCCGGCTCAGGGCGCTTTCCGTGGGCCTAGCTACGGGGACAATCCGCTCGACCAAACACTAGCCCCACACTACTGCGGCGTGGCTGGGAGCAGATGCGGCTACTAAACAGCCCCATAAAGAGAAATGTGTGGCCCTGCAGGGGAAGGCATCGCTCGGGTACGATTATGCAGGGGACGGGAAGAGCGTGAAGAGAAATTGGAACCACGATACGGGACGCCAGGTGAGCGACACACCTGTCGATTCAGGGAATAGCTAGCCTTGGGAGGAGACAGATCGATCCTGATGCTCTTGGACGTTCGTGACCGTGTGCATCGCGTGTGTATGCATGGATGGCCCGGAAAGAAAATGATCCAGGCACGGAGGCACCGCTGAGCCACGCACACCCTCACCTGCTCTGCTGACCTGCGTATACGATGTCACTGAAATGAATCGTGGGAAAGGTGTCGTTGCAGCAACTGGGACTCGTTCTGTGGCTGAACAACAAAAAAAAGTACTAAGAACAAAATTGTCTGCAACGGAAATAAATCATAGGAGTACAATCAAGTGATGATTCGTGGTTTCAATTGACGGTTGGAAAGAAAAAATATATATACTGGAAGTTCAACACAACATGCAAGTATAGTTGGATAAAAAAAATACAACGACAACAAAAACGTCCACATGTGGAAGTGGAACAAAACCATACAAGGCAGGTGATGACCGGTCGTTTCAAATTTCAATTGAAAAACGACGCCAAACAAGAACGTAATAATCTGGAAAAAATAAAAAACGATAAAAATACAAAAGTAGAAGAAATGAAACAAATGGAACGGAGAAAGGAAAAAAAACAAAAAACAGTAAATTTAAAAAGACGAGAAAAGATACAGAAAAAACAAAAGAAACGGGCGTGGGCCATGTTTCTCCACATCTGCCTAAGACGGCCCACCAAACCAGCCACGCCGTCTCCCGCGACGAACCGCCCGTTTCGAAACCAAAAAACCCACTGCCACCTCACCGACTCGTCTCCCAACTCTCCATCCATGGCGGACCTCGCCTCGCACTCGCAGCCGTACCGTGGCGCGGCGCGCGCATGACGCCACGCCGGCATGGTTCACCTCGCCCCGCGTCACCAGAGTGCGCGGCTCACCGCTCAACAGCCGCCCCCGCGCCCGCCAACCGACCTGCCGCTCCCGCTTCTCCCGCCGCCGTCGCTCACCACGCTGCTGCTCGCCGCCGTCGCCTTCTCGCCATCCTTCCGGCACCTCCTCCACCTCCACGGGCTCCTCGTCCGCCTACCCCTCCCTCCGCAGTCCCTCCCCCTCCTCCTCTGCCGCCTGCTGCGCCGCCTCGCCGCGCTACCGCTCCCGCCCACGCGCGAGCCGCTCCGGTACGCGGTCGCGGTCTTCTCCTCCCTCTCGCCTCCTGACCCCTTCCTGGCCGCCGCGCTCCTCCGCTTCGCGCACCTCACGCAGCCGCCTCTGGAAACCTTCCGCCTCTTCTCCTGCCTCCGCCGCGCGCACGGCAGCGAGCTCCCGCTCCTCCCGTTCGCCTTCTCCCCGCTGGCCAAGTCCGCGGCGTCCGCACGCTCTCTGCCCGCCGCGGCTGCCGCCCACGCGGTATCGATCCTTCACGGAGGCTTCCACAAGCATCGGTTCGTTGAGAACTCGCTGATCGGTGCTTATGTTGCGTGTGGCGATGTCAGCGCTGCACGGAAGGTGTTTGATGAAATGACAGTGAAAGATGTCATCTCCTGGACAAGCATTGTGGTGGCGTATTCTAGAAGCGGTGATATGGGTTCAGCGGAGGATGTGTTTGCGCTGTGCCCGGTTAAGGATATGGTGGCGTGGACGGCAATGGTGACAGGATATGCGCAGAATGCTATGCCAGGGAAGGCATTGGAGGCATTTGAGCGGATGGTGGCTGCAGGCATGGCCATCGATGAAGTTTCACTGACCGGTGCAATCTCAGCTTGTGCTCAGCTTGGTGCAGTGAGGCGTGCTGCCTGGATTCATGAGATTGCAGAGCAGAGTGGTCTAGGGAAGAATGTGGTTGTCGGTTCAGGGATGGTGGACATGTATGCCAAGTGCGGTCTCATTGATGAGGCGTGCAGGGTTTTTGAAGGGATGCAAGAGAAGAACGTATACTCTTATAGCTCAATGATTGCTGGCCTAGCATCACACGGTAGGGCTAACGATGCAATTGCTTTGTTCAAGGACATGGTTAGGAGGGCAGAAGTGGAACCCAACCATGTTACCTTCATTGGAGTACTGACAGCTTGCAGCCATGCAGGGATGGTTAAAGAAGGGCGCCGCTATTTTGGGCAGATGAAGGACAGGTATGGGATACTGCCTTCTGCTGATCACTATGCCTGTATGGTCGATTTGCTTGGTCGGGCTGGATTGGTGATTGAAGCACTTGATCTTGTGAAGTCAATGACCGTGGAGCCTCACAGTGGTGTCTGGGGGGCACTGCTTGGGGCTTGCCGAATCCATGGAAATGCTGAAGTTGCTAAAGTTGCAGCTGAGCATCTTTTTAAGCTTGAACCAGAGGGTATAGGGAATTACATCTTGTTATCGAATACACTTGCGTCAGCTGGAGAATGGGATGAAGTCTCAAAGGTTAGGAAACTGATGAGAAATCGGAGGCTGAAAAAGGATCCTGCAGTGAGCTGGTTTGAAGGCCGTGATGGTTTTGTGCATCAGTTCTTTGCTGGTGATAATGCCCACCCAAGGACACATGAAATAAACAAAGCGTTATTGGATCTAGTGGCAAAATCGAAGCTTGCAGGTTATGTGCCAATCCTTAGTTCAGTCGTTTATAATGTAAGTGAGGAAGAGAAAGAAAGGCTGCTAATGGGTCATAGTGAGAAGCTTGCTCTGGCATTTGGTTTGCTCACACTAGGGTCTAGATCCTCAATTAGGATAGTAAAGAATCTTAGGATCTGTGAGGACTGCCACTTGTTTATAAGATTGGTGTCAAAAGTTCAGCCCGTTGAGATTATAGTCAGGGACAATATGAGATTTCATCGTTTTAAAGATGGAGAATGCTCATGTGGTGGGTTCTGGTGAATGCAGAATATTGATATTTTTATTAAGGGAAAAAAGGCAGAATTGATCTCGATCAGTTAATAGACCTTGACCATCTTATTTATCTGACTTATTTCTGAACATAGGAATGTCAGCTCTGGACACTTGAATAGCAGGGCAAGCTTACTTTAGAACGCAATTTATTATTTCAAAGCAATTAAATATTGGCAATCCTGATATGCAATGAACAAGTGCTGATCTTTTACCACAAAAAAGGGACATTCAAAAATGGCAGGTCATTCAAAAATTCTAAAAACGCTATTGAATGTACTATATAACTATTGCTGTAGGTGGACTGAAAGTGAACTCTTTTTGGTTCTTTCAAATTCGATACTTACCTGATTTTTTTTCTCTTTATCTTGAACTCAAAATTATGCGCAGGGCAAACTAGAAGGGAATTGTCGCCAATCCTTTGCTTGGCATTACATTAGTTAGTCCTAGCAATAGCAAGTGTTGGTGTCTAGGACCACGATTTTTTACATACAGTTCACTAGTGACTAAAGAAAAATTCTGATCTAAATCTGATGGAAGCATTTCTATTCAACCTGTACTTCCACAAATCCGCATGCCACCTTTTCTGGAGGATATGAGCCCCCAAACTGTAGAGGGACATGTATTGTCCGGGCCCAAATTTTCACCTCGGTGCCCCAATCAAATGGATCATCCAGAAGTTCAAATAAGCAAGTACTTTGGCAAAGTTGCGACCTGCTTTCACTTCTCAATTATACTTACATTACATAGTGCTCAGTCAACTGATTATAAAAATCAGCTTGGTTGCATCTTTAGATCATTATATGGACAGCATGAGCAATCCTGATGTGTTGCATCTTTAGATCATTATATGGACAGCAATTCTGAATTAATTCCTTGTACAGCTCCAGGTCCATGAAAAAACTGTCCAACAATGGTGCATTGGCGCCACAAGGGACATTACATCATGTTGTGCTATGAACAAACAACACTCCAGCATAAAAGGATCTCTGATAGTTGGATATCCCCATTGCTCATGTTGAAGGTCTCTCCAGAGCCACCCAGCCAAATTTGCCTTTTCTGTAGTCAGACAATATGCGGAAAGCGGCCTGGCTCATGTCTCCATTGAACAAGTGAACAGAGAGCTTTATGACAAACCTGCAACTCGTTGAAAACTGCATCAGAAGATTGACTTTAACTCCTAGTACTATGTCCAAATAACTGGAGAGGAACAATCGAAGCATACATTTTACCGCAGTCGCTATCCACATCAATTCTATACCGTCTTTGAAATGCTTCAGCACCTGTTTGATATGAACCCATTAGTAATGAATTTAGACATGCACAAAAGAAAATAAAAAAAATGCTTCATGAAATCAAAGCACGCAAATGTTTGATTCTAGAAAGCAGGCAGATCTTTAGGATGTATTACTATCTCTTCAGTTGGTCACAAATAAGTGAAATTTTCAGGCTGTTTATGTCAAGCATTCCAAACTTTGTCTACAAATTACTTTGAATAAATTATATCGCAGTCCCTAAACTATTTTGTGATTCTCATCTATCTCTTGAAACTATGAAATTACACATCTAGAACTAGGCCCCTGAGCTATTTAAGTACTCCAGTGCGGAGCCATGCCACTAGCATCCTGCTCCGCATCCCCACACGATTGCGCGCCCTCCGCCACCCTCACTATCGCAAGGACAAGGTTGAAGAGGTCCATGGAGGTGACCTCGGGAGGTGGGTGGCGAGCACGACCTGGTGGTGTGCGTGCGGCAAGGGAGGGTTCAAAGTTGCTGACAAGGAGGGAGAGGCGGGTGAAGGTGAGGAGGCTCAGGTGATGGCAGTGCAATGAGGGAGAAAGGAGAAACGTGAGAGAGATGAAATAAGAAATGAGCTGCTGCCATGTAGACCTACATGTCAGGTTCCACATTGGAGTGTTACGTCAGCTCCCAACAAGAGTCACCAATAGAACGAGAAAGAGAGAGAAGCGAGAAGAAAAGGGCTTTAAAGGATACTGATAGCGGTATAAAGCCTAATCACGGTTCAGATGCATGGATAGCTTCCTTCCAAACAAAACTCCCTCACAATCTCCCATTCTTTCAAGTCCATTTTGATTGCCTCCTCCCATATCAAGTTTGGTTGGCCCCTACCTCCCTTCACATTACGGTCACGTCTTATGATGCCGCTATGCACTGGTACCTGTGGAGTTTCTGTTGGACATGTCCAAACCATCTCAGCCAATATTGGGCAAGGGTTTCTTTGGGATACTCTAATAGATTATGGGGCATAGACTGAAATGTCGTAGTTTGGGAACCTAGATGACAATCGGGCCTAGACTGAAATTTCGTAGTTTGGGAACCTAGATGACAATCGTGAAAATAGTATAGAAATTGCTGATGTAAATTACTCATTACTTTTTATGTGTTGAGTTTGGATATTAAAAATTATGAGTAGATTTGTTTCAAAACATAATTTCATAAGTATACTTTCCCTATGTTTTTATAAATATTTTTTGTAAAGCACTAGTCAAAGTTGTGTTTTGTAGACCATATAAATTTCCAAAACACCACTTATTTGTTATTGAAGGGAGTAATTGTTAGCTTATAAGAAAACTGACCTACTGCAGGATGTCTTATCAACATCTGCACAAGAATCCCCGCCACATCAGCAAAATCATATGACCTTTCTCCAATATCATCACATATAGCAAGCTTAATTGCAGATGTCTGATCACTAATCCGCATAGGCAAAATTCCAGGTGAATCTAACAACTCTAGGTCTGTTCCGAAACGAACCCACCTGTTCAGTAACAAATGTTAGAAGCTAAATAGAGCTAATACAGGATTATTTGTATGGGTACACAATACATATATGCAAAACTGTAAAATTACATGTATGCAACTAAATAGCTTACTTCAGCTCTCTTGTAACACCTGGCCTAGGTGCTGCTGGGCACATTCTTCGTTTCAGCAACCGATTAATCAAGGAAGATTTGCCAACATTTGGATATCCAACTATTCCAGCTCGAACCTTAATGCATAATAGAAACAAGTGGCAAAGTGAACATGTCATGGCTGATCACTATATTTTCAAAAATACTAGTATGAATAGATGTAAAAAAATCGAGTTACTATAATCAGAAGGAAATGGCCTAGAAACTGCCTAGTTCAAACCAAAACCTATCAGTGTCATGCAACTCATGTAGAAAGAACACATGTGAGTTTTATGGTGTCTCAAGAATGTCCTATTACATACTAAGTTGCACAAAGTGAGTAATTAAATGAGCCAATGAAACACAAGAAAACCAAAAGGATATCAACTGGCTTACCGGACGAGGAAGTAATCCCTTTTCCTTTCGCTTTGTGTTCACAACAGATGCTACTGATTTTGCCATCCTACCTAATTTCATTGTACCCTGAAAAAATCAGCAAAGAACATGGTGGCAAGTGAATGATACATCATATATGCATAAGCGAATCAACCAGATAGACCACACCAGTGAGCTGCCAAACTACACCAGGCTATCTTACCATGCCCAGCTGACCATTGGAGAAAACTACTTTGGTGCCATGGTTAGCAAAGTAAGTAGCCCATGCATTCCTATCCTCAGTTGAGATCATGTCCTCACGATTCAAGACTATGATCCTTCTCCGGTTGCCTAGCCATGAGTCCATCTGATCATACATAACATGACTCAGTACCGTTTCAAGTTGTTTTCTTTTTTGGTACAGACAAATATGAACAATCACCAAAAGCATAACCTTAGGATGGCTGGTGGACAAGGGAATCCTAGCATCACGGATCTCTATGACAACATCCATGAGTTTCAACTGCTCCTTCAATTCTTTCTCTGTTTTCGCAATGTGACCAGGATACCACTGCAAATTGGCAACTGCTGAACATTAGCTTATTTTACAGTGTATATAGTGCAGCCCGAGTGAATATCAGAATATGCTTGTTAATGAGTTAATTCCACTATCACACACCATATATATACCTGCACTGGCCGCAGGGATCTGGTCCAGTAGCGCAAATCAGCATCCAAGGTTTCCCAGTATGTTTCTTCTTTAGACTCCTCGTCGGCATACTGTGAGAGGCCTAATACCCTACAATTTGAGTCAAGAACACAACAGATCCACCAAATCTTGTATCATGTAACTGCTTTGCAATCGACTTCCTTAGAAGCAAAGATCAGGAAAAGGGAACAGAGATGCGAGGAGGAAGTGCTCACCGATGCGCTGGCAGCGGAGATGCAAGGGGAACCGGGGAGCGGACGCAGGGAGGCGGCCGGCCGGAAATGGGGAGCGGACGCAGGGAGGCAGGAGGCCGGAAATGCAAGGGGAGCCAGGGAGCGGGCGCAGGGCAGCCGAACGGCAGGACGGCGGTCGAGGCGCTCAGGCGGCGGGGGGAGACGAGCGGCATCGCTTCTTGTTCGACCAGGCTGGGTGTCTGGGTAAGGTGTTGTTTCGGTGGGAAAGGGATTGGGACGGGGATAAGGTGAAAAAAAAAATAAGAGATTGGATAGGGATAAGATATATTTCACTATTTACAATTTTTTTTCTATTCAATTCTCTAAACATGGGATAAATCTTATCCCACCTTTTCTATCCCTAGCTCACTCGTCATATCTCAATATCCAAACATCACCTAAAAGTAATGAATTAAAAAGTAAAATAGCATGAAAAACAAAATACCAATATTTTAAATAGTATTTTGGCAAAGATCATGACTATAGTGGCAATTTTGCAAAACTACGTTTTAAAGTACTAAATAATTAATTTTATAATTTGTTTTACCGATACGATAGCAGTCTACAAAAACACAATCAAGATGCTTCTAAATATATTGCCTTTTGAGATCAACAACTATAAAGGGCGGCGGTCTCCAATGCAGTCTCTGTGTGCGATAAGATGTCGTTATCGTATGTAGAATCGAATGGAGCCTATTTCTTCTCATTGTTTTTCTTTCTCTTTTTTTACCATTTGGTTTCTCATATATTATTGATATGTTCTTTTGTTTTCTATATATTTATCTATATATTTTGAGGGGTTAGTTCTGGAAGTACAAGAGATAGTAGTTAGGAGATGGCATACACCATATTTTGTCGAATTGATCACTAGTTTCTACCTTTGCGAGTGCTTGATGATTAGCCATATTGATGATCTTGTTGGGATATTTTTTTAGATGAGTGGGCAATTTGATTAGACGATGTATTTGGTTAAACGAGTATGCATATAAATGCACGCACAACATCGTCAGAATGGGCGAACGTTTGCCACTTCATACATAATGGAATGATTTGGGCTCGAGAAAGAGATGTTATATCAAAATCTAGGCCCTAGGACAGTCTAGGCCTCAACTCTTGCTCCTACGCGTTCGCCTTCCGAACATGAGCCTAACACAGCGTGTTCTCCTCGGTACAACCGAGGAGAGTAGTGGCTCTCTTCTTGAATCCCTATCGATGTTGCCAGCAACAATCAGATCTAGTAGGCTACGAATAAATCCTCTTTGACTACGACCGCACGTGACTCGGAACTCACGATCAGATTCAAGCAAAAGATCCCTCTTTCACCTCATAATTCTTGACAATTCTATGTGGAAATAAAGGATTAGAATCCTATTTTTGCATGCCTTATGCTTTGGATCCATTTAGCCCGAGAAATTTATATATTGTATACTAATCTTTAATGTAATAGATGTAACACGAGAAAAATTACGTGGATTTCTCAAATTCAAAATATTGTTTCAATTCTATTTTTAAAATTTTTTAAATCTTTGTGTTGAAGGAGCTCAACAATCTTCATAAAAATATCCTATGAGTTCCCCTGACATATTTCCAAACATCTCTTGCTTTTTCTCCCTCAATGTTTTTCTCTTCTTCCTCTTTCCTTTTCTTTTTCTTTTCTTCTCCCTTCGCCTTCTTGGCCTAGCTGGCCACTAGGCCCACCAAGTTCTCCAAATGCTTACACATACCCGAGACGACTTCCTCGTCATTAGAAGCATCTTCCACCAGCGATAGCGTCCTCAAAAGAGATGCCCACTTGCTCTTGCCACAATGCCTCCGTTTCCATTGCCGGAAGGGTCACCTCAGGCTGCTCGCAGCCTGCACTGGTCGCGGGCAGCGAGGGAAACAGCAACCAACATGATGTTGGGATTTTCAACCGCTACCAGTTTATGAATAGGATCCAATGCTTTGCAGATTCTCCTTGTGTTGTTTAGTATGCTCCATAGCTGTGGGCAACAAATCCAATTCATTGGCGTCAGGGAGCTCCTCGTGTATCAAAGGGTCTTGAGTAGACGTGCATTCAGCTTCAGGTGAAGTGAACAAAGCTGTAGTCGAAGAACGGCGGACTGGGGAGCAAGGGCCAAAGAGACCAACCAAAGGGTCATTGCTAGTCTTCTCAGAGCTCTCTAGATGGTGGCCACTCGTGCAAGCCACAACTTGATGGTAGAGGCCTCAGCCATGAGTGGACGCATCACCTCATCAAGATGAGACCGAATAAACTCTTGGAGGTCAGAACCAAGCGATTCTAGCAGTGGCCCAAGTGTAGAAGTATGTGTGGCTTGTGGAGCAAAAGCAGATGAACTTTGGCCACACACAGCACAGAGGCCTCCATTTGAGTGACCCAAAGTCGAAGCACGCAACAGGCCACTGAGACCCACGTGGTTCAGACATCTCCACGACATCCGCCCAACTTGAAGTATGCTGAGAATGGTGAGTTTGAACCGGAGGTTAATGACAATCGCCCTGTTCGCTTGAGCTGCTTTCAGCTTCTTTTCAGTCATGGAACAGTGTTTTTTCTCACAATCATTCAGCCGGAAACAGTGTTTTCAGCTACTTTGTAGCTACAGTGAACAGGGCCAATGTGAGGCAACAACTGGAGGCTGGAAACGGCAATTGCGCTCCTTATGCCCAGGACGACGACAACGAATGCATCAGAAAGAGTTCTGGCACAAGCTTACTTGATGGTCATTGGCAAGACAACGGTAGCAACGACCTCGAGCCCATCTCTTGAAGGCGAGACTCTGCTCTGTCTAGAACTTTGTTGGCCGGTGACGAGTGCATATGGTGCTCCGCGAAGGCGAATCCTTAGGTCGATGTTCCTTCACCGAGGACCCCGCACAGGGGTCGACCAACGAAGATGACTATGGCATGAAGTTGCTTCACATCTTAATGTGGTGACTGAGGTTGATACGACAAAGAGACTGAGGCAGGCACGAAGTGGCACACCCTAGCAGCGAGGAGCCTACAGGGAATGTCCCGCTGCCCTGGGCCCTGGGGCTGTGCAGTGGCGATGGGTGCCGGGATGCGCGTCGGGGTGAGGCGCGCTGCACTGCTTGATGACGCGGTGGCAAAAGTGCCCAGTACGCCTGTCGACGTAGGAAGCGGTGACGGAGGAGCTTCACGACTGTTTAACGCGAGCAGATCCGGGATTGAGGCGACATTGACTTGCATCTGCTGTGGCACTGCAAGCATGGCGGCAGCAGAGGGCGCCTAGGCTACCGGCGGCGCCGATGGGTCGACGCGACGGCGCCACCAGTGGTGGTAGGGGCCACAAGCCCCTCAAGTTGCCATGGCTACAACCAGGCGTGGGTGACTGGGTGGCCTTACAAGTGGCAAAAACAGGACGAATCGGTGCCTGAGAGGGAGGCGGTTATGGACCCGTGGGCTGATTGGAATTTGCGTGGGGGATTGTGGACGTTCGTGGCGGTGTGCATCGCGTGTGTATGCATGGATGGCCCGGAAAGAATTGACCCCTGGCATGGCATCCTACCTGATTCTGCTACATCTTGGAGGCAACTGAGCCACACGCACTTAGACACTCTGATGCTGTTGTCGCCAACTCAGTATTTTGCATGTACGCTTTGGTGACCTTAGCCCCACCTGCTCCGCTGACGCATACGTATGTGCTATTGTGTGCACAACGCACACAATGACACAAGTATACGATGGCACTCAAATGAATCGTGGGAAAGTCCGAAATTGGAAATGGCCACTGTTATTTTTCAATTGAAAAAAATGCCTAACAAGAATGTAATATGTGCCAAAAAATGAAAAAGCCAGTAATGCAGAAATGAAAGAAAAAACAGTAATTTTTAAAAGACGAGGAAAGAAGCAGGAAAAAAATATAAACGGGCGTGGGCCACGTTTCTCTGCATCTGCCTAAAACGGCCCACCAATAGCCCACCAAACCAGCCACGCCGTCTGCCGCGACGAACCGCCCGTTTCGAAACCAACCGACCGCTCCGCGCGACTCGTCTCCATCTCCATCCATGGCGGACCTCGCCTCGCACTCGCAGCCGTACCGTGGCGCGGCGCGCGCATGACGCCACGCCGGCACGGTTCACCTCGCCCTGCGTCACCCGCGTGCACGGCTCACCGCTCAACATCCGCCCCCGCGCCCGCCGACCGACATGCCGCTCCCGCTTCTCCCGCCGCCGTCGCTCACCGCGCTGCTGCTCGCCGCCGTCGCCTCCTCGCCCTCCATCCCTCACCTAAGCCACCTCCACGGGCTCCTAGTCCGCCTACCCCTCCTTCCGCGGTCCCTCCCCCTCCTCCTCTGCCGCCTGCTGCGCCGCCTCGCCGCGCTAGCGCTACCGCTGCCGCCCACGCGCGCGCGCTCCGGTACGCCGTCGCGGTCTTCTCCTCCCTCTCGTCTCCTGACCCCTGCCTGGCCGCCGCGATCCTCCGCTTTGCACACCTTACGCAGCCGCCCCTGGAAACCTTCCGCCTCTTCTCCAGCCTCCGCCGCGCGCACGGCAGCGAGCTCCCGCTCCTCCCGTTCGCCTTCTCCCCGCTGGTCAAGTCCGCGGCGGCCGCACGCTCTCTTCCCGCCGCGGCCGCCGCCCACGCGGTATCGATCCTTCTCGGAGGCTTCCACAAGCATCGGTTCGTTGAGAACTCGCTGATCGGTTCTTATGTTGCCTGTTGCCACGGAAGGTGTTTGATGAAATGACGGTGAAAGATGTCATCTCCTGGACAAGCATTGTGGTGGCGTATTCTAGAAACGGTGATATAGGTTCAGCGGAGGATGTGTTTGGGCTGTGCCCGGTTAAGGATATGGTGGCGTGGACGGCAATGGTGACGGGATATGCGCAGATGCTATGCCGGTGAAGGCATTGGAGGCATTTGAGCGGATGGCGGCTGCCGGAATGGCCATTGATGAAGTTTCACTGACCGGTGCTATCTCAGCTTGTGCTCAACTTGGTGCACTGAGGCGTGCTGCCTGGATTCATGAGATTGCCAAGCAGAGTGGTCTAGTGAATAATGTGGTTGTCAGTTCAGGGCTGGTGGACATGTATGCCAAGTGCGGTCTCATTGATGAGGCGTGCAGGGTTTTTGAAGGGATGCAAGAGAAGAACGTATACTCTTATAGCTCAATGAATGCTGGCCTAGCATCACACGGTAGGGCTAACGGTGCAATTGCTTTGTTCAAGGACATGGTTAGGAGGGCAGACGTGGAACCCAACCATGTTACCTTCATTGGAGTACTGACAGATTGTAGCCATGCAGGGATGGTTAAAGAAGGGCGCTGCTATTTTGCGCAGATGAAGGACAGGTATGGGATACTGCCTTCTGCGGATCACTATGCCTGTATGGTCGATTTGCTTGGTCGGGCTGGATTGGTGATTGAAGCACTTGATCTTGTGAAGTCAATGACCGTGGAGCCTCACGGTGGTGTCTGGGGGGCACTGCTTGGGGCTTGCCGAATCCATGGAAATGCTGAAGTTGCTAAAGTTGCAGCTGAGGCTGAGCATCTTTTTAAGCTTGAACCAGAGGGTATAGGGAATTACATCTTGTTATCGAATACACTTGCATCAGCTGGAGAATGGGATGAAGTCTCAAAGGTTAGGAAACTGATGAGGAATCAGAGGCTGAAAAAGGATCCTGCAGTGAGCTGGTTTGAAGGCCGTGATGGTTTTGTGCATCAGTTCTTTGCTGGTGATAATGCCCACCCAAGGACACATGAAATAAACAAAGCATTATTGGATCTAGTGGCAAAATTGAAGCTTGCAGGTTATGTGCCAATCCTTAGTTCAGTCGTTTATAATGTAAGTGAGGAAGAGAAAGAAAGGCTGCTAATGGGTCATAGTGAGAAGCTTGCTCTGGCATTTGGTTTGCTCACACTAGGGTCTAGATCCTCAATTAGGATAGTAAAGAATCTTAGGATCTATGAGGACTGCCACCTGTTTATAAGATTTGTGTCAAAAGTTCAGCCCGTTGAAATTATAGTCAGGGACAATATGAGACTTCATCATTTTAAAGATGGAGAATGCTCATGTGGTGGGTTCTGGTAAATGCAGAATATTGATATTTTTATTAAGGGGAAAAAAAGGCAGAATTGATCTCGATCAGTTAATAGACCTTGACCATCTTATTTATCTGACTTATTTGTGACCATAGGAATGTCAGCTCAGAACACTTGAATAGCAGGGCAAGCTTACTTTAGAATGCAGTTTATTATTTCAAAGCAGTTAAATATTGGCATCCTGATATGCATTGAACAAGTGCAGTTCTTTTACTACAAAAAAAGGACATTAAAAATGGCAGGCCATTCAAAAATTCTGAAAACATTATTGAATGTAACTATATAACTATTGCTGTAGGTGGACTGAAAGTGAACTCTTTTTGGCTCTTTCAAATTCAATACTTACCTGATTTTTTATCTCTTTATCTTGAACTCAAAATTATACGCAGGGCAAACTAGACGTGAATTGTCGCCAATCCTTTGCTTGGCATTACATTAGTGTAGTCCTAGCAATAGCAAGTGTTGGTGTCTAGGAGGACCTAGATTTTTTGCATACAGTTCACTAGTGACTAAAGAAAAATTCTGATCTAAATCTGATGGAAGCATTTCTATTCAACCTGTACTTCCACAAATCCGCATGCCACCTTTTATGGAGGCTTCAACTTCCTCAGCATGAAACTACGGTGTGCTGTGTTTTGCTTCTTCCACCGCCAAACTAAATGATCCAGATGTTTACTATCTTGCTCTCATCGATGCTGACCAGAAGGGTTTCTTTCTCTGCTTCCTGAGAATAGCCAATGTGGTGCTTTTGGTGAATGTGAACTGGGGCCAATGCTTAGTTTGAGATCAAGATCACTCTCTACAGAGGCACTCCAACTTTCACATTCAACTGATTTACAGTTGTCTGGCGGTCTTTCTGTGTGAAATCCTTCTTTGACTGTTGAATTTTCTTCACCAAAGAGGCTTAGGCAAGTTCCTGGCTCGCATTCTTGAAGATTTAAATGCTCAGGTACTTGTTGAGGAGTTAAGTGTTGTGCATTACCAAAGCGAGCAGATTGATTGGTCTCTGAAGTAGAAGGACTAGTCTTGAGGTTCGACCTTGATCCCTGCACCATTTCATGAGTTTCTTCTATTCTAGATTGGAAACTATGATTCTCACAACCTAGTTCAGCCATCAATGATTTCTGTACATGATATAGCCGATGCAGTTCGTGCACCTGATCCGAAAAAAGGGGCGAGTATCAGATGCAAAGGTTTGTGATGCATGAATGGCAATATAACTTAGATCTGACTAACAACCGGTTGCCAACTTATCAGTGAAAAGATGAAGGTTTGTGCAGCATAAGCTGTAGTATGTAGTACAGACTACAGTATATGTTAAGCTGGAGCAGTGTGTTAACTTTCTCTTCTATGTGCAAATATAACTTGCAAATTAAAAGGCTCAATAGTCAGGATTCGAGACCTTTTAGGGTGTCTGATCTCCCTTGCTTACTTATGCTCTCTCTCTCTATATATAGGTATCTGGTGAATCTTATTACTTGTGGGATGGATAACTAGCGTACACGGCTACTTTGTACATACCTGCTGTCTGAAGACCTTATCATGCTCCATGATTGTTCTCTGAACTAACTCCTTGCTGTCTTGTTTGGAGTGCTTGTCCATTGGCTCTTTCAAAGTGCATAAAATATTTTGCTCGCTAGCTTTGAGGAAAAAATTGGCTATTTTGCGGACAGTATCTCTACCTTTTATGTCTCTTGTGATAGTTATTCCCGTTATCTCCAACAAGGCAGAGAGGATTCTGTGAATATGAAGCAAATCAGTAGCCATACCTGAAACAGCCAGTTATATCAGTACCATGTGTAGTAAACATCACTTAGAACAGGAGAAAATTCTCATAAAAATATAGCTCTTTCCTGATCCAATTGCACTGTGCTCGCAAGTTAATGATGGATACTGTGCTAGCATTGAATCAACCAAAGAGAAAGTAACATGAACAATTACTCACCTGCAGCCCAGGTTCTCATGTTCCAGCTGCTTGTCTTGCATTTTCCCTCTTATTTGGTTACAGATCATGACCGCTGGCAGTCTCCATATGTTAGCAGGGGCACAGGATAGGAGGAAGCTTGCTCAACTCTATCCTCAACACCCATTACTCATTTCAGAGCCCTAAGTACAGCAGAACTCTGATGAAGAAAGTTTGTGAGTAGCTGCCAGGCTCTATCTCTCCTCGTGCTTACGTAGCAACACCATCCTTTTGTAGCAGAAACAAGAGATGCCAACCAAAAGTGAAGAAAAGGCAGTAAGGCAATGGCTGACAGGCTGTGTGAAGCTGAAGGCTAAGCAGGTGCAAGAGCAGGAATGCAAATTTAAGAAGTTGGAGATCCTTGGCAGGAGGTATGCTGTGTCGCTATTTGTTTAACAAACTCAAGGAAAGATCAGGGAAGTGCAGCCAGCAACCAATCAAAGAGCCAAATCTGGCTGGTTTAATGAAACAACAGGCCAACCTAAAAACATGTGAAGCAGATATTCCACACAGGTTTTGCCGGGATTA
Organism: Paspalum vaginatum; assembly: GCA_030272315.1. NCBI lineage: Eukaryota > Viridiplantae > Streptophyta > Magnoliopsida > Poales > Poaceae > Paspalum > Paspalum vaginatum. Next base: position 2,598,599 of record CM059021.1, on the reverse strand, counting down.
AAGATATCAGGGTTTTTGGACTTGCCACCCCGCATCCTCTCTCTCTCTCTCTCTCTCTCTCTCTCTCTCTCTCTCTGCGATAGATAAGCTAGGCCATACATATCTTCACATGCTAGGAGTTTGCAGTAGAGATCTGAAGATACCAGGGGCCCACAGCCATGAGTTATCCTTGGCTGTCCTTCGTTGTTACAATCCCAATTCCGGGATCTGCCCACAGCCTCAGAAAAGTAAATTGCCGTTTAAGCTTCCATGTGAGTTGCAAATCCTTTACTCTGTGCGTGTGTTTTTAACCTGGACAGGCTGTAGCTGTACTGCTTCCTCTGCATGTTCCGTCCCTGCCGTCCCAGTATTCTTGGACGTCTGGATCTCAAAACCAGGAACTTGTTAATTTGCTCAGCCCACTGACGCAGGTACTAAACTAACACCTCTTGCTGACCTAAATCACATTTGAGTTGCTCAGTTGACTTGCTACACATCAGGTCAGGCTGTTGATTCGTTAATGATTTGATGCAGTAACCAATACCTATGGAACTCCTGATGTGCTAGTATTCTAAACATTAATCGGATTTGACTTTTTTTGAGTCCCTGGATTTCCTATTTGCCTTGTTCAATCTTTCCCTGCCTTGATCTCAGTCTCACCACATGAATGTTAGAGATCTAGCTAGATGCAAGATTGCTGGAAGAGATTAACATGATTTTTTTTGTTGCTGTACACACATAGGACAGTAGGAGTACAACTTAGGATAAGATTATGCTGCCCATCACTTGGCTTTTCAAGATTCCTCTGTCAACAACTAAAGATTTAATGCTGTTACCAATGATAGGACTATATATGCTGCTTGATATCTATTCCAACTCCAATATGCATTCACTTCTTAGGGTTTCCTAGGTTCTCCGCGAAAGAAGGGATTCTGAGATCACACTCACTGCTTCCTGAAAATGATAAGCACTTGGATAGCACCTTTAAACCTTTGACATCCATTTTTGTTTTGTTTTTCATCTGGAAAAGGAGAACACAAAGATTGTATTTAGGTCGAGTCACAACCAATACTAGTATACCTTCTTAGAGTAGCCTATAGCCATCCATCATGCATCGTGGAGGTTGACATAAGTGCTGCTCTTGCTAGTAGCTAGTATTGATCCCTAATTTTTTTTGTGGAGTTAAAAGAATATATCCAGAAACTAAATATCTAGCTTAGAAAGTTGGAAAGGAACTTTGCAGCACTCATGTCCATCCACGTACCACGCAAAAGCAAAACCAGTAGCATCAGCTCATATACGGTGGATGAGCTGATGACTGTTGCTGTCTGTACTCATGCTATGTGCTCATAAAAGCTAGAAACACATTATGTTTATAAATCTCCTTGTTGGTTGGTTCCTTGGAGCTGTTTGAAAATCCGGTAGCACATGGCAAGATTTGCAGCTCACTTGTATATTCTGAAAAACAAAATGCAGATGCACAAGCACAAGGGAAATGAGCATGTGCAGATCGGAAACCGCAGACTCTGATGCTCCTGCTCGGATGGAATCAAACGCAGAGATCCCAAATCATGAGGACCGGCCAGCAGCAGGAGCCAAATAATGTGTCACAGCAGGCGCTCCCCTCCGAAGGCCGACAGGCTACCTGCCGTTAATCCTTTTCATCGGTGTCGTGATCTGCACACACAGGTGACGCAGCCATGTATGCGTCTGTGCATGGCCAACAGCAGCGCCATCAAACTGGCTGGCTCACATGGACCACACCATGCTTTGGCATGCAGTGTCCACGGTTCATAAAACTTTTTTGGATGCACATACTCACCAGCTGCTGGCCTGTAGCACCGGCCCTGGGATACTTTGCTCTGCGTCGCAATTTGCAAACTCCACTCCCGCGGTGGTCAGATCTACTACTTGCAGATGCAGATCAGGTTTGGTTTGGTCTGTCAGTGGAGTGGATGCAGTTTTCGTGCCCTTTATCTGTTCAAGTCTTTATCTTTTATCCCAAGTGGAATACAAGTAGTGTAGTGGCATGGTAAGCGATCCCCTTTGTGGGGGACGCAAGGCGCATCCCTCTAGGCTGGTGGTGTTTGTGTGGCCACTAGCCGGTTGGGACTTGGGAGATATCTTGTGAGCACATCAGTGACTTGGACAGACCCTGAGCTGAAATGGACCTGTGTATTTTAGCCTAGGTAGGCCCGCTCTATCCATGTTGGTAGCCAAGACTTTTCAGCGTCCTTCTATATATGGTGCTGCGGAATATAATACTCCAACAGAACCTCTACTTTGCCATGACGCTGTAAAGTTCCACTATACTACATTAGCATTTTGTTAGATTTCTTATTCTGACCCTGGGGGATTCCGTTTTTTTTTTCCCTTCACCCCACAAGTTTTTACTAGTCCCGTCACATTCAGCTTCAAGACTTCAAATGATCCGAATTATTTTGAGTAAATTCTCTGCACGCCATTCAAATGATCCGATTTATTTCCAGTCCAGCGTCACAACTCCACCATGCCGCTACACACCCAGCCAAGCATCGTGCGTCATCGGTAGCGCCGCTGCGTCCCTGTTCACCTCCTGACCTGCCCTGTTGCGGCCGCCGCGTGCCATCCCAACACGGGTGTCCCCGATGAAGAGGTAGCTGGTGGACACCGCGGGCTGGTTGTGTTGCAGACTTGCAGCACGCCGCGGAGAAGCCCACTTGAGCCCTTTGAGAAGCCCACTTTGAAAATATATAATGGGCCATGGGCTCTGGACCGTGGATCTGTATGCTCAGGTCAGGACCAGCAAGTTTGGGCCCAACAACGCCCCGGCGCCGGCGAACCACACCCAGGAACGCCAGCAACGGCTGAGCTTTGCCTGGTGGCGGTCGACAACCAACTCCGTCGCCTCGACCCTCATCTCTTTCTTCCTCCTCGTGGCGAACGGGCAAAAAAAAAATCGGCAGAGATTCAGATGAGGCTTTACCTCCGGCAAGCGGCGGCCGCGGCCACCAGCTCCCCCCTCGCGGCCACCCTCCGCAAGGTAGTAACCTCACCTCACCTCGCCGGCAACCCCCTCGACTGTTCTTCCTTTCCCCGTGTCGCCGCTGACGTGTCCTCGATTCTCTCTCCACAGAGCTCCCCAAGCTCCCTCGCCCATGGCCGGCTCAGCTTCGGCCACACGACGCCGCAGAAGGCGCCCAACCACCGCAGAAGACGAGCAGGTTCGTCGCAGTTTTCTCTGCAAAAACCATAGCCACAGCATGCAGCAAGTGTGCATATATAGAGATGTCAGTCGCGTCGGGTAGAGCTGCGACAAGTCTGGAGAAGCTCAGCGCCCTTGTTCGACTCGATCGCCGTGCTGTGTCGTGCAGGGTGGGCGGTGCGCGTGCTCCCGCTGACGGAGGAGAACGTGGAGAGGGTGCTGGACGAGGTGCGGCCGAGCCTGATGGCGGACGGCGGCAACGTGGCGCTGCACGAGATCGACGGCCTCGTCGTCGTGCTCAAGCTGCAGGGGGCGTGCGGCTCCTGCCCCAGCTCCACCATGACGCTCAAGATGGGCATCGAGACGCGCCTCCGAGACAAGATCCCCGACATCCTCGAGGTCGAGCAGATCGTCGACACCGAGACCGGCCTCGAGCTCAGCACCGACAACGTCGAGAAGGTCAGTTCAGTTCTCACATGCTCTCTCTCACTGGCCATTGCTCAGGGACAACCATGCCATTATTGGTTCTGAACATTATTTTCGTGAGCCTGAAAAAACTGTGCTCTGCTGAAGATGGCCGCGAATGATCAAAATGTAATTCTGAAGACTGTTTGATGATGCAGGTACTTGATGATATCAGACCATACCTCTCCGGCACCGGAGGTGGAAGCCTTGAGCTTCTCCAGATCGATGGATACGTCGTCAAGATCCGCATTAGCGGACCTGCAGCTGGTGTAATGACAGTACGTGTAGCCGTGACACAAAAACTGAGGGAGAAAATACCTTCGATCTTGGCTGTTCAGCTCACAGAATAGAAATTATACGTAAATTCATGTGCGCATCAATCAACAGAACGAGATTCAGCTTTCTGGTGAATGTTCAGTGTTGTTCGGTTTTATATTTACGAGTCAGTACACTGAAGCACAGAGCTGATTAATACATTTTTCATGTACAGCAAATCTTAGACAACTGTTATGCAGTGCAAGAATCCTTTGAATTGGCAATAAAATATCTTTGACTTGGGTAGTTGGTAGAAACAATACTTACAACCCTTTTTTAAGTCTGAAAGATACTAGTATTCAACACAACCTCACGCACTGTAATTAATTGAATGAGCAGCCATAAGTTACATTTTACATTGGTTCACAACACCATATCAGTTTGAAATTGTAATTATCTTCCCTAGCAAAGGCAGAGCTTTTCCACAAAACTGGAAACAACAGCTCCTTCAGATGAACTTGCGACCGCAATAAATCCTTAACTATTAGAACGAAAAAGAAAATCCTTTAGCCATTAACAGTTTGAAGGTTATCCTCCATACTCTCCAGACTCCGATTGACAGCTTGAGGCCATCCATTTGTTCCCTGTTCTCCACAGTTCTACAAATCTAGGCCATCGATACTTTCAGTTACCAGCTTCAGGATATCCAGTTATTCCCTGTTATACACAGATGTAGAAAGCTTGGTCACTGTAACATTTCACCCATGACATCACAGGCATCAAACAACAGTGCGATTCCATGATTTCCTCAAGGAAAGCAACTGCAATGTTGCTCATACTCACACAGGCCCTTCCTCATTCTGATGCCCCTCCAGTTGGGCAGCCTTCATCATTTGCCTAATCTCCTCAACCTTCCCGTATTCCCGTGTCCGCCTTAAAAACCCTTCCAAGACCCTAAATGCTCGCTCTGTTGGCTCCATCCCCATCTCGACGATTTCCCTGAAACACCTGTATGCCTCAGAAACCACACCTCTACAGCATAAGCCAGTAATCAGAATATCCAATGCATGCCGGTGAGGTACACATCCCTTTCCCATCAAATAATCCCACAGCTCCAGCCCAAGGTCAGGTCGCCCATTCTCACAGAAGACCTTCATGAGCAACATTGTCGTTCTGGTCCTCGGCATAAACCCTGAGGTAACCATCTTGCCGTACACTTTCCAGATCCCTTCCAAGTCGCCAACTCTCTGAAACCCGCAAAGCATTGTGTTGTAGCTAACATCATCTAGACCGATCCCCTTTCTCTCAATGTCACCCATCACCGCCATTGCAGACTGCAAATCCCTAGCCCTCACATAAGCACCCATGAGTGCATTATGAGCGCCACGGTCTGGGGTCACTCCCCACTTTTCCATTTCATCAAACAGGAGGCGTGCCCGTGTGGCGTCCCTCACAATCCCAGCTCCGTATATCAATGTGGTGAACACCTGCAGCGTAGGCTTGCAGCCATCCCTCTTGCGCATTTCATCGAGCAGCTCAAGGGCGTCTGCAAACCTGCCTTTCTTGCAGTAATAGTCCATCCTCACGCAGTACGACACGGCGTCCGGCACGAAGCCCCGCAGCAAGGCGTCATGGTAGAAGAGGTCCAGCGCCTGGGCGTGTCCGGCCTCCTTGAACCCGAGCAGCAGCGTGTTGAACGTGCGCGTGTCGGGCGGGTACGCGTCGCAGTAACGGTGGAAGAGCGCGCGCGCCTCGGCGACGCGGCCGCGGGCGCAGAAGACCCGGAGCAGCGCGTTGAGCTCAGCGGCGCCGAAGGCTCGGCTAGCGCGTGCCCAGACGCGGGCGGCGGAGTCGAAGCAGGTGACTGCAGTGTCGAAGGACGCGCCGGGCGCGGACTCGGAGAGTGCGGTTGAGAGGAGGACGGCGAGGGCGGGCGTGGAGAGGAGGTGCGGGTGCGTGGACGGGAGGGACTCGAGCAGCGGGAACGAGAGGTGGGCGTAGCGGCGGGAGCGCGCGAGGAGGCGGAGCAGGACCGGGAGGGAGCTCTCCGGGACGGGGAAGTGCGGGAGCGAGAGGAGTCGGCGGTAGAGGGAGAGCGCGGGGAGCGGCGGCGAGTGCGAGAGGAGGAGGTGGGAGAGGAGCGGCGTGATGAGGGCCGGGCAGGCCGGGAGTAGCGCGAGGAGGAGCGGTGGGGTGGCCGGCGCGTGTGCGAGTAGTAGGCGCGCGAGGTGGGGGACGGTCGGGGCGAGGAGTGGCGCGGCGGCGCGGCGAGGCGGCGGGAGGAGGCGGAGGGGCATGGGGGCGGGACGCGGGCACGCGGCCGGTGCTGAGAGGGGCGAGATGAGAGAGCTCGAGGTGGGTGGGCTGTTGATGACGTTAAGGGTGGGCTAGCCTGAGCCCATATAGAAGTGTAGTGTTCGTGGGCCGACGTGTGAAACCCATTGTGACACCTAGGCGTGTTTGGATGTAGGCCCAAGTGTGACGGGGCCAAGGCAATTTGGCCTGCGTTTGGTTGGAGGCCGAAATCTGGCGCTGCCTGCGAAATTTTGGCCATGCCAATACAAGCCGGCGCCAATTTTCGGCCAAATCCTGGGCGGGCAAATCGGCCGCCAAAATTTAGCCTGGCTGCGTTGCTCGACCTTGTATAAAAGCTGATACGGTCCAATCCTCGGTCTTCCCTACCGCCGCCGCCGCTCCCCCGGTCCTCCGCCGCGAGGTAGGTACCCGCATCTGGCTGCGCCGTCCGACGCTTGCGGAGCCGCACAACACCTCTCCGTGTACTCCCAACGCGCCACATCTTTCCGAATCGGCTAGCAAGATCGAAGATACGCACCTATCTTCGGCCCTCTAGATCCAGACACGCCACCCGTGCCTTGCGAAGATCCGCCGTGGAGGACGCAGAGCGCCGTCACCACTGCAGCCACTCCAGATAGCATGAGCCTCTCCTATTCCGGCCTCAGGTATGGCTCACTCAATTAACCGCATGCAAAGGCACACACATGCCCTGCAGTTAGCATAAACTAGCTGTGTACCGTTCTTTGTTGTAATTTAAGACATCAAGCTGTGCTGCTGTAGCCGTCATATGGCTACGAGCAAGCGTAAGATTTTCTTAGTAGGCTTGCTTATAGTAGAAATATTGATATACTTTCTTGAAATTTTACCTTCTGTCGGTTGCTTCCATATTTTGACGTAATATTTTAGTTTTCTGCAATCCTGTATACATATTTGCTTTTGCGGTAATTAGATTTATCTATTTTAGCTTACTTTTGTATTATATCCAGATGGACAACAATCAACAGTTATACCTGATACTGTTTGTGGAGGCAGAAGGCACTCATTGTTCTTGTACTTATGTTGTTCCTGTGGTGGAGGACTAGAGATGGTAGAAAATGCAGACGCACGGGTATCAAATATGGCCCCCTACTTTCTAGGGATGTATGGAGGAATAGTGAACTGATTAGGCTAATTGACACTTCTGATATGACATGCATTAGTCAGTTGAGGATGTGTCGAGCTTTGTTTTACAAGCTATGTGCTCGCCTTAGGGAAAGCAGGCTCCTAGGGGACACCTTTCATGTTTCCGTAGAGGAGCAAGTTGCAATGTTTTTGAAGATTGCTGGGCAGCATCATACAAATGCTGCCGTAGGATTTTCCATGTGGCGTTCTGGTGTGACAGTGAGCAAATATTTCAATATTGTGCTGTTTGCCATGGGAGAGTTGGCTCATGAACTTATTCACGTAAGATCTACTGACACACATGCTAAGATAACCAGCAGTCCAAACCGATTTTACCCTTACTTTGAGGTAAATCATATTTATATAAGTTGGTACATTTTGTATTTAACCAAACTTCTTTTTTCAAAATGACATGTTGTCTATTATTTCTGTGTTTCTTATAGGGATGTTTAGGAGCACTAGATGGCACCCACATCAGAGCATGTGTGCCTGTTAAAATGGTGGATAGATTTAGAGGCCGCAAGTCGTATCCAACACAAAATGTACTGGCTGTTGTTGACTTTGACATTCGGTTCACCTACGTACTAGCTGGGTGGGAGGGATCTGCACATGATTCCCTTGTTTTACAAGATGCCCTTTCTCGTCCAAATGGTCTAAAAATACCAGAAGGTATTCAGACATTGTTCAATGAAAATTGATCTTCCCATATTAACTTGAACATTAGGTAACACCTTTACGTGGTTGTAGAGAAATTTTACTTGGCTGATGCTAGGTACGCTGCGAGGCCAGGAATTCTACCACCATATCGTGGTGTTCGCTATCACCTTCAAGAATTTCTTGGTCCCAATGATCCACAATGTCCTAAAGAACTCTTAAATCATCGACATTCGTCACTTAGGACAACCGTTGAGCGAGCATTTGGCACTCTCAAGAATCGTTTCAAAATTCTAAGTAACAAGCCTTTCATACCACTGAAATCACAGCCAAAGGTTGTCATTGCATGCTGTTCCCTTCATAATTGGATACTGGACAATGGAGCTGATGAGTTTGTTCTTGATGAGGCCTACTTGGTATTCTCACCTACCTAGAAGTAGGAACCGTGTATTAGATTATGAGGCTGATGTACATGAGTGGGCTGTCAAGCGTGATTTAATAGCACAACAAATGTGGAACTGATAGAGTGGTTGTAGGTAGGAATATTACAAGTATCTCTAGCACGATGAGTAGATAGTTGCACTATTTCACATGGTGTAGTTCCTTATATGTATTTATTGCTATGTGTATTGTCTGCTCATTTGTAATAGGTAATTTGGGATTATATGTTGTATTAAAATTTCATTTGTTCTATGTGCTATTAGATTTCCTTTTACGTATTTGGGGTCTGCTGTTATGCTGTGACTGAAGTCATTTATATGAGCTAATTCTACTAGTTCTATTATTGGTATATTATATAATTTTGACAGGGATGGGAAAGCTAAAGGATATTGTCAAGAGTGATGAGGGGGTCTCTCGTGATAAGTATGCAAACTGGAGTGATGAGGAGACTAGGTTTATGCTGGAATGGTACATTGAAGTGCAAAAGGATAAACCCAGCACATTCTGTTGGAAGCAACCTCACCACCTTCAATGTGCAGATGCTTTGAACGCAAGGTTTGCAAATGGAGTTACTAAAAACCAAGTCTACAGGCATTTCTGGTCACTCAAGGAGAAATGGGGCTGGATAAGTCGTGCTCTAGAAAAGAGTGGCTATGGCTTTGATGCACCGGCAAAGAAATTCAACATTGACCCAACGGAGAAAGACCCAAATAAACTTGGTGTGAGTGCTCATGTAATTAACTTTTGATTACATATTTGATCATGTATTGTTGCTATCTTCCTCTACAACTATTTGGTCTAATTTTGTTTGATTTGAACGTCTTGGCAGACAACAAAATACAACTATTTGACAAGGCATATTAAGTTTTACAATCTATTGGAGGAGTTGTTTGCGAACTCTTCACGAGCTGATGGTGAGCTTGCTCTTGATTAGTCAACTGTTAATGTTCCAAGTGGCAGTGATGACAGTGATGGTGTGAAAGAAGTGGAGAATTATCAAATGACAGTAGAAGATGGTAACGAATCTGACACCATTGCTCGAGATAGTCCAACTACTAATGGAACCATCTCTAGTAAGAAGCGCAAGCGTGTCTGTCGGAGCGGGAGTGCTCCTGGTCAGGTGGCGGAGTGCACCCGGCCGAGATCCTAAGTACTGGGAGTAGTTAGGGGGAGCAATCGTTGTTAGCTAAGTTGGTGGCGGCACGATGGTGGCGAGAGGATTTAGAGTGGTTCGGGCCGCCGGAGCGTAATACCCTACGTCCACTGTGGGTGTGTTCTTGTATTTCGTGGGCTAGTTCGAGCTTGTCTGAGTCTGTATTTTGTGTTGCGTATCCTCCCCCTTTTATAGCCCAAGGGGGGCATGTACATGGTGGCCGGGCCCCGACAGGTGGTCCCGGCCATTTCCTCTATGCTACAGTTCTATTCTGTGACTGATGTTCAACGCTTCCATGCTTCGCGCCTGTACCACCGTCGTGACCGGGTATGGCCTGGAGATCCGCCATACCGTCTTGTCGCCCGGATACGGCGCCGCGCCGTCCTGTCTCACGCCGTCCTGTCCCATCGGCTGCTAAACCCGCTGAGAGGCGTCAGAGGCCGAGGGGCAGGGGACGCGCACGCGCGACAGGACAGGGCGCCCGTAGTAGCGTTGTAGCGCCGCTGCCTAGTATTAGGCTGAGCGCGGCCGCCGCGCGAGGCGCGGCTTATGATGAGTACAGCGTACTTGTTTATCCAATATAGACCGCAGTGTAGCTGGGGAAATCAACTGTAGTGCTCTGTCATCGTCGCCGCGCCTTGGTAAGGCGCGCCCTTTTCCCTTGCCGCCGCCGCCTGCCAGCGGCGGTGCCAGCGGCGATGGGGGCACATCCGTCTGACAGCGGCGGCGTCGGCGGGCGACGGGGGCACGCCTGCCTGACAACGGCGGCGGGCTACGGGGGCACGCCTGTCTGACACTCGTGGTGTCAGCGGCATTGGGGCGTGCCAGCCTGCCAGCGGCGGTGTCAGCGGCATCGGGCACGCCCGCCTGCCCGCAATAAATGCGGCAGGTGGGCGAGGCGCCCGCCTGAAGGCCCCTGTGGGCGCGTGGCAACGCGAGACCTTTCCGTGCCCTGTGGTCACGTGGCGGCTCCGGACCTCCACGCGTTCTGGGGGCACGTGGCGGCCCCGGACCACTGGGGGCGCCGGCTCCGGACCTCCCCGTGCTCTGTGGGCACGAGGCGCCCCCGAACCGCCGAAGGTACGGGCCCCGGGCTCCGGCCCGAGAGGTCCGGACCTCTCCTCGCGTGGCTGGGGGAGGCTCGGTCCTCAAGGAGGTCCGGGGCCTCCCCTGTGGGCCGGGTGCGTGGCCCTAGCTTCTCCAAGGAGTGGGCCGGGCCCATCTGTATGCGGCCTTAGGCCTTCCTTGTACTGCAGTAGTTACCTCCCTAGTGATCTTCGTCCAGTGTAAGCGGGTACCCGGTTAGCTGGGTACCGACAGTGTCCTATCAAAGAGTGACAGGAAGGGAAAGAAAGGTGTCGCAGCATGAATGACGAGGTTTCAGCAAGTATTGTGCGGCTTTGCAACACACTCATTAGTGTTGAGTCTGCTGATTCTTCCTAGAATGTTGTGAAAAGTGAGGAGCCAGTAGACCCTAATGCTTCGCTTTGAAGGCGCATTGATGGTCTCACAATCACAGCAAAGGACAAGAATGATATCGCGAGCTTTCTCTCGCATCCTAGTCAAGAAACTTTCCGTGGCTACCTTAAAGTTGCAAGTGATATAGCTTTTCAAGCTTGGGTCATAGATTTTATGGATCACAAGTATAGTGGTGATGTTGGTATTGGCTTACTTCGATCTTGCTGATGCCTGTCACTTAGATGCAACACACTTTTGAGGGATATTTTGGTAACATCATCAGTCTGATTGGTCAACGTACAAGCAGCAGCTAGAACCACTGCTTTGGCTATTGCACCACCTCCTGTCCTGTGTGGTTGCATAAATGTGGATGTTTTAGAGCTTCATGGTCATAGGACATTGCTGCTGGCACTTCAATATTGGAGGTGTAACTTTTGTAACTATGTTAGATGATAATTGCTACTGAACTAGTGTAGTACTGTAGTTACTAGCATATACGGGATCTACTAATTTTGGACTGTATATTTGTCTGTCCAAGTCTATTTCACTTTGGTAACTGCAAGAACTTTTATTATGGCAGTTAGTATATATTGCAACTAATATTCTCTGCTGATTCATGGTGTTATTGTTGGATGCCGTTTGCTGTTAGCAAGTTTGTCTTAATACTCATTATTAGTGCATTTGTTTATACGCTTGTTGAATATGTGAGACAGTAAAGATATGTCATTTTGTGAAGGTGACTACATTTCATTTTGGCATCAATCCAAGTAGTTAGAATGGTGCGAACCAAATTTTGGCAACATGTTTGGCACTCATCCAAACACACATGAACTACCTGATCAAAATTTGGCATTGGCATTTTGGTCACAAACCAAACATCCAAACTTAGACCTTATTTTGGTTTAGCCTAGCTTTGGCCATGAGCCTAATTTTGGTCAGGCTTCTTTGGTCGACATCCAAGCAGCCCCCTAATGTGCCTGCAAGCATTATTTCCTGCATTCTGAATGGGCTTATTTCCTGAAAAATAGATCATTTTTGTGAAACTACGATATTTTGCTAATGAGTCTAAAATATTTTTAGTGCACCCTTGAACATCTCTAAGTGTACATATATCTTAGAGGACATATCCTATGCAATCAGACTTACCGTGCAATCGTGCAATCAACAAATATCAAGCCTCGGATCTAAATCCAATGGTTATTGCCATTTTGCACTTAACCTCCCGTAAACATGATTGCATGAGATATGTCCTCCATAAGCCTGATTGCACTTACGGCAGCGACCATTGGATTTAGATTTGAGGCTTAATATTTGTTAATTGCACGATTGCACGGAAAGTCTGATTGCATAGGATATGTCCTCTATATCTTAACTTAAAATAATATTTGTAAAAAATAAAATTTTAAAATATATTCAAGTGCGATCTTATTTTAAAGATTTTGTTGCACTGTGAAATGATGTTGTGATCGGATTTTGAGGTCGAATTATGGTTTGGCCGCTGTGACTGTTTTCAGTTTTGTATTCAATCTGTTTTGTACGTTCTATATAAATTAGCATTTGGCCGTGACCAGTTGCCAGTAAGGGAACCAGTGCTGATCAATTGGTGACGTGCTGAACTGAGCGGTAATTTTGCGAAGCACACGATGACAGGCAGACAGTGGTGACTTAGACAAGCCCTGTTGGCTAATAATCAATTATCTCATTCACTTGGCATATATGAGCTGCGCGGAATGGGCCCTATAGATACTATACTAATCTTATTTCACTAGAAGTCTAACAAATTATACATACATTTTCATCGTGCATCACTAGTTCAGTACATTCTATTCAGGAAAACTCACAAGGGAAAAAAAAAACTCGCCATATTACACATGAAGATGTAAGATGAGTTTGGTTACACCCCTGGGTGCAAATTGATAATCAGTAGTCGTCGTAATCGTCATTGTTCCTGTTGAGAAACCGCCTGACTGCTCCGACGACCGCGCCCAACACCAAGAAGAGGACAAGCGTGTCGAAGCCGCCGCCGACCCCGACGGCGACGCTCGGGCCGGGGGCGAAGAAGGTGAACGGCGACCACCCGTAGCCGCCGAAGAACGGAACCCCGTAGCCGCCATAGCCGTACCCTCCAAGAGGCGGCGCCACCGGCGGGTTGATGTAGATGTTCGTCCTGCTCATGCACCAGACAAGGAAACATCTTTCGTTAGCAGCAGACGCAGCAAGTCACAAGAACTTGAAGGGCGATCAAGAGTTCAGATTTCAGAATAATTCAGAGTTTCAGACTCTCAGAGCTTGTAATCATCTAGCTAGTCGTCTGAACTGTGAACTGAGCTTAGCAAAAGATGTATCACAGATAGATTGATAGATTATTACTGATTGAATCACTCTGCGAGGCGCTAATAAATACAGCATATTACCTCGAGTTGTTTATCCGAGGGCCGGACCGAGGCGCGGACCGGAACGCCTGCCCGCCGACCCTGCCGCCGGACTTTGGCCGCCATGGCGCCGTCGACTGGGCCGAGCGCCAGCACGCCGGCGGCCAGAGCCACCATAGCCAGCTTGCCGAGCTTCACCCCAAGATCATTCCCTCCGGACGACGGGACCTCGTCCTTTGCATCGCCGGCCGCCTTGCACGAGATCCTCGACGGCCTCCTCGCGGGCTTGTTGGGCAGCGTCGTCGCCACACACGCCGGTGTGCGCGTGAGGAAGCACTGGAGAGACGCGGGTGACAGAGCCATGGCCACTCGACCTTCTCAGCTCGCTCGCTCGCTTCTTCGCGTTTCTAGAACAGTAGCTGTTTCTACCCTGTGTTGCCGCGGTTGCCGTGTTGGAAGAAGATGATGATGAGGCGATGGTCGCAGGAGAGGAGGGCTTATCTTGAGATGGCAAAGAGGCCACTTGGCCGAATTGTAGTGGACAGTGAAACCTTCTGGAGGGGAGAGAGATCTTTTGAGCGCTCGTTTGTTCTCTAGCTCAAGTTGCCGCCGGTGCTTTACATCTGATTTTATTTTTCATTTGCATTTTGGCATGCAGGGAAGGGATGGTAGCGGGCGTAGGATTGGAGAACAAGCTGGGGGAAGGATGAATTCAGAGGAGCGCTCAATTCAAAGTTGTCTTCTCCCCTCTCTGCTCTCCATTTATATACTAGCACTGCAGGTTTGTTTGGATCCTGGCTTGCCACGCCATATTTATGGCAAATTTTGACCATATTCGAATTTAGGTTAAAATTTAATCAAACAACAAATTTCTCATTCACGTGGCTTGTTCGGCACCCCAAAAAACCATAATGAGAAATTTGTTGTTTGTCCTAAATTTTAGCCTAAATTCAAATATGGCCAAATTTTGCCTCAAATGTAGCGTGGCAAAATTGTGGCGGGAACCAAACAGGTACATGGGCCTTAGCTTATCCGAAATCCTTATCTATCGTGTAAATGTATAAACTAAGGCAATTCTCTGTGCGCAGTGTCATTGCTCAGTTTTCAAGTGTCACTTTAGTTTAGTTTTCAAGTGTCACTTTACTTTTTGTCTAGATAAACAGCTTATCTCAAATTTCTTTTTAATATAACTCTCTAACGTCTCTCATCGTTATTTTCTAACTAGCATACCATTATATGTATTTTTATGACAAGACATAATAAAAATGGAATACAGATAAAACTACCACCAGACAGCTTCAATCCAATAAGGAGCCCAAAAGAGACCAGTTAGTAGGGACATTGGAGTGATTGGACTTTCTCTTGATAAGTTAGCACCATTCTCTGTATCACCAGCCTAGCTTAGTGATATTTAGCATTTTGACCCCTATCATTCTCTTGATATTTAGCTCTGTATTGCTCGCATATTTTTAGTTGTTTGTTGCGCTTCAGCTGAATGAGGAAACTCAACTAGCCACTACTGCTTCGCTGCTCCCATCCCACTCCGGTGATCCCGTCACTTCCGCCAGGCAACGCCGGCAACCATTCCTCCAAGATCATAGCACCGTTGAAAATCCTCAACCACTACCTCCCACCCCCACCCTAATTTCTAACCCTCGAACTTCAAAATCCCCGGATCCCTAGCCTCATAACCATAGCTCTCACCATAGTTTTGGGAAGAAGCTGTTGGGGTTCAAAAGAAAATCGGGTGCTGAGAACCGACGAAACACACTTGAGTACGATTAAGATTATACTCTGAATCATAGCGTGATGCTCGGTTCTTTTGGTGGACATGAGTTCATTTGGAATTTGGGGTCATTTCCATGGTTCAATTCTACTAGATCCTAGATGCAGCCCAAGAGCCAAGCTGTGAAATCCAGGAACAAAAGAGGGACACAAGCACTGCACACGAGATGTGTGATTCATATGGGCTGGTACGGACCAACATTTTCATTTTCCTGTTCATCAGTCACGCCCTGGACCTTCGGAGCCAGCTTGGACCACACGGCCCAACCCAATGGGCCGCTTCCTGGTCCAAAAGACAAGCGGCCTGCTGCACAAAGTCAACACACACACACACACACACACACACACACACACACACACACACACACACACACACACACACCCACTCGCGCCACATCACGTACACGACGTCACAGGAGTACAAAAACCGTCGGGGAACCAGACCAGGCGAGCTGGCCCTGCTCAGTTGGGGAACCTGCAGTCGCGGCGTATCTCGCCGTCGGCCGCCGTCCTGACCCCGACCCTGCCGAGCCTGGCCATGGCCGAGGCGAAGTCGGCGAAGAAGGCGCCCTGGTCGTCGGCGTAGCGGTCGACGGCGCCGCGCGACCTGGGGTCCGCGTACAGCACCTGGTCCGACCCCAGCAGACCCTTCCCGGCGCGCAGGTTCCGGTAGTACTCGTTGTCGAACCGCAGCGGCGTCGCGGCGTCCAGGAACGCGAACCCGGCCGCGCCGGGGCACCTGCCGCGGAGCTGCTCCGCGAACGCCGGGTCCATGGCCGCGTCCGCGCCCACCCGGTACCCGAAGAAGCCGCACGACGCCGCGCCGATGGTGTGACCCCCTGCCACGACCGCCACAGGCCGACATGCAATGCAAGAACGGGCGTTATTGGTTCCATTCGCGTGCAAGCAAGGAATTACGGCACGCCTTCCTCGTGTTCCAGCGACCCGCGTTTTATTTATATACACGTGCACAGAGCCACAGAGAGACAGACCTGAGAGCGCGATCATGTCGGTCTGGGAGAGGCCGAGGCCGGAGAAGAAGGCGTTGAGCTGGTCGAGGTTGAACGTGCCATGAGGGATCAGGACGCTGCCCCCCGTCGACGCCCTGCCGTCGTACCTGCCGAGCTCCACCTGGTAGTCCGGCCCTCCGCTCTGCAGCCGTACGTGTTCAGTCCACGCGTGACAAAATGAACTCGAGAACGAAGGCGAACAGCGCAGCTGGGTGCTCCACTTACCAGGAACACGGAGTCCCTGGCGGCGAGGGCCAGGATGTCGGCGCAGGACACCCTGTTCCGGCACCGCGGGTCGCTGTCCACGGCCGCCTTGGCGGCCATCACCGTGTTGAACCCCTCCGGCTTCAGCGTCATGCCGTCGAGGCTCCGCCACTCGTCGTCGCCGTCCGGGTTGATGAGCATGATGGACGCGTCGCAGCCCTTAATTACAACAATCAACCAACGACCATGAGGCGATCAGCCTGCCATGAACTCGAACGGGATATATTGTTACGTACCCTGACGGCGCAGTCGTGGAAGAAGAGCCGCAGCGTGGCCTGGCGCGGCGAGCGGCGAGTGCGCCACGGACTGGCGCACGGCGTCGCGGACAATGCCCTCGAGGTTTGGGCACACGCTGGCGTAGTAGTCCGGCCTCAGCTGGGGCTGGGCCGTCGTCGCCGTCGGCGGCGCGAGGGCACCGAAGGCGAGGAGGAGGAAGGCGGCCAAGAACTGGGATCTCCTCATAATGCCACTAGCTCTCTTAAGGTTGATGTTTGTTTACTGATCTCTCTTAAATTAGCTAAAGCCGTTAAACTGCATGAGCTTGAGGTGGTTTGGAAGCGATAACAGCGTGGGTTTATATAGAAGGGAAGAGGTGGCGTGTGGCGTCCTCACGCTCTCACCTAGTATTAACGTGTTGTTTAACAGATGTTTAATTGGTCGTGTGAGAGGCTGGTGTGGATGTCCATGGTTGAGCACAGCTCATGGCCTGGGTGTGAGACGATAAAACTGTGGGTTCTTGATTCACTCCTCTATTATACTTGCACATATTTGCTTAGTTTACACATATATATACGTATGCGACGAGCGATGAACAATTCCACAATCAGAAAGAAAGTTCGAGGTCTAACTCTGAAAGTCTTAATGTCCTGTTGGGGCAAAAAAGAACGCATGCCTGAAGATCTTCGATGCGATTCATCAGAGCTGTTCGGTGTGCAGACACCGCGAGGCAAGGGACATCACCCAACTATTTGTGAATCTGAAGATGAATCCGTTCATTCGCGTCGTACTGACGGCATTCTCCTGTCTACAATTTTCTAAAATTTGGGGAAAAAATAGCCGCATGATTGAACAGCAGGGGATGAGGATCATCGTAAATCAGCCCTTCAAGGTAGAGCCTCCAATTCATCTGACAAGAAATCCTCAATTGCATACTGTGGGCAAACATGACCTGGTAGGCTGGTAGATATAGCATAACTACATTACATATCGCCATCACCATGCATCAGTCATCAGACGCGGCCGGCAAGCAATCACCCCCCCCGAGTATGTACGTAGTACTAGCTCCTTAGTCCGTACTTAGTTTTTGCTAGCGGGCAGCCCTGTTTTCATTGTCTCCATGGGCTGGTGGTGGCAAAGGAGACTGGGTATGCTACCACAGCGCGTGTTCAAACAGGGAAACGATCGATGCGACTAATCATAGATATTACTCTGTACTTGTGTCACTAGAAGAAGTACAGTTCAACTGAATGGAGTTGAAACAAGGAGGCAAGTGCTTACAGGCCACTAGAAAGTTGTGGTGCCTAACTTGCCATTGTTTCAAATTTTTGTATTCCCTAGTACAGAGAGCCGGCGCACAGACACAGTGGATGCCGTCGCCGCGACCGCGCCATGCTCGTCGAAAGATCACGCGCTCGCGCCGCTGCCTGCCTGGCCGCTATGACGATGTCGCCATCGGACGGCGAGCGCAACGGCGCGACCCTCCTCTCCTTGTGGTGGTCGCCACCGTCAGGCTGTGCTCACTGCCCGCGAGCGGCAGACCGGCAGCAGCCAACGCGCCCTCACGCATGTGGCACGGTGTACTCGCTGACGAAGAATGGTATGCTGTGCGACAACACCATGCCAGAGAGAGTTTTTGCTAGAACCTAGTATAAGGAGGACGAGGAGGGCAGGGCGCCGTCTGTTCTTCCTTACACGTCAGAAGAAATTGTCCAGGAGAGAGGTTCATTGTGCGGTTCCGAGAGGCTTGCAAGGCCCGCTCTTTCATATCGGCGGTGAGCTCTACCGCTGTGACATGGCAAGTGGATCGGAAATGTAGAAGAAGTTTGCATGGATCAGCTGTGGTATGGACGTGACAAGGCAGTGGATCGCTAATAAAGCATTAGAACTGTCTGGTCACACCTAGATGAACCATGCTGTCCACATGCACCATCTACTATATCACATTGAAGGAGAAATACCACGACTGTGAATCTATTTTTTCTGCGCTAGCTCATGGATCAATTTGCCTTTCTAATCTACAAATGGTTTATTACTGATATACAAAAGTGAATTGTATTATTTCAAACTGCTAACTGTATTTTTTTTTTTTTGTCTAAGTCTCTGGGTACAATGGTATTGCTAACAATCTGAAACCATGGATATAGAGATTTGCATTCTTTTTGGGCCGGACGCGGAGGTAACGGAAGCTAAGTTGGCGTGTTAAAGACCGAAAGAAAATGCATCTTTGCAAGATTTCCTTTTTGTCGTCGAAAACACTGCAAGAGACTTGCAGCGGCCAAATTTTATTAGTGAGGAAAAAAGAGAAAAAAAACACTAGAAAAAAACTGCAGACCTCTAGAAACGTTACAAACTTATCTTTGTATGGTCAACCAGTATATTATCGCAGAACTCGCAAGATTACGCGTAAGCCACAGACGAAATATAAACCTACGCAAGCATGCGCCGAAATGTGCAGAATTCGTACACACCTTCATGTGATCCTTCGGCAAGGAATCCAGCTCTGTGCATGTGCAGAATTGTACCAATCAAGGAATAATTCTCCCAATCAGCTCCTGTGTTCCTATTAAAAAAGCGCTTGCTTCAGCAGTGGCAAATCAACAAAGTCTTCTTAGAAAGAAAATTAAATAATTGATAAGAGTCATTTTGTACTTGCACCACATATTGCGATGGAGATTTGCTAGGGCTTATGGGAACATTGCCGTAGCTACCACACACCTAAAATTGATTGGCAACTCGAATACCACTGATTGCTGAATGCTTATAAACTGTTAATATGTTTCAGAAGCGCGGTCAATTAGTATGCATTCCTTATTTGCTTACTGTGAATTTTGAGGAAACATCCTGTTGCAATTTGTGGCAAATTGACAAACTGATCAGGAGCTTACAGAGGAAAGGATTTATAACTCAATCAATGCTTCTATTAGCACATACCTATTTTGAATAAGCGGCATTGTTTGTTCTAGTCCGAGATTTGGTGACGTGATTGTTAGTACGTAATCCTGAATATATTTCTGAACCTAAACTTTGAAGGAAACAGCTATAGTAAGCGTGTGACTGTAGCTGAAGAACCGATGCCTTGGTACAGAATTCCTGTCGGCTAATTAAACTATGGTGTTATTTGGTCACACGGATATATATATCATCTGCTAAACTAAACTACATGGACATATCGCTTCGATCAGACTCCAATTATCATCTGGACAGTTCGTAACGACAAAATTTTCAAACAAGAAGCCCCATCTGTATCTGCCAGCAAAGCTTAATTCATCAAGGATTTCACCATGCTTAAGCATCGTACTGGGCAGAGTGGCTATCTTTTGTATGATTAACTTTTCCTCTCTCTTTTTTTCATTTCTTCTTTTTTTTTGGTGTAAATTCTATCCTAAAAAAATTTAATATATGCAGTAGGGCTTGTTCATCCAGTCCTCGGAAAAAAAAACAGACTACTACTAGTATTATTGCTATCTTCTACTACAACCCAAGTTGGTGCAATTAGCAGTTAAGAAGGACGAAGGAAGCCACTAGCCACCCGCTAGTACGCCAGCCCGCGCTATATAAACCCCATGCAGAGGGCCTCCACTCCAAATTCCAATGCACCATCTCATTCAAACCTTCCTCGATTGAAGGAAAAATACACCAGCTAGATACAGCCTGAAACCACACACTTTTGGAGCACGCACGCAACAGCCTTCGATAAGCAAATTAAAGCTGCAGGGA
Organism: Paspalum vaginatum; assembly: GCA_030272315.1. Classification (NCBI taxonomy): domain Eukaryota; kingdom Viridiplantae; phylum Streptophyta; class Magnoliopsida; order Poales; family Poaceae; genus Paspalum; species Paspalum vaginatum. The sequence goes on along the minus strand of CM059021.1, from coordinate 2,578,187 downwards.
GTACATACTGTCATCGATGGCGCGCCTTCCGCTGGCCTTCTTTGCCGCCGCCGCCGCCGTCGTGTTCGACGCGTTCATGCCGCTGCCCACCGTGGCGCAGCTGAGGCCGGACTACTATGCCAGCATCTGCCCCAACCTGGAGGTCATCGTCCGGAGCTCCGTCAAGCAGTCCATGGCGCAGTCACCTATCTCGGCGCCCGCCGCGCTCAGGCTCTTCTTCCACGACTGCGCCGTCAGGGTACTTGCTTACTTGCCCCATCATCAGCTGGCCGCTGATTATGCTTGGCTCGATCGCAGCCGATCGAGTGCCATTCAGCAATGGCCAATAACCGAACGTCCGACGATGCGCGGATGCGATGCAGGGGTGTGACGCGTCGATCATGATCGTGAACTCGAACGGCGACGACGAGTGGCGGAACAGCGACAACCAGTCGCTCAAGCCGGAGGGGTTCCAGACCATCCTGAACGCCAAGGCCGCCGTGGACAGCGACCCGCAGTGCCGCTACAAGGTGTCCTGCGCCGACATCATGGCCCTCGCCGCCAGAGAATCCGTCTACCAGGTACAGTAACCAACTGACAACAATAGTGTAATCACCTCTCCCACCCTGCCACCCAGGTCCATACACTGCGACTAATACAGCCCCGGCATGCACATGCACTGGCTGCAGAGCGGCGGGCCGAACTACCAGGTGGAGCTCGGCCGGTACGACGGCCGGGTGTCGACGAGGGCCAGCGTCGTGCTGCCGCACGCCAACTTCACCCTGGACCAGCTCAACGCCTTCTTCTCCGGCCTGGGCTTCTCCCAGGCCGAAATGGTCGCCCTCTCAGGTAATTGGTAAACGACTTGTCCTGCACTCTGTTTGCGATGCACTGCACGTCGCCGTGGCCATGGCCACCGCCACTATCGCTGCCAGCAGGTAGCCGCTGACCATCTGGCATCATCTGGCTTGCGCGTGAATTAATCCAGGCGCGCACACCCTCGGCGCCGCGGACTGCCCCTTCTTCCAGTACAGGATCGGCACCGACCCGAGCATGGACCCGAGCTTCGCGGCGCAGCTGCAGAACACCTGCAGCTCCAACCCCAGCAGCGGCTTCGCCTTCCTCGACCCCACGCCCGTGGGCTTCGACAACGCCTTCTACCGGAGCCTGCAGGGTGGCAGGGGCCTCCTCGGCTCCGACCAGGTGCTCTACTCCGACACGAGGTCGCGCGGCACCGTCAACTACTACGCGTCCAACCAGGGCGCCTTCTTCGCCGACTTCGTCGCAGCCATGACCAAGCTCGGGAGGGTTGGGGTCAAGACGCCCGCCACCGGCGGCGAGATACGCCGCGACTGCAGGTTCCCGAATTAGTTAGCCAGCGCTGGCCGGTTGACATATATACTAAGCTACTATCATTCATACATGAACCTCTGGCTACTATCATTCATTAGTATTCAAGGACGTGTAACTATAATAAGTTCATGGCATTGTTTCAGGGTGTGATGTGTATAATACCTCCCTGCCTTGTGAATTGTGATGTGCCATGTGTGTGTATTATATTTGCACTGGTGGGGTCTCGCTAGCTTCAAGCTGCCATTTTCAGTGCTCCTTCCGTCCTTCCTTCTCTCTTTTCTTTTTTTTTTCTGAAAGAAGTCAATTTTACTGTCCCAGTAACTACTGCAAAAGTTCACTTTAACCAGCAAAACAAATGCGAGGACAACAAAAACTGAAGCCTTTATTTCCATGTCATCGTACAGCAATGTGTTTTAGTGACTCTGTGAGAGAAGTAGTATAATCGTGGCAAGAGCTCCCCCAGAGCGATTGGAAGTCTGTCTAGAGGCACTAGAATATCTGAATGTACGTGGCAGTAGCATTTGAGCTCTTCCAAAAGCAGTCAACAAACTGGGCCGCCGGTGGATGCATTGAGAACCGTACATCAATACATCCACAATTTGATCGATGTACAATATCCATACAATTTACGATCTCCAGGACCCCATTTCTCCTGCGTGCATTTGACTTCCCCTTTCCCTGCGTAACAATCATCACGAGCCTCGACTCTGAATAAAAGCAATCTCAACGGACTGTAATTCTCTAAATCATGTTCTCTGGACAGATATTCAGCCATCTTGGAGGTACTGGAGGATAAATCAGGCGGCCCAATTCATTTTTCGTACTGATTAGCCAATCTCCAGCAGCTTACTCATTCAAATGTTTATATTTCAAACTCTATTTTATCTACCGCATCAAACACCACATCCCGGTGAAGAAGATACCCTTAGTGTTTCTACAATGGAGTCCAAGAGTAGTACATAGCGATTTAAATATTGCATTCAATCTAGCTGAACCATTGTGGAACGGTACATACAGTAATCCATAGCAAAGTGTATCCATATGCATATGGGCTTCCCATAAGGAATGTAAAATATTTTCCCCTTCCAATTCTCTCATCCCTCCTTCTATTGGATGTAGAAGTACCTAGCAATTGGCCCGCGCAAATAGCGTGGGTAGCTAGTTTTTTAAAAAGTATTTTGGTTCTCTTCAATTTATTGCTGGATATTTTTATTTGTAATTATATTTGTTGTTTTCTATTGATCTCGAGCAGCACTTTATTTTTATTTTTTATTATATTATTGTTTGAACATATTGTCATAAATTACTATATCAAAGTAATATTGTTGTATAGGATTAGAATATCACAATTTATATTTAGATTGTATCTAGTACCTATGTTATTATAATTTGTATGATATCTAAACATGACCTAATTTGAACATATGGCGTTTTTATAATTGAATAACCACTGAAGTAGTGTGATTTGGCCATTATAAATAGTTTTTTAATATAGTCCTACCATCCAAAATACACTTACATTATCTTTGTCCTAACTCAAATTTTATAATGGTGACTAAATTTTAAAAAGGGATTTAACATCCATACATCGAATTATTTTCACAGATTCCACTATAAAGATTTGTTTTTGTTAGTGTATTTATTTGATATTGTGGATGTTATCCCACTCTTATTATCCGTCTTGAATGGAGGAGTGTGAATTATAAGGTAACGGATACAAACCTAGAAAAGTGAAAGAAACATAGCATAACCAAAGAGTTGTTTGGAACCAAAGAATATGTAACATAAAAGCCATAAATAAATAAATTATAGAATGACGCTGGTGTTTGTGTGACTAAAGTAATGAATAGTGACCTGAGTGGGGTGGCCATAGTTGAGATATAGGGGCTAGCGCATGTGAGCCGTAGTGTGAGCCTAGGACCATGGCCAGGGGTTTACAATTCCGTTTACTGTAGCTCAGATTTAGTTTTTGACCAAAAATTTTGACTTTTATAATTTTGAATTTTGAATCGGAATCATTCAAATAACTCCGGACCGGAAAGTGTGTTTCGTAAGGCAATGAAAACGAAAAAACGCCGGATTTCGGTAATCCTGACCGAAATTGCGATCCCTGACCATGGCATGAGTTGGGACACAATAACAGTCGTTGGACAATATTTGAAGGCTGTCTCTTTCTCTAGTCCTGGGCTTCTACCAAATTTTTGGATTTGATGAGTAGGTGTAAAAATTCTTGCATTCTGCAAGATGATGAAACTTTTAAATATGAAATTGGAATATTCAATTCTTCATCTCAAATAGCATGTGATATGAGAAAACCTAAGAGGACCGGTACTTTAAAATTTCTTCAGAAATGCTCAATTCTAAATGGAGTCTCCTGGTCTTATCTCTTATCCAAGACATCCTTTTCTAACATGTTCGGCACCGTACGTACATCTATGCTGCCCCTTCCCTGTTTCTCACGGATTCAGCAATCCTACAGCATGCAATATGTCATGAGTAGAGCTCGCATAGTGCCAGATTTACATCTCCTATTACCATATTGGTCTCCAAGAGGTTTGATTAATCCACCTTTAATTGTTGTTGTATTATCGTAGATTCGTATCTCCTATGAAACACGTGTTGGATTATGAAGTGTGAAGGCCAGATATAAATGGTAGTATAGTTTTCAGTAGATGTGTCTGAGTTGCTTAGTTCCGCAACTGTAGGATTACATGTTGCCCATATGACCTTCATGTAGAAAAAAATTTGAATAGGTGCAGTGTCACGAACATTATTTCAAATGTAACCTTTAGTTCAAACTCTCGTTGATATTATCAAGATGATTTGCCTATTAAGATAATAGACCAGATATATGCACGACTTTAATTATTTTCACTTTTATTACTGATATTATCATTCACATAGCTATGTATTTAAATTAGTAGATTAATTAGAAGTTCTATTTTTACACGAATTGTCTTCATTGAGACTGATGGGAAAAATTCCCAAAAAATCACGATACAACAATGCAGGCACATAGTGTACACACACACACATTTTCAAATCTAATAGTTTGGTCTAGCTCCTCAACTGGATGTAACTAAATCAATTTATAAAATATTGTTCACAACACTTAAAAATATTGGTTGTCGCCTATTTATAAAATATTGTTCAGAACACTTTAAAGAATTAATTAAGAAATTAATAAAACATACTCGCATAAAAATCATGTAATTTAAATTTGCATTGCATGAGAATAAATACGGAGTGTGGACAAATAAGACAAAAATTGAAATATAAGAGTAAAAGGCTAATTTTTATATATACATAAAAAGAAACATGTAGCAGAAGATAAGATGTTATTAAAAATATACAATACAATAGTGATCTAACCGCACAATCCATTATTATTATAATTGAGACATAGATGATTGAGATCTTTCTCTTTTACCTCGAGGTCGTGTTGAGCAGCAGCAGCTCGGAGATGTTGACGTGGTCGACCTGCAGACCCATCTCTGCAAATCTCCGCAGCTTTACGGGTTCACATGCATGGCTGACATATGGTGCTCAGCAGTCAGATAAGATCAAAGCATAGGATTAAGAGGGATGCGACGCGCGCGGCGTTGATGGAGTGGACTGAACGTACCTGCGCCGATGAGGCCGGTGTTGGTGGACGCCCCTGCGCAGCAGCGAGCCGGACATCGCCGCCAGCCTCAGGACGGTCTTCCCCGGCGGCAAGGCTGTTACCACTTCGCCGCCACCCTGGCACCCTGCGGCTGCTGTGCCGTCGACGTCGAGGATGCGTGACGACTTGGAATCGGAGGGAGCTGGGCTGGTTGACCTCCTGCCTCCTGGTACCTTACCTGGCAACCATACCTGCATGCGTGTAGATGAGTAGATCTCCTATATCATATAGGTTTTGTTAGTTTTATTTATTATAAATATTTGGATTCATCTACACCGTTGGATGATCATAACAATCAATGGTGTGGATCTTTCTCCTTTCCTACTTAATATGGACCGTTAGATGTTCATAAAATCTAACGGTGGAGAGCTTTTCTTTTTTCGATTAACGTGGTAATTTCTCAGTCTTCTCGGCGAACGTGGCGGTTTCTTTTAATACTCCCATATTAATATAGACTAGTAAAAATGCACGTGCGTCTCGCACGTGACAATAACAAATATGTCTGCAATTTTTTTTTAAATATAAAACTAAATTTGGTGTGTTATTTTTGTTTAATATTTAGTTCAAACAAGTCAAGCATTGCATTTTTTTTCTATAATGTTAATGAACGTTTTTAGCTATTATTTTAGTTTTGTTATATAAGAGACATGTGTTATAAATTATGTTTTCATGAATCTATAACGTATATTAATTTTTTTAAATATAATATTACTTTTTCTATATAAAAATATTTGTAGAATTTTAGATTGATTCATTTAGTTTTTCTATACACATGTGTCTACCGAGAAATTTTATTTCATAATAAAGGGATACAACATATTATTATATTAAATTTGAATATAGCTTAGGTCTTGAGCAGTTTGACTGTAGCATTCCAAATACCTTGTAAATACAGAGAATAAGGTTGAGACCGAGGAATCAGCGGTGCATATTTTCATACCTCAAAAAGGGAAGGGGGACATATAGAGCAATCCGTGCAAAATAAATCGAATAGTAAGAATGTTGAGAGCGAGGAAAAAGATATTACATGTCCATTGTTGTGTCATTCTCATATTGATCCATCTTAGCTTGATCCGTGGATCAACCATGCAGAGATGTAGTAGTAAGTTTGATACCCCATTCTATACTATTGGTTCTAAAAATACCAAAAAAAAGTCTATAAAAAGTAAGAGAAAATTTGAGAATATGAAGAAACACTGCATGTGCATGCGTAACTTAAATCTATATATAGGCTTGGAGAAGTTCTTACAAGACCTTTCAGAGAAACTTTTACAAAAATCGCTAGCATCAATGCCCGAGCGAGGCGGTATGCCCGTATTCTTAATCGCATTGGAGGAATAAGAATACTGTTTTAAAAAAACTTCAAAAATTGGAAATCTTAAATGTAAATAAAACTTACCACAAACAACCCATAAATGATTAATATGGCTCATAAAATTATCGCTCAAATTTTGATTTGCATAGCAAAATATCCTATATCACCACTTAAATTGGCTAAACGACATCAAATAAAACCTAATTCTAGTGGGAATAATCTTATAAAAATAAATAATTCTTTGCTCAAATAAACCCTTAGAAGACATTTGACGCATTGTATTCATTAATGGTAATGGAGAAATAAGAATAAGATTTTCAAAAAAAACTTAAATGTAATTAAAATTTATCACAAACAACCCTTAAATGATTAATTGCATTGAAATGTTAATACTTATAAGTTTAATACAGCTCATAGATTACAGCTCAAATTTTGATTTGCGTAGCGAAATATCCTAAATCACCAATTAAATTAGCAAAACGACAGCAAATAAAACTAATTGAAGTGGGATAATCTTACGAGAAATAAATAACTCTTAGCTCAAATAAATAGAGATATTTTACGGTGGTTGGAATGGAACTCACCGGTACCACACGTACCAGACGGTACCACTATTTTTTTCAATTTTTAAAGGCTTTCATGCTCTTTGTGGAATTAAAAAATAAAAAATATGGGTACCGGTCCCACCATGTTGGTACTTGACCCTACTCTTTGGTACCGTCAGGCACCGGTACCATGGTACTGCCTATTTTTAAACATGTTAGATCTTTTCTGATGGACGGCTCATATTTTTTCCGACCACCGTAAAAATTGTAAAATAAATAACGTAGCCCAACGAGGCCTAATCAAAGCCGAGCAACCCACTCCGACGTTTTCTAAAAGTAGAGTGGAGTCTGAAATGTTCAGGTAGAGATCATTGTTCTGCCACATATACAATGACAGTAGGCGGTAGGCCGATGAAACCCTATATTCACCCTATTCTCTCTTTCTCTCACACGCGCTCGCGATGGGATATGTGCGCCCAAGCTTGAAATCCGCTTCGCTTGGTCATGCTCCCTCTTCCTTGCTCACAGCTGACCCACCTCCCTTCAACTGCTTGCTCTATCGTGTGATGTCTCTTCTTACCATTTAATTAATAAAAATTTCAGAAAAATATTTAAAAAATTGTTTGCACTACTACTATTTTTATTTGAAAAAAGAGTATATTTCATCCCTTAAGGATTGCAAAAGTAGATAGTACGTAAGGGAGTGGGGGTGGCAGCCGAAAATGAAGCCGCAGACTCAGCGAAAAAGAGCTCACCAACATCCCACATCATTCATGAATCAGCGTAATTTGGTTTATTAAGGATTAGTTATATAACTCACAAATTTAAATGCTTTTAAAATTTTAAAAATAGTGGTACCGCCTGTTACTGGTGGGTACCACTCCAATCACCGTAAAATCTCTCTATATAATTGTGTGGCATAAATTGGTGTTAAATTGAGTTAGACATGATTAGTATACCAGCGTAATTAGTTAAGTGATTGATTTATACCAACTAAAACATAAAACATAAATGATGAATTCCACATTTTTAAAATATTTGAAAATAAAAAATATACTTTCTTTTTTCCTTTTTATTCCACTAACTACTCCCACGGCCATCCTATGCTGATTCATTTTTATTATATTTCTTCATTGGATATCTCCACGTCATATGATGAAAATAAAAAAATAAACCAAATTGAATGGATAAGACAAGGCTCATCGGGGCCAGCAGCTCTTCCAATCCCGTCCTCACAAACTCCGCCAGTCTGCGAGCCGCCCTCCGTGCTGGCCTGATCCGCATCGCCAGCCCCAGCGGCCACTGGCCGGCGCCCTCTCAAGCGCAGCGCGCTCCTTCTCGCGCAGCGCATGCCTGCACCACCGGCCACCTCCATTCCTCCGCATCGTCTTGGATTTTCTCCACGATGACGGAGGCCGGGGAGTTGCCCAAGTTGCCGCTTGTCGGAGAGCGGGGAGCGGAGGCAGTTGTGGCTGAGGAAGATGGTGTAGAGCGAGCGGTCAAAGAGCTCCCGCGGGATGGCGCCCTCGTCTTCAAAGTCGTTGAACCGGAGGTCGAGAAACTTGAGCACCAGGAGCTCGGGTATGATGGCAGGGAATGCACCGACACCGACGAAGCAGTTGTTGCCGATGTCGAGTTTGGCGAGGAGCCGGAGCGTGGTGGGCACGAGGCCACAGAAGCAGTTGGAGTTGAAGCGGAGCATCGCGAGGTCGGCCACGAGGCCGAGCTCCGACGGGAGACCCGGCGATATTGTTGTAGTTGAGGTCCACCGCGATCTCCCAGCACCACCAGAGATACCCCCGCTCGGGAACTGCCAGTCTACTACGACGGGTTGAACGCCACAGCCAGCTCCGTTTGCTTCGGCGGCGGCTGCGAGGCAGCAGAGAGGAGCAACAAACTAAAGCTTACGGATTACAGGTTTACGGACCCTTACGCTTACGCGTTTCTGCCATCCGTGGGAGGTTATTTTTTCCACCAAATTTTTTTTACCCATATGAACTGTACGGTGGGCCGCCATGTACTTATATCAGGATGGGTAGAAAACTTGTGAGTAAAAATATTTTTAAAAAAACTTGCTCTTTTTACAGAGTAGATTAACGTGGTAATTTCTCAACCGTCTCGGCAAACGTGGCGGTTTCTTTTAGCACTTCCCATATTAATATAATAGATAGATATGTAGGTCCTACTACTGTAGTCTATTTAAGTTTTACACAATGTAACAATCGCAGGAACTAACCATCATTTACGATGTAGCCCACCCATATAGATTACTTAGTCTAATTTCATTGGAGATGCCCTTAGAACAAACATCGCCCAAATTGACGGATCATAGAGGCCCCACCAGGTGCAGGTAGGAGAGCCGAGTCGAGCCGCACTTCCATGGTCGTCCAATCTCGCCATCTTGGGTCGGCTCTCCAAAAACAGACCGAGCCGCCCTACTCCTGGGCCTCGTGTGATGGTGGCTCGGCTGGGCTTGGCCCACGGCAGCTTCCTTTTTCACGGAGCTATTAGCTATTTACGTCCATCGCCGTGCGCACTCATCGGCTCCACTTCACGGAGCCAAGCCGCCGCGGCCGCCGGCGCACGCCCTCCCGTTGTGATGCCTCCTGCATCTCAAAGGCCCTAACCGACCGCCGCACGCCCACCCATGTTTTGACTTAAGATAATGATGACTTATAACTAAATCATATTTAAAGATGGAAAGAATTAAGGTGGAGAAATCACTTAAGTCAAAATTTCGATTCATAAAGCAAACCAGCCATACTTCGAATAATTCCCATGTCTGGATTTTCAGCACTTTCCTCAAATTCGAATCCCAAATTACTTTTGATTTTGCTATACAACGTAAAAATCTTTCTTTCTATGAAATGGAATTAAACTTATCACCTTTTTAATGCACCCGACCTCGAAGTAATTGGACCCATTTGGTCACTTCAAAAGTTAGAAACAAGAAATACTCTACACAAAGTAAAAACTGCAGTTTGACAAGACCCTAGCACAAATCTGTGCTTATATTTCAAAATCTGGCATGAGTTCAAGAAAACTTTATATACCAAACTTGTATAGAACTTATAACTTAACAACTTCGGTATTTTAACCACTGACATGCATAAAGGTTTTGATATGGTTTTGAACAAAATAAGCTTCAGCTGCAACAATGGATCAAAGCAGGACTCTGTAGTAAATTCAAATTCTGAAGATTCAGAGGTCATTATCATACAAAAGCTTATATATGAAAGTTGTAGGTAATACAAAAATTAACAACTTTTTTATATAATATTTCTCATGAAAATGCACCTAAATAGGACTTTTGGAATTTTTAAATTAATGGTTCAGCTTGGTCAAACTAGAGTCAGCCACTTAAATTCAAGTTTAAACCACAATTTGCTATAGAACATGGCATTCAAATGTATAACAAAGATGTAGATTAAAAAGTTTAGGACGTTTCTTGTATTTTGAGTTTTCCCTAAATTGGCCATTTTGGTGCTTAAATAAGCGAATTACAGAAATCTGTTTCCCGGTCAAACCACCATTTTCCAATTTCGCGATTTTTATTTTCCTGTGGACCGCACCACCGGCCTTCTTCCCCAACCCGCACCCGCCGTGTCCCTGGCCATGGACTCCACGCGGAAGCCTCGCCCCGGCCGGCTTGCCTGTTGCCCAAGCCCTCAAAAAGGAGAGCGCCAGGCCGTCGCCTCACTCCCCTCAGCCTCCTCTCTCTCACTCCCTGCTCATCTCCCTGCCTCTGCTTCTCTCTGGCTCCAGCTGAGCGCCGTGCAGGGCGCCAACGCGCCATGGTCGCCCGAGCTAGAGCTCGCTGGTCCGCCGTCTTGTCCCTCCTCGCCCCGATTTGGCGCAAGCACCAGCTCCGCACTGCCCTACTCCCTCATTTCCCCCACTGTCTAGACTCCCTCCATCCCCTCCCTAGCCGGGACACTACGCCGCCACCATGGCCACCATGGCCATCCGCGAGCTCACCGTGGGAGGCCACCCCGGCCACACCTCCTGCCTCCAGGGACCCGTCCTCCGGGCTAGCTATGGCCTCGCGCAGCTCTCACGACCGGACCGTCCTCCTCCCTCACCGGCGTCGCCCGGGTTGAGCCCGCGGCCGCCACCTCTATACGCCGTCGTCCACGCGAGTTCACGGCCGTCGATCTCCTCGTACACGCGACCCCGCACGAGAAGACCAATGGGGAAAAGGAGCCCCACAGCCGGGAACATCTTCCCCGACCCTGTCCCGGCCGCTTCGTCACCCCCACGTGACGGCGCAGCCTGCGAAGCCCCTCCCCTACGCGCCGACCGGAGGTAAAAGATGAAGGGCCCATTTTTCATTTAAGCCTCTACAGTGTTGTGTAATAAAATCGATATGTTATGTGTCGTGCAAATGTTACCGTAAACCCCCTAGATCTATTATTGTTTCATGATAAAACCAAAGCCCTTCTGTTTTATGTTTACAACCCTGCAATCTCTGATATTTCCATGCACTGTTTGCTGAGTCTATGCTCTTTTGCATGCCAGCCCCTGCATAGTATGAATAATCACATATGGGTCCAATTTGGCATATGAACTTTAAAATGCTCTAGGAACTAGTATAAGAATCATAAAAATATGAAACTTGTTTTGTTAGTTTGCTTATGAATAGATCTACACAATGAACTAAGTCTGGACATGTGAAATGACTGTTATGCCCTTTTGTTTCTTGCATGCATGATAAAATAAGATAAATAGCAAAGTGATGTAAATGAGCTCCTAAAATATGAAACTTGGACTGTGAGCTCTTTATGTCTTGTATAACCACATATATTTTTGGTTGCTACTAACATTTTCTAAAAATGACTGATTTGCCCCTAATACTAATAATTAGTAGATTTGTGTATATGAAAATGCATGCTACATAAAACTTGTCCAGAAAAATCCAGAGAAATTATATTATACCCATTTGATTCAATGTAGCCCAGAAATAAAGTTTCATGTGTTTTGCTTGCTGATTGCTATGTATTTTGAAAATGGCAAATGTTATAGTCATTTAAACAAAAATAGGGAAGTGCTGTTTAACATGTCTCCTCTATGATTAGTAACTTGATAAGTTCATATATATAATTTGCATGAGTGAATGCTTGCTCTATGTTTATAAAAGTACTAATGCCACTAGCGCTAAAAGTAATTCTTGCTTAAGTAGTGAAATCAAATATCTTTCGATTTGTCCCTGTTCCTGAAATGTTTGTTCATATGAGTGCTTGATCTTTATGCATCTCATGCACTGTATCATGCATATGATTCATATAGTGACGTTTATTTGTAGATACGTGATCGGAGAAGATAAAGTGTGGAGCTACTTCAAACAACGGTGTCCAAAAGACCAACTAAGACCCAAATACCACCTGGAGGCCCCTGAAGTGCTATTTGGAAGGAGGAGTTGTCCAAGTGATCAAGGGGTTGCTTGGGGCAAAGCCTCACAACCTAACAAACTAACTTTAGATTAGTTTGTTCAAGTTTTCAACAACAAAAGTAGGCCCCTTAGGCATATACACCTACTTAGGGAATCTCACCACCCTTTATTTGACTGTGCATTTACGTTCAGGAGTTGTTTGAAACCCCACCTGCATTAATACCTGATATCCTATGTAGAATGGATAGATCGAAATCTATGCTTAGCCATGCTTAGACGGTAGAAGACGAGTGAAGATATTCACTCGCGAGATGATAGGACTCAAAATATTTTACAAAAATTTAAATGCGAAAGCAATATGATATATGATATGATGTGATGAAAAGATGAGACCAGGAGGAGATAGGGGTATATTACGATGAAAAATAATGTGGATGGTTTGGTGGACTCCGCCTGAGTCGTTTAAGGCCCGTCCGCTGTTCGCATGCTGATCGGCGTAACATTGCTAGAATGCTTAACCGGGATATGGGACCGGTGAAATTCTTACTTAAACCATCCGAAGAACAGAGACTTGGTCCTACTATGGGGCCTGGGGGCGGTTGACTCATGGGAGGGGTGACCCGGGATGCCGTGGTATCGCTCCATGGGGGCTAAACCTAGGGAATGGCGGGTTGGAATCAAACTTGGGATGGAACAAGTGAAGATCGGGGATATATGTGGGAACGCGATGGCCAGTAATCATATACCCCTGGCATGATAGTTATTCCCGGAAATTAAAATCGATTGGAATCGCTGATTCTCACCAGGTGTGAGAATGCCAGTATCGCACACGGTCAACGTAGTAATAACCTTAATATCTTATTTATTTAATCATGTTTTTAATATTACATGCTTGTACTTGTATGTTTACATTTCTGCAAGTTACTTTACGTTGATATATATATGTTGAGATGATGAGAAATATGAGTTATGGATCATGATGATAATTATAATGAATCAAATGAGGCTTATACTTTAAAAATGAATAATACTAGAAAGTAAGGATTCACTTTTACTAAGCTTATGCGGGTTAGCAGTCAAGTCCACAAAAAGCCTTGCATACTCTCAAATGTGTCGGGTTGAAACCGTCCACGGGTAAGTCCTACGAGTACCTCACGTACTCACCCCTACGTTGTTGATATTTTTATTTCAGGAATTTCATGATCGAGAATGACAATGGTAGGCTCAATGTCATAGCTCGATGTTTTATTTCTGCTGCAAGAGTATATCGGTATTATGTTATGAATTCCGCTGCGAGATTATTTTGGAACTCTATTTCAGTATGATTGTACCTCATTTTGAGCAAATATTTTGTAACAAATCAATCTATGTTTGTATGAAATGATGGGTTGTTGTAATTGTTGTGGCTCTTTCGAGGGCTTAACGTGTGTGATGTCGGCATCCCTGAGTGATGGTTACATCGAGTGCCCTTTTTGGGTAGCTCGACGGACAACCGAGTTTAGTTCGGTCTAAGTGCACTGTGAGCCAGAGGTGGTAGGTGTGCTTAGCTCGGATTAAATCGGCGGTTGCGCCACACCCGTCCCCGTCACGGCCTCCCTCCTTCCTCACCGCCGTGGCGAGGCCGATCAAAGTGCCGATTCCTCGACCCGATTTGGCGCCGCCACTTCCCTTGGCATTATTGCGTTCAGGCCTTCGGGGTGCGTGTTCTTCTCGGCTATGGTTTAGGTTTTCGACGGCATTACAGCCTTTGGACTTCTGATTGGTTGGGTTGTTCTACACCTTTAATTTCTTCTTCAATTTCCACTTACGTGAACTTCAAAATCCAATTTCATGAGGTGTTTCCAAGATTTCCCCCTTTTACATTATTGATTGATGACATCATGTCAATCTCTGGCTCTCTGCGTGTCTGCAGCAGGGACAAACCCAAACCCCAAAGGCGATCGTTTGGTTGGTGGATATACGAACTAGTGGGCTTTGAGTGCCCTCTCGGCCTATGGATTTGAACGTGTCGCCGTTGCCTGAAGCAGAAGATGAGCAGCCACATGAAGGGCCAGTCAAGTTTCAATACGTGCAGGAGGAACGTGTTGAGTCAGCTGTGGAAACGATGCGGAGGGTATGAAAGCCGTTGTCCTTACTGATGCATCTTGGCATATCTTTTCTTGGATCTTTCTGATGATGTATGAGTAATAATTGCAGTTGGGTGATGAACTGTAAACTTTTTTTCCTCGTTTGGTCTGAATTTGTGTGAGTTGGTTGATAGTGTTAACTAAAGGGCCTAAGATCTCACCCAGGATTTGACGATAGAACTATACAAATCAACTCTGCTTGATCCTAATTGCCATAAGGCACAAATCTACTTAGCACCACAGTCTTCATCAGAATCGTTTTTCTAACACATCAGAATAATTACTACCGGTATATAAACTGAATCGGTCGCTGCTTCAGCTTTCTTTTGTTTTTCCGTTTTGTACTGATGTTAACTTGCCGTGCATTCTTTTTTCCTTTTGCTTTATATTTATTTATATGGCATGCTGTTGTTATTGGAAAAAAAAGATTACCCATGATATTTAGCATTTGTATCGAGATTTTTTTTTTCTAGCATGCAATTGCAATCTGGGTTTGCACACCTTTTATGGGGATCCTGTGGTTGTCATTAGGAGAGGGAAGAGAGACGCATGAGACTAAAGAGATAGCAACATGATGAAGGATCCAGGCCACATTCGGAACACGTTAGGAGCGACTATGCACCTCAATGAAAAACTGGTAGACACTGCCGCATTAAAGAGGCACCTCAGGGTATGTAGTTTTGGGAAATTTTTAATTAGTATTATTTTTGGCATGATTTATTATTTCCACTCCATCGTGTATGCCCTCTTTTTTTCTACAAATCTTGATGCATTGCTTTTTCTATATAGATTTTATATCTGTTTTCTTTATATGGTTTCAGGCTGGTTGGAGTGCCCTGCATTTGGAGAGCCAATAGATAACATTATACCTTCAAAAGTTCCTCTTGATGAGACATTCAATGAATCGGTGCCTCCTAGGAAAAGGTACTCGTCCAAACAAGTACTTAACAAACAAAGAAAAGCTGGCCGTCAAGTATTCTTTGCTTGATTATTCTTGTGTGTGCTTTAGTCCTTCATATACTGTATTAATACGTACATGTGAAAGAAGGCATGCGTGTGTATACATATGATTTATGCAGTTTGGGGGTATGCCGTTACGGATGCTAGGTGGTGGCACATAGCTGCTAATCAGCGAAATCTAGTGGATCATATTTACTTTTTGGATAACATATGACATTATCCCATTCTGACAATCCATCCATCCTAACCAACTGTCTGATTTGAAGTTATACCAGCCATCCTTTGCTTATCTATCAAAATTACTCACCAGTCAGTCACCATAAAAAAACCCCACTTGCAACTAATTAACCAATGCTCATAAAATCTACATCTTTACTCTATGTCATGCAATGTGTCCCTACTGAGTCATATATAACTCCGAATGCTGCAATGTGTTTGCTCATGTTCGAAGTTAGCCCTGTCATTCTACAATATTGACCATTCATCTACCCTATCCAACATTTCGCAGTTAAAGATGCACAAGTCAGTCTTTTTTTTTAAGAAAGGACAGATCTGCCAGACACTTGAGGATCATTAGAGTTTAAACAACACATATGTTCGAGTGGATGAAAGTGACAAGGTAACATAGTCCCACTAGGAATACAACTCCAATGTAAAAAAACAAGGCACATCTCATAAGATTAATACCCTCTTTTTCCATTTGTCCACTTATATCCTTAATTGTGTTTATTATTTCAAGTATACTAATTGGAACAATTGAAACGTTGCCTCCACAGCCATTTACTTGCCATGTCACCCCCATTATTTGATCCTTAATCGTGAACATTCTCCAGGGCCTGATTGGATAGGGGGATTTTGATCCATATATTTAAAAAAACAAAAGCCATCATAACATCCTTTAATTTTACTGTCTTCTATTCCTGTGATGACACGAATTCCACAAACATATTGACTAGTCTATGAAAAATCACTTTAGTCTCTTACAAGTGACTTATGGGATGGTTTACCCCTATTTTCTTGCGTTAACATGCTCCACGTTAGTTGTATACTCCAATAGAACATTATGTATTAACTTACATTTTTTCCTTTTTTTCCAGATAGGGCTGGTGATTGATTTAACAAATACAAATCCGTATTGTTGGGCGAAGCCCAACAGGTTTCGGGTGACGAAGGCCTTCATTGGAAGAGAACTAAATGACAAAGGATAAATGCTTAGACGAAGGGTAGACGCGTAATTTACCAGATGTCGAATCCGTACCGCTCCTCCCAAACCCTAGGCATGGGGGTCATATTTATAGAGAATGGTTATTTACATACTTTCCCCTGATAAACTCTAAAATTACATCCAAGTCCCTGCCATACATGGGCCGGTTGTATCTTGGGCTGGGCCTTTGAGGGCTAGGCCTTATTCCCCCAACAGTAGCCCCTTAGCTACTTCGTTAGGACTACATCACGATGAAGGAGCTGCTAAGATGGAAAAGGCCTAGCCTAAACTTCGAACCAGGTCGAGAGGAATGTCCTCCAGCCTCACCCCGTGCGTATGCCTCGCTAAAAACTCCATCCTCAAAACCCAGTGGGAAAAATGGGATGGAGAAAAGAGCACGTACGCCTCCCGGGTCTAAGCATACATATCGATGACGTCCGACGAGGGGAATGGCCTTCCCTTGAAAAGATGGAGTGGAGTCTTCATGGGGGACAGTCTTTGCTGCACCACCATGCTCATCTGCTCTTAATCTTCTGCTTCATCACCTTCGCTCCAATCGCCCGAGTCCTCGCTCGAGCCTTCGCTCCTGAAAGTTGTCGAAGTAGAAGAAGTAGTCGTTCGTCGAAGGTCTCAATGATCCTTTCGGATCAAAGCTTGGTTCCGGCAAAGCCCTAGAGTCGAAGTTGGAGGAGTCGACGAAGCCCTAAACCGTAGTCGTTCGGAGGAGGTGAAGATGTCGACAAAGCCCCTAAGCCATAGTTGTTCGGAGGAGGCGAAGACGTCAGCGAAGCCCCTAAGCCATAGTTGTTCAGAGGAGGCAAAGACGTCAGCGAAGCCCCTAAGCCGTAGTTGTTCAGGGGAGGCGAAGACGTCGGCGAAGCCTTGTTAGCGAAGTCGATGCAGTTGTCATCGAAGCTTGCTCATTTGCCTTTGTGGCTCCGCTTATGAGCACCAGACAACAATGATCCTTGGGACGGATTGGTTCACCAATATGTCCCTCCCTAGCCTCTTTTGACTCGTGCTCGTAGGCGGCCATTGTACATGGAGCCTCTTAATTAGCCACTTATCTAGACCATGAAACCTACGGAGCCCCTTAGCCCGTGAAGGTTCGCAGAGCTGCTTGGCCCGCAGAGGCGCGAAGGTGCGGAGTCCGCGGTGCCCGCGAAGGTCCGTGGCGCCCGAGGCATTGCTTGGTCGCGAAGCCGCGGAGGTCCGCGACGACCGTGAAGGTTATTGGCCCGCGGCATTGATTGCCCGCGAAGGCCTGTGAAGGTTCTTGGCGCCCGCGAAGGTTATTGTCCCGCGGCGCCCGTGAAGGTGTAGCGGAACCGCCGATTTGTAACACCCCGAAATTTAGCACCGAAAAATTTCTTATAAATCCCTCCCTAATTAAAAATCAAATCTTTGAAAACCTTGGTTGTTGTTTGTTTTGAGTGTATTGATACGAGCTCAACAAAGTCTCCAATATTTTAAATTACCTCGCTGCAAAATATTCCCCAAAATTTTCTCCAATCCTTTCGAATTCCTATCCAAATTCAAATTCAAAATCCAGAAAAAGAAAAAGAAGGAACCTTCCTCTCCTCTTTCGGCCTAGGCCTGTCCCGGCCCATCTCCCTAGGCCTCCTACCCTTTCCCTCCATCTTGGGCCACCACCCGCCCCATCTACCTTTCCAGCCCACCTCCACCGCGGCCCAACCCCTACCTCCCCTTCCCTCGGCTGAGGCCGAGCGGACCAGCTCTCCTCAGCCCAACACCATCCCAGCTCAAGCCGCCGCCACCCTCTCTGCCTTGCGGGCCCCACGGGTCAGGTCCGTCCCCTACCTCGCGCACGCCCGCACCGTCTCGGCCCGAGCGCGCCACGCCGGGACCCGTCGCACTGCAACCCCCGCCGGCTCCCAGGCCTCGCCACGATGCACCCGGCCTTGCCGCATCGCACCTCCGCGTCACCGCAAAATTGCTCGGCCCCGCCTGTTAGCTCCTCCCTCCCTTCTCCTACATCTGTCCGGTAGCGTGCCGCGTGCCGCGATGCCGCACTGCCTCTGGACCCCGCTACGCCACCACCCAGGCCCCACTTTCTACCGCACCGCGCCCATACATCGCGCTGCCACCAGGCTCTCCCGGTTCCACGCCGCTTGGCCCTCGCGCCGTGACTCCATGCCATCGTGCCACCGCTCCAGAACCCACCCTGCCGGGCCCCGCCTACGCCTTCTCCCGTGTTGCCGTGTACTACGGCACCGCGCCTAGGCACCGGCCGCGATGCCCCCAGACCCCAACCACCCGGTCCCGCCACCGTCGCGCCACCACTTGTCGCCGCACCGCCCTCGCCCCGGCCTCGCACCCAGACCTCGCTGCAGCGCCCTGCTCCCCCTACGCACCGTGCGTCGCGCCAATCCCCGGCCCCGCCACATCGCGTCGCCGCGTGTGCCACGCACCGCCGCGCCACGCCACCCTCACTGTGGCGGAACCGCCGATTTAATCCGGGCTAAGCACACCTGCCACCTCTGGCTTGGAGTGCGATTAGACCGAAC
Source organism: Paspalum vaginatum (assembly GCA_030272315.1). NCBI lineage: Eukaryota > Viridiplantae > Streptophyta > Magnoliopsida > Poales > Poaceae > Paspalum > Paspalum vaginatum. The sequence goes on along the minus strand of CM059021.1, from coordinate 2,559,124 downwards.
TAAACCCGGTCGTCCGTCGAGAGTCATTCGACCCCCGATATTACCTTTTCCCAGAGGAACCGACATCATACACATCCAGCCCACAATGGAGCCACAACAGATACATCATCTCAGGCAGTTGAATATAGCATATATAAACTTATTTCACAAACCGATTCGAAATAATACCATAAGTTTCAACATATTACCATACGAAAGGCAAGTTTGAATCAGATAGCGGAAGCGAATTTGAAAACATCTCGCAGCGGAACGAAATACTTTAATAGTCTTCATGCAACGTTGATCGAGACGAGCAGCACCGAGCCCACCGGTACCACCCTTCTCCAAGCAGTTGTCCAGATGTCGCCTGTACCTGTTCTCAAAAGGTGGGGGCAAACCCTGAGTACTAATTACTCAGTAGGTCTTAATGGAATTGGCTTACGGCTGACGCGAAGCGGCTTACTAGCAAGTGGATCCTTAGCCTTTAGTTTTAAACAGTAACATGTGTAACATGAATAGTAAGACTTCATCATTTGTATAACCTTCGTAACAACTGAACTTGCGGTAATGTAAACAATTCAATTCAAACATGTGGTATTCCAAAAACCATGAGTATTAAACACCGAGAGTTTAAGTAATTACTACGTTGCTCGTGTGCATTATCAGCATTCCCACACCTGGTGGGCATTAGCGATTCGAATCGATTTTAATTCCCGGGAATAACTATCATGCCAGGGGTATATGCTTACTAGCCATCGCGTTCCCACATATAGCCCCAATCTTAACCTGCCTCGTCCCAAGTTCGATTCACTCCCGCCTAGCCCCCGGGTTGTGCCCCCATGACGAGCCTGCCGACATCTCGGTCTCCCCGTCATGAGTACCAAGCTCCCCCGGGCCACCTTCCTCTCAACCAGCGGGTAGGAACGTGTCTCTGTGCTTCGGACGAGCCCAGGCAAGACTTCTCCGGTCCCATATCCCGGATAAGCATTCTAGCAATGTTATGCCGAACAGCAGGCGAACAGCGAACGGGCCTTATGCGACTCGGGCAGAGCCAAACGCACACCACATAATAAAATTATTCTCCGCCCGGTCTCCATTTAAATCATGAGCATAGTATTACTTTCTCAATAGTAATAGTTTTGTAATCTTTGAAATCACCTACGCAACGAGTGACTCCTTTCACTCGTGTCTACTCGCACCTAGCAAAGCCTAGGCAACTCGTCCTACGAACTCTATATATAGGTGCTAGGGCCAGGGCGGCCAGGGAGTCTAATGCAAAGGTTTTCAATCAACTCCTAATGCGGATGCGTAATGAAACCATCAATCATCATATTAGCGGGGAGAATTCATGGTCCTGCCTACCTTTGCTTATTCTTTACCAAACCAACAAACTAAACTAGGTTAGTTTGTCGGGTTGTGAGGCTTTGCCCCAGGCAACCCCTTGATCACTTGGACAACTCCTCCTTCCAAACACGACTGATGGGCTCTCCAGGTCGTGTCTGGGGCTTACTTGATCTTCTGTAACACCATTGCTTAAAGTAGCTCCCGCACTTGTTTCTCAATCACGTATCTGCAATAAGCGTTGCTATATGAAAGCTATGCATGACACAGTGAATGAGATGCAGATCATCAAGCCTACAACTGGTTAAGCAAAGTATAAGGCAAACATCTAATTACGGATGTAATGGATTACTAGCTCAACCAAAATCTCCCGACTGACATTAGCATTAATACTACTTTGATGGACCCGAAGCAATCGTGTATTGTGCAATCTCACGAGAACACATATACCAAAGTTAAGTTGTCAATCATAAAGCTAACATGGTAAGTGTGGGGGTTTTATTGAATATACTGGTCTCACATTTTCGATTATTTATGTAAAATTGCATTATTTCTACTATTTTCAAATCAGAGTCACACCCTTACATGCACCACTTCCTACTCTAGCAATGAGTCAGGTTCATAACTTAGAGCTCATATCAAGCCCTTAAAGTCACTTGGAGCATTTTCCACCATAGCAAACCTTTCTTAAATTAAATACATGCTTAACTACAAGACAATGGCACAATAGTAATTAAACAGTATATGCTAGGGCTACCAAAATTTATACAGAGCCTACACATGTTCACAAGGCTTCTGCCCAAATTTCATAATTTTTGAAGCTCATTTTACCCACATTTCCTATTTACTAAGGTTTTTCATGCATGCACATTAACAGGGGCAAAAAGGTCTTTTCCTACTCAACCATCATATCCATTCTATAGATCTACTTAATAGGAGTATATTGCAACAAAGTTTGTATTTTTCTGATTTTTATTTGATTTATTACGAATTTCCAAAGTTTTCAGCCTAATAAAACACATTAAATCGAAAATCATAACAGTCAGGGACCTAAACGTGATTGTCTATAACATCAGGGGCTGAGTCGTTAGATCCGCAAGACTCAGTGAATAGTGCATGAGATCGAAACGTGAAAGCAGCAAAGTCCAGGGGCTAAATCAAAAAAAAGGGCGTCTTCTACCTCCGGTCGGCAGAGAGGGCGCGCGGTCGCCGGGGTTCCCGCGCGCGGCGCGTCGCGTGGGGGCACGCGCTTGGAGCCGAGCTAGTCCGGGACCGTGTTCCCGGCGTAGAGGTTCCTTTCCCCCAAGACGGCGTCGTGAGAGGTCGAGCGAGTGAGCGGGCAACGGCCGTGAACCGGTGGGCGGCGGCGACGCGCAGAGCTCGGTGGTCGGGGCACGATCTCGCGGTACCGGCGGAGGTGGTGGCCACCCTCTACCACGCGGGTTGTGCGGTGGCGTGGGGAGTCCGGCGGTGGCGCTCTTGAGGCGAGAAGGACACCGGAGAGGGGTTCCCCACGGTGAGGCTCGGCGGCTATGGTGGCCGCGGTGGTGGCGCTCGTGGGGAGGGCGCCTAGGACGGCCGCGGGCTTCGAGGATGGGCGGGTTCGGTAGAGGATAGTGCGGCGAGTGCGGTGCTTGCGCTAGGAGGGGCGGAGGAGACTATGGCGGTGGGGTGTGAGCTCAACCCGAGCTCGGCCTCGGGCCGCCCATGGCGGACGCGCTCCGCGCGTGGCAAGCAGGGAGGCAGGGAGCAGAGATAGTGGGCGAGGGTGCGGGGCACGCGGCAGAGGGAAGCGCAGGCCGGGCGCGGGCAGGCGGCGCGTGGCCTCGGCGCGGTGCGCTGGCGGCGCGCGCCCGCGGTGGCGAGCGGCGCGTGGCCGGCAGCGCCGGGCGCCGGTGCCGCGTGGGCCCGCGAGAGAAGAGAAGGAGAGGGAAGGCGCGCAGTAGACTTGGTCCATGGGCCGGGCGAGACTGACAGGTGGGGTCGGGGTGAGGAGGAGGGTGAGAGGTCTACGGACCGGGTGCACGGAGCAAGTGAATCGGCGGAATGTGCTGGCGCGGCCAGCCCGACAGTTGGGCCCCACATGTCATAGACTCAGGGGATGAAAAGAAAAAGCGAAAAAAGAAAAACTCTGTTTGACTGCTGAGACGTGTTTTAGAAATTGGTGTTTTTGAACATCCTAGGGGCCGAATTTGACAAAACCCAAAATACAAAAGTTGTTCTACTCTTCCAGATCTTTAACTTTGTCAAAAGGAGAAACATCAGATTCTAAGTTTAAATATGATTAAATTTGAATTGAATCTGCTGACTCTAGTTTGACCAAGGTTTAATGCAAACTTAGAAATTCCTAAAGTCTATTTTATGCTCATTTTCAGAGAAGAAGTATTATACCAATGTTGTGTAGTTTTTAATTATCTACAACTTTCTTATATGATGTTTTGCATGATAGGGACTTTTGTTCCTTTGAAATTTGAATTTTCCTTACCGATCAAGTTTAGGCAGATTTCTGCTTTTTCATTAATCGACTTAAAACTCCACCTAAACCTTTGTGCATGTTACCTCACCCAATAACAAAGTTGATCTACATAAAATTGTCTACAAATTTGTTATAGAAAGTTTGGTCGAAATCACATTTCATTTTGAACTAAGGTCACAAGTGCACTCAGGGGTTTTGCATATTTCACTGAAAATTTTTGACTTCGTGATTTACTAACCTAGTTGTTGCTCTTCTCTAAACATTATTAAGCCAAATCCTTGACTACCACTAATCTAATCGCGTTTTAAAACTTTCGAGATGCCGGGGGCATCACAACCCACCCCCCTTAAAGAAATCTCGTCCCGAGATTTGTGTGAGGTACGGGTGTGTTACCTATCGCGTATGGTAAGGAGTATGGCATCGTGGTTCGTGCCTTTTCGAATGCACATGGTAACATCCTAATTTTTCACTTGTTGGCTTTGTCAACTAGCTTGTGAATGGTTAGTGCCTCTTTAACACAAGTAGTCACAGAGCATCCTCTAAGTTAGGCTCGGGTGGTCTCACTATGATACTCGACGAGTCGTGCCATATAAGAGAACGAATGAACAAACCATGAAGAGACTGTGGTCAGCGAGCAAGTGACTGTGATTGAAGCAAAGGAATAGAGTCATTTCCTGATTGTGATACTAATATTTGAAACATGGTAAGTATCTGATTTGTCCAGACGATGAAAACAAAGTGTACCCAGCCGGGGATCGAGCAAAGCAGAACATTATGATTCAAAGGATTGCCATTGGATGTGTTTTTAGGAGACACATTCATTCTATTTGATGGGGACTGTGTCCACATATAGAACTTCAAGTCAACATGTCTTCAAAGAGTAAGATGTGGTGAAATGTAGCACATTCTACGTTGGTTATGTTTGATCAAGAAAATGGTAATAGCTGACGGGTTCTTACTAGCGAAACAAAATGCTAGCAATCTCCCTTCTAAGAGGAAGAAAACCAATCATAGATAAATGACGATAAGACAAGAGCACTAGCCGAGAACAAAAGCTAGTGTGGAGGATGTTCGTAAAGTACACCCTCGGGGAATAAGGTTTAACGAATGGATAGAAATATCGACGGAGTTAGTGAGAACGAAGTTGACTGTTCCCACCAATCTTCGGAGGCAAGGTCAAACATGGATATGAATTAATACGAGCAAGTCATAGGGTTGAGACGGATCATCCCCATTGGTCAAGAAAGCAGGGTGAAACAAGGCAATGGAATGATATATATAGGACAGTGGAAATGAAATCAAGCATCCCCACAAATCAAGAGTAGCAAGATTCGAGGTCAATCAAATGATAAACTCCGCTTATGAATGTTCCACGATTGAAGCGATGTCATGCCTTCGCATGTCCTAATGCCAGCGCGAACCTAGTAGCACAACCATGTGACGGCCGTACACATAGGACTCCAGGTCCCGTCGAGGCATCCAAGACTGCCTAAGGAGACATCACAACAAGGGTGGCTCAATCATTCCACCTACAGGGTCATGATCACTACAAGGTTTTGGTAAATAAGAGGAAGTCCGAAGTGATATAAGAGCTTAGGGTGCTTGAATCCCATGGTAAAAGAAGTTCCTTGATTTACAAAGCTTGTAGCAAGTAATTAACGAATAGTGGAATATAATGCAATTAGGCTAGGATTTCTTCGATCACAAGGGTTCGAAGCGCATGAACGACAAGGGTTTTAAAGAAAAATTTACCAAAGCTCAATGTGCTATCACTATAAGACTAGGAGTACATCTAACCATAGGAATGAGATACAAGTTGACTCTATAGAGTCGGACACCCGAGGTCTTTCTGATTTACGCCTGTTAAAACCTTCTGATACATAAGCTTGTTCCCAAACTTTATCGTACTAATTGGTACCCAGCTAGTACTGCCTAAATGTGAGATTGATGCGTCCTGGACGAAGACCGGTTTCTTCTTTTAGCCATGTCGGTGCAGTGTTAGGCTTCACATGGGAAATGCCATGGAACAGTAGTCTGGATCTTCCACCGAGTATAAGGACATCGCCGGATTCGAGGTTGATCTTAGTCGCTCTATCCTTGTCTCGAGTATCGCTGAACAGGAATTCTGCCGTGTCGCCTAGGGAGATTGAGATGATAGGTAGACCTTGGTTGATGCTTCTTCCTGATTCATCCTTATCTTGATGGAGTCCGAGCTTCCCGATGTTGTTGTAGTAGTTAATGATACATATGTCAGGATTGATCTGAGGAAATTCGCTTGCAGTTGAATTTGCTGTTTGAGCAATTGTCTTGAAAGCTTCTGGTATCACAGGGACTTGGGCACCATTGCATGGATGCGTTGGCCCATAGAGACCTGTAGTTGGATCCCAATTCTTCCCTAGACACATCATCCATAGCTTCATCTTGGCTCCGTTCTTAAAACTAGGCCTATAGAATCCTCCTGGACCAATACCTAGTTGTTGACACGTACGAACTATCTTGACTTGATCTTCAGGCTAGACGAATCCCTTCAATAAAACCAGACCAGGTCGCAGATGTTGAACTGAAGCCGTATTAGTAGAAGATTCTCCCATTTTTCTCTTCTTCTTGAGACTTGCAGGGGCTGTTGTTTTAGCCTTCGTGGGCTCGGGGTGATCAGGACATAAGTCAAAAGGCTGCGACATCTGTAGCAAGAAGAATAAGGCTCCCGTAAGTTCGAGGGTTTTGAAAATTTGGTGTGGGCATAGTGTTTTCCGCGTTTACGTGTTTAGAACATATGCCGATAAGTGATTTTTCGCAAAACGATGGCACAAGGCTATGGTATGTTTCTAACGTGTGTAGCATCGGTAACTTCGAGACGGGTTTGATTTTTGGACCGATCGACATATTTATTGTATTTGACCTGCATTTATTAGACGTTTCATATTTAGAATGAATTAGGTGTAGAAAAAAATTGCGACAACCCAAGCGTACGAGTCGAGTCGCTTGCTTAGTTTCTACTAGTTCTTATTTGTACTTTGAGTTACGTGTCAATACAATAGTAACACACACTCAACGCAATATGCTCCTAGTCACTCTTAAGTAACAAAAACAATGCATGAGATAAGACATGATGTCATGATGCATGATTCGCCCTATTCGGTCTCACATCACACACCCTATGTACAATTTATATAACCAGCGAGTATCCGGTGACATATATGCACGGCACTCTCTAATGCAACTAGTCGTTCTCTACTCGTTCTTAATTTCGCACGTGGTTAGTATACCTGCAGAAAAATGCATGCTCAGATCAACATCATCACCTATTACCAAACATTACCACTCTAACCCTAAAAGTGGCATCCACGATTTTCTTTAAGCTACGTCTGGTGGACGACGTAGTGGCGCCATTTCTCCCAACACACCCAGTGTTCCTCCAGTACTGGGGAATTACTGGGGAGAGAAACGGTGGCCAATAAGATCTAGCTATAATTTTGGTTGAAGGAAAAGTGGTCACGAAACACTCCAATGGCGTGACCACCCCCCTTAAAGAGTTCTGCCCTATCAGCATGAATGCAGGGTTCGCAACAGTCCGCAAAGCCCAATAGCACTCCGCCAGTACTGGGGATAGCTATGGCTGAAATGCTGCTTCCCAAAGCGCCGAATATGCATATGAGTTCTATCTAGGTCAGAATGTTAGCGATGTCACCTGGTATTTCACTAACATCCTTAATATGGGCATATCGATACTCTCATTTTTCAAATACTTCGAAAAAGTTTTCAAAAATAGGTTTGCAAATCAAAACTGGATGATATGTCTGTTGTCTGTGTATGATCGGCTCTGATACCAGCTGTGGCGGAACCGCCGATTTAATCCGGGCTAAGCACACCTGCCACCTCTGGCTTGCAGTGCGATTAGACCGAACTAAACCCGGTCGTCCGTCGAGAGTCATTCGACCCCCGATATTACCTTTTCCCAGAGGAACCGACATCATACACATCCAGCCCACAATGGAGCCACAACAGATACATCATCTCAGGCAGTTGAATATAGCATATATAAACTTATTTCACAAACCGATTCGAAATAATACCATAAGTTTCAACATATTACCATACGAAAGGCAAGTTTGAATCAGATAGCGGAAGCGAATTTGAAAACATCTCGCAGCGGAACGAAATACTTTAATAGTCTTCATGCAACGTTGATCGAGACGAGCAGCACCGAGCCCACCGGTACTACCCTTCTCCAAGCAGTTGTCCAGATGTCGCCTGTACCTGTTCTCAAAAGGTGGGGGCAAACCCTGAGTACTAATTACTCAGTAGGTCTTAATGGAATTGGCTTACGGCTGACGCGAAGCGGCTTACTAGCAAGTGGATCCTTAGCCTTTAGTTTTAAACAGTAACATGTGTAACATGAATAGTAAGACTTCATCATTTGTATAACCTTCGTAACAACTGAACTTGCGGTAATGTAAACAATTCAATTCAAACATGTGGTATTCCAAAAACCATGAGTATTAAACACCGAGAGTTTAAGTAATTACTACGTTGCTCGTGTGCATTATCAGCATTCCCACACCTGGTGGGCATTAGCGATTCGAATCGATTTTAATTCCCGGGAATAACTATCATGCCAGGGGTATATGCTTACTAGCCATCGCGTTCCCACATATAGCCCCAATCTTAACCTGCCTCGTCCCAAGTTCGATTCACTCCCGCCTAGCCCCCGGGTTGTGCCCCCATGACGAGCCTGCCGACATCTCGGTCTCCCCGTCATGAGTACCAAGCTCCCCCGGGCCACCTTCCTCTCAACCAGCGGGTAGGAACGTGTCTCTGTGCTTCGGACGAGCCCAGGCAAGACTTCTCCGGTCCCATATCCCGGATAAGCATTCTAGCAATGTTATGCCGAACAGCAGGCGAACAGCGAACGGGCCTTATGCGACTCGGGCAGAGCCAAACGCACACCACATAATAAAATTATTCTCCGCCCGGTCTCCATTTAAATCATGAGCATAGTATTACTTTCTCAATAGTAATAGTTTTGTAATCTTTGAAATCACCTACGCAACGAGTGACTCCTTTCACTCGTGTCTACTCGCACCTAGCAAAGCCTAGGCAACTCGTCCTACGAACTCTATATATAGGTGCTAGGGCCAGGGCGGCCAGGGAGTCTAATGCAAAGGTTTTCAATCAACTCCTAATGCGGATGCGTAATGAAACCATCAATCATCATATTAGCGGGGAGAATTCATGGTCCTGCCTACCTTTGCTTATTCTTTACCAAACCAACAAACTAAACTAGGTTAGTTTGTCGGGTTGTGAGGCTTTGCCCCAGGCAACCCCTTGATCACTTGGACAACTCCTCCTTCCAAACACGACTGATGGGCTCTCCAGGTCGTGTCTGGGGCTTACTTGATCTTCTGGATCACCGTTGCTTAAAATAGCTCCCGCACTTGTTTCTCAATCACGTATCTGCAATAAGCGTTGCTATATGAAAGCTATGCATGACACAGTGAATGAGATGCAGATCATCAAGCCTACAACTGGTTAAGCAAAGTATAAGGCAAACATCTAATTACGGATGTAATGGATTACTAGCTCAACCAAAATCTCCCGACTGACATTAGCATTAATACTACTTTGATGGACCCGAAGCAATCGTGTATTGTGCAATCTCACGAGAACACATATACCAAAGTTAAGTTGTCAATCATAAAGCTAACATGGTAAGTGTGGGGGTTTTATTGAATATACTGGTCTCACATTTTCGATTATTTATGTAAAATTGCATTATTTCTACTATTTTCAAATCAGAGTCACACCCTTACATGCACCACTTCCTACTCTAGCAATGAGTCAGGTTCATAACTTAGAGCTCATATCAAGCCCTTAAAGTCACTTGGAGCATTTTCCACCATAGCAAACCTTTCTTAAATTAAATACATGCTTAACTACAAGACAATGGCACAATAGTAATTAAACAGTATATGCTAGGGCTACCAAAATTTATACAGAGCCTACACATGTTCACAAGGCTTCTGCCCAAATTTCATAATTTTTGAAGCTCATTTTACCCACATTTCCTATTTACTAAGGTTTTTCATGCATGCACATTAACAGGGGCAAAAAGGTCTTTTCCTACTCAACCATCATATCCATTCTATAGATCTACTTAATAGGAGTATATTGCAACAAAGTTTGTATTTTTCTGATTTTTATTTGATTTATTACGAATTTCCAAAGTTTTCAGCCTAATAAAACACATTAAATCGAAAATCATAACAGTCAGGGACCTAAACGTGATTGTCTATAACATCAGGGGCTGAGTCGTTAGATCCGCAAGACTCAGTGAATAGTGCATGAGATCGAAACGTGAAAGCAGCAAAGTCCAGGGGCTAAATCAAAAAAAAGGGCGTCTTCTACCTCCGGTCGGCAGAGAGGGCGCGCGGTCGCCGGGGTTCCCGCGCGCGGCGCGTCGCGTGGGGGCACGCGCTTGGAGCCGAGCTAGTCCGGGACCGTGTTCCCGGCGTAGAGGTTCCTTTCCCCCAAGACGGCGTCGTGAGAGGTCGAGCGAGTGAGCGGGCAACGGCCGTGAACCGGTGGGCGGCGGCGACGCGCAGAGCTCGGTGGTCGGGGCACGATCTCGCGGTACCGGCGGAGGTGGTGGCCACCCTCTACCACGCGGGCTGTGCGGTGGCGTGGGGAGTCCGGCGGTGGCGCTCTTGAGGCAAGAAGGACACCGGAGAGGGGTTCCCCACGGTGAGGCTCGGCGGCTATGGTGGCCGCGGTGGTGGCGCTCGTGGGGAGGGCGCCTAGGACGGCCGCGGGCTTCGAGGATGGGCGGGTTCGGTAGAGGATAGTGCGGCGAGTGCGGTGCTTGCGCTAGGAGGGGCGGAGGAGACTATGGCGGTGGGGTGTGAGCTCAACCCGAGCTCGGCCTCGGGCCGCCCATGGCGGACGCGCTCCGCGCGTGGCAAGCAGGGAGGCAGGGAGCAGAGATAGTGGGCGAGGGCGCGGGGCACGCGGCAGAGGGAAGCGCAGGCTGGGCGCGGGCAGGCGGCGCGTGGCCTCGGCGCGGTGCGCTGGCGGCGCGCGCCCGCGGTGGCGAGCGGCGCGTGGCCGGCAGCGCCGGGCGCCGGTGCCGCGTGGGCGCGCGAGAGAAGAGAAGGAGAGGGAAGGCGCGCAGTAGACTTGGTCCATGGGCCGGGCGAGACTGACAGGTGGGGTCGGGGTGAGGAGGAGGGTGAGAGGTCTACGGACCGGGTGCACGGAGCAAGTGAATCGGCGGAATGTGCTGGCGCGGCCAGCCCGACAGTTGGGCCCCACATGTCATAGACTCAGGGGATGAAAAGAAAAAGCGAAAAAAGAAAAACTCTGTTTGACTGCTGAGACGTGTTTTAGAAATTGGTGTTTTTGAACATCCTAGGGGCCGAATTTGACAAAACCCAAAATACAAAAGTTGTTCTACTCTTCCAGATCTTTAACTTTGTCAAAAGGAGAAACATCAGATTCTAAGTTTAAATATGATTAAATTTGAATTGAATCTGCTGACTCTAGTTTGACCAAGGTTTAATGCAAACTTAGAAATTCCTAAAGTCTATTTTATGCTCATTTTCAGAGAAGAAGTATTATACCAATGTTGTGTAGTTTTTAATTATCTACAACTTTCTTATATGATGTATTGCATGATAGGGACTTTTGTTCCTTTGAAATTTGAATTTTACTTACCGATCAAGTTTAGGCAGATTTCTGCTTTTTCATTAATCGACTTAAAACTCCACCTAAACCTTTGTGCATGTTACCTCACCCAATAACAAAGTTGATCTACATAAAATTGTCTACAAATTTGTTATAGAAAGTTTGGTCGAAATCACATTTCATTTTGAACTAAGGTCACAAGTGCACTCAGGGGTTTTGCATATTTCACTGAAAATTTTTGACTTCGTGATTTACTAACCTAGTTGTTGCTCTTCTCTAAACATTATTAAGCCAAATCCTTGACTACCACTAATCTAATCGCGTTTTAAAACTTTCGAGATGCCGGGGGCATCACACTCACCCTCCTCCGCCGGCTATAAAAGGCCGACGCTGACCGCCTCCATTCCTGCCCCCAACCCCCACCAACCTCACCATGCCGAAGTATCCACCATGGAGACACAGCTCCGGCGTGGTGACACGCTCTCCCCCTCCTCCGGTGCTCCAGCTCCACCGCGGCCTCGCTTCCACCAGTCCTCCGTCCACTCCACTCCCCTAGCCGATTCAAGCTCAGGAGAGCTTCGCCCCGACGCCCACCACCGCCTAGACCCCGCCACTACCTATCCCCCTGCCACCGCCGGCGCATCTCCTCCACCGACAGAGCATGCCCACGCCACCGCTCTGTGGGGCCCCCACCATGGCCACCCATCTCCCCCGTTCAACCCCACTGTTGTGTCCAGCAACTTGAGCTGGTGCTCGCCCCGGTGACCTCTTCGCCGGAACCACCCCCGACGACGAGAACCGCTAGCGGGAGCTCCCTCGGACCGCCGTCGCCCCGGTTTACCCCAGAACCAGAACCAACCATCGTCCCTCCTTGACGTCGTCGCCTCCCGCCCAAGTCACTGATGCGTGGGCCCGCGGCTATTGCCGTCACCCGTGCTGTCACACCGCACACCGCCGTAGTGGGCCGCCCAGTTTGGCCACATGGGCCGAAAGGCCGAAGCCCCTCCCCCACGGCCTAGGTTGCTTCTCCCGCAGGCCAAATCCACAAGTTCACCAGAAAAAGTCTATCCCCGCCCCTGAACTTTCTCCAGTGAATAAAATCTACCTCCCCCCCCACATTTATTTCTCATATGTTAACTTTAGCTTATTTCACATGCAGTTCAAGACAGTAGTAAAAAAATCTATAAAAATGCTTTCTGGGGTCTAGGATTAATCATAAGTCTCCATGAATTTTCCTAGAATTATTACACATCATTTGGTCACTTTTTTCCTATTATTTACTTTAACAAGTATTTCTTTATTATTTTCAAAACAACACTCAAACTCAACATACAGAGCCTCATATTTTAACAGTGATCTATCTCTACCAAAAAGAGCACATACAAATTCCAGGGAAGCATTTAGAGTACTTTTTATATAGCAACTATTTTCATGTCATTAAAATGCATAAAATACATGCTTGGGGGTAAAACAGTAATTTTCCTGCAATTGCTAGGGCTACCAAAAATCACAGAGTCTCTAGATAACCTTACAAAGCTACTATCCAAATTTCAAGATCTTTAGAACTCATTTGACCCAGCTTTTCCATTTATCCATTTTTATCATGCATGTATTAATCCAGGGGGAAAATGATCAATGCACCCTTCACCATCATACCCACCTGATAGATCTACTCAATAGGAGTACAATGCAACTGGTTTTGCATTTTTACCATTTTTGTTGATTTTTAGTGATTTTTCAAAGTCTCGGCTAAAATAAATAGATTTTAATTCAAAAAACAACAGATCCAGGATCTGCATGCAATTATCCATAGACTTTAGGGACTAGTCCGCAAGATCTGTGAGACTCAATGAACAGTGCGCAGTTTAAAAATGAGATAATGTAGAACTTCAAGGTTCAAAACTCAAAAAAGGCCGTCGCCTTCTTCAACCTTCCGCCGGGTGGGGAAAATGGCAGCGGCGCACAGCCAGAACTGCCCCTGCGGGGCGCGGCGGCTCACCGCAGGAGGCCGGAGAGTGAGAGGGGGAGGTAGGAAACCTTACCCACTACCTTAATTGACGGGGGAGGCTGCGGAGGAGGCTGACGACGATGAGGCAGAGGCGCGGATGTTCGGCAAGGTAATGCGGGGAGGTAGGGGAGCTTCGGCGACCTGGAGCTAGGGGAATCGGTGCAGTGGAGTCCGACGATGGCCGGCATGGTGGTGGGGAGGCACGAGGATGAGTGGAATGGCACCGGCACGAGCTCCCCTCGAGCTCTGTCAATGGCGGTCGGGGAACTGGGGTTGAGCGGGCAAGGGAGCGAAAGAGGAGAGTGAGGACATCGCCCTCTTCTTAAAGACGCGGTCAGAAGGGGCGATCTACGGCCGGGACGCCCCGGCCGTACGCCGGCAGCCACGTGGTGCCCGACGGCTCGGCAAGGTGCCCGCGATTGGATCCCTGGGCCCGCCTGTCGGTGAGAGAGAAAAGGGAAAAAAAGAAAGACATTTTGACTGGTTTTGTTGGCCTCTGAAAATCGCAAATTTAACCAATTTAGAGGCCGAATTTGAGAAACCTCCACTTGAATGAATTGAAGAACTCTTTATGTTCTACATTTTTGTCAATAGGCTTGGTATCAAGTTCTATTGAAATTTTTGGAGAAATTTGCATTTGAACAACCTGACTTAACTTTGACCAATAGCACTCACTAGATTAAAAATTCCATAAGTCCATTTTAGGGTCATTTTCATGTAAAGTGGGATATACCAATGTTGTTTGCAATTTCATAAGCTACAACCCTCTTATATAAAGTTTTGTATGAAAGTGAACCTATCTCTCAAAATTTTGAATTTGCTTGACAGGCCTATTTTGAACAAATTTTACATGTTGACAGAAAAAGGCCTCAAACCCTAAGCAAACCTTTGTGCATGTCAAAACATTAATTACCAAAGTTGTTCATTATGAAATTGTATACACATTTGGTATACAAAGTTTCACCCATTTCCCATTAGTATTAAAGCTACAGGGCAAAAATCAATGCAGTTTCAAAACAACTAGGTTTGACTTGCTTCAATTCACTTAACCCACTCATGCCCTATGCATAAAATGTTCATGAAACGATGCAATTAAGCTAATGATGCCACTATAATGCACCTGAGATGCCAGGAGCATCACAGAAGGCGCGAAGTCCACGACATCCACGAAGGTTCACAGTGCCCGCGGCGTTGCATGGCCACGAAACCGCGAAGGTCCGCAGTGCCCGCGAAGGTTCCTATACCGCGGTGCTGATTGCCGGCGAAGGCCCACAAATGTTCCTGGCCCGTGACGCTGATTGCCGCGAAGGTTCCTGCCCCGCGGCGCTGATTGCCTGCGAAGGCCTGCAAAAATTCCTAGCCCGCGACGCTAATTGCCCGCAAAGGTTCCTGCCCGCGGCGTTGATTGCCCGCGAAGGCCCGCGAAGGTTCTTGGCCCGCGGCGCTGATCGCCCACAAAAGCGCCATCGCCGCAATTTCACAGCGGTCGTCGGTGATGAAGAAATCGGCGGAGCACTTGTGACCGCCTATGCAGTTGTTAAAGTTTCTGGCGAAGCCTCTTAGCCGTGATTGCACGACGGAGACAATAAAGTTGACGGAGTCCTTTGTTGGCGAGTTGATATAGCCATGTAGGAGGACAATGTGAATGTGACTAATGCGTGAGCCATCAATCTTGCAATGTCGAATGCTTTATCAAATATCCGCGAGCTGCAAATGCGGAGCGATTTTGATAGATATAGCATTTAGTCGGAGTATGTTATGCACACTTGATCCAATCTGAGAGCGGTTTTTTCGCTCGCGGCCTTTAGCCGACATTTTTGGGAGCCTTCGCTCGATGCGGCCTTTAGCCGGCTTCTTTTAGAGCTTTCACTTAATGCGGCCTTTAGCCGACTTCTCTGGGAGCTTTCACTCATTGCAGCCTTAGCCGACTTCTTAAAAAGTAGAACACACGATGCGTTGTACGATCATTCAACAAGATGCATAATTTTAAATGCACATGAAAAGATAATGATTGTGTATTGAAAGCGAGAAGGGTTAGTTATAATGAACAGCATGCGTGAAGTGTTGGATAAACACAAAAGAGATAGGCGCAAATAAATATATGCATTGACGAAGGTGTCCGAGTTTCATTAACATAAACATAGTGTATAGTTACAAATGTCGTTAGCGAAGGTTAGTTACAAATATGATAAGTGGTTAGTATACACTTGTGAAGGTCAATGGATTAGCAAAATATGAAGGATAGTAGGTTAGCGAAGGACGAAAGTCAATGGGTTAGCAGAGGTTGAAGGCTGATGCCGCCCAAAATCCAAGTGAGGATCCGCAATGAAGCCTAATATCCAGGTGAGGATCCACAACAAAGCCCATAGGACTAAGGAGACCAACGATAGTTGAAGGTCCAATTATAGATGAAAACCATGAAGTCCAGAATATATGGAAAACCATTGATTACCGAAGCCCAATACAACCAATATATGATGAATTCCCCAAGTCATTGAAAACCAAAAATACCGAAGTCCAACATATATAAAGATCAATCATTAGAGACCTGTGGGAGAGAACGAGCAAAATGCAAGTATATTGTGACCTAGAGGGTGCGAAGGGTTGTACTTACAATGGGAAACTTGCAGATGTAGATAATTTTGACATATAATAAAATAAAATAAAAATGGGTACACTTGCTTAAAGGCACACAGACGAAGCATAAACTGGCAACATAAGTTGCAACTCGCAGAAAGCACTTAGCTCATGCTAAGATTTCGTTACAAGCGAAGGTGAAGTTCAAGACGTTAGTTGAGAGAACCATGGAATATATGGTTAGAATAAGATGATCGGTACTCAACATGAGTGAAAAAGGTTCACAACGAAGGCCACAAGATGTGCGAAGGTTATAACATATAAATCATAAATAATTGGAGACACGAGATAATGTTCATGTACGATGAAGCATATAGATGAGGAGTAATATTTTATAAACCACTTGTTAGACGAAGCATATAAGATAGCAATACAAGTGCAAAAATAACTTGCGGGGGTGACCGTGTAAACAAAATATTGAGTATGATGGTAGCTGCAGAGGTAAAATCTATATAACGTCAAAGATTTATAACGAAGGTCATAACATGTGTGCACTGTAGCAAGCAGGGGTTATAATATCAATGATGAGCATTTGGAAACATAAAATTGTAGAGTGTCAGCCATTTCATTACAATTGAGCGAAGGGTAAGTGACTTGCTGCAATTTGAGCAAAGATTATGGCCAGATGGCTCACAAGTCACAAAATATATGAAATTAATAGCAAAACGAAGCCGTAAGAGATTGGTTTGCGGCATAAAATGATTAGGGAATAAAGTTGACCTGTACGATCACAACCATGTGCGAACTGTGGTGTTTTGGGTACCTGGTCCCTTGTCTTAAGGGCAAAGTTAGCAACAACGCTCTTCCATTTTTGCGTGCAAAGCCCCGTAGAGATTTCGGAGGCCGTAAAAAATATTTCTGAAACCCATAATTAATTTGGCGATGAACTGAAGCCTGCCTAGGAGAGCAATTAATTTGCAATGCTCAACTGAATCCCGATGGTCGGTAACTGATGAATCCGAAGCCCAATTGTAGGCTAGCGGAGCCCATTGGCTGATGAATCCATAGCCCAACTTCCTGACTACTAGACATGGAAACGAGATTAGCAAACAAAATGCAAAGGCTCTGCGGTGGCAAGGAGCCTTCGCCTTGGGCTGGAGCTCACGGGTTCGATTCCCAGCAAAGCTTAATTTTTTTGGCAAATATAAAAAGGCGAATGTGGATGGAAACGCTTATCTGGGCCGGACGAGGCTGATTTAACTCGTGCGGAGCATAGAATGCGTAGGTAATTGGGCCGCGAGATTGACTCGCGATGGTCCGCGGAGCCGCTTGGCGAGTGAAGGGGGAAGTTTGATCATTCCAGGAACCAAAGCCCATCAAATGACAATCCTGGCCTTGCCAAGGTACCACAATAAAAGTAAGTTAAAGTGCTTCGTGGAACCGAGGAACCAAAGCCCATCAAATGACAATCCTGGCCTTGCCAAGGTACCACAATAAAAGTAAGTTAAAGTGCTTCGTGGAACCGAGCATGATCTGGGCTGGTGCGGAGGTTGACTACGGCCTGGTTGGGCCAAGGATTCTGTGGGCCTCGAACTATGACGGTGAAGATAACGATAAGTGCTTGTCAGTCTCGAACCTTCATCGGTTCTTTCCCCACGCTACAGTAAAGAGAGGCGAATCCAGGTGCTGCTCCGTCCCAGCGTCAAATCGGCCAGTTCCTCTCCTTCTCCGGTGTCTTTCTAGGCACCGGCGGGGGAGGGGAACTGCGATTTGATGTCTGGCCTAGATATTAGGCATCTTTACCTCAATCTAAATAAGGTAGGGTTAGAGTTTCCTACGATGACCATCGAGGTTTCTTCCCTCAAAGCATTCTCCGGCGATGGAGGCTCTTCCTCCACCTCTGGAGTATATCTTGTGAGGTATGTATTCCTCCTATCCAAGAAATCGGGTTGGAGTTGTCTGTATTCGCTTCGGCGACCTTTTCCCCTTTGGGTTGCTTCGTCGTCCTTGGAGTCGGGGGCATCTATGATGCTGGAGACGACAAACTCCATGTGTCTCGATGAAGTTACGGCACAGAGCATTCTCCGGCGATGGAGGCTCTTCCTCCACCTCTGGAGTATATCTTGTGAGGTTTGTATTCCTCCTATCCAAGAAATCGGGTTGGAGTTGTCTGTATTCGCTTCGGCGACCTTTTCCCCTTTGGGTTGCTTCGTCGTCCTTGGAGTCGGGGGCATCTATGATGCTGGAGACGACAGACTCCATGTGTCTCGATGAAGTTACGGCAGTGAGCCGGATTTTGCTTGTACGTTCAACGATTCAAGTGCAAGTCGATGAGTTCGATGGGCCAACTGTTGCAGCATCAAAAATCTGGGAAGCTTCTTTGGAAGCGTTTTCGTCGGGAATGGAATCGGCTTCCAGCCAAAAGCTCGGCGTGTTCACTTCGCAGTGGAGGTTCTCCGTCGGGTGGAGGCTCCGATTGCAGGCGACGACGACAACCGGGGAATCCTTACAAGAACCATGGTGTAATTTTCTTTTTCTTCAGGGGTGTCTTTGTAAGGCCTGCAATGCAATGTTTAACCAATATGTGTGAAATTCAACCCTGTTTCTCAAAAAAAAAAAAGATAACGATAAGTTTCCAATACCAATTAAGGATGCAGAGCTCATTAGTTGATTAATTTCAAAGCCGCATAATTGGTGCGGACTTTGCGGTGCCCAGGGAGATATTGATTTGTGGAGTTTATAATACCTGTAGAACCACAAGGATAACTGAATTGCGGTGGTGAGTGCATTTGGTCTCCACTCTGACGGAGGATCGAATCCCCGCAGCAACGCTCCATTATTTTTTGCCATCATTTTGGCTGCCGAAGGTCCATGAATCTGATTTGCTGATCCGAAGCCCAATAATACAGCCGAAGGCCCATGACTGTGCTTTGCTGATCCGAAGCCCGACAACACGGATCTGTAAATTTGAGGCCCAATTAAGATAGGAAGCTGCAATGTGGTGCCCAATGGCCGGATAACAATCTGTGCAAAGCCCCTGAGAATTACTGGAGGCCCGAACCCAACCGGAAATTCGAAGTCCAGGTCCATGACTTGATAAATTCCGAAGCTTCCATAATCCATACTAACAAGAAACTGCACGGAAGTTAATTACAAACGAAGATGTAGTTTGACGGTTTAAGATTCTCGTGCACTTGAGAGAGGTCTCAGGTTCGAACCTCAGCATGGGGTAATTTACCTTTTCTCTCTCTCTCTTTTTCTTGTTTGTTTGGGGCTGAGCTTGCAGGTTGGATTCTTCGCTGAGCTGAAATATTTTTGCCCAAAATTTTCTCTCTCTCTTTCTTTTTTTGGACTTTCCTAATTTCTGAGAGACGATACTAAGAACTGAAAAGAGATACCAAGCAAAACCACCGCAGTTTTGCAGTGGTTAGGCTTGTTTGTTTGGGGCCGAGCTTGCAGGTTGGATTCTCCGTTGAGCTGAAATATTTTTGCCCAAAATAGCAAAGCTGCAAAGGTGTACTGAGGCACTTAACTGGACCATCTACGAGTGAGCTGCGGCTGTAGCTGGGCCGCCAAATTGACTAGGATCGCAGAGGCCTGCGGAGCTCCTTGGCGAGCGAAGGTGGGCGATGGGCTGAAAGTTCCATCTGCTAGAAATCGAAGCCCATTAATTGAATTTTTGAAGCCATCTGAAGCTGAAAATTCTATCTGAGGCCAATAAGAATGGAATTCCGAGGCTGATTTTATTGAATGAAAAATTCCGAAGATCCTGAGAACTGCGAAGCTAAGCTGATTCATTGCCGAAGGTGAGGAGCTGAGCTGTGATACCAAAGCTGAGCTGACTCGTTGCCAAACTGAAGTGTGATAGCGAAGTTGATTCTCTGTCAAAAGCTTGAGACTAAAAATAGTTGATGAATTTCCGAAGCTGGTTCTGATGAATAGCCATTAATCTGACAAATTCTGAAGCCAATGGAAATGGAATCCCGAAGCTGATTATTTGTGACTGATTTCCGAAGCCGAGCAATAAAGCGTGGAGATTCAATTGAGAATATGTAGCCAATCAATAAAATATCTGAAGTCACAGCTGATTCCCAGTATTGATCCGAAACACGTGTAATAGCTGGAGAGGACAGTAAGCAGACGGAAAGGACTGAGCCAAATGCATTGTTTAGTTGAATGATATTGTAATGAGAAAAAGAAGGCATGTGTGTTCCACAAAGCAGGGTCATCGCGGTGGTTACAGAAGCTTCGTTAGCTGTGACGGGTCCTTTGGTTCAACCCCACAGATCTCATTTTGCAAAAAATGGCGAGGGTTAGAGCACTTGCGCTTATCTGGGCCGGCGGAAGTTAAAGGCCACCCGCGAAGCATCTGGCCTCTGGGTGTCTGCTTGCCGAGGTGTTCTAAGCCACGCGAAGGCACGAGTTGACAAGGAAATGAACTGTACGTATGCAACAAATCTGAAAGTATCCGAGTGGTAAGAAAGCCTCCGCGCGGGCTGGCAGGTAGGTAGCCAGTTCGAATCCCAGCGAAGTCAATTTTTTGCGCGAAATTGCAAAGGTGTCGGGCCACTTATCTGGACCGCGGAGGCCTCGGCCTAGGGTTGATGGCCCCTGCGGAGCCCCTTGGCTTGCGAGGGTCTGTGTGATCCTCCTTATTCTAAACCCTGATTTAAGTACATTAAGCGTGTCATCGTATGCATATCCTAAGTTAAACAGTAGAAAAGGAAATGCATCATTTAAATATTTTCAAATCTCTTGCAAAAATAAAAGTAAATCTTTCTTCTTTTTAATTATTATTCTAATTCAAAAGAAATTAAATTAATTTTGGAATCCAAACTAGAGCTGCGGATTTGTCATCTCTCTTACACGTAACTCTGAAATCTGAAATTTGACATCCACGACTCCACGAGAGGACAAGGAAGTTCTTCTCTTGCGGTCCCTCTCTCTCCCTCATCCGCCATGCCGCTGTTACCTGCCTGTCATCTCCACCCGCCTATCCTCCTCTCTCCACCTTGTCCGTTGACGACGACGGCCTCTGCTCCTCTCGGCGGCGTCTAGAGAGCATCCCCGGGCGCACAAGCCTGCGGCAGGCGGCGCCATGGCAGATTGCGGGCAGCCACAGCGCGTCCCTAGCCCAGGGCGTTCCGTGCGACCATGTGGTCATTACAAAAGCACACTATAGCTCCTGGACATCTATCACGTTTTTCTTGGTTTTCTCATGTTTACCATGCCTTTATACTCAAAAAATGACATTTTCTGTTGATTGTCAAATTTAGAGTACTGTGTAAATAATACTTTGAACATATAAAGTATTTCTATGGTTGCTCTGGGAACTACTCAGGAGTCTGAAGTACTCTACTATAGGTTTTTGAGATGCATGGTGCCGGTGCACTAGCTGAAATAAATATATTGTTCATAGGCCACCACATGAAAAGTGCGTTGGCCAAAACAAATCATGACTTCCGTAAACAAGATAAACTATTGTTTTCTTGATTCATTTCTCCCTTTTTTTTGTTGTTGCCAGGACATTATGGATTTGATTCAAGTATCTTGCGGTTCATGATGACCTAGACTATGGACGTGGCGCTTGAAGAAATCACTGTCCGTTGGGAGTGTTTCGTTGGTTAGTGTCGGCTGTGGAGTGCTTTGGTCAAAGGATTTAAGTTTTCTTATGTGTGATTGTTACATTTCATTTTCCTTACTAGGAATGGTAAACAAGTGTTTTTGTTGGCAAACAATCGGTCCTTTGCTTAATCACTCCCGAATATTGTTTGCTGCACACATTCAAGAGTACATTCCTTACAGGCCACTAAAAAAGATCAAAATTCCATATTTACCATTAAAGTTTCTATTGAGCCTAACATACCATTGGTAAATTTTTTCGCGACTTCTGCGCCATTACCGTCAGCTGTAAGGGTAACAATAGCTAATTGAACGAGGAAAAGACAATAATGCCCTCAGCTCAGATACGTTGACCCGCCGCCATCCTCCTTCGTTCCTCCCCATCCTTCTCGCCTTCCTCCCTTTGGCCGGCCGCGATGGGACTGGCGTCGTGGCCTTGGTGACTGCAGTCCTAGGCTCCCAGTGAGGGAGAGACGCCCCGAGCACTGGTGGACAGGGTCGGCGACTGGTGTCGGGAGGCCGTGGCTCGCCGTGGAAGGAGGAAGGAGGCACGCAGCCAGTCCATGGAGAGAGAGGAGTCCGGTGGCAGTCTGCTCATTTGGGTCAGCGGCGGCTTTGAGCAGAGGATGGCGCTGGGTAGCGGCTCGCCATGGGTGGAGAGAGGTGAGAGAGATGGTGCTGCCCGTGGAGGCTGCTTGCTTGTGGGGAAGTTCCAGTGCTTGAATGTACTGGACTGCTCGATGAGCACAGATTATGTGAGAAGGTTTTACTGGTGCCTTGGTTATTGGTGTTTCATGGAGAGAAGAAATGGAGCGCTTGCCTGGCGGAGCGCTTGGTCTCCATGGATGCAGCTTGGTGCCTCGGTGGGGAGAAGGTTGGAGTTGGAGATGGCGTTGTTGCTAGATGCTACCAGCCGATTTGGCAACATAGGAGAATGGAGAGGGGCACTCAAAGTGTGCTCTTGGAAAAATCAAAGAAGGAAGATTGATGATGCTTTAGCTTGCTCTTGGGAGAAATCAAGAAGGAAGACATGCTGTAAGCTCGCTGGAGAAGAACCAAGGGCAAACTTGCCATTTATGAAATAAATTAAATTCCAAATGGTTCCTAACGGCAGTTCAATGTAACGGAGATAACGGCAAGGGCACCAGGGGACAGAAAAAATTGACATAATGGTATAGTAGGCTTCACAATATTTTTAGTGGTAGATATGGAACTTGGAATTTTTTTTATGGTCTGTAGGTAATTGACTCCACATTCAACTTTATCTCTACTGCCAAAGTGCAGGTTCCATGGCTGTGGTCATGCTGAAGGTGTGTGCTCACAACAAAACAAAAGGTAGCCCAATGCAAAAACTATACATCTATTTTCTTTCGATTGTTAGTATCTTCCTGCAAAGATGACACCGAAATTAGCATTTTACTATGTTGTTTGTGCTTAGTTATCTATCCAAATAGTCCGACCTGAATTATCTATGGATGCATATGTGCATCGCTCTGGAATTCCTAACTGTACCACAATCTTCATGTTGTGCGCCGAAGATAATTATCCAAGTCACAGCTGTAAATTCACTGACGACACGTGCGCAGGGCCACAAAGGATTCCTTTTTCTGATGTGTTATTAATTTAACCCTGCAAATCAGTTTATCTCCGGCCATGTGGGTGTTTCTGATCTATTTTTAGTGGGGTTACCTGCTTTTGTTTAGTTTACGAATATTTGGACTATATGAATCCACCATCACAGCAACACCGCACTGGCAAACAACACCCTAGTATTTTTTTGACAAAAATCAATCTCGATAAGGAACACTACAGAGCATAGATGGCTTCATTGACCGGCACGTCATATAGACATATAGGCTAAGCTGGTATCCCCCAACGCCTCCTGTGGGCTTGGTCTACTCCAACGATGGCGCGGCAAGGCCGCGCCTCTGTTTCTGTTTCTAGTTAATGATACTATATGTTCGCTTTCATCTGAAAAAATACCTACCTTCATAAATAAAAATACCTCCATCCCGCTGTCGCCGTTTACCACCGTCTCCCACCACTAATCTCGCCGGTCCTCGCCCCTGCGGCCACCACCGCCTGCCACCACAGCCAATGTTAACCTCACCATCGCCTCCACCATCCATCGACCGTCATTCGCAGCCCGGCTATGGCGGTCCTACCGCCTCCACCGCCGGTTGGCAACCTCCTCTGGCAATCTTTGAACCCTAAACCCCATCCTAACCTCGCCGGCGGCGACGCGCAGTGATGAAGCGAGTGGTCATGGGGGTATCACATTCCGCACAAGCACAACCGCCTCCACCGTCGGTTGGCAACCTTCTCTGGCAATCTTTGAACCCTAAACCCCATCCTAACCTCGCCGGCGGTGACACGCGGTGATGAAGCGAGTGGTCATGGGGGTATCGCATTCCGCACAAGCACAATCTCTTTGCACGTTAGCTTTTTCGGAAAACAAACGTGGCACTTTTAAGTTTCAAACTATCTATCTATCTATACATACTATATAAGCGATACCCACTAATTATTTTTTTCGACATGCAGCCTATCCACGTCATCGCAGGGTCAACTAGCTACTACGCATTACTCATTGATGATTTCATTAATTTTCTGTGGCTAACATCACTCATGCATGTGCTTAAAAATACATGTTACATAAGTGAAGCCCACTAAGTAATTCTCTCCACATGCAGCCTATTCACGTCATCATAGGATCCACTAGCCACTACACAC
The DNA here is from genome assembly GCA_030272315.1 of Paspalum vaginatum. Taxonomy (NCBI): domain Eukaryota; kingdom Viridiplantae; phylum Streptophyta; class Magnoliopsida; order Poales; family Poaceae; genus Paspalum; species Paspalum vaginatum. The sequence goes on along the minus strand of CM059021.1, from coordinate 2,534,708 downwards.
TACTCATTGATAGTTTCATCGATTTTCTGTGACTAACATCACTCATGCATGTGCTTAAAATTATACTCACATATTTTCCTAATATTTTAGTATTTTATTTATTGCATCTCATTTTATAAATCACGTCCAATTCAATACTACAAAATCCCCGCTGCAACGCGCGGGTATAATCTAGTTACTCCATATTTCTCCGCTAAAAAGAATATTCTAGCGCAGTCAGCAAAATTATTTCCTTTATAACTTCTCCGACACTCATGTTGCTCTATATATTTTCTCCGTATCAAATTACACAATATTTTACTTTTCCACCTCCAACTATCACGTTCCGTTACCACCTACTATCTCATCTTAACAAATACAGTAACTAATAGTTGGAAATGACTCACTATACAAAATAATTACTAGAATAATAAAATTACAAATCATTTTTAAATAAAGTAAAAAACCCCAATCTCGCTCCTCTCTCCCTCCTCTCGCTCCCTCCCTCGACATCACAGCACCCCATCCCCACCTCCTCTCCCCTTCCTGGTCAGCAGGTGGCGCCCCATGCTCGATCGTCCTAAACGCCGCTGGATCCTGCCGTCGCGGCCTCCTTTGCCCGCCGCCGCAAAGGGGATTCCGCGGTACGGAGGGGATCCCCACGCAGCGGCCACCTCTCCTGTGCCGACCGCCTCCACCGTTGACTCTCTCTCCTCTCCAACAGCCCACGTCTCTCTCCTCTCCTCCGCCGTGACCGGATCTGCCGCACCACAGCCGGATCCGGGCCGCCGCCGGACTTAGAGGCTCCACCTGCCTTCTCCGCCTCTGCCGCCAGGCTCGGAGGCTTCACCACCCACCCACGCCGCTTCGCTCGTCTCCCCGTCAGCCTGTCCGAGTTCGACCAAACTCACGAATCGAGCAGTGGTAGTTGCGGAGAGTGAGGAGAGAGACAATGGAGTAGCCGTCCAAGGCATCCATACACTGGCACTGCTCGAGAAAACTCACTCTTCCGTTTGTTTGGCGCCTTGGCTGGGTGCATGGCGGAAGCGGCTGCATCAAATTTTCTGCTAAAGTTTGGTGTCACCGAGGCATGAAAATAGATGTGCAAAACACTGTTTGCGCACTGTATACAAAGTGGAATAGAGGAGCTGCCATCTTTTGCCGGCTGGAAGGCTTACCGGAATGGGCTGTGGATAGTCTTACCTAGGCTCCATTCCTTAGGCTATCTCCAACAATACTCCTCATCCTATTCCACTCCGTGCGTCATATCAGCTACAGTGCAAAAAGTGACAAACAGTGCAGAAACAGTACGTGGCTCCTCATTTTGAGTAGTACCATTGGAGAGAGCCGGAAAAAGCTTATATAACCCTTGAAATATGGAGGGTCGGACACATAGCTCCCCGAACAATGAAACCGGGTATTAGACATCTTAAACTTTTCAAAACCGGACACATAACCCGTGAGGGGTATTAGACGATGGTTTTCTACACGTGGCAGGCCATGTGTAATACTCCGTATTTTTTTAAAACACTTAAGTGCATTGCAATTTACCCTAATTATTCTTTCAAAAATTAGATTCAAATTTAAATTTGAGGCCTTTTCAAAAATTTGGAGTTTTCCAGGGGCAAAAATGTGAAAGGATAGTTTAAATTAAGCCCTTTCACTTTTGTATTTGGACCCCTGTCAAAAAAGGTCAAAACCTAGGGTTAAAAATGAAAAGGGTAAAAGTAAAAAAAAAAGAAAGAAAGAAAAAAAGGGGGAGCCTCGCGGGCCAGCTGGCCCGCCCGCGGCCACGCGCCCGCTGGGCGAAGCCCAGCCGGGGGCGGCGGCCCGCGTGGCGGCTAGCCCCCGCTACCCGCGCCCCGTGTCAGGCGGCGCTGACAGGTGGGACCGCGGGGGGCGGGGTCTTCTTCCCCGCCGCGGCGAGCGGGGGAGTCTGCTGCTCCCCACGCTCCCGCGCCCGTGTCCCGCACCCCGCGCCGTCGCTGCCGCCTCCGCTGCCGTCGCCGTGACCCCCGCGTCGGTAAGCAACCTCGCTCCCTCCTCCCTCTCTTGCGCCACGCTGAGCGCCGGCCCGAGCTCGCTAGAGCTCGGAGCCCCGCATGGCGCCGCGGCCACCGCGGTGTCGCTGCCGCGTTCCCCGCGCGTGGGAACCCTTAGGGTTCCTGCGGACGCGCGCATCGGGTGCGCCGCGCCTGCACGCACCCCGCGCGGTAAGCGGTAGGTCTCTGCGGGCACCGCCGCCGCCGCGAGGCCACCTCGCCGGCGCGTTGAGCCGGCGGGCATCATGCCGCGGCGGGTGGCGACCTCGCAGTGAAGGGAGAGGGGGAAAGAAGGGGAAAAGGGGAGGGAAAGAGAGAGGAGCTCGCGCCGCGCCCGAGGCCACCGCCGGCGAGGCCTCTCGGCCTCCGCCGCGCCTGATGGTCGCTGGCGCTGCCGGCGCAGCGACGCGCTCCGCTTGCGCGGCGCGCCGCGCGCTGAGCGGCCAGGCGGCCGGGCGAGGCCGGTCCGCTGGGCCGCCAGCCCAGCTGGAAATCGATTCAAATCGTCTGTGGCTTGCCGGTTGTAAGCTACCTGATCGCGACCAACATCGTAGCAAGAAAACTGATCCTGTTAATGAAGAATGCTTGACAACATGTTTGTCCTGGTTGATTAGTAGATTAGGAATAATTTAGCATGGTCAGGTAATAACTAAAAATTGAACTAAAAATCTAAGAGCTAAGGATTTACTATTAGGCCTGCCGCAGTGTGAGTTGACCTAAGCACCCCGGCTATGAGTTAGGAAGTCGGGTTTCGACCCAGTGGTCGGGTAAGTCTTGCTGAGTAATTATTACTCAGGCTTCTTGCCTATTCTTTTTCAGGTGCGGAATACACGTGGTTTGAATGGGATCCTTATCTTACTCCTCCTTTTTCTGAATTAAGGTTTGCTACGCCTAGAGCAGAATAAGGTGTGTGTGTTGAAAAAAAACTTGTGAACTATGTTACTTTTGTTTAATGGCTGAAGAACTTATCAGTCGGGATGTAATAAGTACCAAACCCTATGTGTAATATTTCAACTTTATGTAATAAATGTGGCTGTGTATGTTGTAACCTGTGGACTCCTTCGAGAGTCGCCCCAAAAAATCAAGCTCGATCCGGATGGGAAGGTCAAGTCAGGATACCTACATCCTGAAGGACTAACGAGGTTAGTCCGGATCTGGTGATTAAGCACTAAATCCGGGTTAATCTGGGCGGTTCTGCCACACCATGTTGGACTGATATGCCACGTCAATGGACACATGGCCTCTTTTCTTTTTTCCCTTTTGCTCCCTCTCTCCTCTCAGCCACCCACGCCCACGGGGACGCTCGCCACCGCCACCATCCCGCATGCTCATCGGAGCAGCTCCAACCACTGGCCTCCCGCGCTCTCAGTGGCGCGACGGAGGCAAGGGCGAGGCGTGGTGCCGCATGCCGTCAGTGCGGCCAAGGCAGGCGGGGCAGTCTAGCGCGGGCGTCGGCCAAGCGGAGGCGAGCCCCGTGCTAGCCGGTGTCAAGGACGGTCAGGTCTGGTGGGGAGGGAGCGGCTGTGGAGAGGGATGCGCACATCCATGGCCACCGTGCGGCGCCGGCGCCGGCGGACAAGTGCTCCGCGGGTCTTCTCGTCGTTTGAGGTCAAGTACTTCTCGCCGGGCGGCCTCGGTAGCGCCCGCGGAGAATGCGAGGAAGCTGTCAGCCGCCTCCGCCCGTGACGCACCTTCCCTGCCCTGCGAAGATGAGCCGGAGTCGGAGCCGGAGCAGGACCGTGCGATTCTTGGACATTGACGGAAAGGTGGCCGTTGCTGTGGCTGCGGCGGGCTACATGCGGTTCTCAATGGTGGAGGGGGAGGGCCGCAGGGTCTCGTCTTGGGCCATGGATGTGCGCGCCGCTCCTGACGAGACCCGAGACGACCTCCGCCGCCCTTCCGCGCGATCCCGTCGGGGGCGCCCAAGCCGCTCGGTTAGCCCCCGACCGATCCGAGTGCGTTGACAGATTGGCCATAGGACATCATGGCGGGGAGAGGCAGCGTGGCATGCCACGTAGGCAATACCGCCCTTAAAAACTGTTTTGGGGTTATTTGTACCCAAAATCAAGTTTAGTGTGGATCGTATCCGATTTTAAAGTCTAGAGTGCTACGTGTCCTACCCACTAGAGCCTTATGACCCTGTTTGGCACAGACTGAGCAGCTTAAAAAAAATAACTTGCAAACGTCTCCAAACGGCTAGCTTTTTTAGCAGCTTAAGAAGTTGAGCTTCTCAAAATGAGGCGAAAGGAGCTTTTTTCAGCTTCTCATACTTCTAAATATTTTACCTAACTGCCGCTAAATATATACCGGCCTTTGGCCTATCTCCAACAGACTGACTAAAAAGATTGTCTATTATTGTTCCAACTGTTTTTTTCTCTGTCTACGTCTACGGTAGCGCTACAGTTGGATTTGTACTGTGCACGCTCGCTTTAGGCTATCCGCACTCATTCAACTCTATTTCTTTACCATAAAAAGAATATTCGGTACTGATCAGCGAGATTCTCTACTCTATACTACTATCCTCCGCAACCATATCTACCCTAAATATTTACCCTATACCAATTACTACAATTTTTTTACAATATCCCGCCCACCCACCCAGCCTCATCCCCTCCGCCCCGCTCCCAGATCCACCCGCACCGCCGCCTCGTGCGTCTCCCCGTGACCCGACCGGCCGCCCTGCCTCCTCCGTCGGCCGCCGAGGCACCGCGCCTCACCGGACGGCCTCCTCCGCGCCGCCCTCTCCGCCGTGTCATGGCCTCTCCTCCTCCTCTGCCGGCGCCTCAAGCTCCCCTCCTCGCCCTACTCTCTTCGCCGCCCGCCTCCCTCCTCCGAGGCGGCGCTCGGACCGCCCGCGCGGCACAACGAGGCAAGCCCGCCTCCTTGTCTTCCTCTGCCCGCGCGACCGCCTTCTCTACGCCTGGGCCGCCGCTGCCGTCGCCTTGTCAAGCGCCGCCCCCTCGCCGACCTTCTCCCTGCAGCCGATGGCCCCTGGAGCCGGATCCAGGCCTCCTCGAGCCAGGCGACGTGCGGATCCAGCCTGCCGACGCGTGGAGTCGGCCAGTTGACGCGTCGATTCGGCCCGCTAGTGCCCGCCTCCCTCACGCTAGGCCCGCTGCCGTCCTCCACCGGCTCCTCCCCACCTCCGGCACATCAAGGCAGCGGTGGGACGGCGGGACCTCGTCCAAACCCACGCTCGCATCGGCAGTTGTCCACGCTGGACGAGAGAGTGGGATAGGAGTGATCCGTACCGACGCTAGAAACGGGATTCTTCCAGCCTCATGTAAGTTTCCAGTCTGACTGTATGGTGCACCGCTGTGGGACAGGGATGATCTGTACCGATGCTAGAAACGGGGTTCTTCCGGCTCCTGTAAGTTCCAGTCTGCCTGTACGGTGCACCGCTGCGGCACTCAGTCGATTGTACTGGAGTACAGGGTGGGCGTTTCGGGTCCCACTGCGGACAGCCTTACACGCTGCGAGGTAGTCTTACCCTCGTATCCCCTTCCCTCCGGGCCGGCCCTCCGGCTCCGCGCACCCGCGGACGTGTGCTTTTCTCGCAGCGCGTCTCCCCGAAGGCGGAGGCGATTTCTAGGGTTAGGCGCCGCCGGCCGGCGCCCAGCGTCCCCGTCGCCGTCCGTCCCCGTCGCCGTCCGCCCCCAGCCATCCCCGTGGTCGTGCGGCCCCAGCCGTCCCCGTCGCCGTCCGCCCCCCAGCGTCGCCGTCGCGGTCCGCCCCCAGCCGTCCCCGCCGGCAAGGCCGAGCGCTCACTAGCCGGAGCCGGAGCCCGTCGGCGCTAGGACGAGCGCTCCCAGCTAGAGCTTCTTAGAGGCAACGGTGCCGGCGAACCCGCTCCTCCGCGTGAGATCTGCTGCCTCCAAGTGCGTCCGCTTGGACCCCTTCGATTTTTGCTGCTGCAGACCAAGGTGAGCACCCTCTCCGTTCTCTATCTCTCCCCTACGGCTGCTGTTCAGACTGGTGTGGGTGCTCTATTTTTTTCAGATCTATTTACATGGCAATTATTCCATACCTGCCATATTCTTGCTTGCTGAATGCAACAATGTTAATTAGATTGCTATTCGTAAACATATGCCACTAAAGTTTGCATAAGGAACGGAGCCCTATTTTATTATGCCATAACTGATGCTCTATACATCTACAGTTTGCATACAGAAGCACCTCCAAGCAGCATTGTCGAATTGCAAATAATGATTTGCACGATTCTGAACAAACTGCTAACCGTCACAAAATGGTCCAATAACAAGTTTCAATATAGATCTAAAATTGGGCGCTAGATTACCATATGCTGCAGGATCTGCCTCTAGGGTATACATGTCCTTTCACAATTAGGACAGATAACCTCCCTACAGAAAATCAGGGACCGAAATACAGTTAGCTGTTTGTAGGCCTTATGCCTCGGGACAGGTTTAACCATTTTGTGAAAAGGTGACTGGTGAAGTTAGCTGTATCTACAAAATGCAAAATATTTCACATTATACTCTACATATATTATGAAAAAACAGTTCCTGCAGCATATGGTAATCTAGCGCCCAATTTTAGATCTATATTGAAACTTGTTATTGGACCATTTTGTGACGGTTAGCTGTTTGTTCAGTATTGGACCATTTTGTGACGGTTAGCAGTTTGTTCAGAATCGTGCAAATCATTATTTGCAATTCGACAATGCTGCTTGGAGGTGCTTCTGTATGCAAACTATAGATGTATAGAGCATCCTAATGTATATACTGAGCATTATGAATCCAGGCTACTTTTGTTTCTCTCTAATTTGTTTATCCCACAGATTTGAGGCAATATGCCTAAAATAAAGACAAGCCGTGTGAAATATCCTGAAGGATGGGAGCTTATTGAGCCGACGCTTCGTGATCTGGAGGCCAAAATGAGGGAAGGTGTGCACATTTAAATGTACCGTATATTGTTTTTCTTCACATATTCTCTTATAGGAATAGTAACATGATTTTGTCTTGCAGCTGAAAATGATCCACATGATGGGAAGAGGAAGTGTGAAGCTCTTTGGCCAATCTTCCGTATTTGTCATCAAAAGAGTCGTTACATATATGATCTTTACTATCGAAGGAAGGAGATATCAAAAGAATTATATGAGTTTTGCTTGGACCAAGGTTATGCAGATCGCAATCTGATTGCGAAGTGGAAAAAGGTCGGTAAACATACTCTTAAGTACTCATGCTTTGTTTTGATGGTTTATAAAAGTTTTAGAATTTATTTAGGACATCTTCATCAAGTGAACAAGTAGAAACACAGCAAGTGGTATAATATTTTTTCAGATGCACCCTTTGCATTGTGTATCTTCACTTAAAGACGAGCCATATTAAACACAATTCATGCACTTTCAAGTTTCTGCAAGTGTTATTCCACCATGAAAGTGTTATTCCACCATGAAAGATTAAAAGCTTTGGTTGTTAACTTTGTAGCTTTGCAATTGGGGTGTCTTTGTCTTTCATTTGGAATTTCTAAAGGTACAATCTTTAGAGACCTTCACTCACTAGATACCTTATCTCACCAGTCACTGTCCTTTTGCTACATACGCTGAACCACACTTTCTTTCTTTGTATAACTGCTGTAAATATAGTATGCATTCAGTAAAAGAAAATCTAATACGCATCTAGGCTCGAGCTGTTTGATTAATATTTGGATTCTATTACTCAATTCTCTGGATCATGACTAATTAGTTTTCTCTTGAGTCCTTTTGCAGCCAGGCTATGAACGCCTCTGTTGCCTCCGCTGTATACAGACACGAGACCACAACTTCGCGACTACTTGCGTCTGCAGGGTGCCGAAGCACCTCAGGGAGGAAAAGGTGATAGAGTGCGTCCACTGTGGATGCAGGGGGTGTGCCAGCGGTGATTAAAGCTTCCATTCCGTGGTTGTGAGATAGCCTAAGAAACTAATCGCTGGAGATGTTATATTTGGGCTCGTATGCTATGAACAAGCAACATATAATCAGATGGTTGCAACTTGTGCTACGTATGGTTGTTGGGGTGTGCCAGTGGTGATCACAGTTTTATCCTGTGGTTGGAAAACATGTCAGACTGATTGCTTGAGGCGGGCTCAGTGAGTGTGTGCCAATGCTATGGTTTCCGTAGAGGCCAAGTACTGTATAATCAAGTTGGTTCCAACTTGTTTAATGTATTGTAGAATCGAAGCTAAAATCAAGCAATTGCTTCCAATGTATTGTTTACAAATATTTGCGACTATCGGTGACAGCTTATTAAGCTAGCACGACAATTATTTGCGATTGGTACTGTAAGCATGGGATTATTTTCTGTCAGCACCCCAATGCTTAGGCCATTTCCAGTTTAAAATTTTCATTTCACTGTTACTAAAAGTGTCTGATTAGATAACAATGTATATTAAGCTTTATCTAAATGAAACACCTCCTGCGTACTCATTTCAACTCTCCTCATTAATTTTTGTACAACTCTCTTTGCATTAATTTTTCTATATGCCATTGTCTTTGCTTACCTATAATGGATTAAGAGCACCTCCAATAATGTTTAAAACTTATTTTCAAAGCTATATTTTACGTGTGAAAAACAAACTGAGCACCTAAATTTTCAGCTACCAAAAAAATCGTCTTCTTAAATTTATGTGCATTCATTGTATTTTTAATAATTTCGCGATTTTTGGAACTGAACTGCTTTGGGAGAGGAAAGTTTTAAATTTCAACCATTTTTGAAAAGGAGATGTCAGTTTTTAATTTTTAAAGTTTTAAAAAGATTCTAAAATTAGATTACTGGAGTTCTTTCAAAAAGCCGCGGTAACCATGTGTCTCGGCACATGTCTGTGTATTTTTATTGCAAATTTAGTTTCTGGTTTGATTCCAGCTAATCTCCATAAATTATGATGTGGTTGCCTTTTGGTGTGGATTTGGGTGTAATCAGGAGTTGAGAGCGTGTGACTTGCTAATTATTCGGTCACAGATATTTGCTTTTATGAGATTGATTATGCATGCAATTTACTGTGCCATGGATAGGGGTGGGCTAAAATGATGTTCTATTGCATACTTGAGCTAAAATGATGTTCTATTGAATTAGACTTTAACTCATTGAATAACTGATGAAGATTTCTCTCGGAGTTATATTTGTGCCATTTTTATCCTCTCTGATGTGTTATCTGATATTTAAAAGTATGCTTCAGTTACTTGCTAGAACTTGGGTTGTGCAGCATCAAATCTTATGGAAGTCTAGTCAAATCATTGTTTAACTGGTGAATTTTCACTGCTTTGAATTTGAATAACCATTCTGGAATCACAGTTTAGATTGGAAGTACACATGTTCACTGAACATGACCACTTTATTTGGTAATGGCAGGTCGTCTGTATGGGACAGACAAATCCATCTCCTTATCCACCTATATCTTCCGGTCATAATCTATGGTCCTCAGCGACTGTGTCAGCAACGGGTGCATGGAACAATTCGGTAGACAAACCTAGCCAAGATACGGTTTACGATCCACAAAGGGATGTATCGGTTTCAGGACTGAACCAAAATGTGGGAAGCAGTGTGGCTCATTGGTGCCCAATCGAGTATGGGGATGGCAGATGCAACTCCTACTCTAGTTCGGTTCAACATTGGCTACAGCCCTGTAGAATATGCCAACTACTATTATGGCTACCCACAAGCTACAAATGATTCTTCTGTCCAGCAAGGAGCAAACCAACATCCAGGTGCAGCTTATCAGCCTCTTCATTTCAAAATTCAAGGTCATACATTGATCCTACAAGCAACACATGTTACAATGCCGGGGGTCATCAGAGTGTCTCAGGATATGGAAGCAGCAGCTACTATTATCAGAACAACACATGGAATGGTGGAAGCACAGGGAATAATTATGCTCAACCATATCAGAACTATTCATCATCTGATACAAATGCACACCAGAGTTCTACTTCAGTGCCTACCAATTCTTTACCATATCAGCAGCAGTATAACCAGTGGCCATACTATTACAATCAACTTGTACCAAATGCTAGCAACAGTTGGTGGGAGCAGTAATGCAGATAACGGAGCTATTAACACACCATCTGGCTATTCCTATCCTAGTATCTCGCGTCGCTCGTGATGTGCTTGGTTAAATGAGGTGCCCACCAGCCGCTCCCTCGTCACGCAGTGAGGAAAACACGTCCACCCGGCCGGTGCTAGATCCACCCCTACCTACCTCCATGTACAAGCTTTGGTTCAGATATGCCATGGTAGCGCCTTAACTAGTGGCGAGAGATGCTCACTACTTCACTTCACTGCCATCATCCGTCCAGGTTTAATTATTATCCCAAGACAATCCAGTAGCCAGATGGTGCATGTAATAGTGTGGTGTGACAAGGGGGCACGTATTTTATTTTATTGTACCGAAAACACAGCAAAATTACATGGTCAGCACCATCCGCTCCGCGTGGTCGATGCTGATACGTTACTCCGGTGCACGTGGACTCGCCACAGCGTTCCTCCGATCCGGTGCTCGATCGATCGATCGATCTGTATGTGTCACCACTCACCAAAACGCACCATTAGCACTATGGCTACGGGTAGGCCTGCCAAGGGTGCGGTTCGATCCGTCCCGCAGCCAAATCAGAATGAGCCAAGCTTTTGATCGCTGAATACCACACCCCTCCCGCAGCAACCTGATCCATGGTCCGAATATTGATAGTTTCCTTTTACAGTTTTTTGATTGGTTGAATCAGTTTTTGAGGAGAATACACATCAGGTATTTCATCTCATGGCGTTCTCCGTCTTGAACTATTGCGATATTTGATAGTTTAATTTGCAATACGTCAACCTGTTTTTTACTCCCTCCATATTTAAATATAAATATTTTTTTTCAAAACTTTGACGCTTCGTTTTATTCAAAAAATTTGTATAAGCGTATAAAAAAATTTGTCATGCTGAAACTATCTATAATGATAAAACATATCAAAAAAAATAAATGATAAATTATAATATTTTTTGAATAAAACGAATGGTTAAAGTTTTGAAAAAAAATCAATCCGGAAGGAGTATTTTGCAGTTTGTTCTCGGTGTGCTTTCAATGCATTTGAAGCCAGGTCCTCTGTATCAGAGGTTAGTTCTTTTAGTTTCATCATCTTTTTGTCGTGATATCTCAAGGTATTGCAGAGTCTGGATACTTCAGATTCATAACCTGACGTCCTGACCGTGCTAGTCTCATTCTCATAATGTCACCCCTTCAGTTCAAATTCCTTAATTTTAAAGCAGTGTTTAATGTGCTCTGTGAATACTGAATACAGGACTGGAGTGTTCTCAGAAGAACTGGACTAAGCAGCAGTCAAACGATTGCAAAGAATTTCTTCAGAAAAACGAGAAAAGGGCGCCCTGAACGTTGAAATTTTATTAGCATTTATTGAATTGTTTTCCAAGCATTTAACTTGTAAGAGAGCGTTTTGTAATAGTTTGAATGAGTGAGGTAGAGATCTGGATTTTTGGTTGTTTTATTGGTCCCATATTCAGTTTTGTAGGGCAAGATATTTCTACTAGGCTTATTTCACTTGCTAGCTAGCTTTGTTCTCACGTTGGCACCAAATAGTACAATTGTGGGTTCGATCCTAGGTGCATCGGGGGTCAGTGGATTTCTTTTGACGTGGGGGGCGGGTTGATCCTGAACCTTTTCTTTCTCTGATGGGGCGGAGGGGCAGCAAGGGGGTCACACCGAACCGCACCCTTCTGCCTTCGCTTCGACTTCGATAACCATATGATATAATGGTTTGGTTGATTGACGACCCCAAATCGATGTAATCTTGCAAAGGCATATCAGTGCCCGTGCCCGGCGGAGCTAGTGCACCTTGCACAATGAAAATGCGGGCGTTCCACTTCCCGCGTCCTCTCCAGGTTGGACCAATGGCCTGCCACTGTCGTCAGCTGCCAGGGCACGCCGTGGGTCGCTTCAGCTTCGGTCGTAGTAGTACTGAAACTGAACTGCTGCTTATTTTCTTTTACTGATGTACGTTGTTGGTGTGTGTTGTGTCTAGACATCAGTGGATTGGTTAAGCAAATGCTCATTGCACCTTGCACCGCATTTCGTTGTCCAACATCGCATCATCGACGGAGAGGCTATTAATAACGAGAAGAGTACTATGGGGTGAGAATGAGATCCTACTCATTTAAATCCCACATCAATATTCATATCCAAACTCCACATGATTCGTATGAACCGTCTGATCCGGATCCAAAGTCGAAGGTATCGTCGCCTTGTTTGTTCAAAAAGGTAGGGTCTAATTGGTTGCCCGCATGAGTCTAGCCCAATATTTAAAATATGGGCCTATGCCTTTTAGCGGCTAGGCTACAGTTTAGCAAGCTATATATAGCTGTAAATAGCCGGCTATAGCGGACCATTTGGTTTAGTGTAGGCCTTTTAAAACTACTAACAAGGGTAGATATAGCATGCTATTTAGAATCTTGGTCTAGCCTGGCTCGTATCAGTGAACCAGGTTGAGTTTATGCAAGAGGTCTTTGTATTGGTTGCCTGTCTAGGTTCATGCATGCTGGATAGAGATGTTATGATATAGATAAATCAGGAATAAAAGGCTAAAGATAATTTTTTTAAAGTTTTATATAGAAAATATGGTCTATTTTATTCGTAAAAGTGCTAGAAACTTAACGGTGAAATTGGTTTAGAGATTATATACCCATATATTAATAATGAAATATAGCAAGAACATTAGATGGAAAAGCACCTTGGTTTCCATGCGTATGCTAACCTCGCATGCACCAGCGCCTGCCCGTGGTCATGAGACCAAAATTTAGGAGTGACTGCTCATTTCCTGTAAGATTTGTTTCTACATCTCACACTTTTCTCTTCTTATTTTTTTCTCACTAAGGCCCACCAGTATTTGACTATCTTCTTCATGTCGAATGAAAATACAAAGGAGAGGAAAAAAAATAGAAGATGAGAAGGTGAGAAGTCTGTAGAAAGATGTTTAAAAATTCCGAAATTTTTGGTTCGCGTTCACCCAGGCAACTAATGATACCGTTTTGTTCTTCCCGCGCCGCGTTTGATCCAGCCCGAGGCGTCAACCCCTGCGGTAAAGGCCCACGGCCCAAGGCCGTTCTCGATGGAGCCATTACATGGGTCCCCATTCGTTTTTGCCAGATACCAGCGCTGATCAGACTACCAAGAGCATTCTCAAGAAAAAAAAAGAGTATCCGTGTTTGGTTCAAGGCCACAGGTGGCGAGCCAAATTTTGGCCATAATTTGACCACATTTGACTTTGGATTAAAATTTATTCGAACAACAAAATTTTCATTTACATGTGTTCTTTGAAAAAACAAGCTATATGATTGGAAAACTATTTTGTTTGGATAAATTTTAATACAAAGTCAAATACGACCAAACTATGGTCTAAATTTGACTTGGCCAGCATTGGCCTCGAACCAAACGTAGCCCTGCGGTTGCAGCTCGACGTGCAAAATGCTCTCGCAACGGAAGGGGAGCAGAAAAGAAGAAAAACCCAAGTCCATTGGAAGTCGGAACATCGCAAAGGGAAGTAGTACAGTACATTGCCCGGCACCGTTTGTGGTATTGCGTCCCATCCCAGCGTCCCTGGCTGGCAGACCCGAGACATTCCAAACCCTGATTGCCTGATGGCTGAACGCCGCCGCCGCCCGCCGAGACAGAGAATAATAAGCCCCCGGATCCGTGTGCGGCCGCCTGGCATGCATGTCCCTAGGCAGCAGCCGCCAGCCGGGCGGCGAGGTCCCCGGCGTGGACAGCGCGGCGTGGACGCACGTCTGAAGAAAAATCTGGGAGTCCGGTCGGGCCAGCCGGAGCCAGCCAGCGTGCGAGTCGTTCGTTCATCCCTGGCGGCTCGGGCGCTCGGCGCGGCGTGCATGGAACTGGCCGCACCTGCGTTACTGGTCTGCACTCCAGCCTCCAGCCTCCAGCCCATGCCCATCTCTATTTGCCGTAGGCATGGCATGGCCCCTAGAAAAGAAAAAGATCATGCGTGCCCGTGTGTGCACGTTACAGTAAAAAGGGTGTCTAGTCCGCTCCACTCCCCGGTCCACGCCAGACCACTGTACATGAACTCTGTCCTGATGAGCATAAGCTACATACCCCGCTGGACGTGCAGCCTGGAGAAATAAAATTGGTCTGAATGTTCACCGTCTCAGCTGTAGTCCGTTCCGTTCCGATCCCATGGCCACGCCCGCGCGCCGCCGCCTCTTCCTGCCAAAGAAAAGCGTGCGGCTGCTCGGCCGACACGTACTTTCCGCGCGCCGCTTTATTCACACACACACACTCGCTTCGCTGCCATCCAGCACTCCGTTCCGGCCCTGCATCATTGCAAGACTACGGGCGCCGTTCGTCGTCGGTGCTTTTGTTGCGTATAGCCCGGGCCATCCGTCCATTCTCTGCCGGCTGCCGCTCCTGGGAAGCATTATACACTACTAGGACGGTGGGAACGCTCCGCCGCGAGTGTGTCGGGGACGGAGGCAGAGGAACGGGTGGCGGGGCCGCGTCCGCGCGGCCGCAACGGGGAGGGAGAGCGTGACCCTCGGCGTTGACGCTTTCTCCCTGGTGCAGTGCGCAGCCGGCGGATCACTGCGCCATGACGGATCCAGCTCTTTCGGGGCCGGTGAGGCGACGGCCATGCTGCTGCGTCCTGCGGGGCGACGGCTGGCGCACGGCACAGGAAGGCACAAGAAGCAATGGTGGAGACGAAGCAGACCATCCGGATGCTGCGCAGCCGGCAAACCCCCGTGCCGTGCCCGTCAGACCTCGCTCGTCGGCGGCGCCGCGTGGCAGCCACGGCGCGGATCCGGCCCGGAGAAGCACGGATTTGGCCATGTGCGACACCGGCAGCGGCAGCGGCGCCGCGGTGTCCCGTGGGACGACGCCCGGCACGGGTAGGTGGGTACGGTGGCAGTGGCGGCGGGGGAGGTGGGAAACTGTGCCACGGCTCCCACCAGCGGCGCGCGTGGACGGAGCACGTAGGCGCATGCGGCGCGGGTGCGGAGGAGGAGGAGGTGAGCGAGAAGGTCGGCCACGGCTCTGGCCGGCGGCGCACGCGCGGACGGGCCCGGGCAAGCGGGTGCGGAGGAGGAGGAGGTGAGCGAGAAGGTCGGCCACGGCTCTGGCCGGCGGCGCACGCGCGGACGGGGCCCGGCGCGGGCAGGGTGGTGCGGAGAGGGAGGGGGCGAGCAGGAAGCTCCGCCACGCCTCCAGCCGGCGGGCACGCGCAGATGGGGCCCGCTGGCGACGTGTCGACGCGGGAGGGCCCGGCCAAGCGGATGCGCCCAGCTCTCGCGCTTTTCACGTGCGTTGTAGAGTTACGTATACTCTGTGTTGATTACTAGGTAGATTGGCGCGCGTTGCCCAGCCCGTTTTTTCACATCACTTAAGAGAAGAGGATAAAAATAAAACACTGTGAAATATGCTTAGGATACATCGTAATGGAGTTTATATATTGCATGCAGACTACAATCATTTGCAGACTACAACAAACAACGACAATACACTTACATATAAGGGGATATAAATATAACAATGATCAATCATTTTGTACAATATCTGGTAAACAATAACACCTTTGGCGGCATGAATCTGATTGTTACAAAAAGGTAAATGTACTGAAGCTTCATTTTTTCGTCCAATCTCCCCCGTTCTTCTTCTAATGATATAAATCAGAGCATGAGAATAATCAAATATAGTGTGGATGAAGTACAACATAATTTTTCAAAATTAGGCTAGCAGTTTTGTGGTCATGGCATAACAATCCAATCAGAATTGCACGGGATGTCTTAGGCGGAGTTGTAAGTTCTAACCTTTCTGTTGGTGAGCATTGGGCCATTCAGACTCTCTGCTATCGCAGCAACAACCTGTAAGCTTGACTTTTACATGACTTATCATCGGAATGAAACTAAGTGGCAGGTTGATGAATCTATGATATAAATCAAAGATCGAATATGTTTTGCAAACAAGCTGAGTACAAAACATCAAATTAACTCTGATGGACTCCATTGTGGGCAGAAACTGAACATAGGTTCTTTCTACAACAACAACATGGAAAGGGAGGATTGAGGTAACATTCACAGTGCCAAATCGAAGTCGATATAAAATGCATGATTCATCAGATCTTTTTTTATAAATTTATTCGAATGCTAACCCTTATGTACTGAACAGAAATAACATCGTATGGCATTGTTGTGACAATAACTGACTTTTTACTTTCAAGTTTCTGAAAATATATACGCATAACACTCAGGAAGTTAAACAGTTGCCCCCTTTTCCAAGTCCTGAAACTATGCCTACACAATTTCTGAAGCGGCATTGGTAGTAATTATAACAACATATAAAAGGATTCAATGTGTCAGGAAAAACAAATTTGCTTTTTGGGCGCTGGTTGTTTGGCTTTTAATAAAGTAATGTAATCAATGCATAAAAAGCCAAGAGATATAATCTTTGAATTGGACTTGGCCTTTCAAATGATCATTCAGTGGTATGTGCATCTGGATGCACAATCTCTAATACCTAGAGATAGTGCTATTTAAAAAAATACTAACATTACACTTCTCAAAGGAGTTATAAATATACCAAGCGCATCACAGATGGCTTAGTAATTATCACAGGCTGCATCATTAGACAGTAGTACCCAATTTCGTTTTATCAGTAAGAATTAAGAAGGATATATGAATAATACAATATGAGATGAGCATAAAGCACTATAATGGGCATGGTACATGGTACTGTTAGGCTGTACATGGATATGAGCTATCACAGAGCTAGCGCACGCTCAGGTCCACCGCTGAGTCCTGAATTCTTGGAACTAAACAAGAGGAAAAGGCTCACATATTGGTACTGTACCCAATGTTCCAAATAGTGAAACGGCAAAAAAGGCACAGCTCTTGGTATGGAAAATATTACATGAGTGAAAAAGGACGCCACCTGATACTTGTGACAAAGTCTGGAAGGAAGATTGTTTGCTCAAGTAATGAAGTCAATTATGTAGAGCAAGAAATATACCACACTATATATTTGGGCTTTGATCCTTTTGCTCTGAATATAATCAACCAAATGTTTCCCAATGGATTTTCCCTAAAGTTTATAAATCTTAAGGGGAATTTCATGGAGCAATTTGTAAGCACAATATTTTCTTTCAACATGCAGCACAACTCCACGGTAGGAGTGAAGGGAAACTTCAATGTTACCTTGCTGCAGCCAAAAAACTTAATCACTGCAGCCTAATGATGAGACGCTAGAAACTACAGGCTGGAGCAGGAAACCGTGGCATCAGATGAGAAAAATAGATGATGGCCACTTGGTAGAACCGGATGGAGGATAAGAAACAGAGCAACCTCCATCTCCGATATCCCAACTGATATAAGATGACAATAAAAATAGATTGGATTGAAGATGCCGCACCTGGAAGGGATTAAGCCATGGCTGCACATCTCTCATCACTATACACGGGTTGCCTCTGGTGATGGAGAGGACAGAGGAGGTGGAGAAGTTGAGGAACCATGAGCTATAGCAGATGGTCTGGTGGCAGAGCCAGACGGCCGTGGGGTGATCCAGAGCGTCAGCGATGGAACTGAAAGCGAGCGGCGTTGGCGACGGAACTAAAGGCAACCTAAATGCGGCGCATGAGCACGTCCGACAGCCGACGAATCAAGCAGAGGACTAATACAGAGAACCCCGCAACACATAGAAAAGAGACATCGGTAGCATGAACTTGCCTCAAACCGAAGGACGGCAGTACGAATCAGCAGGGAATGGTGGAACAATGGCTAGAGCGGAGCCCCCGTGGAGGCGGCGCAGCACCTGCAAGGAAACCGAAAAAAACAGACAACATACTGTATCAGAGTTCAGAGGAAAGGAAAAACAAAATCGGCAGTAAGAAGAATGCAGAGGTGTGCGCGGCAGCCCATGAGAGTCCATGGACCATGGAGACCAGTGTCGCCGGCGGAGGGAACAACGCAGTGGGAGGGCCAGACGACAGGCCCTGAGCCAGCGGAGGCGCGGGGAAACAGTGGCGCCCTATGGACCTCGATGGAATGCAACACTCGGAAGGAAACGGTAACATTAAGCAGAGGAAACCAATCGCGCGTGAGGGACGACTCCGATACCGGCGGAGGAGCCCAGGATAGTGGCGGTGGGGGAAAGGAAATGGAACCCGGACGTAGCAATCCGCAAAGAGAGGAACGGGTGTCCAGTTGGGAGAGAGGGGCGGCGTCGCCCGTATGTGGCCGTCGGTGGAGGTGCCGCCGCGCGCTCCCGCCGTCGTGTGGCAGCACCCGCCACGGCACGGGCCGCCGCGCGCCGCTCCTGTCGGTCGTCAGCCGTGGAGGAGGCGAGCGGGGCGATGGCGAAGAGGAGAGGGCAGCGGCGTGGAGGGAAAGAAGCGGGGATGGCGGAGGAGGTGAGGAGGCCATCGGGGACTGGAGACAGACGCGGCGGATGTTGCCGTCGTCACCGCACGCGGACTTGCTGCCGTCGTCGCCGCGCGTGGACTCGCTGCCGCCGTGGCCGGGTTAGACATGCCGTCGTGGACGTCGCCGTGGTCGGACGCGCAGGAGCCGGCGAGAGGGAGAGGCGGCCGGCGCCGCGGAACTGGAGGGGAGGCGACCGGTGCGCAGAGCAGCGGGAGATGAGGCCGGCGCGGCAGAGGAGCGGCGCAGGCAGCTCGTGCGCGAGGCGGAGACAGAGAAGCCGCTAGAGGGAGAGAGAGGAGGAGATGGAGAGAGAGAGGGAGGGAGCCTATATTGCCTCTTTCTAGGGAAGCAACCTCCGCGTCGACTGCACGCGACCGCGGCCATCACGTCCGCGCGTGGAGAGCGTCCAGACACCGCGAAAACTCCCGTGGATATAGAGTTAAATATAAATATAAATATAAATATAAATATAAATATAAATATAAATATTGCTCACGGGGCAGCCAGATTAGGTAGCTAGGCTACGGCGCATAATGCGGATGCCGCGATGGCCGGGAAACATCACACGATACGCACAGCTTTGATCTTCTGTTGCTTCCGTTCTGTCGTTATCTGTTTGGTCGGCTAGACGGTGCACTCCAGCGCCTGGCTGGTTCTGAAGAAAGCGGCTCACAGGACTAACAGAGTGCCCCGGCCGGGCGTGTTGCACGGTTGCACCAACAACATTCAGACCGACCTGTGCTGTGCAGCGAGCGTCTGCGCGTGTTCTTCGACACGATCGAGTAGGAGCGCGAGTGGCGGATCTCACCAGGCTCCAGGGGATAAGAAAGTTCGTTAATCAATCGTTAGTGGGCGCGCGAACGAGAATCCGAGAAAAGCACTTTGGTTTCCCGGATAGGTACGCCCACGCGGCCACAAAGCTAATGCCTAATGCGCCACCTTGTCTGCTGCTGCGCCCTCGTCGCCGTCGCGTCGACTCGATCGCAGGCCCCCCACGGGCGGCGCCGCCCGGACCGATCCCGAATACCAGGCATGCAAGCGGGGCGGGTCGTGGACAGCCGTAGACCCGCAAAGCATGTCGCGAAATTATTTTTACAGGTTTGCGGCCGTCTGCAAACTCAATAGCGCGGTCAACATTAAGTTCATGGTCTTTGCGGCAAAAACCGCAAACCCGCGAGACCCGTCTACGTAAATAAATTGTCCAAAATATGGTATAGCATAAAATATATATTGGACCACGCGGTACAGCGCATTGAGGCAGGGGCATCCATTATGAGAATTATAGGCACCACTAATGTATCGGTCGGAGTGAATGGATTAATATATAATATTAGATTGTTGATATTTTTGTTTTTGCGGGCTTTGCGGTTCGTTGCGGATTAACACTATTGTCCGCGGACGTAGCGAGGCGGACAATAGTGAGCCGCGACTAGTTTGCGGCCATAATGGATTAGTCGCGAACATCGTTTTTTCGAGGCGGTTACGTAGGTTCGCGGAAAAACCCAGCCCACTTGCATCCCTACTGAATACTGATCCATCTACGGGCGCCCACGCCGTATCCGCCACGGTGGACCGACGGAGCCATGCAGCAGCAGGCCGCAGGCGTGCGTCGACGACTCGATGTGGCGCGGCGCGGCACCTCCCTAGCGTGCTCGAAATAGTGGGCATCAGCGCGCGCCCAGGTCCACCGGCTGCACGCGGATGCGGCCACGCGACGTGCGTGCGCGCCACGTTGAATATATGGGCTTGGTCCATCTATTAAATCTTAGAAAATCTCAAATGCCCATATGTGAGTAAGAGGAGTGTGGAACCTTTAGTCCCACCTTGCTAGTGGAGACTCTCCCATCCTGTTAAGTCATGGTATGGTGGGAGAAGGAAGAGCCCACATGCGCGCGCTCACCTCGCCTCGCCTTGCCGGGCTCGGGGCGATGGGCGCGCGGCACCCGTGTGAATGGTCCACCGAAATCGGCTCCTGACCTTGCAGGAGCGCGGCTACCTTTTGCACCTCAATCGGCTTTCTTTTTGCCAATTCTATTTTTGGTGACTTGGGCTGCAAGTTACCCGATTGGGATTGTGATCGCGACATGAGATCGGATCGTAGGCTCCTATATAAACAGCCGACCGGCATCGCCAAAAGATATACCGAGAAAACCTAGGGTTTTGCCATCGCTCGCTTCTGCGCCGCCTACGTAGGCTTTTCCATCCCGAGCGCCGACGTGCATCGCCAATCGGGAGAGCAGGTCTCCGGAACCCTTCACCTTTCGAGCTTCTGCACCGGGAGAGGGCGAATAAGGTTTTTGGGAAGCGCGCTGCGCGACTGCTCGCCGTCTTCACCACGGGTCATCCATCTAATTCCACTGTTGGAGGCCATCGCTGACGTCTCCTTCACGATCTCTTCACCGCTCCGTCTAAAGCAACCGCGACGTCTACGACACGGTCATCGTCGACGTCGTCAGTACGGAATCGGCTCCAGCTGCCGACAGGTATAACCAAATCGATCTAATCTATCTGTTTATTATGATCTGCGAGATCTTTGCTGTGATCGTCCTATCTAGTACGTTAGATAAGTACATGCTAGTTTCTGCCATGTTTTACACGATTTACTTTTAAAATTTAATTCGGATATTGTCTAATTTCTCAACACGCCAGTGGTGCGCACGCGTTGGTCGGCCTAGGCCTAGGCCTTGGGCAATCAATCTTGCGTGCGTCACTGGTCAACCGGGTGGGGCAGGGCGTACGCACCAGCCGGCAGGTTGATAGGATACGATCGCGCCGGGGTCACAGGGACACCTCTCCTTCCTCAGGGCGGCCGGCACCGGAAGAATTTGGGCACCCCCTCATGCTGCTGATCTGACCGCCACAACCCGCAAGCGCAGGGCAGGGGCCGCAGCCCGCGGGCAAATACGGAGTACGTGCACTCACATGCACCCAAGACCGGTTATGGCAAGTTCACGTGCCGCGCCTCCGTCGACTAGAATAGCATATCGTCTGTTCCGAGAAACCCAAAAACCCAATGCCGGTCGCTCACTCACATGCGCGCCCGTCGACGTCGAGAGAAATAGATCGGTTCAGCAGCTCCAATCATGCTCTGCTTGCGTTCGTGTCTTCCTCCATGGCACCTGTCTCACATCGCGCGCACATGAAAACGTTGCGATCGTATCGTCGCCACGCAAGTCTGGTACGAGGCACTGTTTGCGAGTCTCCTCTAGTCAGTCCAAACCCTGGTGGAGTGATTGCCTAATTGCTGCTGGTGGCTGAACGCCGCCGCCGCCACCACCCGCCGAGACAGAGAATAATCCGTGCGTGGCCGCCTCGCAATCTGGCATGCATATCCCTAGCTAGCCTTTGGTCTGGGTGGGCACTATAGGCAGCCGGGCGGCGAGGTCCCGGCGCAGACAGTGGCACATGTGCCCAGGTGGACGCACATCTGAAGAAAATTCTGGGAGCCCGGTCGGGACCAGCCGGAGCCTGCCAGCGCGCGCGAGTTCATATTTCTTTGGCGTCTCGGCACGGCGTGCATGGAATGGAACTGGCCGCACCTGCGTTACAGGTGTTGGTCTGCGCTCCAGCCTCCATCCCATCTCTATTTGCCGTGGGCATGGCCCCTAGAAAACATCACGCATGTCTGCGTGTGCACGTTACAGTACAAAAGGAAGGGTGTCTAGTTTGCTCCATTCCCCGAGATCCACGGCACACACAACTGCGAACCCTATCCTTGCTGTGATCGTGCGACTGTGCAATCTACAAAAAATTGGCCTGAATGTTCACCGTCCATCCCAGCACACTGTTACGCTGTACCCGTTTCCATGGCCGCCGCCTCTTCCTGCCAAAGAAAAGAAAAGAAAAGCGCACGGCAGCTCGGCCGTCACTTTCCGCCGCTTTATTCACACACACACACACTCGCTTCGGTACCATCTAGAATTCCAGCCCTGCATCATTGCAAGACCACGGGTGCACAGCTCGTGCGCTCGTCGGCGACGTGTCACCACTAGCCCACGGCCTCATAGTCTGCCCTTCGTCGTCGGTGCTCTTGTTGCATAAGGTATAGCCTCGGACTGGCCGGCCGGGGTGTGCTGCTAGCTAAAGGCTCGTGGGCTCATCCGTCCATTCTCTGCTGGCGACATAAGGCCACCGCATGCTAAAAATGCGTCGGCGAGGCCCAGCCATTTTTCTGCGCTCTGCGTCTGGAGTGCGAGGGGGACTCTCTCCTATGCCGCCAGTGAAGCAAGGGTTTGGCTGCCGCGACGGCCAGGGACAAAAGTCACAGGGAGCGGGATTTCCTTAGGAGAAGTGCCATACACGAATCCCCAGACCGAGAACGATGGGGTGCATGATTGGGTGATGATGCATGATTGAGGCGCCCTCAAATTCTTGAGAGCTTAAATGTGATACAAATGCTAGTCCCAGGATTCTAGCAACACATTAATTTCAGATAGCATAGAGTCAAACTTAACGATTACAAACCATTACATGGTAAATTGCAGGAAAAGTAAGATACAGCGGAAGCAAATCCTTCAGGGCCCAATGCCATAGGCTAGTTGGGAAGTAGGATCATGACCTAGCCAAAGAGTGCCTCGAACAGTTCGTCGGAACTATCTGTAAAATTATCAACAAAACAAGGGTGAGTTTTTTACGTACTCCGCAAGCCCACCTTCCTCCTGTTGAGTGGGGGAGGATGTATCTATCTCTAAATACAAGGCTTTATCTGGAGCTTATATTTGCGAAGAAACAATGCATGGTTCATTTTAGTGGTCCGGTTATTAACTCATAAAAACAAGGTTTTAGCATGAAGGAAGAGTGCCACCGGACTTGCCGGTCCGAGCGGCCCAGTTTTATCTTAGCCATACCCTGATCACCCACTCCCAGGTCCCACTTTCGTTCCCACCATTCATTCAAAGAGAACCGTACTAGATGAGGAACCAAGCAGTAACCCATCCATACCAGTGGACACGGACTATTCGAATAGATTTTACTCTGATCAGAGGTTGTACTAATTCCCACAAGTTGGACTCAGCGGCGCTTACGGCCAAATAAGCGCCCGAATTCTAAACCTAACCTTTTGCCTTTGTTTCATCACCTAGCAGAACTTTAGGGGTTCGGGCATCCGAGCCGCTCCAGTACCCCGCGGTACTCCCGTTGGCACACCACCCATCCCATAGCCCCTTGTGCGCCAGCACAAAAGCTACTAGGCTATCCACTCCAGCTCAGGCCTAGCCACTACCTCATACAGAGCGAGTGGTTGTACCAGAAGAGTTAGGCAAGGTGAAATTCATAGCGGTCCTTACGGAGAGCTCGGGTTGAACCCACCACCGTACCACTTTCTTTTACTCATCACCGCGAGCATCCACCTACCCGGTCTTCCCCCAAGAATCCCGGGATGTGGGGTAACTGCAGGTAGCTAAGTTACACGTTCAACCCTGCTCTTATGGCTATTTCGGCGCGTAGCTGTATTCCGACCAAGTCAGTTGCCGGGGTCCTTCCCTATTTTATTTCGAAAATCAACCCTCAACCACCTCAATCACATCCCCCCGCGAGCCCACCTCCATTCCCTCTTACAAACTTTTAGTTCATATAGTTGAATGAGCGATCCCTCCTATGCGCACCACTTCTAAATAGGTTGTGATGGCTATCCTACCAGGGTTTTTACTTAGTAAGCAAAACATGAAGGTTTTTGTTTGGTTGCACAGGCCAATATATTTGTTTTGCAAATCTAGGTATTTCATGCATCAAGAAAGGGTTCCAGTGGACTTGCCCTCGTCTAGGTCCTCATTGCAGTGGAGGTCAGCACTAGGGTCGTCGGCTTCCAGGTCCGCAACGGTCGGCTCCGGCTCCTGGGGTTCCTTAGGTTCGACGTCTAGCGTACACAAACAATAAACATACAATAAATGCAAATATTCAAGCTCAAAACATTCTTAAAGGAGGTGGATGGGGTGGAGGAGATTTTTAGAATAATTTGGGTGCAAGGATCACCTAAAATGGTGTTGATATGGATAAGATATGGATTTTTATTGAAAACAAAAAGATTATTAATTCGGAAAAGGGTTTAAGAATCTGTGGGCCGAATCTGGGCGCGGCGCAATTCTTCGAGGGGGGCCTGTTTCTGGCCCACGCGTGGCACAGTGCGGCACCCGCGCCGGGCCTATCCGTCAGCGGTGGCATCCGGGAGGGTCCGGGTCGGGGGGTAGCGGTGTGGGAATGGGAAGGGTAGTGCTCACCTCTGTGCCGGCGACGGGGAGGAGGGTGGAGCTCAGCGGAGGGAGGGGTCTCTGCCTAGGGGGTGTGCTCACCTTGCGTAGGGGTGGAGCTAGGCGGGGATTCGGCGGTGATGGCCGGGGGTGTGGTGGCGTGTCACCGCGCCGGGGGAGATTCTTCCGGGGTGGATTGTCCAGGCTAGTGGCGGTTGTGGTCCGGCGAGGCGAAGGGCGGGGGAGGGGTCTTCTAGGCGGCGGCGTGGCTCGTGCTACGGCGCTCCGGGGTGGGGGCCGGGTGTGGTACGCGCCGGTGGGCACCGGGGTGGGGCTGGGCACGGCGTGAGCCAGGGTGGCGCGGTGCCGGTGCGGGGCCGGGCACGGTGCACGCCGGGGCACGGTGCGCACCGGGGTCAGGGTGGGGCCGGGCGAGGTGCTGGATGCGGCGCAGCGCTGGGGCGGGGACGGGAGCGGTGCGCGTCGGGACGCGGCAGGGCCGGGCGCGGTGTGGGGTAGGGGCAAGGTGCGTCGGGGCCGGGGCGGTGAGCGCTGGAGCGCACCTCATGGCGCGATGCCGGGTGGGGGACGAACGCGGTGCGGGGTAGAGGACGCCCCTGACAGGTGGGGTCCACCTGTCGGGGAGCGTGGGAGAGGGAGGCGGGTGCGGGGGATGGAGCGGGCAGGGGGATTTTGGCCCATATGGCCCAGGCGGGGGGGGGGGAGTTGGCAAAATGGGCCAGAAAAGGGAAAGGGGGTCGGTGGGCTGGGCTAAGGGAGTGAGGGTTTAGGCCCTTTTCCTTTACTTTCTTTTTGTTTCAGAAAAGCACTTGGAATTTAGGAATTCTTTTATAGAATTTTGTGGGGATTATGGAGAGTTTGGAGAGGATTTTTGGCTTCTAAATTTTTGGGATGTTACAAACCTAGCCCACTTAAAAGGAATCTCGTCCTCGAGATTCGGTTGCTCTTTGAATAAGTGGGGATGTTCCTTTCGCAGGGCATCTTTGCGTTCCCAAGTAGACTCTTCCTCGCCATGACGGCTCCACAGTACTCAGCAAATCTTGATGGCCGAGTTTTGGGTCCTTTTGATACTGGTGTCCAAAATCTTTATTGGTACTTCTTGATATACCAAATCAGGCTGTAATTCCAGGGTATCTAGCTCAACTTGTTTCCCTGGTTCTTTTAGACACTTCTTGAGCTGCGATACATGGAATACATCATGGATATCAGACATTGACTCTGGTAGTTGCAACCTGTAGGCCACCTTTCCAATCTTCTCCTTGCTCTTGTAGGGTCCAATGTATCGGGGTGCCAATTTCCCTTTTACTTGGAATCGTCGAGTGCCTCTAATTGGAGACACTTTCAGATACATCGAGCCACCTATCTCAAAAATGAGTTCCCGCCTTCTCTTGTCAGCATAGCTCTTTTGCCTGGTCTAGGCTATCTTAAGTTTTTCCCTGATCTCTTCTACTTTCTCTTCTGCTTCCTTGAGGATGGCTGGTCCGGTAGGGGCTTGGTCCTTATCTTCTGCCCAGATTAACGGGATCCTACATTTTCTTCCATTCAAGGCCTCAAATGGTGCCATACCCAGGCTAGCCTGATAACCATTGTTATAGGAGAACTCGGCATAGGGTAGGCTGGATTCCCAATCCTTGCCATAGGAGAGTATACATGCTCTCAACATATCCTCTGTAATCTAGTTTACCCTCTCGGTCTGGCCATCTGTCTTAGGGTGGTAGACCGAGCTAAAGTCTAGGTTGGTGCCTAGGGCCTCATGCAGGCTTTTCCAAAATTTAGAGGTAAACTGGGTTCCCCTATCTGATACAATCCTGCTAGGCACCCCATGCAACTTCACCACATTCTCAATATACAACTGCACCAGCTTGGCTCCACCATAAGTGGTTCTGAGTGGTAGGAAATGGGCGATCTTGGTGAGCCTGTCCACTATAACCCAAATCGCATCATTGCCCTTCTTGGTTCTAGGCAAACCAGTTACAAAATCCATCCCTATCTCACCCCATTTCCACGTTGGGATAGGCAGGGGTTGTAGCAATCCAGTGGGTTTTTGATGTTCTGCTTTTACCCGCTGGCATACATCACAATGCGCCATGTGGGTGGCCACATCTGCCTTCATTCCTTTCCACCAAAACCCTTGACTGAGGTCCTTGAACATCTTATTGGCCCCGGGGTGGATGGAATAAGCTGAGTTGTGGGCTTCACTCAAGATGGTTGCTCTAACTTCTCCTTCCCTTGGTACATACAACCAATCCTTGTACCATAGGATGCCATCTTCCTAGACTCTAAAGGATCCGGTCCCATCTTTCCTGATATACTGTATGATTTTCTGAGTTTCCTCATCAACCATCTACCCTTGCTTGATTTCTTCGACTAGGGTAGGTTGTATGGTCAAGACTTTTTGTCTTGGCTTCTGCACAATATGTACCCTGAGATCTGCAAGCTCTCTTCTTAGGTGCTTGTTGGTTGGGACCAACTCTTCACTGTATGCCTTCCTACTGAGGGCATCTGCTACTACATTAGCTTTGCCTGGGTGACAGTGGATTTCCAAATCATAATCCTTGATTATCTCCATCCATCTGCACTGCCTCATGTTTAGGTCTGGTTGGGTGAAAATGTACTTGAGGCTCTTGTGATCTGAGTAGAGCTCACACTTGTTCCCTATTAGGTAGTGCCTCCAAACCTTTAAGGCATGTACTACCGCCGCCAGTTCCTGATCATGAGTCCGGAGCTGTCGGGAAGCGTAAGCAATCACCTTGTTATCTTGCATGAATACGCACCCCAATCCTTGCCGGGACGTGTCGCAATATACGACGAAGCCTCGGTGGATGTCTAGGAGGGTAAGTACAGGTGTGGTGGTCAACCTCTGCTTTAGCTCCTGGAAGCTCTTTTCACAAGGTTCTATCCATTCAAACTTCTTATCTTTCTGGAGCAATGCAGACAGGGGTCTGGCTATCTTGGCGAACCCCTCTATAAACCGACGGTAGTATCCTGCTAACCCAATGAAGCTTCTGACCTCACTTGTGTTGATGGGCTGCTGCCATTCCATTACTGCCCGCACTTTCTCAGGGTCCACTGTCACTCCTTTTGCAGTGATGATATTCCCTAGGAAAGCTATCTTCTCCAGCCAAAACTCACACTTGCTGAACTTTGCATATAACTTGTGGCTCTTCAGCCTTTCTAGCACCGTCCGAAGGTGATGTTCGTGCTCTTCCTTGTCCTTGGAATATATGAGTATATCATCGATGAAAATGATGACATATTTATCCAATCCATCCATGAACACCTTGTTCATCAAGTTCATGAAGTACGCCGGTGCATTGGTTAACCCGAAGGACATGACTGTAAACTCATATTGTCCATAACGGGTAACAAAGGCAGTTTTGTATATGTCACTTTCCCTAATCTTGAGTTGGTGGTATCCTGACCTTAGGTCTATCTTGGAGAAAAACTTGGCTCCTCTGAGTTGATCAAATAGGTCATCGATCCGTGGAAGAGGGTACTTATTTTTTTATGGTCACCTCATTCAGCGATCTATAGTCCACACACATCCTAAGGCTGCCATCCTTCTTGGTTACGAACAACACGGGTGCTCCCCAAGGGGATGAACTGGGTCTGATAAAGCCTTTCTGCTGTAGCTCCCTGAGTTGCTCTTTTAGTTCCGCCAGCTCTGCGGGTGCCATCCGGTAAGGTCTCTTTGCTATTGGGGCGGTCCCCGGGTATAGGTCTATGATGAATTCAATGTCTCGATCTGGGGGCATGCCAGGTAGTTCTTCCGAGAACACATCTAGGTAGTCACAGACTATGGGCACATCTTCTAGGGCCTTGGCCTCTATGTGGAAGTTCAGGGGGGTCTCAGGCGGTCTTTTGGGCGCTACAGATCACCTTAGCGCCTTTTGGACTAATCAATTTGATGGTCTTGTTAGCACAGTGTATAACACCTTCATGACCGCTCAACCAGTCCATTCCCAGGATAACATCTATCCCTTGGGAGCCTAGTACTATTAGGTCTGCTTTGAAGGCTAGCCCACTTAGAATGATTTGAACCCCTTTGCAACCTAGTTGACAGGTGAGTCTGCACCCGGTGTGCGGGTTAGGAGTGGCTTTTGAAGTGGAGTGGTAGGGATCTTGTTTTCACTCACAAATGTGGCTGATATGAAGGAGTGTGATGCACCAGAATCAAATAGCACGGTTACCATAACTGAGTTGACTAGAAACTCACCGAGTGCCACTCTTGCGGCTTGCTGTGCCTCATTTGCGTCAACATGGTTGACGTGAACCATGTTGGCTGACTGCTGGGACTGCTTGCTTGACTGGATGCTGGTGGCCGGACGGTTACCAGTGGTGGTAGGTTGCCTGGGCCCATTCACTGAGTTGGAGAAGTTTGATGCAGCCGGCTTGCTGCGATAGGGGTGCGGGCAGCTGGCAATGAAGTGGCCAGCTTCCCCACAGTTGTAGCATGTCAGTTGTGGCGGAACCGTCGATTTAATCCGGGCTAAGCAGACCTGCCACCTCTGGCTTACAGTGTGATTAGACCAAACTAAACCCGGTCGTCCGTCGAGAGTCATTCGGCTCCCGATATTGCCCTTTTTCAGAGGAACCGACATCATACACATCCAGCCCTCGATGGAGCCACAACAGTTACATCATCACAGGTAGTTGAAATAGAGTATAAGTAGATTTACTTTACAAACCAGTTCGAAATAAAATACAAGTTTCAACATAATGCTATACGAAAAGCAAGTACG
Source organism: Paspalum vaginatum (assembly GCA_030272315.1). Taxonomy (NCBI): domain Eukaryota; kingdom Viridiplantae; phylum Streptophyta; class Magnoliopsida; order Poales; family Poaceae; genus Paspalum; species Paspalum vaginatum. Next base: position 2,505,327 of record CM059021.1, on the reverse strand, counting down.
AATCAGCATCTCACAACGGAAACAGAATACTCTAGTAGTCTTCATGCAATGATGATCAAGGCGAGCAGCACCGAGCCCACCGGTACTATCCTCCTCCAAGCACTTGTCCAGATGTCGTTGGTACATGTTCTCAAAAGGTAGAGGCAAACCCTGGGTACTAATTACTCAGTAGGACTTAATGGAATGGCTTACGGCTGACGCAAAGCTTGCTTACTAGCAAGTGGGTCCTTAGCCATTGATTTTTAAACAGTGGTATATCAACATAGAGTAACAAGTTTCATCATTTGCATATAACACCATAATAATAACTTGCAGAGACATAAGCAATACAACACAAGCAAGAAGTAATTGAAAACATGAGCAATAAATATAATATATTCAAGTAGTTACTACGTTGCTCGATAGTGATATTGGCATTCCCACACCGGGTGGGCATCAGCGATTCGAATCGTTTTTAATTCTCAGGAATAACTATCACGCCAGGGGTATATGCTTACTAGCCATCGCGTTCCCACGTATAGTCCCCATCTCTACCTGTCTCATCCCAAAATTCAAAGCGCCCCCACCGAACCCCCGGGTTGTGCCCCATGGCGAGCCTGCCGACATCTCAGTCTTCCCACCATGAGTACCTTCTGCCTCCATCTAGTAGATGGGCAGCACCTCGAAAACTCCGGACGAGCCCAGGTAAGACTTCACTGGTCCCATATCCCGGTTAAGCAATCTAGCAATGTTATGCCGATCAGCAGACGATCAGCGGACGGGCCTTAAACGACTCAGGCGGAGCCAAACAGTACAACAACACACACCCCAAAATAAAATTATTCTCCGTCCGGTCTCCATTTAAATCATAAGCATAACTGTTACTTTCTCAATAGTAAAAGTTTTTGTGATTTTTGAAACCACCTACGCGACGTGTGACTCTTTTCACTCATGTCTACTCGCACCTAGCAATTCTAGGCAACTCATCCTACGAACTCTAGGGATAGGTGCTAGGGCCAGGGCGGCCAGGGAGTCTAATGCAATGGTTTTCAACCAACTCCTAATGCGGATGCGTAATCATCAATCAATCAAGTTTATATTAGCTGGGAGTATCATGGTCCTGCCTACCTTTGCTTATTCTTATCAAAACCAACAAACTAAACTAGGTTAGTTTGCCGGGTTGTGTGATGCCCCCGGCATCTCGAAAGCCCTGACACACGATTACATGAATACTAATGGTGAATTAGGATTTAATTATGCTTAGAGAGTGATGAGGATTGGTGGAGAAATCACTAAGTCAAAATTGTTCTATCCAAAATAGAGAGTCGCACGTTACCTGGTTGAGTAGTTAGACATTCATATATTTTCATGCGAGACATCAAATACAAAAGTTTTAGTTCAAGATGTTTCCTTCAAAGATGCTATTTTGATCATTTTCAAAATCAGATGTTAAGGGGCCCGAAAGTTCAAACCATACCCAGATAGCCAACACTCAAGAAATGTTGCTAGGTGTAGGGTCGACACTCTTTCCCAAATTTCATTATGAAATTACTTTTGATTTGATCATACAACTTCAAAATCTTCCTTTATATGAAATGAAATTAAACTCATCACTTTTCAAATGCACTAGGCCTTTATCTCGTTGGACTTCATTCGATACCCCAAAGCTTGAAATCAAGAAAGACTCCACATAAATTGAAACTGCAGTTTTACCAAACCTTTGAATACAAATGTGCTTGTAGTTCAAAATTTAACATGATCTAGCCTAAGCTTTATATAGAAAACTTGTAGTAAATATCATGCTTTATAACTTTGGTATTTTGTGTGATTACATGCATAAAGGTTTGCATGGTGTTTTAGGTCATTTTCTGTCTTCTAGTGAAATATGTCAAACTAAGCCTGAGTGGAAAATTCAAATTTTGAGCAACCAGAAGACATGATCATGCAAAACTTTGTATATGAAAGTTGTAGGTATTGAAATTGTGAACAACAATGGTATATAAAAGTTTTCATGAAAATGCACCTAAAATGGACTTTTATAATTTCTAAGCTGAGAGTTTCAGTTGGTCAAACTGGGGTCACAGCTTTTGAATTCAAATTTCTCCTAAAATTTGAATATAACATAGTGACACAAATTAAAACAAAGTTGTAGACCATGAAGTGTAGATCATTTCTTGTATTATGCGTTTTCCATAATTTGGCCTTATTTTTACTCAAAAATGCGATATTCAGACAAGGGGCATGGCGGTCAACCATCACTTTTCCATTTTTCGAATTTCCTTTTCCTCGCTGTGTGTATGACGCGTGGGACCCACCCGTCAGGACCTCGGATCCGAACCAGAGCGACGTCAGCCGTGGGTCCCACCGCTTCACAATTTCGTGCACCCGGCCCATAGACCACTCTCCCTCCTCTTCATCCCGGACCCACCTGTCATTGACTCCGGTCCATGGACCCGATCCACCTCGCTTGCAGCTCCTTCTTCATCCTCTCTCCTCCCTCCACCCGGCGCGCGACGTGCCCACGCGGCGGGCGAAGCCTGCCCGCGCCACGCCATGGGCGCCAGCATGCCTCGCCCGGCCTGCTTTGCCTACTTCCTCCGCGCGCGCCCGTGAAATGGAAACGCCGGCTCCCCAGCTCCGCGCCCACTTCCTTGCCTCTCCTACGCCTGCACCAGCCCGCCCCGCGCCTCCCAATCCGCGCCGCCATTGGAGCAACCGAGCTCTGGTCGAGCTCGGGCCGTCTCCCCTGCTCGCCCTCACGCCTGTAGGCCACCACCGCCGGACGCGCCTCGGTCTCGCGCACCCAGAGCACTAGGTGGCATCGCCGTTCCCCTCTCCGTCCGGTAGATCGGTCCGCGACCACCGAGCTCCGTACGCCGTCGCCACCTACCGTTCAAGCAGCGTTCCCGAGCTGTTGCGACCTCCCTGCACGACGCCGCCTTGGGGAAAAGCTTCCCCGGTGCCGGGAACACGTCCCTGGGGTGGCGCGGCTCCAAGTCCGGCACCCTACACGCCGGCCCCCGCGCGGGCATGCCCCACGCCGCGCGCCTCTATGCCTTTGTCCAAAGGTAGAAGGAAGAAGAAGGTGAAATAGCTAATAACCCCCTGAGGTTTTGTTTATTTCCGTTCAAGTCCAACACGCTGTTCACTCAGTCTAGGATTACTTGCATGCAGGCCCCTGGAGACTACGATTAATTCTGATTTAGTCCTCGCCAGTTGATTTTCTATTTAAATGCATTCTTTTAAGCAGCAAACTTTGAAAATTCACTATAAATTGAATAAAAATCAGAAAAATGCAAACTTTATTGCAATATGTTTCATTTTATCAGATATACAGAATGCATAAGATGTGGATGTGTGAAATGACCATCTTGCCCCTGATTTTGTGCATGCATGTTAAAAATGAATAAATGATAAAAGATGAGTAAACAACCCCCAAAAATTATGAAAGTTGGACTGAGTACTACTTATATCAAGTATTGCCACATAAATTTTTGGTAGCCCTAGTTAGTACCAGCAAATGACAGATCTACCCCTAGGAGTTACTTTTAGATAATTATTGAATAATAAAATCCATGCTTTATGTTTTGTGCTCGAATAAATCCCTAGTGATTATATTGTACTCATTTAGACCATTATAGTCAAGAAATAAAGTTTCTTTGGTGTTAGTTGTTGTTTACTAGGTGATATGAAAAAGGGAACTTCTATAGTGATTAAACCGTGAAATAGAGAAGTGTCACCTAATTCACTCCAAAAGCTCCACCAAAGTTTAGGTAGCTGTGATGCTCCGTAAGTACGATGGTATGTATTGGGAATGCTAACGTGTGATTGGATGTGAACTCGTGATTTCTTGTGTGCTTTAGTAGTTACAGTTCATTGGTAGGGTCACCATAAAGCCCACACCTTCGACATAAGCATTTTAGCTCCATATTAAATAACTAAGCAACTAGTGCTAGGAGTGATGTTTAAACTAGCAGCCCTTTTCAGGTATAAATATATGCTTGTCCGGTGCTTTGCTTGCCTAAAGGGCAAATCAAATTGACACTTGAACATATGATGGGACTACATGTTGCTCTAGGAACAACTGATTGTATGAGTGAACATTTGCTCCTTATTCACAAAAGTACTTTGGTTTAAATGATTTATCAATCACCTTTCTGCCTGTCCCTAAGATGATTGTTCAAACGTGCGCTTGACATTCATGCCTTTCACTTATAAGCATCATGCATAGCATTCATAGAGTAACGCTTAATGCAGATACGTGATCAAGAAGCAAGTGCGTGAAGCTACATCGAGCAGCGGTGTCCAAAAGACCAACTAAGGCCCAAATACCACCTGGAGGCCCCTGAAGTGGTATTTGGAAGGAGGAGTTGTCCAAGTGATCAAGGGGTTGCCTGGGCAAAGCCTCACAACCCGGCAAACTAACCTAGATTAGTTTGTTGGTTTTGATAAGAATAATCAAAGGTAGGCAGGACCATGATTTCTCCCAGCTAATATGATAATTGATTGTTTCATTACGCATCCGCATTAGGAGTTGATTGAAAACCATTGCATTAGATCTCCTGGCCGCCCTGGCCCTAGCACCTATATATAGAGTTCGTAGGACGAGTTGCCTAGGCTATGCTAGGTGCGAGTAGACACGAGTGAAAGGAGTCACTCGTCGCGTAGATGATTTCAAAGATTACTAAACTTTTACTATTGGGAAAGTAACATTATGCTCATGATTTAAATGGAGACCGGGCGGAGAATAATCTTATTTTGTGGTGTGCGTTGTTGTATCATTTGGCTCCGCCTGAGTCGTTAAAGGCCCGTCCGCTGTTCGCCTGCTGTTCGGCATAACATTGCTAAAGTGCTTAACCGGGAAATGGGACCGGTGAAGTCTTACCTAGGTTTGTCCGGAGTTTTCGAGGCTCCGCCCATCCACTTGCTGGAGGCCGATGGGCCCGGGGGCGCTTGTACTCGAAGGAGGGCTGACCCAGGGCACTGTGGTATCGCTCCTGAGAGGGCACAACCCAGGGGTTAGGTGGGGGCGCTTTGAATCTCGGGACAAGACAGGTGGAGATGGGGACTATATGTGGGAACGCGATGGCTAGTAAGCATATACCCCTGGCATGATAGGTATTCCCGGGAATTAAAATCGATTCGAATCGCTGATGCCCACCAGGTGTGGGAATGCTGATAATGCACACGGGCGACGTAGTAACTACTTGAATATATTATATCTGTTACTCATGTTTTCAAATACTACATGTTTGTATTGTATTGCTTATATTTCTGCAAGTTATTATTATGGAGTTATATGCAAAAGATGAATCTTGATACTCTATATTGATATACCACTGTTTAAAATCAATGGCTAAGGATCCACATGCTAGTAAGCAAGCTTTGCGTCAGCCATAAGCCAATCCATTAAGTACTACTGAGTAATTAGTACTCAGGGTTTGCCCCCACCTCTTGAGAACAGGTACCGGCAACATCTGGACAAGTGCTTGAAGGAGGGTAGTACCGGTGGGCTCGGTGCTGCTCGCCTTGATCATCGTTGCATGAAGACTACTAAAGTGTTTTGTTTCCGCGGTGAGATGTTTTCGAATTCGCTTCCGCTATCTGATTCAAACTTGCCTATTGTATGGCATTATGTTGAAACCTATATCTTTAATTATTTCGAACTGGTTTGTAAAATAAGTTTATATATGCTATATTCAACTGCCGAGATGATGTATCTGTTGTGGCTCCATCGTGGGCTGGATGTGTATGATGTCGGTTCCTCTGGGAAAAGGTAATATCGGGAGCCGAATGACTCTCGACGGACTGACCGGGTTTAGTTCGGCCTAATCACACTGCAAGCCATAGGTGGCATGTGTGCTTAGCTCGGATTAAATCGGCGGTTCCGCCACAGGTTGTGGGGCTTTGCCTCAGGCAACCCCTTGATCCCTTGGACAGCTCCTCCTTCCTAATACCACTTCAGGGACCTCCAGGTGGTATTTGGGTCTTAGTTGGTCTCTTGGACCACCGTTGTTTGATGTAGCTCCACGTAGTTGCATATCGATCACGTATATGCAATAAGCGTTGCTATATGGATGATATGCATGATGCAGGGAATGAGATGCACGAATATCAAGGACACATTTGAACAATTAATTCGTGGATAGGCAGAAAGGTGATTGATAAACTACTTAGACAAGAGTACTTTTGTAGAAAAGGAAGTAGGCATACACTTATACAATCAGATGTTCACATAAGCGTTGTTGTATAGTAACATGGTTGCATAAATTTTTGGAGGGACTTTTAGAGTATATTAAAGAGCACTTTCCTATTTTTTATTTAAATCACCATAGCATCAGTTATTTTCAAAACACATAGCAAACAGCAAGCAAAACTACATGGAACTTTATTTGTAGGCTACACTGGACCAAATGAGAATAATATAACATCTACTAGATTTTTCTAGACAAGTTTTATGTAGCATGCATTTTTGATATACATAAAATCTACTAATTAGTAGTGTTAGGGGTAAATCTACCATTTTCAGCAAGGTCTAGGGGAAACAGAAATACTAGATCATAACACATCACATAAATAGCACTCATACCAAGTTTCATAATTTTTGGAGCACACTTACCCTACTTTTGCTAATTAACTAATAAAACAAAGCATCTACCAAAGCAAGGGCAAAACAGTCCATTTTACATAGCAAGACCTAGTCCATTGTGTAGAGCTACTCTCAAGCAATCCCACAAAACTAATTTCATATTTTTATGATTTTTCTACTAATTTCTATAGCATTGCGAATGCATATAACCCTGTATTTGGACCTATATGTGATTATTCACACTATGTAGGACTCAATGAACAGTGCAATGTGAAACCTGAGGAGTACAGGGTTAGATTTGCAAACATGCAAGGCTCGGGTTGAAATGCATAAACCTAATAGATCCAGGGGTGTTTTCACAGTTTACGTAAGACACATTAAACAGTGATATAATAACGAACTAACCGAAGGGGTCTTTTTGCAAAATGGGTGCCTCCTCCTTCTACCTCTCGTCAGGGGAAAGCGCGCGGCGGCCGCGGTTTGGCGGGGCTGCGTCGGCGCGTGGGGCCAGGAACTTGGAGCCAAGGAGCTTGGGGAAGGTGTTCTCGTCCACGGGGATCTGTTTCCCCAAGGTCTCGTCACGCGGGGTGGAGAGAGCAGGCGGCACAGGGGTCGGTGAATCCGGAGGCCGGCGGCGAGACATGGTGCGGCGGCTCGGGGTGGATCCGGCGACTGGGGTGCCATGAGCCAATGAGGATAGGCACGAGAGCAGCGTGGGTGCACGGTGAATCCGACGCACATGACCTGGAGGTGGGGAGGCAACCGGAGGTGGTGCGCAACGGCGGTGAATCGGGATGTGGAGCCGGGCGACATGGAGGACGGGGCGGCGGCTCAATCTGGTGGAGGAGTGGGGGAGCGACGCCCCGAGGTGCGCGCGAGCTGCGCGGTGGAGCGGTGGATGCGTCGGTGGAGCCTTGGAGGCGTGGGGGCCGTCGGATGGGGGCTCTCCACAGCACGGTCGATGGTGCTCATGAGACACGAGGTGGCTGTTGACGGCACTTTAGCACAGCAAACCTTATACTGCAAGCGACAGTATCGTGTGTAGCTTTTCTCCAGAATGAGTATCATAGGTTTTGTCAATCTAGGAAATGAACTAATTGAGAACTAATTAACAAGAGTTTACGGTAAACTAACGGTATAAAACAAGATTCTAATCTACCTCTAAACTAACCCTAAACTATATCTAATCTACGTCTAAACTTTGCTAATACTATAAGATAAGCAATTAGAATAGAATTAGAACACTTAATTAAAGGGTATTAACTAGAGTCTAATCAAGCCCTAATTGGATCCAAGATATGCATGATTGGGCGCCACAACAATATTAGAGTAGCGAGATAACTAGTAGCTCAAGGAAGAAAACAAGCATGATTAAGCATAAACTTCATAACATGATTAAATCAAGATCAATCAACCTAACCCCTAGATCGGTTTAACCTTTCCCTAGGCTCCACTATCACCGGTAACCAGGTAATCGACGAGAAACTTTTAACAGGCACATAATTAGAAAACTAGCTTCTAATTACTTTGTAATGTCTAATAACATAATTAGCACAACTAGAACATCTAATCAACATGCTCAAAAGAACTAGATGTACAACTATATCATTAGTAAGTTAGATCAATGATCAAGAACACTAGAAGAATATAACCCTTAATGACATGCTCTAATTAACATGCATCTAGACCTAAAGTTAATTAGAGCTAGAACAAGCATAATTAGAACAAGAAGATATAATTAGACAAGATCAATGCTTCATTAATAAATTATATCATACTTTCAACCATGGCCATACCTTCCCTTGATGATACAATTAGACCTCTGGAGCTAGGTAATTAGAGCACCATGCAAGGCCTCTAATCACCTCTACGAATTAGAAGAACTCTGATCCTAGACTAGAAACTCGACCCTCTACTCCCCTCTAGTTGTGGTCCCTTCACATCGTGTCGCTTTGATAATGAATTGGATAATCTTGGGGGCCTTATGGGGGTTTGTATTTATACTCCGGAGGTGCCTTGGGGAGCCCTCCACCTTTCTCTTGCTTGGAGTTGGAGTAGGACTCTTGTTTGCTCCGAAATCAGACTTTTTTGTTTTCTGGACCTTTCGTATTTTGACCATATCTCTGTCATCCGGACTCCAAATAAAGCAAATTCGGACTCTAAATTATAGAGCTCGAAGATATCTACAACTTTGGTATTCAAACTTCCTTCATTTGACATCGTTAAGGTTTCAAAATTGGGTCCGCAAGATGCTGCTGTTCTAGAATCCGAGAATATCTCGAGATTTAATTTGGGCTTGGATGGATCTCGTGATAAACCTTCCTTATCTTCAATTCATTCGTACCTAAGTAATCCATATCTCCTAGGACTCTTCTAGAAAAGGCACGGTAGAACGGGGAACATGAAACGGCATCAGAGGGGAGCCGGTTGGCCGACTTAGGGCGGTCATGGTCGGCCAACCCGGACTCTTCCTCTGGCCGCTTCTTTCCATCTTTTGCCGGGACGTTGCTTGATGCTTAAGAAATTGTTGTATGAGGGTTCTCAGACTCTTGGGGTTCTAGAATCTTCGATATTCACCGAGAGTTGACAAAGTCTTCTAGTTTTAGATATAATTGAAGTATTTTTCCCTCGTATTCTTCCATAAACTTGTAGCACTTGATGTCTTCCGGAAGTTTTTGGTTAGAAAGCCTTGATTAACTCAGATGAGGAGCATAAGTCAACCAAGCATTCCTTGATCATCATATTCATAAAATGACATCTCAGAGGTCTTTTCTTACTCGACGTAGATTAAGGTGAATTTCGCGAAAAATTGGACAAAAACCTGTAAAAATCACATATTGCAATTTTCCAAGACAATATTGCAAAATCCACAATAATCGGTGATAATTGATAGTAAAAGATAAAGTTGACACATAAAATCAGTGAAAAACCATATAAAATGATATAAAATATTCGTTCAAATGTCGCGTCAACAGTGGCGCAGCAGGGAGGAGGTAAGAAGGCGGTGACTCCCAACGGAGAGCGCTGAAGTGGCACGAGAGGATGCTGGGGCCGAAGCGGATGCAGGGCATGTGTTCGCGGGAGCGAAGGCGACCCGAGGTGGCGACGGTGCGAGCTCGCCACATGGCTCCAATGGCGGGCTGTGCTCACCGGCGCTTGGGCAGGGAGAGCGGAGTGAGGCCGAGGCAAGGGGAGGGCCGGGGAGAGGCCAGGGAGGCGCGGTGGGAGGGAGCAAGGGGCCGGCTCGGTCTTATGGCCAGGGCGGCGGCCATGGCAGGGAGCGGCAGCTCCTGCCCGCCACGTGGGCATGGGAAAGAGGAGGAGGAAGAAGACGGCGCACGGGTGAGCTAGGTCCGTGCACCGGAAGTCACTGACAGGTGGCACCAGGTTAGGAGAAGAGGAAAAATGTCCATTAGACTGAGTCTACAGATCATGCTATGGTGGGGCCCACTGGGCGCTGTCCGCCCATCCCCGCAGTGGGAATCCGAGGCCGCGGACGTCATCAGGTCCCACTCGTCAGTGACTCAACAGAAAATGAAAAATAGGAAAAATGATAATGCAGGGTTTAACTGGTCGAACTGACATTTGTAATTCGTCGATTTGAGCTACTTAGAGGGAGATTTAGGGGCAAGTCAAAATACAAGAAATGTTTAAAATTTTCTCCTCTACAACTCTTATATAAAATTTTATACCAAGTTCTGTATAAGTTATTGGGTAAAATTTGAATTTGAGTAACATACTCCAGTTTGACCTAAAATAGTCCACCAGTTTAGCAATTATGAAAGTCTATTTTAGGTCCACTTTCACATAAAGATTTATATACCAATGTTGTTCATAATTTCATGATCTTCAACTTTCCTATATAGAGTTTTGCATAATCATGACTTTTGTTTCACAAAAATTTGAATTCACTAAACAGGTCTGTTTTTGACTAGATTTCACAATTTGGAGAAAATAGCCCAAAACAATATGCAAACCCTCGTGCATGTCAAGGCACAAAATTCCAAAGTTATTCAACATAAATTTGTCCACAAGTTTGTTATAGAAAGTTTGGGCTGGATCACATTATATTTTGAACTACAAGCACAATTATATTCAAGAGTCTGATAAAACTGCAGTTTCAACTTATGTGGAGTATCTCTTGTTTCCAACTTTTGAATTACCAAATGAAGTCCAATTGATTCAAGGTTTGATGCATTTGAAAGATAATAAGTTTAATTTCATTTTATACAAAGGAAGATTTTGAAGTTGTATAGTCAAACCGAGAGTAATTTTAGAATAAAATTTGGGAAAGAGTGTCAACCCTAGACTTAGCAAAATTCCCTGAGTGTAGGCTAACCTAGCTTGGTTTGAACTTTTGGGCCCCTTAACATCTGATTTTGAAAATGGTCAAAATAGCATATTTGAAGGCTAACATCTTGAACTAAGACTTTTATATTTGATGCCTTGCATGAAAATGTATAAATTTTTAACTACTCAACCAAGCAACGCAAAGTTTTGCATATTCAACTTGAAAATTTTTAACTTAGTGGTTTACTGGCCTAGTTGTTGTCATTCTCTAAGAATGATTAAGTCCAAATCCTTGATTATCATTAACCTAATTGTGTGTCAAGGCTTTTTGAGATGCCGGGGCATCACATCATTCCATTACTACGGAAGGTGTTCTACTGGGAGTTGCTTTGGGTTGTGCCAAAGCGAGATGGGGCTGAGCTAGCGCCTTTGAAGGGTGCGCTAAATGAGCCTTGAGACGCCGGCCCGCAAAGTGCTTCTGCTGACGTTCCTGGTGCAGTGACTTGAACTCCATAAACTTCCTCTTCAGCTGGCTTCTTTCTTCCTGCTTGAGCTTCTCAGCCTTAATGGCGTAACTGATTAGTGAGGCAAAGTCAGAAGCCCAGGTAGGTGTATGCAAGGGTTGCTATTTCCGGGGTCAACCCTTTTATGAAGGCCTTGCACTTCTTGCCATTGGAGCTTACTTCTTCTGGAGCATAGCGGGACAGCTCTGTGAACTTCTGGATATACTCCGTCACAGTGGAGCCCCCTTGAGTCAGATGCCTGAATTCATCTGCCTTGAGGACTTTGGTTGCTTCCGGCACATGGTGCTGACGGAAAGCTTCAGTGAACTCCTTCCAGGTAATCCCCTCCTTATGGGCAGCCTTGACAATCTCCCACCATGCCAAGGCGGTACAAGAGAGTTGATGGGTGGCGAGGGCAATCTTGGTTTCTTCATTACAGTGGAGAAGGTCTAGCTTCCTCTCGATGGTCCTCATCCAGTCTTCTGCTTCCATGGGATCTCGCGACCCAAAGAAGGTAGGGGGCTTTAGCCTAAGAAATTCTCCCATCTTCTCTAACGGCTTGCCATGCTGAGGCCGCTGGGCCATGTACTGGGCATGGGCAGCCAAGGCTTGAGCCCACTCTAGGTAAGGATTCATTTCTTGCGGTGGTGGAGGAGGTGGGGGAGGTGGTGGTGGGTGGGGTGGTGGCAATGGTGGGGGAGGTGTGGGAAGGCGTCCTCCGTTGTGGCTGCTTTCTCCGCGCCCTTCCCTTAGGTCGGGGTTTCCATTTCCCGAGTTGCGAGAAACCATCTAAGAGAGAAGAGGGTATGCCTTAGGATATAGTTACTGTTCGAATGCTCTTTGTTTAACAACACATAAGTGTACCACACAACATATTTTATTCAAACAACCGTCTACACGATACATAGGAAAGCTTCTGATAGCTTTCTTCTCAGGGTGACAGCTACACTACAGAGATCTCTAACCCAACCGGCTAGCATGTCATCTAAGAGGCCAGTGTGGTCAGCCTCTGGGGAAAACACTAAGGGAGAGAGAGATTAGGGATCCTCTGGAGCAGTACAACTGAAAGCATCACTAATGGGTGGGAAGTTGCTCCAATCGCACTCGTTGACCGCATCTGTCTGGTAGTTTCGATCCTTCCGGGTAGCTTTTTCCTTCTTTCCTGCCACTCGAGCCTTCTTAGCCTCATGAGCAAACTTGGCCCTTGTGCTCCTCATGGTATTCCATGCCGCACGTTCTCGATCCTTTAGAGCGGCATGCTGCCTCCTGAGCACGGCGAGTTGCTTTGTCAGAGCTGTCTTCTCTTTCCTCAGTCTCTTTACTTGGGCCGCAACTGCTAGCATTTGGCGGTGGCTAAAGTGTAGTTCTTAGTTGACTCGGGAGAAATGGTTATCCAGGGTGAGGAGGTAATCGGTCATGCGGTGGATTATGGGGGTTCTCTTGAACTGTTTGGTTTTGGCTAGATCATGGAGCCGTTGCTGCCATACGGGAAAGGTTCTATCGTCTGGTGGAAAGAAGCGGAGGCAAGAGCGGTCGACTTCTCTCTCGTACATGGTGCATAGACAACGGAGGGTGTTGTGGGCTACCGTTTGCTGGGTGGTAGTAGGTAATATGGCCGAGGGTGGTGGTGCTGAAAGTAGGGTGGTTCTTGCTGGCTCCTTTGCGGACGGTTACGGTACAACCCAAGGTATCACCATTTCGATATTCTGTTGTTTTGAAGTGCGGCTCTTCCGGGATGCCCAGGTACTTGGTGCAGTCACTGAGGAGCTTGACGAACCCTATCTTGACCAACCCGTCGTGCGTCCTAAAGGGTGCCATCTAGATCAAGGAAAGAGAGTGACGTGAGTGAGGAAGGGAAGTAGTAGGAAGATCTATGTATACTTTAGACTGGTAAACCCTGAAATCCTTAAGGTCACGTCCTATGGCCAACCTATGGCTCTGATACCACCTGAAGCGCCCCCAAATTCTTGAGAGCTTAAATGTGATATAAATGCTAGTCCTAGGGTTCTAGCAACACATTAATTTCAGATAACATAGAGTCAAACTTAACGATTACAAACCATTACATGGTAAATTGCGGTAAAAGTAAGATACATCGGAAGCAAATCCTTCAGGGCCCAATGCCATAGGCTAGTTGGGAAGTAGGATCATGACCTAACCGAAGAGTGCCTCGAACAGTTCGTCGGAACTATCTGTAAAATTATCAACAAAAAAAGGGTGAGTTTTTTACCTATTCCGCAAGCCCACCTTCCTCCTGTTGAGTGGGGGAGGGTGTATCTATCTCTAAATACAAGGCTTTATCTGGAGCTTATATTTACAGAGAAACTGTGATGCCCCCAGGCATCTCAAAAGCCTTGACACGAAATTAGATTAATGTTAATAATGGATCTCGATATAATCGTGCTTCGAGAAGAACCCTAACTAGGTCAATAAATCACTAGTCAAAAATTTTCAAGTCGAATATGCGAAACCTTGCGTTGTTTGGTTGAGAAGTTAAACATTTATACATTTTCATGCAAGACATCAAATATAAAAGTTTTAGTTCAAGATGTTGCCTTCAAATATGCTATTTTGACCATTTTCAAAATTAGATGTTAAGGGGCCCAAAAGTTCAAACCAAACCCAGTTAACTTACACTCAGGAAATTTTGCTAAGTCTAGGATTGACACTCTTTCCTAAATTTCATTCTGAGATTACTTTCAATTTCTCTATACAACTTCAAAATCTTCCTTTCTATGAAATGAAATTAAACTCATCACTTTTTAAATGCACTAGACCTTGATCTCATTGGACTTCATTTGATATCCCAAAGCTTGAAAACAAGAAAGCCTCTATGTGAAGTAAACTTGCTGTTTTACCAAACCTCTGAATATGTTTGGCCTTATATTTCAAAATTTGTGGTGAATGGAAGGAAACTTTATATACCAAACTTGTAAACAATTTCATGATGAACAAAGTAATTGGAGTTTTGACATGCATTAAGGTCTACATAGTGTTTTGGGTCTTTTTCTGTAAGTTCATGAAATCTGCCAAATCTGATTTGCTTAGTAGATTCAAATTTTCTTTGATCTACAGCCATAATCTTGCAAAACTCTATTTGAGAAAGTTGTAGCTCATGAAATTTTGGACAACATTGTTATAAAACTCCCATTGTGAAAATGAATAGAAATTGGACTTTTGGAATTTCTAAATCTGGAGAGCTGGGTGAGTCAAAACTGGGTTGTAAGTTAAATTCAAATGTAAATCATATTTCCACTTAGAATTTGGCATCAAACCTTTTGACAAAGTTGTAGATAGCAAATGGTTCAACAATTCTTCCAATTGGAGTCTCTTCAAATTCAGCATTTAAAATGGTCAAATTCATGATTTTCAGAGGCAAACAAAACCAACCCAAATGTGTTTGTCCATTTTTCCGTATTTCTCCTCCCTCCGACTCACTGACGCGTGGGCCCGCCGATCCAGGCCGAACGGCCATGGCCGATCGGCGCGCACCACGCGGGTAGTGGCGAGCGAGCAGCCTCCTGCCACCTCGGATCGACGCCATGGCCAAAAGGCGAGAGCGCCTCGGCCCCTCTTCCTCGCTCACCCCGCTCTGGCCCTCAGTCCTCGCCCTCCGCACTCGTGGAGAGTGTCAAGCACACCCGGCCGCCATTAGAGCTCGAGCTTTGAGCTCGAGTTTCCGCCGTCTCCGGCACCTCCCCGCTCCACCGACCGCCACCGCCCGCTTCAGTCTCTGCACCGCGCACCCAAGGCGCGTGACCGCATCAGCGCTCCGTTCCCCAGTCACCAGATCGAGTCACCGCGTGTCCACCGCGCCACCCGAGCTCGCACCCGGTTCATCGCCGTCGCCCACCTCGACCGAGCCACCATCGGTGACAAGACCCAGTGGATCTCGAAGCCCTTAGACGGGAAAGCCCTCAGGCACCTGCTCGACTTCAAGTCCCCGCCTCTTGTCCGCCGGCGTGAGCCCCGTTTCCTCCTCCCCGCGTCAGCCGGACGAGGAAGAAGAGAAAGGTAGAAGAAGACCCGCCATTTCACGATTTGACCCCAGGGTTTCTGAGATTTTATTTTCCTATTTTATGCACTATTGAATGAGCCTAGCATAGTCTTACACTCTAACCCCGGAGTCTATGCATAATGACTTGTAGGTCCCGGATCTGTGGAATTTTCGTTTAAATGCATTTTCTTGAATATGAAACTTTGGAAATCCACTGAAAATCACTAGAAAAATCATAAAAATGTGAAACTTGTTGTGCTAAAGTGCTTGTTAGTAGATCTACACGGTGGGTAGGTTCTTGATGGCTAAAATGACTGTTTTGCCCATGATTGCTTGCATGCTAGTTGAAACCAAATAAATGCCAAAAAAATGGGTTAAAGTGATTCAAAAATTATGAAACTTGGACTGAGCACTATTTACGTCATGTATGATCACATAGATTTTTGGTAGTCCTAGTTATTACCAATAAATGATAGATCTACCCCTAGGAGTTACTTTTAGATATTTATTGAATGAGAAAATGCATGCTACATGAAATGTGCTCAAATAAATCCCTAGTAATTATGTTGTACTTATTTAGTCCAGTATAGTCAAGAAATAAAGTTCCATGTGCATTAGTTGTTGTTTGCTAGGTGATTTGAAAATGGCAACTTCTATAGGGATTTAAACCAATAAATAGAAAAGTGTTACTTAAATTGCTTCAAAAATTCCACCAAAATTTAGGTAGCTATGGTACTACCTAAATATTTTTATGTGAATTTGTCATGTATTTTTGGTTGATGTTACAAGAGGTATATGGAAATGCTTACTTAAATAGGATTATAGATGAAGAGTATAAATTGGGGATGCTAGTGTGTGCTTGAATGTGAACTCGTGATTTCTTGTATGCTCTACTATGTACTAGTTAATTGGTAGTATCATCTTGTAGCACACACTTTATGACTAAACATTGTAGTTCCATAATTAAACAACTAAGCTCTAGCTAAAACAATAAGAATGCAATCCTTCCCTAGTTAAGGTCATTTAACAGCATATGCATTACGTGGTTAGTCATTTAACAGTTTAGACTTGATAACATGCTTGGTAAACCATGTATGTACCAACTGTATGAAAAAGTGATAGTAACATACATGCTTTCTTATTAGCAAACCAATAGAAGCTTATATATGGGTTTGCTTGCTCTGTGTGCCCCCAAAGTGCTTTTTGCCTGTGCGGTCTATAGAGCACCTTTCTATCTAAAATTATTATAATTGTGTGATATACATGCATCTCATTCACTGCATCATGCATGGCATTCATATAGTGACGCATATTGCAGATACATGATCTAGAAGAAAGTGTGTGGAACTACTTCAAACAACGGTGTCCAAAAGACCAACTAAGATCCACTTACGACCTGGAGGGCCCATCAGTCGTGTTTGGAAGGAGGAGTTATCCAAGTGATCAAGGGGTTGCCTGGGGCAATGCCCCACAACCCAACAAACTAACATTAGCTTAGTTTGTTGGTTTGGTTGAAAATAAACAAAGGTAAGCATGACCATGAATTTCCCAGCTAATATTATCTTGATTGATGATTACGCATCCGCATTAGGAGTTGGTTGAAAACCCTTGCATTAGACTCCCTGGCCGCCCTAGGCCCTAGCACCTATACTTAGAGTTCGTAGGATGAGTTGCCTAGAATTGCTAGGTGCGAGTAGACACGCGTGAATGGAGTCACTCGTCGCGTAGGTGGTTTCAAAAATCACAAAAACTTTTACTATTGAAGGAATTAATATTATGCTCATGATTTAAATGGAGATCGGGCGGAGAATAATTTTATTTTGTGGTGTGCGTTGTTGTATCATTTGGCTCCGCCCGAGTCATTTAAGGTCCGTTCGTTGTTCGCCTATTGGTCGGCATAACATTGGTAGATTGCTTAACCGGGATATGGAACCGGTGAAGTCTTACCTAGGCTCGTCCGGAGTTTTTCGAGGTGCCGCCAATCCACTAGATGGAGGCAGAAGGCCTGGGGGAGCTTGGTACTCATAGCGGGGAGATCGAGATGTCGGCAGTCTTCGCCATGGAGGCACAACCCGGGGGTTCGGTGGGGGCGCTTTGAATCTTGGGACAAGACAGGTGGAGATAGGGGCTATATGTGGGAACACGAAGGCTAGTAAGCATATACCCCTGGCATGATAGTTATTCCCGGGAATTAAAATCGATTCGAATCGCGAGATATTCTCGGATTCCAGGACAGCAGCACCTTGCGGGCCCAATTTGGAGACCTTAAAGACGTCAAATGAAGGAAGTTTGAATACCAAAGTTGTAGATCTCTTCGAGCTCTACAGTTTAGAGTTCGAGTTTGCCTTATTTGGAGTCTGGATGATAGTATGGTCGAAATACGAATGGTGCAG
This sequence comes from Paspalum vaginatum, assembly GCA_030272315.1. NCBI lineage: Eukaryota > Viridiplantae > Streptophyta > Magnoliopsida > Poales > Poaceae > Paspalum > Paspalum vaginatum. The sequence goes on along the minus strand of CM059021.1, from coordinate 2,487,576 downwards.
AAAACAGAAAAGTCCGATTTCGAGGCAAACAAGAGTCCTACTCCAACTCCAAGCAAGAGGAAGGTGGACGGCGCCCCAAGCACCTCCGGAGTATAAATACAAACCCCAATGAGACCCCTAAGGCATCCAATTCATTATCAAGGTGACAAGATGTAGAGAAGAGAGACATCAACCAGAGAGCTGAGGGTCGAGTTCTAGGCTAGAGATTAGAGGTTCTTCTAGTTCCTATGGTTAATTAGAGGCCTTGCATCATAGAGGCTCTTCATATCATCGTGGGAGGTATGATCATGGTTGTAACTTTGATATGATATCTAATGAAGTATTGATCTTGCTCTAATTATCATGTTTTGCTCTAATTAGCTTTAGTTCTAGATGCATGTTAATTTGATCATGCTCTTAAAGGTTATGTTCTTCTAGCGATCTTGGTCTTTGATCTTGCTTATTAGTGATATGGTTGCATAGCTAGTTCTCGTGATCGTGGTGATTAGAAGTCTGGTTATGTTTATTATGTTATTAGACTATGCGTAAGTGTATGCCTTATGAGAGCTTCTTATCGATTAACTGGTTCTAGTGACAGTAGGGCTGGAGAAAGGTTAAACTTGATTCGAGGGGGTTAGGTTAATGACCTTGGTTTAATCATGCTATGAAGTGCAGGCTTGATCATACTTATATTTGCTTTGAATGCTTAGTTATCTTGAGTGCTCTAATCTATTTGTGGTGTCCATATTATGCTTGTTTTGGATCCAATTAGGGTCTGATTAGACTCTGTTTAGTTCCACCTATTCGGTGTTCTAATTATATTCTAATTGTTTATTTTCTAACTGTGACGCAGTTTAGACATAGATTAGGGGTAAATTAGATGTAGATTAGATATCACCTAATAATCTTAGTTTTCCTCAAGCTCTTGTTAGTTCATTCTCTATTAGTTGTTTCCACGGTTTGACAAAACCCATGATACCCTATCCTGGGGAAAAGCTACCACGATACTGTCACTTGCATCACAAGGTTTGGCGTGCTTATATTCCATCAATAAGCTTTTTTGGCGCCGTTGCCGGAGAACTAATTAGTCGAGTCTTAATTAAATTGAGTTTATGTATATATTTAATTTTGTCTTTTCATAATTTAGCCTTTTATTTTTAATTTTGTGCCTTTTATTTTATTTTAGTTTATTTTATTTTATTTACTTTCTTGCATTTAATTTTATAATTAGATAGTTTTGTTTAGAATAAGTTTAGATCTTTTATTAGTTTAATCTTTTATAAACTCTAATAGAATATAGTTTCTCCCATATATATATTTCTTTGACTAACATTACAGGAAAAATAAACCTCAATCCAATAAAGAAATATATATCTTTTCCAACCTAGCTCTTTAATGGTAGGTGCTAACGCTGTTAGTGGCCTATGATCCATTATTGAGTTTTTCTACAGCTATCACGAAGGTATCACGAAGGAGTAACTATGGTGTTAAAGGTATCTCTACTGCGTCAATTAATTTTTAAGACTAATATTTTTTGGAACTTGTTTGTTCTAACCTACAGATAATGGAGGCAAAGATGATTAGACAAGAAGGTTCCTGATTAAACTGTTGTTTAGTTCCTCCTATTCGGTATTCTAATTATATTCTAATTGTTTATCTTCTAACTCTGACGTAGTTTAGACATAGATTAGGGATAGATTAGATGTAGATTAGATATCACCTAATCATCTTAGTTTACCTTAAGCTCTTGTTTGTTCATTCTCTATTAGTTGTTTCCACGAATTGACAAAACCCATGATAGTCATCCTGGGGAAAAGCTACCACGATATTGTCGCTTGCAGTATAAGGTTTGGCGTACTAAAGTGCCGACAACAGTTATTAACTCATAAAAACAAGGTTTTAGCATGAAGGAAGAGTGCCACCGGACTTGCCGGTCCGAGCGGCCCAATTTTACCTTAGCCATACCCTGATCACCCACTCCCAGGTCCCACTTTCGTTCCCACCATTCATTCAAAGAGAAACCGTACTAGATGAAGAACCAAGCCGTAACCCATCCATACCAGTGGACACGGACTATTCAAATAGATTTTACTCTGATCAAAGGTTGTACTAATTCCCACAAGTTGGACTCAGCGACGCTTACGGCCAAATAAGCGCCCGAATTCCAAACCTAACCTTTTGCCTTTGTTTCATCACCTAGCAGAACTTTAAGGGTTCGGGCATCCGAGCCACACCAGTACCCCGCGGTACTCTCGTTGGCACACCACCCATCCCCTAGCCCATTGTGCGTCAGCACAGAAGTTACTAGGCTATCCACTCCAGCTCGGACCTGGCCACTGCCTCATACAGAGCGAGTGGCTGTACCAGAAGAGTTAGGCAAGATGAAATTTATACCGGTCCTTACGGAGAGCTCGGGTTGAACCCACCACCGTACAACTTTCTTTTACTCGTCACCGCGAGCATCCACCTACCCGGTCTTCCCCCAAGAATCCCGGTACGTGGGGTAACCGCAGGTAGCTAAGTTACACATTCAACCCTGCTCTTATGTCTGTTTCGGCGTGTAGCCGTATTCTGACCAAGTCGGTTGCCGGGGTCCTTCCCCATTTTATTTCGAAAATCAACCCTCAACCACCTCAATCACATCCCCCCGCGAGCCCACCTCCATTCCCTCTTACAAACTTTTAGTTCATATAGTTGAATGAGTGATCCCTCCTATGCGCACTACTTCTAAATAGGTTGTGATGGCTATCCTACCAGGATTTTTCCTTAGTAAGCAAAACATGTAGGTTTTGTTTGGTTGCACTAGCCAATATATTTGTTTTGCAAATCTAGGTATTTCATGCATCAAGAAAGGGTTCCGGTGGACTTGCCGTCGTCTAGGTCCTCGTTGCAGTGGAGGTCGGCACTAGGGTCGTCGGCTTCCTAGTCCGCAACGGTTGGCTCTGGCTCCTGAGGTTCCTCGGGTTCGACGTCTAGCGTACACAAACAATAAACATACAATAAATGCAAATACTCAAGCTCAAAACATTCTTGAAGTAGGTGGATGGGGTGGAGGAGATTTTTAGAATAATTTGGGTGCAAGGATCACCTAAAATGGTGTTGATATGGATAAGATATGGATTTTTATTGAAAACAAAAGGATTAATAATTGGGAAAAGGGTTTAAGAATCTGTGGGCCGAATCTGGGCGCGGCCCAATGCTTCCAGGGGGCCTGTTTCTGGCCCAGGGGCGGCACAGTGCGGCGGTTGGGCCAGCCCAACGCGCCAGCGTGCGCAGGGAGGGGCGTGACGTCGTCCGGGCCGGGCCCACCCGTCAGCGGTGGCTTCCCAGTGACGGCGTCACCCGTTGACGGGGCGCCGGTCCGGCCGAGCCGGTGGGGCTAGGAAGCAGGGGCTCGCCGACTTGGGGGGTCCGGGGTGGGGGTAGCGGTGCGGGAACGGGAAGGGGAGTGCTCACCTCTGTGCCGGCGACGGGAAGGGGGGTGGAGCTCGGCGGAGGAAGGGTTCTCTGCCTAGGGGGTGTGCTCACCTTGCGTAGGGACGCAGCTTGGCGGGGGTTTGGCAGTGGTGGCCGGGGGTGTGGCAGCGTGTCACCGCGCCGAGGGAGATTCTCCCGTGGCGGATTGTCCAGGCTGGTGGCGGTTGTGGTCCAGCGAGGAGAAGGGCGGGGGGGGGGGGGTCTTATAGGCGGCGGCGTGGCTCGGGCTGCAGCGCTCCGAGGTGGGGGCCCGGTGAGGTATGCGCCGGTGGGCACCGGGGCGGGGCCGGGCACGGCGTGAGCTGGGGTGGCGTGGTGCCGGGGCGGGACCGGGCGCGGTGCGCGCCTGGATGGCGCAGCGCCGGGGCCGGGCCAGGCGCGGTGCGCGCCTGGATGGGGCAGCGCCGGGGCGAGGCCGGGCGCGGTGCACGCCAGGGTCAGGGCGGGGCCGAGCGAGGTGCGGGACGCAGCGCAGCGCTGGGGCGGGGACGGGAGCGGTGCGCGTCGGTACACAGCGGGGCCGGGCGCGGCACGGGGTAGGGGGCGAGGTGCGTCGGGACCGGGGTGGTGAGCGCTGGAGCGCAGCTCATGGCGCGACGCGGGGTGGGGGACGGACGCGGCGCGGGGTAGGGAACGCCCCTGATAGGTGGGGTCCACCTGTCGGGGAGCGTGAGAGAGGAAGGGGGGTGCGGGGGACGAAGCGGGCCGAGGGATTTTGGCCCATATGGCCCAGGCGGGGGGAGGGGGGAGTTGGCGGAATGGGCTGAAAAAGGGAAGGGGGGTCGGTGGGCTGGGCCAAGGGAGTAAGGGTTTAGGCCCTTTTCCTTCTTTCTTCTTTTTTTCAGAAAAGCACTTGGATTTTAGGAATTCTTTTATAGAATTTTGTGGGGATTATGGAGAGTTTGGAGAAGATTTTTTGCTTCTAAATTTTTGGGATGTTACAATGATACCGGCGGCAACTAAGCCACCCATGCCCCTGTGGAATGCGTGCGTGCCATGCCATGCAGGCAGGCCAGCGCGCTTGCACGTTTGCGTTGCGCGATCGAGGAGGACTGGATGGGGGAGAATAAGGACGGCAGCGAGCGGCGCCGCTGGAAGACGCTGACAGGAGTACAGGCTACATATTTCTTAACTACAGAAAATAAGAAATATGTAATATTTTAAAAAACTTTAATTTATCAATTGGTCGTCTATTTTTAGCATTTGAAACTTCTTTATTCCTACATCTATTATTTTATTGGTCTAAGTAAAGAAAAATAAACAAGAATGGGTAAGTTCCAAATAACCATAAATAGAGCACTTATAGGTAGATTGTATTTTCAGAAAATTTGGTACAAGTTCCACGTGTATCTAATTTAAAATAAATTAATTATGAGTTTATGAGATTAAATATAATTTTGATATTTTTAGAGAAAAATTACCTGATTAAACCATCTAAAGTCCAAATCTATCCTGGTTCATATTAGCTCAAGGGTATTTGTTGCCAGGTAGGGTTGAAATTATATTATCATGCTAATTGGAGGGTATCAATTGCACTTTTCTCTAAAAAGAATATAGTACCTCCTCCCAAGGAGTAAGGACCACTTGTTGCCGACCATGGATTGACTGGATTATGGGGTTTAACACACAGGAAAGGACTCATGTAGTTAGAAAAATAGTGGCTAGTGTTATTAGTTCTCTTCTCTGGTGAGCCCGGACGCGTGAGCCACGGAACCTGGCTCCAAAGAAACGAAATTGAAACTCGTTTCTCATGGGCTTGGTTGTGCACCCCGTAGTGCTAGCGAGCGCATGTCTACACAGGAAACCAAACAAGCAACCTTGGCTGACCAGATGCAAGTGCAGGTGAGGTGACCAAAGAAGCACGTGCTGCATCCCACCACACAGGCCAATCCAAATTCAGGCTACCAATCACGCTAAAAGTGATCTCGTGACACCCTTGATTTGGAGGACGACTTTGTGCATGGTGAGTGAAGAGTTAGGATGGCTCCATCATCCAACTGGTGGCTAAAAATTGATCATGTGTTGTAGTGCAATCAGACATGAGGATACTGTTATCACGCTAAGGATAAGAGGGATTAATGAAGAATTTAAACTAATAATCACCCTCGTACCCTTAAATACATATGGATTGAAGAACCTTTTTTTGTTGTATCTAAACAAGCCATAAACTTCTCACGTAATATAAAATCCCCTCCTCCAACTTGAAACTAATGAATTATATACCCTTCAACTCTCTAAACCATGCATATTACCCCCTTGCAACAATTTAAAAGTGGTTTTCGCTAATGTGGTACACCAGATCAACACGTCAAAATCCACGTCACCCTCCTCTACTGGAGCGGTGCCAGAGTTGAAACTTGTCACGGCGTGATGCGCGACCTTTTAGAGGTGCTCTTAGAGCATGCACGCTTGTATTCATAGGAATAAGAGTAACTATGGATGCATACATATGAGTGTATGTATATGTATAATGTGTTTAGAAAAAATCCTGATGCACCAAAGGAAAAGAAAAGGAAATTCAAATCGTGATGGCATGCATCATTTATTCAATCTGGGGTAGCCCTGCCAATGGTTTGGGCTGAAATAGTTTTAATGGTGTGGGTTTTGTACTGAACTCATTTTGGGTTGGGTGAAAGTGGGCTAACCAGAGGAATGGGTTGATTTGGTTAGGGCTGCTGCATGAAACGAGTTGGGATGGTTTAGGCTGGGCTCGTACCGATGACTGAGCGTGGAGCTGATGATGGCGAAATCCTTTCGAGTCGGAAGCTCCCTGACAGCCTCGGGTGTCACTGCGCGGCCTCCACAAGTCACTCCACTGTCAATCCATTTACGAAGTTGGGTGTTCAACTCAAGGGTAGGCCATTGTTTTGGTTTCGCGTGAGTTGAACGGAAGCGTGGTTCGAGTTGGGTTGGTTTCTGCAGATGAATGGATGGATCAGGTTGGGCTGATTAAGCATTGGTGCCGAACATGGATGGATGTGGGATCAATTTGGATGCTAGCCCACTAGCAGGGCTTATTCTGGGCCTCCCACTCCACTCGTATGGGCTAATAACTAGAGCCGAGGCAAATTAGGCCCATCCCATATTATTCCTTTCAGCCCACCCAAATCAACCCAGTCTGACAGGCTGGCACCAGAATGCTCCCACGACCACTGCAGTACTACAAGAGGACCAAAAAGCTATCCCAAAACCTAAATCATCCCCCCCAAATCCCCATCGCCCGCTTTTCCCACTCAATTCAACGGCCTTCTCGAGAGGCGACTCCACTGCCATGGCGGACAACGGAGCAAACCAAGCGGCGAATGGAGGCGGCCACCCCGCGGCCATGGAGGCGAACGGAGGTGGCGACGCCGCGGGCATAGCGGCGAACGGGGGCGGCCACGCCGCGGGCATGGAGGCAAACGGCCCCGCGGTGGAGAATGGAGTAGGCCCAGCTCCCGTGGTCGCCGTTCCCTCGGGTGGAGGAGGAAATGTCGCCCCGGCCTTGCGGCCATGGCGGCGAACGGGGGCGGCCACGCCGCAGGCATGGAGGCGAACGGCCCCGCGGTGGAGAATGGAGTAGGCTCAGCTCCCGTGGTCGCCGTTCCCGCGGGTGGAGGAGGAAATGTCGCCCCGGCCTTGAGGTTGAGGAGTCTCCCGGAAGAGGCACTCTACCAAGTCCTCGTCCGCTTGCCGGTCGCCGAGATCTCTCGCTGCCGGACCGTCAGCCAGCTGTGGCGCGACGTCCCCAGCGGAGACGAATTCCGCGACGATCAGCACCACAATCACGGGCGAATCATGCCGCTCTTCTTCTACAGCCTCGACCACCTGGCCGCACCACCCCTCGACTACAACGACCGCGTCCGCGTCAACCTCCGCGCCATCGACATCGGCGGCCGCGCGTCCCTCCCGGTCCTGCGCTTCGAGCACCTCCTCCCGAACCCCCCGCGCCCCGTCACCGACCAGCCGCCTGTGGTCCGCATCCAGGGATCCTGCCAGGGCATCCTGCTGCTCTCCTACGGCGACGAGCTCTACGCCTGCAACCCCGGTACCCGCCGCTGGGCGCGCCTCCCGCCGCTCCACGACCTCGGCGACATCGCCGGCTTCTACCCGCACGTCCGGCACGCCTCGAGGAGCTACCGGGTGCTGTTCCACATGGACGCGCGGCGCCAGGTCCCGGACCGCAGGTACTGGGTCATGCGCCTCAGCAGCTCCCAGGATGAGAATAATCCGATCAGGTACATCGGCCGCCGGGCCGACTTGGGCGACGTCCACCGTGTGCAGGGCATCGGGCGCCCGAACAACTTGGAAGACGCTCGCCGTGTGCAGGAACTGGAACTGGAAGACGTCCGCCGCTTGCTGGCCGCTGGCATACCTCCTTCCTTCGAGATGCCGCCCGTCATGGTCGACGAGATCCTGCACTGGCTGCCTCGGGTTCGGCAGGGGCAGGGCAGGAGCTACTTGCTGATGTTCCACACCGTCGACGAGCAGTTCAGATGGATTCTTCCTCCTGTGGAGGAAGAGCGAGGTAGGCTGATTCAGGTTGTGGGCGACCAGCTTCTTGAGATCGATGGCAGGCTCGCGATCACCCGTGTTGCTCAGACTTCAGTTGATGTCTGGGTTCGCCAGTATCACCCTTACTATATGCCTGCTGCCTGGACCTGGTCGTACTCGATTCAGTTGCCGGACGCTGTGATCCAGGATCACCATGGCTATGACGGAGCTGTGTTCGTCGTGTCCCAGGGGCAGAACGTGCTGGTACAGTGCCGCTATGCCATCTTGCAATGCGATGCCAAGGGGAATGTGCTGCAGACTTACCAACTCGATGATAACTGCACCAGGCTCTCAAGGTACGTGCTCCACGATAGCCTTGCTCTGCATTCATTCCTGCCGCTGCAACCCGGTGATGCCCGAGACGGTGATCCCCCTTTCTTTCAGGCACCATAGTGTGCTGTGATGATTTCTGACCGAGCGACCTCTTTGCTTTGGTTGGGTTGTATTCCTGGGTGCTGAAACTTCTGTACACGAATGGTGCTGAGTGCCTGAGTTAGGTGTCATGAAATTGATTTGGGCAGTGTATGTGGAAGTGATACATTGCTGCTAAATGATTTGCTGTCAATACAAATGTGCTTCGAATCTCTGAATTCTCTTAATTCTGATGTGTTGGTGAGAAGAAACAATCTGATTATCTCTGTCCTATGACATATTGCTGCATCCTTCTTTGCTGCCATTCCTCTGTTACTCTGTAAGCTTGCAGAATTACATGTGGGCTAGGCTGTGGTGCTGGTAAGTTTGCGAATTGGTATGAAATGTGAGCTTTCTGAGATGACATTGACTTGTTATTTCCACAGAATTAATCTTGTTAAGAAACGCATGACAGGGGATTTCCATGTTCCACTTTTGCTGTTCATGAGAGACATATAGAACCATGCTAAACTAGCCATATTGTAGGTACAATGGTTGAATGTTACATATATGATACATTTCTGTCACTTGCCAATGTATTTTCTCCTAGACTGTAGTACTTGATGCTTACCTAGTATGGTGACCCTGCTGGTAGCTTTGAATTCGTTCACATTGGAATGGCGAGGTAAGAGGCTTAATAGTGCTTACAACATTTGCTGACAACCGGACTCTCATCCATTTGCTGTTCACTGGTCCTTGTGTTTGCCCACGGTTAGTTACCTTAGTTCAATTGCGGCCATCTATATGTCTGTTAATTTCCTGCGTTCATGTGTGGCCATCTCAAGTGGATCTGTGATGTTGTGCTTCAAATTTGCAAAAAAAATAAAAAATCGGGATTTTGTTTATCCAGAATCACAAGAAATCTGTGGCACTTTCCTATGTTCTTCAGTCTGTTGTATTCAAACAAGGGTATTGTTACTGATCCGATGTGCATTTTGATTTTAAAATCCTTGTGCATGCAAATGTTGGGCCGGCTGGTCAGCTGGTGGGCTTCTCCCATCGGGGTCCGTCGTAGCAGATGTTGGGCCGAGCCGTGCGCTTTGTACGTGCGACGCTGCGAGGCCCCATCCCAGATGGTCTTCAGACTTCAGCCGCTGCGTCTGCTGGAGAAACGTTGAAGTAGAACCAAGCGCGCCATGGTCGAACCTGCGACTGCGACGACCGGGCGGCGTGACGCGTGATCGAGGTTAACGACTTGACGTGCTGGGTGCCGCACGCCGCGCACGGCCGGCTGCCATCGCCAGCGCGTGCCACTGCCATCTCAATCCGCTCTTCGTCACATAGGCGTGACCGTGTCACCCTCCGCGGCTCGCACACGGCGCACGCAAACAAACTCTCCGGCGACGGGAGGACGGTAGTAGGCTTCGTCGGGAACGAGCCTTCAGGACATCAATGGCGCTCGTTGTCATGAGTCCTCAGGGTGCGCGTGGTCAGTCGACTCAGTCATGAGAGCGAGAGAAGCTGCGGCAATAATCTCAGAAGAAGAGCACTCATGCTCAGTGGTCGACTGAGTCGTGAGAGCAAGAGGCTTCGTTCTGTAAGTCCCATGTTCGCATCGCATTCGCACGAGGTTTACTAGTCTTCCGAATTGCCGGTTGCGCGTCCAATTCGTGCGAGCTGAGCGAGCGGGCGTGCTGATCTGCTGGAGCTGATGAATACTTCCCCCTCTGGGTTTGAATTGTAGGCTTTTGCGTTGGATCGACCAGCGCTGTTGTTTTTTAATGGAATGCTGCAAAACTACTACGTCTCGTTTGGCAGATTATAAGTAAACTCTTAGTGCACACTTCATCCATGAAAATATAATTTCATTACTTCGACCAAAAGATGAGGATTGCCACACACACGTCATCTCAAATTCCCAATATATTGAGATATTACGATGTTTGATCTCTTTTGAAAAAAAATATACATGCGCGTTTTCATGGAGGAAGTATAGAATGGTGCAAATTGAATTGAAATAGTAGTACGCAGGCAATAAAATTGATACTTGAATAAAATCTGGTCGTTCCAAAAATAAAGATCCATAAAATGAAGGTTCGTTTGGAAATTAAGCTTGGATCGAAGCCCAGTTACCTACCTTAACAAATTATCAGAATTTGCTCTGCCTGAAGCTGATTGAATTGGAATTTGGCAGTTGGCAGTTGGAAAGGACAAGGAAGGAAACCACACGCCAGCACGACCGGGCGCCTCTAATTAAATCCTCGGCTCCAATGAGCCGTCGCTTTCAACCAGCCTCGATCGAACGAGGTCACCAGGCACCAGCTATAGATACCCACAGGCAGCTGCCGGGTTTTTGGAAGACGCACACGAACGCAACAGCGGAGTTGAACACAGCAAAGCCAAAGCTGCGGCCTGCGGGGAGTAGTCGTGTATGGCGAGCCTTAGGTCGTTGGGCTTGCTTGTCGCCGCCGTCGTGTTGATGTCCGCGGCGCTCTTGCCGCCGTCTGCCGTCGCGCAGCTGAGGACGGACTACTACGCCAGCGTCTGCCCCAACCTCGAGGCCATCGTCCGGAACTCCGTCAGGCAGTCCATGGCGCAGTCCCAGATCTCGGCACCCGCCACGCTCAGGCTCTTCTTCCACGACTGCGCCGTCGCGGTAAGTACATACATGCTGCTGACTACGTTTGGTTGTACTATTATAGTATCATCCATGACCAACAACCGACCGTATGCTGATTCGCATGCAGGGCTGCGACGCGTCCATCATGATCGTGAACTCAAACGGCGACGACGAGAGGCGAAACAGCGACAACCAGTCGCTGAAGCGGGAGGGGTTCCAGACGATTCTGAGCGCCAAGGCCGCCGTGGACAGCGACCCGCAGTGCCGCAACAAGGTGTCGTGCGCCGACATCCTGGCCCTCGCCGCCAGAGAATCCGTCCTCCAGGTACCGTAGCTGCCGGCGGAGCAATCGCCAATTCATGTCACTAATTAACGGCTCTCTCTGCATGCATCGGGTACCGGTGCAGAGTGGCGGGCCGAACTACCAGGTGGAGCTCGGCCGGTACGACGGCAGGGTGTCGACCAGGGCCAACGCGTCGTGCTGCCGCACGTCAACTTCAACCTCGACCAGCTCAACGCCTTCTTTTCCGGCCTAGGCTTCTCCCAGACCGAGATGGTCGCCCTCCTAGGTAAACGACGACTGCTTTGCTCGTCCTCTGCAACTGCACAAATGCCAGCCTGACCAAGACTTCTGTGCATTGCACTACTACGCCAATTCGATGATGGATCGATCAGGTGCCCACACCCTCGGCGCGGCGGACTGCCCCTTCTTCCAGTACAGGATCGGCAGCGACCAGACGATGAACCCGAGCTTCGCGTCGCAGCTGCGCGGCACCTGCAGCTCCAACCCCACCAGCGGCTTCGCGTTCTTGGACCCCACGCCGGTGAACTTCGACAACGCCTTCTACCGCAACCTGCAGGGGGGCAGGGGCCTCCTGGGCTCCGACCAGGTGCTGTACAGCGACCAGAGATCCCGCGGCACGGTCGACAACTACGCGACCAACCAGGGCGCCTTCTTCGCCGACTTCGTGGCGGCGGTCACCAAGCTCGGGAGGATCGGGGTCAAGACGGCGGCCACCGGCGGCGAGATACGCCGTGACTGCCGGTTCCCGAACTAGCGAGCTAGATCAGTGGGTTTCGTTAGCCTCGCCGGCCGGTTGACACATTCGATACACACGAAGCACACATATATATCCATGCACAGTATACTTACTGTAAGTCTCGGCCCTCGACGGCTGTAATTACAATAAGCTTATAATAGCATGGTGGATTGAGTTGGGAATTTGGGATGTGCCCAGTGCTTCGTCTTTCATACCGTCTCAATCAATACGGCGCCCGCGCCGTTTGTCTATGCTCCCTTGTGGCTCTTTTTACTTTACGTCCACTAGAGCACCAACGTCATGATCCAGTACACATCTTTCAGTTTCAGAATTGGATGTGGAGACTCCGTTGACAAGAAACCACAATGCTCTTCGGTCTTCACATAATAATGCCTACATTTTCTGCATTGGAACGCAACTTTGTAAAAGGCTATCATGTGTTGATATGAAATACTCCCGTTCAGGTCCCTTCGTCCCAATTTATAGGTCATTTGGCTTTTTTTAACATCAATTTTGACAAACTCTTATTATTAAAAAATACGATAATATGAAAAAAGATTAAAATCATAATTAAATTATATTATTTGTGGCTTTTTTACACCAAATTTGGCGAACTCTTATTATTAAAAAAATTCACGAAAATATGAAAAAAAATAAAATCATAATTCAAAGTATATTATCTAGATCACAATAAAAATAAATGGTAATTATGGCATTTTTTTAATAAGACGGTTAAGTTAAATTTGGTGTAAAAAAGTTAAACCGTTTATGAATTGGAAGGGGGCGTATATATCTCGTGTCACTCGTGTCACCGGTGAGAAAAAACCCTCCACCCTGCCGGCTGCTAGATCCACACCTACATCCATGTACAAACTTGATTCAAATATGCCATGGTAGTGCCTTAACTAGTGGCGAAATTAAAGATGCTCACTACTTCACTTCACTGCCGTCATCCGTCCAGGTTTAATTATTATCCGAAGCCAGTAGCCAGATGGTGCATGTAATAGTGTGGTGTGCCACGCCTGTTTGCCCGTGCTTAAGTGAGGGGGGCACTATTTTCTTGTACCTAAAACACAGACTACACGGCCAGCACCCCCCGCTCTGCGTGGTCGATGGTGATACGTTACTCCGGTGCACGTGGACTCCGCATAGCGTTCCTCCGATCCGCGGTGCTCGATCAGATCAGTATGTGTCACCAGTCACCAAAACGCACCATTAACTTCGATTCGATGACGATATGATATACTTCTCGTTTAATCATATATAACTTTTATATTATTTAAGTTTTGAACGTTGAAAATCATATATACATACATACATATTTATCTTAACAAAGTATTTTCATAAAAATATAAATTTTTTAAAGTACTAGTTATTTTCTAATAAAAATATTAGTCAAATTTATGTTTTGAAAACCGTGTACATGTTCAAAACGATAACTAATTTGGACTCAGCCCTAGAGAAAGTAATTGCTTTCGTTGATTGACCCCATGGCCCCAAATCGATGTAATCTTGAAAAGGCACATCAGTGCCCGTGCCCGGCGTAGCTAGTGCACCGCACAACGTTGACCAAATGCGCGCGTTTCCACTTCCCGCGTCCTCAGATGGACCAATGCCCTGCCACTGTCGTCAGCTGCCAGGGCACGCCGTGGGTCGCAGGTCGCTTCAGCTTCAGTCGTCGTAGTAGTAGTACCGAAACTGAACTGCTTTTCTTTTACTGCTGCTGTTGGTGTGTGTTGTGTCTAGACATGAGTGGATTAGCTAAGCAATGCTCCTGGCACCGCATTTCGTTGTCCAGCAGGTAACCATCGCATCATCGAGGGAGAGGCTATTAATTAGGAGAAAGTATGGGTGAGACTGAATTCACTAGGCTATCTATCATCCTACTCATTTTTAATCCCACATGTACTGTAACACATCAAATCCAAACTCCACATCTGTGCACTGATTGACTAGTATGAACCGTCTGGAAGTAGAAGATTTCGCTGCCTCATTCGATATTCAATATAGTAGGTCTAAGCTTTTTTTTTGGTTAGCGGCCAGCTGCGCCAGATACCACTAGAGCCCTGTTTTAGTGGGCTATAGCGATAAATAGCTTGCTATAATAGGCTATTTAGCTTAGCGTAAATCCTCTAAAACAGCTAATAACAGCTGCTATAACAGGCTATACAGAACCTTGGTCTAGCCTGGCTCGTATCGGTGAGCCAGATTACGCAGAGAGCAGGCTGAGGTTAGGCAAGAGGTCCTTGTGATGGCTGTCTGTTTAGATGTTTACGCTAATGCAGGCAAATCAATCATACTGTTTTCTTTCCCCCGCTCCGTGTCAACCCGTGCGGTAAATGCCCGCGGGCCGATCAAGCTGTTGGCACCCCAAGCATGGGCCTCCTATTCTGAAGCCCAATTCTACTCATGCGTGCTCCGCGGCACGGCCCTACTATATGTTGGGCCGTTCTCGATGGAGCCATTACATGGGCCCTCATTCGTTTTTGTCAGATACCAGCGCTGATCACAGAGAGTATCGCCACTTGCAGTTGCAGCTAAACCAAGTCCATTGGATGTTGGAACATCGCAAAGGGAAGCACCGGTGCCATCCCAGCGCCCCTGGCTGGCAGATCCCGAGACATTCCAAAATCCAAACGCTGATTGCTGAACACCGCCGCCGAGACAGAGAATCCGTGCGCGGCCGGCCGCCTGGCAATCTGGCATGCATATCCGTAGCTAGCCTCTGGCTTGGGTAGGCACTAGGCAGCAACCGGGCGGCGACGTCCCGGCGCAGACAGCGCGGCGTGCGCCCAGGTGGATGCACGTCTGAAGAAAAATCTGGGAGTCCGGTCGGGACCAGCCGGAGCCAGCCAGCGCGCGCGACTCCATCTTTGGCGGCGCGGCGTGCATGCAACTCAACCGACTGGCCGCCTGCGCTACAGTGTTTGTTCCTGGCCATCTGCGCTCCAGTCCATTTCTATTTGCCGTGGGCATGGGGCATGGCCCCTATAAAAGAAAAGGAAGACGAGCGCCTGCATGATCAAGCGTGTCAGCGTGTGCACGTTCCCCGAGATCCACGGCGCACACACCTGCGAGCTCTGTCCTGACCGTGGCCGTGCAAATGTGCAAGCTACACAGAAAACTGGCCTGAATGTTCACCGTCCCAGCACGCTGACTGTACCCGTTCCCACGGCAGGCCACGGGCCCACTGCACTGCACGCCCGAGGGCCGCCGCCTCTTCCTGCCAAAGAAAAGAAAAGCGCGCGGTAGCTCGGCCGTCACTTTCCGCCGCTTCATTCGCAGGCACACACATTCGCTGCCATCCAGCATTTCCAGCCCTGCATCATTGCAAGACCACGGGCGCACAGCTCGCGCTGGTCGCCGACGTGTCACCTAGCCCGCGGTCTCATCCATCGTCCCGCCGTTCGTCGGTGCTTTCGTTGCGTCCGTCCGGCCGGGCTGCCGCCCCCGACGTACGGCCACCGCATGCTCAGAATGCGTCGGCAAGGGAGGCCCAGACTTTCTATGCGCTCCGCATCGAGGGATTCGCTACGCGCGCTACGCCGCCCGCGAAGCAAGGGTTTGGCTGCCGCGGCGGCCGGGGACAAGGTCACAAGCAGGAGCTGGATTTCCTCAGGAGAAGTGCCGTACACGAATCCCAGACCGAGAACGATGGGGGTGCATGATTGGGTGATGATGCATGATATCGGCAGCATCTAGGCCGCCCCATGCCCCCTGTGGTGCGTGCGTGCCGTGCCATGCCATGCAGGCAGGCCAGCGCGCCTGCACATTTGCGCTGCGCGATGGAGGAGAGGCCCCCGGAGCGAGGAGAACAAGGACGGCAGCGAGCGGCCGCCGGCCGCTGGAAGACGCTGACAGGAATACAGGATCGTCACCCCGGGGATCCATCACGAGTAGGACAGAGCACCGAATCAACCGCCGCCCGGGGTCCGATCGGCACTAGGCATATAGCCTATACGCTGCGCGCGTTGATTGCTCACGGTCACGGGGCAGCCAGATTAGGTAGCTAGCTAGGCTCTCGTGCGCGGCGCACAATGCGGATGCTGAGATGACCGGGGAACATCCGCATGATACGCAACAGCTTTGATCTTCCGTTGCTTCCGTTCTGTCGTTATCTGTTCGGTCCGCTAGACAGTGCACTCCAGCGCCTGGCTGGTTCTGAAGCGGCTCACACGCCTAACAGTGTGCACAGTGCGCCCCGGACGGCGACCTAGCGGATGGATATGCGTCTGCGCGTTCCTCGACACGATCGAGTAGGAGCGCGAGTGGAGGATCTCACCAGGAGATAAGAACGTTCGTCAGTGGGCGCGCGAACGAGGATCCGAGGAAAGCACGTTGATATGCCGGATAGGTACGCCCTCGCGGCCACAAAGCTAATGCCTAATGCGCCACCTTGTCTGCTGCTGCTGCTGCGCCCTCGTCCCCGTCGTCCACCCACGGGCGCGGCCCGGACAGATCCAGAATACTGATCCATCTACGGGCGCCCGCGCCGTATCCGCCACGGTGGGCCGACGGAGCCATGCAGGCACCTCCCTGCCGAGCTCGAGACCATGGGCATCAGCGCGAGCGCCCAGGTCCACCAGCTACACGCGGATGATGCGGCCGCGACGTGCGTGCGCGCGCTGGCCGGCCCTGGGCAATCTATTCTCGCGTGCGTCACTGGTCAACCGGGCCGGGCGGCATCGGCTGGGCGTACGCGCCAGCCGGCAGATTGATAGGATACGATCGCGCCGGGGTCACGGGGACACCCCTAGCTCCTTCCTCAGGCCGGCCGGCGCCGGAAGAATTTGGGCGATCTGACCGCCGCAACCCGCAAGCGCAGGGCAGGGGCAGAGACGTGCGTGCACTCACATGCACCGCAAGACGCAACCCACGTCGTTCGTAGGTCGTGCTCCGTTACGGCAAGTTCACGCGCCGCGCCTCCGTCGACTAGAATAGCATATCGTCGCCTCCGAGAAACCCCAAAACCCAAGGCCGGTCGCTCACTCACATGCACGCCCGTCGGCCGACGCCGACGTCGATGCTCCAAGCGTACGTGCTCTGCTCGCGTCTTCCTCCACGGCACCGCTCGCTCGCTCTGACGTCGCGCTCGCGCGCACATGGAAACGTTTGCGATCGTCACGCCAGTCCGGTACGAGGCACTGTTGGCGAGTCTCGACGCGTGGGGGTCCCGTCCTTGTGTGTTTTTCTATGGCGACGGGCGCTGTCCGTCGCCGACGGAGCAGCGCGCGTGATCATCGCCCTCGCCCCGGGCCGGTTCGGTAACTCCATCATGGCTCGCCGGACGGACTTTGCCGTCGAAGCTACGTCAGTGACAGTGGCTCGAGTGCTGATTACCGCCTCGCGCGCTTTGTTCAGCCAGCAGCGGACACGCTTACCGATAAGATAATCGCTCTCCCTCTCCTGCCGGCGATAATCTGTGCATGCATTCCTTCTCCAGTGCTTGGAAGTGGGAGCATGGATTATGGTGTACATGCTGGGTAAATAAAGAGCCACCCTGCTCGATCCTGCTGGTGCACTGCGCGTTCCTGTCAAGCTTTCTGCAAATAAAGCAGGGCGCTGCCGTTAAAAAAGGCGGTTACGTTCCACCACTGGGCAGTGGGCGCTGGCAGGCCAAGAAAGCCCACACGTCGTGCTCCCAAGACGAGTCGCCTGCTCCTTTTCCCCCATCATCATTCGAGCTTGGCACGCACTTCTATCCGCCGCCGGCCGGCTTGCTGCGCGACCAGCAAAGAGCAAGAGATCGTAACACGTACATGATGAATGGAGCACATTCCCCAGTTAGGTACGGTGCGGTGCGGAGCTCGATACGAGAATACACGGATAGAGTTTTATCTGGTTATTAATTTGGAGAAACGCATATATACGTAGTACGGTACTAGTACCTTACGACGGAACACACGGTAGGTATTATTGGTCTTGGTCGGGTTTCGCACGCCACGCGCATGCAGAGCAGATCAGTTTTTTTCATGCGGAGATCAGAGTTGATGCGCGCTAGCTTGTCTGAATGTCTGACAAGACCATCGTGCATGCTGCCTCTTCGATCTCCTCGCAAATTCCTTAAACTGAATCGTGTAAATGTACGAAACGACATTGTTCATAAGAGAAAAAAAAATCAGTTGAAATAGTAAATAAAAGAATAGGATAGACAATGCGCTGGAATCGGTCTTAAGCCCGCGCCGGCCACTCGCGAGCCGTGCATTTTGCAGAGCCTGAAAGCCTGCAGCTCTTTAAGCACCAGCCATGCACAGAGGCGAGGCGCCAACGTTCGAATCAGACACAGCAGGCAGGTTGGGTCGATTAGAAAATCTAAGCTGGATTTCATAGTCTGTCGCGGTTGCTTAGCGCCACCCCTCTCCCGCACTTTCTAGCTCCCCACTTGGAACCTTCTGGCTCTTCTTTACACACCTGCGATCAGGGCTTTTTCGTTCCAACACGGCAACACGCGTACTAGGACCCTAAACAGCTGACTGTCCGTAGGACCGCACAGCGTGTGAAGGAGCATAGCCGAATTCTTGCAGGTCGGGGTACAGATGACTGGTCTGGTGGAGGGCGTTTTTGGGATGGGGCTCCGGGCTGCCGGGGACACAAATCGTCGTCCTAACACGGCTTATTCAAATTGCCAGTGCAGAACACCAGCCAGGCCGAAGCTGCCGAATTCGGCGAGGCACACAACGCTCTGGACGTGCAGGATTGCATATACGGGCACGGCGATCCGTTCCCAGGCAGCAGGATTCGATATACTACTATACCTGTAAGTATATGGACATATATCCTTACTCAGGGAGGGAACCTGATTTAGTTCTGCAATAAAAGCGGTGAGGCAGCACCATACCCTTCCTTTTCCTACAGGCTACAGCTACGAGCACGTCTCAGTATTTTCCATGCGGCCACGGCCTTGCTGGCCCCCCCTCTCTTTCGGCACCAGTCACGGATGCCTTCGCCGGCCTGGGAGGCGGCGGTTAGCATCGGAAGCCCTCCGGAGACGGGAAAAACGCCGGCTTTATCTGATTCTGAGCCACCACGGCAGGCTTTCGGAGGTAGTGGAATTCCGGGAATATATGATGAGCGAAACAAACAAAAAGAGCGCGCGCGCGCAAAGCTCTGCTTTTGACTCGGCGGCCGCCGCTTTGCTTGGGTTTGCTTGGGCAAGGGCATGGCATGGGCCCCTCGTCGCGCCGCGGGGCGTGCCTGCGCGGCGCACGCAACGCGACGTTCCCTGGCAGCGCGTCGCGGGCACGCAGGGTGGAGCGGCGCGTACCCAGACCCAGCCCACATGCGCGCGGTGTAATTTGTTTTACGGCACACGCATGGTTCGCTCTCTAGAGTTTTCGGGCAGGGGAAGGGAAGAGAAAGCGCGGCGGCACGGCCAGGCCAGCCGTTGCTAGTTGTCTGCTTGGGAATTGGCAGCAGCTGCGAGTGGTGTGTGCGCGTGTCCCCAGGACAAATCCCATGCTGGGGCCTTAATATTCTCCCTTGTCCGTCCCCATCATCGCAAGTAACCTCTCCGTCGCAGCGTCGTCGCGTCGATCACTCTTCACCTCGCTCGCCAGCTCGTCGCCTACTCGGCCTCCCCCGGCCGGCAACAGTGACCTCGTGAGATCGTCGAGGTGGCAGCCTCCGCAGTCCGCGCATCTATATAAGCGCCCACCTCTCTCCTCACTTAAAAGCAAGCAAGCGAGCGAGCGAGCCACCAGTGTTATTTAGCTCCGCACGGAGAAGCAGAGAGAAAGGAGGCGCAGCTGCGGCTGCGGGCGGGCGGGCGGGCAATTAACGCCAGACAGACAGATAGGTGGTAGACACAGAGGGGTGAGGGAGAGGAGAGGAAAGTTAGCGAGAGAGAGAGCTGCCTGATCGAGGGAGCGGAGGAGAGGAGAGGAACCGCAATGGCGGCGAGGTCGAGAAGGTCGTCGTCGTCGCGGCAGAGCCAGAGCACGGCGGCCGTCGTCATGGCTCTGGCTCTGGCGCTGGCGCTGGCTGCGCAGGCGCAGGCGCTGCTGAGCCAGAGCTACTACGCGTCGACGTGCCCCAACGTGGAGACCCTGGTCCGCGGCGCCGTCACCCAGAAGCTGCAGGAGACGTTCAACGCCGCGCCGGGCACGCTCCGCCTCTTCTTCCACGACTGCTTCGTCAGGGTGCGTACGCTCACACACATGCTCGCGCGTGCCTCACGTCGGGTCCTCCCGGCCCATTGATTGGCGATTGATCCCCCCCTCCTTCCCTTTCCCCTCTTTCCCAGGGCTGCGACGCGTCGGTGCTGCTGTCGGGCCCCGACGACGAGCACAGCGCCGGCGCCGACGCCACGCTGTCCCCCGACGCGCTGGACCTCGTCACCCGCGCCAAGGCCGCCGTCGACGCCGACCCGCAGTGCGCCAACAAGGTCTCCTGCGCCGACATCCTCGCGCTCGCCGCCCGCGACGTCGTCTCCCAGGTACCATGCAACGGCTCGCCGCAGCGGCACGCGCGCCTTCCTCTTCCCCTTTTCCCTCCCCCGACTCCCGTAGAAAATCCGTTGGCGCTGTCTCTCTTCGACCCACTTTCGGCTCCTGGACGCCGCAGAGCCGCTCGAGCTCGCTCGCTCGCTCGCTCGCTTTCCAGACGGTTATGCCACTTTGGTCGATGGAGGATGATTAATTAGCGAGGTGCTTAATTAGTACGCTTAAACCCTACGCCAATTAGCGCACCACCCTTTGCCACGCAGCCACGCTGATTAAACTAGTGCCGCTTTCGAGCGATCTCCGGCAGGGCGACAGCTATGACTGAGGCGGCTGACATGTACCGCGTGTGCTGCCGCGCGAGCATGGCCCGGACGCGGCAGCGGCAGCCGGCACCCGTCCACACTGACGCTGACCCGGACCCTTGGCTGTGCCGCAATCATCCTAAAGCAATATTTTTTGCAGCTGGATTAGGAGTTCAGGGGCAGCACAAACCCGGAGCTGCAGAGAGGACGAGAGCAGTTCCCCCCCAAAAAAAAACCGAATGAAATTTGGCGGTAAACCGTGTGGAGTGTGGTTGGGTTTGGGGGTGGTGGTCCTGGGCTGGTACCGCGCCCTGTCGGAATTCCGCTGTCCCAGCTCACCCATTCACTCACTCAGGGCGGGGCAGCCGCCCGCGGTCCAGAGCAGAGCTGGGGCGTCACGGCGCCTAGCTGAGATGAGAGGGGAAGAAGAAGAAACCGTGGCGGCCGGGAGGGCAGCGTCTGCCCGTGCTGCCGGCCTTTCAATTCCCCCCTCCCTCCTCCCTCTCTCTCTGACGAAAAACCGCACACGGTTCGGCCGCGTAAATGAGCCGGTACGGCGTCGACAGATACGGCCCCCCGGTACCTAATCCGCCGTCCGCTGCCTGGACGGACGGACCGGCCGGCGTCCGTAGAGATATGGCGGCCAAGCTGGCACTGCTGCTCCTCGTATTCATACGCGCGCGTACCGCGTTGGAGTAGATTGCAAGCTGCCAAGTGCTCCAAGACAAGAATTTTACTACTGTACTCTACTAGATTGGTTTGAAATGTACTGTGCTAAAATTACTCCTACTAACGTAAACTGCTGCTGACGGAATACGGATGATGATGAACTGCATGTGATGGTGCAGACGGGCGGGCCGTACTACCAGGTGGAGCTGGGGCGGCTGGACGGCAAGGTGGGCACGCGCGCCGTGGTGAAGCACAGCCTCCCCGGCGCCGGCTTCGACCTGGACCAGCTCAACGCCCTCTTCGCCGCCAACGGGCTCACGCAGACCGACATGATCGCGCTCTCAGGTACGCCACGCCACGCCACGCCACGGCCATGTGTTCTGTGTCCACGTCCGCGTCGCGACATCCCCCAGTGCCATCCGGCCATAGATTGAGCGGGTCGCATCGCACGTCACGAAAGCGGCGAACTGCCTCTGGTTGGCAGCTGCGGTCGGGATGCGCCTCATCATCGCCGCCATGCCGTCTCGCCCAATCCCGGCCGGATACTGGCCTGGGGCAGCTGGCCGGGGACATGCACATTTGTTGCTCGCCGGAACGCATGCTCTTTCCAGGCTGGCGCCGGCCGGGCGCCCACTGCCCAGGCTCTCCTCTGCATCGCCATCGCGCGCAGTCTTTTTCCTAGGCGGAGTCCAACCAAGCGGCCCATTGCTTCATCGCTTGCTACACCTACACGTTCTGGGTGTCAGCCTGTCGTCGCTCGCCCGTGACCATTGACGAATCGGATCACCACTGTCCGCTGGACCCCGGCAGGCAGTGAGTGGGCTAGTCGTGGTCGTAGTAAAACCGCGGAACTGTTGTCCGTGTCAGCGCTGGCTGGCATCCGAGACTCTAGCACTGCACGCTGCAGCTGGTCCGACGATGACGCCGCCACAGCGTCACTGACTGCGACGGTGCGCGTCGATTATTGCAGGCGGGCACACCATCGGCGTGACGCACTGCGACAAGTTCGTGCGGCGGCTGTACCCGTTCAAGGGCGGGCGCGGCGCGGGGCCGCCGATGAACCTCTACTACCTGCGGCAGATGCGGCAGACGTGCCCGCTCAGCTACAGCCCCACGGCGTTCGCGATGCTGGACGCCGTCACGCCGCGCAAGTTCGACAACGGCTACTACCAGACGCTGCAGCAGATGAAGGGCCTGCTGGCGTCCGACCAGGTGCTCTTCGCCGACCGCCGGTCCAGGGCCACCGTCAACTACTTCGCGGCCAACCAGACCGCCTTCTTCGACGCATTCGTCGCCGCCATGGCCAAGCTCGGACGCGTCGGGGTCAAGACCGGCTCCGACGGCGAGATCCGGCGGGTCTGCACCAAGGTCAACTAGCTCGCTAGCTCGCCAGCGCCAACATCGCGTGATCAAGCCATGAATGCAAGCTAGCTGGAGGTTGGTCTGCAGCAGGCGTCGCCGTACATTGGGTGGGTAGTAGGGGGACTGAGGGGAATGTTCATGCCGAGTCAGTGTCCATCGATGATCCATCGCAGTCACAGTGTATTAGTAATTAATTTGTTAATCCGCCGATTCTTTTCTTGATTGTGTAGTAGTAAAACCATGTAACAAGAAGAGGAAGAAGATCCATACCATACGTCTTACTAGGATATTCTCGGGCAGCTCGTCCTCATGCCCTATCATGTGAATGTGATAAGGGAAGAAGGTACCATACCATACTTTACGCCGATGTAAATGCTACAGTTGTTTCCGTTGATCAACTAGTATATGCACTTCCTTTTTGACAGTTGCTGGTCAGTCACGAGAAACATAAAATCAAGTCGAGTCGCTCGCCTCATTGTATGCAGTGCTCATATGGTCATGGTCCACAGATCCAGGCTGATGACAGAACATGTATGGTCCAAGTAAGTCCTCATAAATACAGCCGGCATGAGCTGTGTGTGAGCGTATGCTCTGCAGCTCAGAAAAGCCATGTGGCTCTTTCAGTCATTCAGTGGATGAGCAAGCAGAAATTAAGGTAAGATGTTAGGAGGAACCGTGATCTGTAGTGTTGATGGACAGGATGTCCTCTTGACATAAGAAAGAAATGGGTGAACAAGGCAGTGGAAAGGAGAACATGTCCGAGCTCTCATGCGCAGCAAAAAATTGACTGGAAAATGTGATTCTCTGACACAAAAATGCTGAAACATGCGGCCATAAACCCCGCTTTTCTAGGTCAAGTACTGAACTTTCAAGACATTGGCACGGACTCAGAACGCATAACTTGGAGCGTTGGTATGGCACAATCGCAAGGTCCCTTTCTTGGTCAGAAGGGGCCGCCGAATTTGCTGTGTTCCCAACCAACTGAAGTGATTCTTCCTCCAAGAACAAACATTCGGATGCTCTGGAGCTCAGCACCAAGCGGGAGACTAACTTAAATTTGCAATTTGCAGCATGGGTAATCTTGACTCTGTCACTGAACCCCATTAATCCTGTTGACCTGCATTGATTAGTGGAATCCACGCGAAGGCAGTAAATGTAGAACTTCACATGGCACAGTGGGCCACAGAGCTCAGAGTCGTGTCTACGTCACCTTCCTGTTCATGCTCACATTGGCACATTGCATTTCTCGCCCATTCTCTGATGCTAGTCCTTTTCACGCTCCTGCAATGAAATATGCCATACGTCATCATAGGCTGTTTTCAGGCTCTTGAATATCTGACAGAGGTACACACACTAGTAATAAGTAGTAAGCATCACAGCTTTATGGCTGCAACGTTTGTCGAAATTTTTTGGCAGTAATATTTGAACCTTTGCTGCATGAACAAATGTCCAAGACTGGAAGATTCAGAATGGTCCAAGAAACCTTATATAATAGTGAAGTGCACACCAGTATGAATGTGGTCTGAAATGCTGCGTCACTATTGAATATTGAAACCACACACTGTATGTTTAATACCAGCGACAGAAGCATGTAGTTATTAGCCAGAAATTCTGTGAATCTAGCCAGAAATTTCAGATGACCTTGCACATCATCTTAGCTGCTTGTCTCTCATTGTCAGTCATGAAGTGCATTTAAACTAAACAGTTTGCTTGTCTGAAAAACTGAGACTGAATAGATCTTTTTATTTTTACTAAATCTGACCGCTGAAAGAAATTAATGGCATACAAAAGAGGATTTATACGTTCTGACAGCAGACATGCTCTTAGTTTGGTGGCCCTTATTTAGGTGAAATAATGAAATATGAGAAACTACAAGTCAAGCACAAAAGAAAAGCAATAGCACCAACTATGTGCCTCACTGGCTCTAGAGTACAATTCCTCCAGCCTGCCACACACCACTGCTTTTCTAGATCTTTTTCGATAAAGGAAGCTTTATTAAAAGTTACCAAGAATGTTACATCAAAGGGATATAAAGTCTTGGTACAAACTTTCGGCCTCTGCAAAAAACACACAGTCTATCTAAAGGAAAAAGAAATGCAGCAACGTCTCCGAACTAGCGGCAGTCAATTCGAAGACTAGAGCACCACTCATGCGCCCGGAAAAAAAAGCCCGTGGCCATTCGAGCCAAGAGCCGCGATCCCGCAGCAACCAGTGGCTGTACCTCCTCTTGCTGGAGGATAACCCAACTTGAGAGCCATTGTGTCGCCATAAGAATAATCTGCAAAGAAAAACAATTTTTTTTTAAAGACTAAGTCGTTTCTACAAATCCAAAGCGCCCAGCACAAAAGAGCGCTTTGAGAAGACTTAGCAGTTGGAAACATCTGTCTATGTTTGGCTTTTCTAGGTCTACATTATTGGAGCCAATGGCATGCCTTTGGAAAGTATTCCATGCCTTATTTGGCTAAAATGGGCAGTCGCTTTCTGAAGGTATTAAACAACCTACCATCCAACTGATTTCAGGGAAGAACTGGAACTTGTTTTTTTACAGAATCCGTACAATTCGTTATTCGTGTATGAACTCAATCCTACAAAGTTCATATGGTCCAGACTCGAGACAAATCCAACCACCAAAGCCAGTAAGTTACGAGGGCAACGCCAGTCTTCCTACATCATGATCATTTTGACCTCGAGCTTGAGATTTATCAGCTACTCCATCCATCCTAGAAAAAGTCGTTTTTAAGATTTATCAAATAAGTTTTATAAATATTATTTATTTTTTCATGATTTCATTCACAATCATAAGTATTTTATATATAACTTATATTTTTCAGAAAAAGTCATTTTTGAGATTTATCAAAAAAGTTTTATAACTTATTTTTTATAAAAAATAAATTAAATTTTAGAATAAGGCGAGCGATCAAACTCCTGCACGTGGTTAAAAACAACCTATTTTCTGGAACGGAGGGAGTACTAAACTGGCAACCGGACAGGAAAGGAAGATATAGCCATACAAGTTTCACTGGAATTGTGAAGAAAGATCGCCATGTTCTCAGAAAATAAATAATATATCGAGAAGTTCCGGCTAAGATAGCAAAATTTCAAATTTGGAAACTTGACACAAATTAAAATAAAAATGAAAAAATAACACTTCTCGGCTTCTGGCGACTTGACGGAGATAAAGTGCCAACTACAGGCACCATAGTTCTGAAAAGTTGAAGCCACCAAACTCCTATTCCATGCTCAAATTGTGCCCCTGTACTGTACCTATTCATGCTCTTATCTCTTCCCCACCTAGCAATGCCAAATTCATCTGAAAGACACTCATCTAGTGCACGTCTTGTCCACACCTAATGCCAACATGATTTGGTGCAACAAAAAAAGGCTACTTCTCGCTTCGATTTGTACTCATGGACCCCCAAAGCGTCCAAAAGAACCAACCCAAACGATGTGTCTCAGTGTCTGCAACAGATGGCATGCAGGGCCAGTCCGATCAATCGGCTCATGTCCTGCACTCCTGCTACTAGGTCTCTGATTATTCAGCTGGACTGTATCTGCTTATGCGCTGAACAAAAATGCTTATATCAACTCTATTAGGTTTGCACAGGGGCACATCTTGAAACAAAAAGCACAGGACTAAAGATTAGGTGCTTGATAATGTAGCAATGACGCCCATGTCATGGTCATATAAAGCAGTAATATGTTAATGCCAGGCTGATATGGCTAATTGTGGAATGAACAATGCTTTCTGTATTAGAATTCTACAATATAGATCTGCAAATGGGGTTTAGGACAAAAAATCGTCTACGAGAAAATATAAAAATAATGCCTGTAAGGACACCAGAGAACCTTATGAATCATAACATGTGAAGGGATAAATACAAAACTAATGTGCCACATTCTGTCCAAAAGATCCTTACAAAAAAATCTTAGATAATTGGAATTGATTGTGAAGAACTTTGTTGAATGATCACATGTATATATTAGACCAACCTCAGTGGCAGCAAAGCATCTCTGCCATAACGTTGTCATGAAATTGCAGTGTGTTCCTCCAACGGCTCTTTGTCCTAAGAAAATATTATGATAACTATTCAATGTCCATTTGTTTTCCTATTATGATAGGGAATAAGGGAGCATATTTTGAGCGATATCATGTAACATGATAGGGGCAGTCCCAATTTTGGATCTCTTATTTATTTAAGTTGGTCAATCAGAAAATGAAGTGGGTTTTTGAGAAGAAAATGAAAGAGAATAATACAAGCTGAAAAAAATGCCGAAACCAGCGAATTAAAAATAGGAATTTATTTCAGGTCTAATAATCCTGACCCACCTATATAAATCATTAAACAGTTAACTGGGAGCTTTTTATTTGTTAAACAATCTGAAACAAACTGAAGAGTGAAGAAACTTTCGTATCAATTGCATGGGTATTTGCCCTTTTCTTTTGGATAGATTTTTTCACCATGCAGTACATCAACAATCGAAATGCACAATCAGAAATTTATATATCACGCGCTCAAAAATTGATGAAAATATATTATCCTACAACTAGAATGTATAGTGCAGAGCCTTGGGGGGTAGAGGCCGAAAGGATGCAATGAATCAGCCCAACAACCAACTTGCACAAAATATTCACCTGCACGCATGTTTTTCTTCATTGCCCTTCCTATCCATTCTGCAGCCCATGACCACTAAGCTCGTGTTGTTGAGCAAGAAGGATCCTGATACTGATGCTGTATTCTTCTAGAGCTGGGAATCGAGTTATGAGAACAGTGTACAGCACGACCTATGATAGCATTGGAGAAGAAATGCTAAAGCAGGCAGCAGATCACTTTACGTGCAGCAGTTTTATCTGTAGGTAGCAACGACTTGGTAGTTCCTATAAAAATAACAACCTAGTAGCTCGCGGACAACATCATCAGATATACGACATATCGCGCATCAGAAAATTCTCAGCACCAGCAATCCAGCATCTGCAGATTAGTTTTAGAGGACTGATGATATCCACTTCTCCAGCATTCTTCTACTCACAAGTTTACAGCCTTCATACCAGCCACTTGTACAATCCATGGTAAACATATTTCTTTCAGCAGGAATGTTTTATGCCAACATATTTGGATAAATTGCAACTAAGAATTCGGGGAGGAGCGAGCTCCAATATTTCGACTTTCTGATCATAGCGCTTTCAGGCAGAGTTCATATTTCACAAGGATGCGCTACTAAGAGAAAAGATGCAGAAACAAAAGGCAGCAGGGGTTCCCGAGGGAGAGAGGACCTATCATATTCACAAATCGGAGTGCACTGCGTCAGCATCTACAATGTCTAATCAATCCACGCTATTTACGAGTTTGAGACAAGATTTATGCGTCTCCCTTGTCTATCTCTGATGGTATAGCTGAAGCTTTGCATATTGGACACCAGTTCTTCTGTCTAAGCCATTCTTGAATGCAGCACACATGGTACTGATGTTCACATCGCATCCTACCAATCTCTTCACCTTCGACGTATTCCTCCTGAAACAGCAAGCCAGAGTCAGCCACAAATGCAGGTTTGCGTAAAACAATAATCATCCAGTGTCCAGGAAGATAGTAACGGTAATTGAACACTGAAATATTCAAGTAAAACAAATACCTGACATATACTACATTTCACATCATCTACTGCAATCTTGTCCACGTCTCTATCTGAATTTTTTTCGTCATAGACACTTTTGTTGACATGCTTGGCAAATTGCTCTTCAGTAAGGGCAGTACTCACTGAGCCAATATGCTCTTCTAAAGCTAGTAATTCCTGAAAAAAAAAAGAGAAACGAATTACATATCAATGAAACAACATATTTAAACTTTCACCCAAGTATATTGAATTCGCACAAACAACAGAGCCAAAATGTTGAGAGTAATACCTCATACGACATATTGTCGATATCCAATCTCATATCTTGGTGCTCATCATGCAAACCAAGGCCACTTAGCAGCAGATTAGTTTCCAGCACCAGCAATTGCTGCCATTTTTCATTCAGAACATGTCAATGCAGAATTGATAAACGGACAAAAAGATGTATAACAAGGTAAAGGACAAACCTCATAAGTCAATTCATCATCTTGTTCAATCCTATCCAATGCTAGCAACACCTACAGACAGTAAATGTGGTACAGATAAGTTACTACTCCCTCGTCAGACAAAAATCAGTATCATTTAAACTGTGCATAGACTCAATCAATTTCACTGTAAGGGCTAGTTTGGCAACCTCATTTTTCCTAGGGAATTGAGGGAAAAATGAACTATTTTCC
This sequence comes from Paspalum vaginatum, assembly GCA_030272315.1. Taxonomy (NCBI): domain Eukaryota; kingdom Viridiplantae; phylum Streptophyta; class Magnoliopsida; order Poales; family Poaceae; genus Paspalum; species Paspalum vaginatum. Next base: position 2,458,515 of record CM059021.1, on the reverse strand, counting down.
CCCTAATTCTCTTTATTCCCTAAGGGAAATGAGGTTGCCAAACTAGACCTAAACAAATTAACTCAGAACATGTATATAGCAAGTTAAATAAACCAACCTCTGTGATTCCTTCCATGTTTATGCGCCTGTAGCCATCTCTCTCCCCCAAAAGACCAGGGAACATTTGTTGTGGGCTTTCCTCAGGATGAGAAGATCTTCTCCTTGCTGTCCGACTACTCGAGCCTTGACGATTAGATGAATAAATTGCATGAGGCAGTTCTGCATAAAAAGGTCTTGCTAATCTCTGTGGGTGAATGTCATCCATCAGAAAATGATCTCTTTCAGGACGACGAAGCCTCATATCACTATCATTCAGAGCAAATACTCCATCCTCTCTTTCGCCGGGCATCCTCTCCCTGGTACGCAGATTAGAAGGTCGTCTAGCGTTTGCAGAATCTGTAGAGCCCTGAATCCTTCGGCGATTGGTCCTTGCAGTTTGTTGAGAGACTGATTGTTCAGCGGCTCTAGTTCTAGGACCTGCACTGCCAGGATAACTAGCACGTGGCCGACCTAAGTTAGATTGCTCACTTATTTCCCTTGATCTTGAAGAGCTTCCTGCATCAGAAGTTCTCTTTTTCATAACTTGGTCCCTCATATTACATACAGAATCAGATGAAGAACAACCTGAAGGCAAAACATCAGATATTGAAGTGCAACCAAGATTTTTTAGGCCACGTCTCTGAATTCCAGTACTGGTGGTGCCAGGGGCACTTGATGACTTGACACCAGCGGTGAGATTTCGAGGTACAGTACGCTGACGAACAAAAGTGGAACCACATTGAGGTCTATCTGAATTCAATTCTTCTCTATCCTGTTGTCTACATGCTGTAGCACTCAATGCAGTATTTCTGGAATCAACAGTATGTGCAGAACTTGCCGAAGAAACAGAAAACTCTAAAACTCCAAGATCTTGTTCTTCTGGCAAGCCTCCATCAGTTATTGTTGAGGATGATGAGCATTCTGATGTACTCTTCTGTGTGTATTGATGCCCATCTTCAGATACAACAGCTTTCTTGCCACTTTGTAGACATCTGAGCCCATTTCTTCTGTTGCTGTTTTCAGCAACGTCTGTCTCTGCCAACAAGGGTCCCTTTTGCCTTTCATCGAAATATTTTCTAACAGGGGCTTTTGAAGAGCTTACAGATGAGGCCTTGGAGCCTGATGGTTGAAATGGTCCATGTAAATACCTCGGTTTCTCTTTATTTTCAACGAGTCGGGCTTTCACAGGATTGAGATTTGTACTCCTGCCTGGCTTATTGTTGTATTGGCTTGGCCTATCATCATTGCTTTGATTTCTGAAGGCAATGCCAGAGCCTCTTCTAAGAAACCCAGCTGGGGTAGCGGATCTACCGGAAGATTCACCCATACCAAAATGCAGCACAATGAAGAGAGGTGTATTAACTCTCCAGAAGACTTGCTAGAATTCTGCAGCACAAAATTGGTAATGGTTAGGACTAGGAGGAACATGATGGCATGAACGCACAAGTGCAAGAGATCCCCCCCCCCCCCACCCCCCCAAAAAAAAGTGAAGGAGCACGATACAGTTCAGAAAAGTAACCGAAGAGAATGCTACGTTTCTAATCTCTGATGGCAACAAAAAAGCAGCATTTGGAACAATTCTTAGTCAAGAACATTCACCGTCACTCTATTGAGATTTATTTTTACCATTGCCAACTGCCATGTGATAGTTTAGTGCATTGTGGCAGTATAGCAAGCTCAGTATCCTCGATCATGAGCATATTTGCTATTCGCCTTTAAGGGCAAAAAGATAAACGACATCATAAAGTTTTGTCCACAGCAAAACGGACAAGAGAAAGGTTATCTGCGTGCTGTTCACTCTTGTGATCTTGTCTGGCCCCGCACCTTCCCTCAAACGGAATGAAATTACCAGGATCAAAAGCCCCATAAATGACAGTAGGATCGTTCTCAGTTCAAAATAAGAAGCGACAGTTGGGTCGTGATACGGTATACTATAAGCAGAACGAACGAGAGCCATTTCTTGGGACCACAAACACTGAATAAAACGCTTGGGCCATTGATCATGACGGCATGTGGAAACATCATTCGCATTCGCCTATCTAGCATCCGATGCTAAGCAACCCCCTTTCAATCTCTAGAAAAAAAACATAGTCTGAGAATGAACACCAACCAACAGAAAGAAACTTTATGGCACCATAGGAATTCTTCCGTCGCGGAATGAATGCGGGTGGCTTCTGAATAATTTTCAGGACTACGGTGGGCACGAATTTGTCGTTCCGCGACCCCGCCTCTGAACTTCGAAGATTACTTCCGATTTCCGAAGAGAAAACCTCGCGACACCCATAGGCACAAACCAAACAGGCGCACCGAACTAGAGATAAAAAGACGAAGAAAAAAATGACAGCCGTGTACATTAATCCAACGATCCAAGGTCCAACCAAAGATCAGCACCCAGTCCCGCGCATACTCGCGAACGATTTGCGAGAAAAAAAAAGGAAAAGAGAAGAGGCCTGTACGACCGACCTCGCGATTCCGAAATCCCCAACCTCAAACATACGAAACAAGGGGACGATCAGAGGATTCCATTTCCATCCATCCTCTAGAAGACTACAACTCCGTCCCCTCCCCCCCACATCAACACAGAGGCGCTCATCACCGCGCCCGTGGCCGTACCTGCTGGCAGCGGAAGCGGCAGCGGCAGCGGCGGCGTCTCGTCCTGTTCCTTTCGTCTCCTCGCGGAAATGGAAGCCGGGGCGGACGGACGGCGAGCAAACGGAGGCGGCGATTTGGTCAGATCCGAGGCGCATTTATTTTGCGGCGCTAGCGGGTCGGGTTCCGCGAGGGGGACGCGTCGCGCTCACGCGTGGGCGCTCGCTCGCTCGCTCCACGGGCTAGCGGAGCTCCGCCTCCACCTTCCCCCTTCCCCCACGTGGCAGCGCTGACTGGGCGCGGCGCGCACGCGTCGCCGTCGTGGACTCGCGGTGGGTGCGCCCGTGATTCGGGCTCGGGGCGGCTCACGCGCAGGCGCAGTTGGATCCGCGCCGTGATCCGTGCAGCGACTGGCTCAGGTTGTCCGAATCAATCAACACGGGAGAAACGGCTAGCCGCCGCCGGTCGGAGAGTTCAGCGGCGCTGCTGTCTGTGAACTGTGAAGACTGAAGAAACTACTACTAATCAGCAGACGGCGCTCTGAGCAAGCCAAGGTTTTCTCCGTGACTTATCCGCTTCGAAATTTGGTTTCGGAAAGATACTTCCGCCGGTTTCTGAACTGTGGTTTTAGGATGCAGGAGTATGCTGTTATTAACCTCATAAACATCTGAAAGCGCATATAAAAACACAAATTATGATTGTTGAAGAAAATTTGGAGTTTAAGTTAGTACTCTCTCCATTCATAAGTGTATAATTTTTTTTCAAAACTTCGATCACTCATCTTATTCAAAAAACTTATAATTTATCATTTATTTTATTATGATTTGTTTTATTACTCAACTATCACATGTTTGAACAATTTTTAAAATAAGCCAAATTCTCAAGGTTTTAGAAAAATGTCAATCGTATCGTACATTTATGGATGGATGCATCAGTGTTTTGGATGACGATATGAGCATCTTTCTTAGTCCATTTTGGCCCCTCCTTGGAGGGCCTTCCATTCATCGATCCATCATTATCCATCTATCCATCAATTTTTTTTTTTGGAAGGTGTAATGCTCCATCAGAAAGATTCGAAAGTAAGACTGGGAAAAGGATGTTAGCCATCTGGATTTGTAGCTTGGCCCGCATTAACCAAAAACTCTGCTCCAAAATCAGACAGATGCAGCAAACATCTTTTATTTCTTGCATAGCAATAGAAGTGCTCTATTAAAATATGTTTTTTGTGAGGTTGTTGCACGAACACAATCTAGAAGCACAATAATCAATACCTTGTTTCTTTATCACAGGCAATGAAGTGAATGAAAAAGCTCTATTTTCAGCCGTGTACTATTATGGCCTTTGTTCGTTTTCCAACCCTGTTTACCGGTACATTTTTATGAATGATTTTTCCCGTGGTCGCTGCTGTAATCACGGTTTTCCCCTGACGTAACATCTATTGACCTCTCTTTTAAAATCTATATTTCCTCATTCTGAATGCGACAGATTATATAAGCCAAATCTAGGTACTAGGCACTAATGTATTATGGCGGTGCGGCCGACAGCATGCTGTGAACCACTCTGATTTTTGAATGGCTTTGGCACCTCCAGGTTGCAATATGAACGATTTTGAAGTTTTGGGATTCAGAAACAGATCAAAGGCCTATTGTTCAAGGCTGAACACATGGAGCCTTTCCCTGTTTAATTAAATATTAGTATTTGCAGAGATGCATTGTTTTTTGAGTATTGGTCGACTAATAAGGTGCCTAATCAATCTCACTGTTCAATGTGGATGGGATGTACTTCCTGTTAGCCTTGGGATTAAAGATAAGTAGGTAAGAGTTAACACGAGATGCGCTGCTACTTCATTCTCAAATGAAATAGATGCATGGCTTGCTGAAGTCCTAATCCTGCCTTGATCTTTCCTCTACAACCCATTAGACTGTGGTAAACAATGCTTGTCAGAATAAAAGAGGTACATGTTTGTGGTACGAGTGCCTGCTTCTTGACCCAGCTGGAAAAGATGAGTGTTTGCTTCACACTTGTTCTGTGATCCTGTCTGCTTGAAGGGTGCTTATTTGTTTTTTTTTTTTGAGAGGGTGCATATTTGGTGATGATGGTCTGGTGATGTGAGAAGTTTAACTCATTTCCTTTGCCATTTTTTGATGAAGGAGCTGGGACAGCCGCAAGTACAAACTACCAACTACCAACCGCAAATGGGTGGCCATTCCGACTAAAACTTTTCAGCTGTTCGAATATAATGACAGTCTAACACATATATAAGCTTCATAATAAAAAACATATCAATAGTGCTGAGTAGATTACATCAGAAAATAGTGCTTAGTACATATCGAAAAGAAGGGTGAGGTTGTTTCTTTAAAGCAAGAGAAGGTTAGGTTGGAACTCGAAACAGACCTTATGAACATGAGTTGCTACGGCAGTTGTCGATTGAACGAAATAAAATGGAAACAATGGAATAGGTAGGTAGCTCATGCACCGTACCGGGACAAGTGTGAGACCAAATCAGCAACGGCACCACGGTTTTAATTCTCAACAGTTATATAGAAGAATAATCAAAGAAGCATACAGCCTGACAAAGTGCATCCCATTCCACCTCCCATCCCAAAAAACAAAAGTGCATTCGCTTTGTAACGGCGCTTAACGGGAAGCTTCATGCTTGTCTGTAGTACGCGTGTGCATTTTTTTTTTTTTTGCAGAGTTTGTGCGGACATGTGTTAAACGGAGCGGGATTCGGTGCCTTTGCTTGAGCAAGGCACGACGTGCCTTTGGCCCCTGGATCCACCGTCCAAAAGGCATCCCATGGTTCAAAACCGTTTCACTGAATAGAGCTTGTCCTTTGCACTTGCGCCGGACTGGCAGAGGGAAAATAAAAATAATTGAGCACAAATAAACACATAAATTCGAACTAATTAAATAAAAACACAGAAATCAGAACTAATTAAATAAAAATAATTAATTTAGCACAAATATTCTCAAATTTTGAGAACCCTTTAGCACTTTTTAATATTTGAACCGCTGCTTCAAATAATTTCAAAAATAAATCCTCCACGAAACAAATAATTTGACCCTTTGGCGGCACCACTATTTATGATGCCGCAATAGAACACTGTGGCGCCATAAGAATTGCCACGTAGAAAGGTCATTTTTTTCAATCAAAATTCTTGCAGCCGCATCGTTTTGAATTTTTTGTCATTTGAAGTCGGTTAGGTACTCTAATAAATTATTTTAGTTTTCATTGTGTTCTGCGCATTGTCTTAAAGAAATAAATTATTGCATCTGAACGACCTAAAATGGAAAAAGAAAATTCCAAAACTATAAAGCTGTAGATCTCGTCGAGAGCTACAATTTTCATATAAAGATCATCTCAATCCGACATCATATGAAAGGGATATGAATTTTTAAAATAAAAAATCTGCTGCATCAGTCTGCATGGCGTCACAAAATCGTGGAGTGTTTATTTTTAAATTAGTTTTAAGTAGGGGTTAAAATATAAAAAATTACACCCTATGACAGAATAAAAGAATGTGTCCTTTGGAACAATTGTAGAATAGCGAAGCATCTGCGATGTGTTTCGTTAATCTCGAGATACCGGTCTAACATAGACTTATAGTCTTAACGGAGGTGCTTATAGGACAAGGGGTGAGTGTACACGTATATAAGAGTGTCTGCATCGTACTGTATTTTGTAAAAAAAAATGTGTTATCGGCGTGGAATTCACCAGCGGCGCACGCTTCTCCTGCTCTCTTCTCTGCAAGCGCCAAATCAGACAGGATCTATCGTTGATAAGCCAACAGCTGTTGGATGCGTTTTGGAGGGTGGATAAGGGGCTAAAGGCACGCCGTGCCTTACCCAAGCAAAGGCACCGAATCCCGCTCCGTGTTAAACAACTTGAGGAGGAGATAAGAAAAGGTAGACAAGTAATGGCCGGCCAACTAAACCGAGTGCCGGATGATGGCATGCACTATGCTATGTATTTTTTTTAGAAAAGATGAATGCGTTCACCGTTCAGGCATGCACTATATATTTTTATTTGAAAGGGGGCATGCACTGCATTTGTTATGCATAGTAGTTGGTTGCAAGATTTCATTCTTAATCCCCCAAAGGAATCTTTGTTCTTCACGCTCTCTCCCCCATGCAAGCTAGTCCCCTGGGATGAATTGAACCTGCAGGTCCTCCTTTGGCGATGCGCCCTAAATCTAGGGTTACTGAACTGAAGCTTTTGTGTCCAATTCTGCAGTCCTCTGGCCTGTTCGTGTCCAAATCCATCCGTGTCCTTTGCCTCCTTCTTTGTCATATCCTGTGGCCCTTTTGCGGCTTTATCTTGGCTGCTGGGCACTTGTGCCTTCCTTTGGTGAAAGCGAGCGGGCATCTAGTGCTTGGTCCTTTGCCTTTGGCCATGATTGCTTCTCTTCTCTTCTCAAACGGAACAACCAGCTTTTTGCAGGGAACTGGACCCCCTCCTTCCTTCCTTCCCTGCCAGGAAAGCTTTGGTACAGTTTGTTTTGCATCTTGTTTTTTCAGTCCCACCCGCTCCTGACCGATCCTCCAAGTTTCAAGAAATTTGACGCGGTTTTCCACTTGGTTTGCCATTGCCAAACTGCAAGGGGAACTGAAAACTCAGAGTGTTATATGTTAACAAGCTGACGAACCAAAGACCAGCTCGTTCTGAATCTAATGATGCAGATAAAGGGGACGTACAGACGTGCCGTTGGACGGCAGTGATTCTTGAGGCCACGGCGCTAGACGAGCATGATGGACGGTGAGCAGCACGTCATTACCTGGCTGGCGCCCGTTGGCTCGACGCCAATCATGTCACTGATCCTTGCTGCTCAGTACGTACTAGCTGAACTAACAGGCCATTAGCTGTTGTCGAATTTTCAATGCACCACACAGGGGCCCGCCAGGAAGAACGCATGCATGCATGGGGACTGGGGACTTTGCTTCGAGCTCGCTCAATGATGCAGAAGGCTTCTTTTCCGTAACAGCAGAAAATGCGTCCGGTTTCAGGGCATGATTGCCGCGCTCGGTCGTGGCAGACAGGCCCGGACGACGCGAGCTCGGACGTACGTGGCAAATAATCAGCAACCAGATGCCGGCCAGATTGCAGACTTGCAGCGTGCGGGGGGCTCTGACGTGCGATGAGACCAGCAGATCGCCAATCTCGCGGCTCTCGCAAACGGGGGGAAACGAACAGAATCGACGAGGGGACGCTCGACGACCACGCAGGATGCCACGTTCACGCGAGGATGCGTGGGGCTGGGACTTGCGGCCGCGCGGGCATCGGTTCGGTACGTGCGCGCGCGGCGGCGGAGGCGCGGCGGAGCTGTGGTGGTGGTGCACGGCGTATCGAATCGTACCGTCGCGGCCATGGCCCCAGGGCATCGGCGGCGGATTGATGGCGCCGTCGTACTTGCCGGTGGGTACCGAGTGCGTCTCTCGGCTGGCCTGTGCCAGTGCCAGGTCGAAAGCACGCCAACACGGCTCTCGCGGTGGCGGGGACGGGGAGGTGATCGCGCCGCGCCGGACACCATGATGATTGGGTGTAGTCAACGAGCGCGTTGGTTGCCATCCTGCTTCCGGTTGTGCTTTGCTTGCTGGAACCGGGAAATCGTTCGTGCCAGCCAGTACAAGAAGAAGAGAAGGAACCCGGAAGGAAACGCCCTGCGGGCAGCGAACGCAGAGTTCGCACGCTGGCCTTGGCCGGGCAGAATCGCCATGGGACGAGCCTTCAGGTCGGGGGCCCAACGGACCGACAGAAGGGTAGCCCAATCGGGCGGGATAATGGATATGTGTGTGTATATGTGGCCCACTACCGACGGGCTGGTGGGTCCTCGGATCTGGCACTCAGGAATCACACCGGCCCAAACAAAAACTGATGCTTCCGCGTGACGTCTGGTTTGGTCCAGAAATACCCATCACACACTTCTATAGGTTATATGCTCGAGAATTCTATCCGCCGCATATATGTGACTGAAAATCATTGCATCGCTTAAGGCGAGACAAAGATGCTGACAGGTGGGCACGTCATATAGCATTACCTTGGTTGGTCTCCACCTACGCACTAAATTGAGCCCTGGAGCACCAAACTTTGCAGCCAGATGCATCTTGGATGATCATTTTTGGATTGAAATAAAACGACATGTCTTTGCTATAAGGCTTGTAGCTCAATGGTAGCTCTACCTCTTGGGGGTGTTGAGGACCTAGGTCTGATTCCCCGTGGGAGCGAATTTAAACGGGAGGCTGTTTCATCGGCGAAAGCCGGGTTTGGAGGGTTTTCTCGACCAGCTAAGGTTCAAGAGTTTTTCTCGACCGATCAAGGTTGGAGGTTGTTTTATTGACGAAAGCGGTTGGAGGTTGTTTCATCGGCGAAAGCTGGGGTTCGGAGGATTTTCTCAACCGGTAAGTTCGAGGGGGGTTTTTGGACCGATTAAAGTTGGGCTCTTCTCGCGAGCCAAAAAAATTCTCGCAATAAAATGAGCGTAACAAAACATAGTGTTGAAGTATCATCCTAAAATCTATCTGAACTTAAGCCACATCAAGATATAGAAACATCATTTTTTTACATAACAGTGTCGCAAAGGAAGCATGAGACAAAAAAAACTCTAAAAACATATATATAGTTTAAATAAAATGAAGAAAGCTCAAATCATAATAGCCGAGTTAATTGGAGCATGTTGCAGCAATTAATAAATAAATTTCATCACCTGAAACTATTATTAAAGTTACACCGCGGAACCAAATGAATGGAGGAAGATTGATGTCGGACGCCAGTTTTACAATCAGGTTCAGTTTTCCACTGCACTTGAAAGCAACAATTCTTGTGTAAATACATCGAGTTAAGACAGCACACACCCGCCACTCCTTTTGTGTGTCAAAAAAATACACAACTACACATAAGTGGATCACATCTACCCAGCGTATCTTGTAGCACTCTCCAGGAAGCATGGCCTCTTCTAGTTCCTGGTTGATCAGTTTGTATCTAGAGTCTTTTTCGCCTTGACGCCAAGTCCTCCAAGTGTAGTTATTACATATATGCTTGCTCAGCAAATTTCATAACAATGTTAATGGCAAGAATGAACATTGACACCACCAATACCATGTATGACAATATTCCTAGAAACACCTCTGGTATTATCTTGCATTCAATACCATGTATAGGAAACTGGCAAAATGAAGATGCAACTCAGCAAAAACACGAGCTTTCACTGAACTAAATTTGATTGACAAAAGGACTTAAGCACATCCAAGTAGAGCAACTGTCTCTGGACATTCTTAATGCATACTAATCAATTCACTTTTGATTCCAGAATAGAACCATGGCTAGTAAATGCCCAATTCTTATGCAATGCACGTGCGTTGTGACCCACACTTTCCGATTCAGACTGGATGAAAGCAGCAGCTAGCTGCGCATCGCAGCACGCATTCCCTGCTCAAGAGTCCCATAGGAAATACCAGCAAAGCAAGAGAGAGGATGGTACAGCTGATATGATAAATCGAGAACCTAAATATCAATTATGTGCACCTCGAGCCAATAACAACAACACAACTGGATATTCTAGAAATACCTCTGGTCTGGTCTTGCATTGAATGCGGCCATGTATAGAAACTTTAAAATTATCCGGGAGAACTGCGTCCATCTTTATAATGTCATGATCATCTATCTACGTCACTTCACTCTAGGTTTCATCATTCGAACAATGAACTCCGTCCCCAATTTTTCCTAATCCACTCTAATCCCCCTCAATCCAAGGTTATGCAAACTATGAAACTAGGCCTTACTGACTTAATAAGTTGTAAATAAGTTGTATAGAGATTACAATGCCGTGGAGCGGTTCTTCCCCATCGATAGAGTTTTTTTAGAAACTCAGAAACGACATATCTTTGAGTGATTTTCTGAGGAAAGCAACAGTTTGGAAACAGCACAACGAAACCATTTTTAACACCTAGGTCCCAGGACTAGGAACGAAGATTGGCAGGTGTATAAAAATAGCCAAACGGAGAACAACCGAAGGAGAGACTAGTTCTAAACTGTTTGACAGGTTCTGTTTGCAAATATGGGGCTCATCTATTGCCCGGCCTTTTCTCATCTTGTTGCATGTCCTCATCATCCTCTCTCCTCTTCCCCTGCCTGTCGCCATTCTTGGCCATTTCTAGCTTACAAAGGTACGACGGTTTCACCACTCATCTAGGTTTTGAGACACGCAAACAAGACTATGATATATATATTCAGTATTCATGTGGTTGAGAAAGCAACGATGAATTAATCTCATTGGGTTACAGGTACATCACTGTCCTTGTTCTTCCAGAAGAATTTGCTCGTGTAGCGTAGTTGCCTAGTTTCATCGCAAATCTTGGTTGGTCTTTGATGCGTCACCAATCTACTCCGTATGTGATATTGTGAGTTGGATGTCTGGCTTTTAAATTACAGGTGGCATTGAATTAGAGCCATCAAATTCTTTCCCTTTTCCTACTCATTTATTTTAACTGTCATCAAATCAAACTCTGTCATGATGGAGGAATCTATCGTAAAAAAAGACGAAATTGACGGCTCTTATTTCTGCTTCATAAATAAACATACAGTTCCCTCTACATGTTGTTCGTTTTCTTTTTTAAAGAAAAAGGTTCAATCATAATACGAAATCCGCTATAGCGTTTCTACAGATGACGCTAACACTATTGCAGTACAAAATATCCCACTATTGTACGCTAGTAGCGTTTTTGGAAGTAGCGCGCTATTTTATACATTGGGATCAATCATAAAACCTTTGCACCTAAATATATGAGAGAATCGTCTAATACTTATTGCAGAGTTGCATCACCGTCTACACAGAATACCAGTAGTATTTTTTTGCCCGAGCAACTGCTCAAACAGGATATAAAACGTTGTAGCCTACAAGGGTAATATAGTGAATTTGAATGGAAACGTTTTGACCATGTTTAGTACAAATGGACATGTAATCAATACACAGTCTTTCCTTTTAATTTAGTAATAAAAAGAGGAAAAGAACATCAATGGTTCCACAACGTGCCCGGAGCGTCCGTCATAAACATCAGAGAAGAGAGAAAATACAAAAAAAAAAAAAAAAAAGAAACATGGCATGCATGTTGTCAAACAAGCATCTCAAAGGTCAACCGTATACAAACCGGAGCTGAGAAATTAGGAATATCCCAAATCACTGTTCATTGTGATTTGCACCAGCAGCCTAAACGCTCGTGTTAGCGTGTAACAAGCTCCTGCAGAGCAATTGACAAAATCTCTCCGCTTTGGTTTTTTGCTATGCAGCAGAAGCCGCCCATGGCCACACGGCCGTCGCTGCGGTCGAGCGACGGCACGCGACCAAGAAGCAGGAGCGGGAACGGCAGGCCGCCGTCGAGCCCGCGCAGCTCCGACCAGTCGCGGCCGTCCACGGGCCGCTCGTCCGCCGCAGCGGCGTCCGACAAGCCGGCACCGTCGTTCCTCCGCCCCACCGTGAGCTCGTCCCTGCACAGCTCGTCCTCCTCTTCCTCGTTGGCGTCGCCATCCTCGTCTTCCTCCTCCAGCAAGGGCACCATGGCAAAGCGGTCCGCCGACAAGGCCCCGGTGCAGACGGTGATCGCGCCGCGGCCGATCACACCCAAGGCCAAGGCGCCGGCGTCGTCCTCCACGTCGCGATGGTCCGCGGTGTCGCCGAGGCAGCTGATGCAGAGGGCGTCCAATGCGCTGAAGGCCACCAGTAAGTCCCGCGAAAAGAAGAGCAAGGACGCGGCGAGCACGGCGGCCTCCGCGTCCGGCAAGGGAGCGGCCGGTGCTTCCGGCGGAGCCAAGAGCGAGACGGTGAGAGCACAGCACGTCAAGGCGCTGCGCCAGCAGCCCGAGACGCCTACTGAGCCGTCGCCTTCTGTGACTCCCGTGCACGAAGAGGAACCGGTTCTGTTGGAGCCGAAAGATGTCGAGCAGGCTAAACAGTACATAGCGACGTCGCAGGAGGCTGTCGTCACGACCGTGGAGGTGAGAGATCAAGAGGAACATGTCAACGCACAGCAGCTGGAGGGAGAAGTGGAGGACGAGGCCATCGAGGAGAAGAAGACCATGCCTGAGGAGGCTGTAGTGGTGAAGGCGGCGCCGCCGGAGCTGGAGCTTCAAGAAGAGAAGCCGCAAAGTAGTGCGGTTGCGGAGACAGAGACGGATGTTCTGAAGAAGGAAGAGGATGAGTCGCCGGCCGTCGTCGTAGAAGAAGTGAAGGAGGAAGCGACACCGGAGGGAGAAGACGAGCCGACGACCAGTGCAATGGAAGAGAAGGTCGTCGAGGAGACAAATTCAAAGAAGAGTCAACAAGAAGACGATGCGCTAAAACCCACGGAGAACTCTGTTACGAGCGTGATCTCAGAAGAACGACCTGACGAAGGAAGCAGTGTGATCTCTGAAGAACGCAAGGAAAAAACGAGCGTGATCTCTGACGAACCAAAGGAAGCAGATCCTGCGCCTATCCGGAAGCACGGGGATGTGGCCGAGGAGGCAAAAGTAGAAGCTGCAGGATCGAGCGCGTCAGCTCCGACGACGCCACTGAAAGAAGCAGCTCACGACGATGTGGAGGCAGTGCACAGGCAGGTGAGTGCTTCAGAGCCCGTAACGCCGGTTGCAGAAGGCGTCAGCAAGGGCAAGGCGGTGATCGATGAGCAGCAGCAGCAGCAGAGCGCATTGGCGCCAGTGACGCCGGTGAACGCTGCCAAGAAGCACGAGCCGTCAAAGCAGCAGGCGACGATCCCCGAGGAGTCGGCACTGGCGTTCACGGGCCGCAAGGTGAAGACGGCCATGGAGAAGCGGTCGGACGAGGAGCAGCCCAAGAAGAAGGAGGTGGCGCGGAGCAACGACGTGATCGAGGAGGCCAAGAGCAAGCTGATGGAGAAGAGGAAGAGCAAGGTGTTGGCGCTGGTGGGGGCGTTCGAGACCGTCATGGACAGCCCCCGGGCAAACTAGAGCTGGTTTGAGTTTATTGGTGGTTGATTTTTGACAGGGTGTTCCAGTTGTTGCTTTCTTGCTTGTTGGTCATTGGTTCTTGTGATCACGGAAACAATTGGAGATGTGTTGTTGCTGATTTAATTATTTTCGATGAACCTGTTATTTATGAGGACAAAATAGTTGTGTTCATTTGGTTTGATTGATGCATTGTGTGCGATTTCTTCAGCACGACAATAAAAAACGACAATAAAGTGTTGAATGGTTTTATTTGTGTCAAAATCAACATTAATTATCCCCACTCCAATGTTTTCAAACAATGTCGGTTTCAAAATTACAGATTTACTCATTTTTGGTCGCGTGATATTTGTTTATCCTCACCCAAATGATTCTGTGTCTGTTTTATTAAATCACTACATATATATAAAAAGTTACCATTTATTGTTGCTCTATACTTTTTTGTATTGTGTTATTTAATTTTGATATATAACCGATGAAATTAAATTTCATCTCAAGCTTATACCTGGTCGTGTAAAATGTGACTAATGGATTGAATTTCTTCGGTCATTCTAAGGAGTCGTTTGATGAACATTGGATGGTTGTAAAATGTGACTAATTGAAAATCATATATAAATCATCTGATGACAGATACACCCTTAGAAAAGTTATGACCTTAAACAAGAACCGAACAAAATATCTTGATTTAAGGAGTAGTTTTATTTTTTCACAAAAAATATTTCAATTGTAAGTTAACTTTGAAAAAATATGCTTGCATAGGTTCCAACTAATAATATCGCATATGTTATCTTGTTGCACCATGCGACTTTTGTGACAACTCTTCCAATATCTACAGTATTTGCTCAGCCGTAGCTCTTCTCGAAGAGATTTTAAACGGTGTGGAGCTAACCACAACCGCTATTGTGATTTGTTTCTTTGTAGTAATAGTACATAAGCAAGGGTATTGGTTTTTAGGTAGGTGATGCATGTATCCTTAAAAAGCTTATTTGACAACAATCATGCACATTAAAAATAAAAAATCTCTAGAAAACAATATTTACCCTTTACAAGACCCTACCCAAAGATTGCCCTCTTTTACCCTCATAGCTTTATTGAACTTCCCCCAATGGTAGTCTCTACATTGCATGGAGAAAAGCTCACATCTAAGGCCTCAAAGTTATTGTTCATCATTAAAGCACATATTCATGTTAGCACATATTCAGGTTAGGTGTAGTAGTTTAGGGCATGTGTGGAACAAAGTTCTCCAATACTATAGTTTTAGAATACCGTGATCTATATGATCATGATATAAATCATATTATTTCGTCTTTTTACTAAAACCATAGTATTCTAGAACTTGTTTGGTTACATAGTCATAGTCTTTTGCGCACTTGGATGAAAACTTTGGTTTGGAGTGCAGAGAAAAGTTCACCTCTGAGGCCTCTAGGCTCTAGGTGTTCATCATTAAAGCGCATATACATGTTAGGTGCAGTAGTTTAGGACCTGTGTGCAAACAAAGTTTTCCAATACTATAGTTTTAAAATAACGTAGTCTATATTGGTCATGACATAAATATAGTATTTTGCCTCCTAACTAAAACCATAATATTCTAAAACTTATTTGGTTATATTGCCATAGTCTTTTGCATACTTGGACGACAAAACTCTAGTTTGGAGTGCAGTTTACAATACCTCAAAAATACTATGGTATTGAAGATAAAGTTTTTTCAAGATCAACCAAACACATTTTTTGCTATAATATCATAATATCTTCAAATACCATGGTATTGCATTGGAACTATAAAATTACCATCTTCCAAACATGCCCTTAGCTTTAATTTATCCTTGGGAAATCTAAGCAGTCCTTGGGAAATCCAAGGCTTCCAAGCAGCTATTGGTGCATGCGCATTCCATGCTCCATTGCTGCTCTATGTGACTATGTGGCCGATGGCCATGCACATTTCTGCTTAACCTAGAGTTCAACAAATACACCTTGAGTTGACCTTACTTACCATGAACACCCATACTAGCACGCAAAGTCCTGTATATGGATTAGCTCCAACACAAACGACCAAAATATACATCAAGGACATACAACCTACGAAAAAATTGATAATTAATCGATCGGTAATGGATCATCGTTCCAATGCTAGTGCAGTGAAGCGCGCCCACGTGTCCTAGTAGATTTACCTCTTAGACCGTAAGTGTGAATTCCCTGGCTGCATTTACCTCTTAGGTATTTGCTTTTAATATGTTCTGCCACACACACTCTTTATTGATCAGTTTGTAAACATATTTACTAAGCAAAGAATTATTTTGCATCTTAAGATTTCTAATAACTAAAACACCTTGATCTTTTGGCAAACAAAGAATTTTCCATATAATTAATCTATATTTTCTTCCTATGGTATCACCTTGGTAGAAAATGTAGACATATAAAAAAAATCCATTTCCTTACTTTGAAAAAGACAAAAGAACATTATAAGGCTACTTGAAACTTAGTTAATTAAGGCAAATTATATGTTTTTCCAAAGTCTAACTTCGAAATGATCACATTAAGTTTTTTCCTATGTAATTCATGTATTGTTTCATACAAAGTAGTCAACCCTCAAATTTTGTATCATCTTGGAAAAAAGCTATTTCAGATAGTTGATCTACCCACTTTATTCTCCTTGTAGCCAACATTCAATGGAGAAATAGGTCTAAATTGTTCAATGGTTTTGGAAAGAAAAAAAAATTATATCTCTTCAATGTCTACTCTACACACTAGCCTCCCTCTCTGAGCTCATCTGTACCCCGGTGGTCAGCCTGGATTGCTCGGTGTACATCAAATTTGTTGTGATGTCGGCGGTCCTGGCTCAGAAGAAGGACATATAGTTGGTGCAGTGATATTGGGAGCAGAACCTGGCCTTCTGGTGCCCTGGATTGGAGAGATAGTGGCCGTCGACGCCATGCGTCACGGTACGTGGCTCCGCCTTTGTTGAGCAATGGTGCCCAAGACCTAGTGGAGGACCCGATCTACTTCATACGCTTATTACGTCCTCAACAGCGAACAGCGCCTCATTGCATATCTGGAGGATGACGGCAATGATTCTGATTATGGGGCATCAAGCGGCGGCACACACCCACCAATCATGAGAATGATTAGGTATGGGTTTCAATCCGCCGATGTACCAAATCATGTCATTCTTTCCCGTAGCTGGCTGAGGTCTACGGCAAGTTGATGCTGATTTGTCACTTTGTTCATCATGTACATTTTGAGTTCCTCGCATCGGCATAGATGGGAATGTCACGCTCCTCTAATGATATGGTTGCGCAATGACGCAGGGTGTCTGATTTGGTTGGTTGTGCTTTGTTCCTTGCAAAGGATTGAGTACAAGGGAGCAGGCTTGCATGCAAGAGAGAGAGAGAGAGTAGAAAATAAACAAAGGGGTACAACAACCATAGGGTTTAACCCATAGGCCTCATGTGCTGCACAACTACGCATGCTGTAATGATGGCCTTCAGGGGTAGCCACACAAGCCAGCGCTGCATGCATGAGAATCACACGAGTGGTCTTATCAAGTTGCATGCAGGAGCATGCTTGAGAGGGGGCAGCCCTCATGAATGCTCCTGCTAGTTGAGCCACCACCTCTTGCATGTGTGGTGGTAGTCCCTCAAAAGGCGTTCCCACCACATAAGGGCAGTATGCCCTCAAAAGGTGCATGCGTGGGAGGGTGCTCCCTCATAAATGACCTTGCCAGGTCTATGTGCAGCCCATATGGCTGATGGGTCTTGTGGCCACCCGAGCAAGAGGTCTTGTGGCCACCCGACCCAGGGGGTCGTGCGGTCATGAGACCAAACGAGCTTACGGCTTGGGCCTAACGGCCCCTGGTCCTTGGCCTGGTGCAGTTACTAGGCCGCTTTGAGTACCCATAGTATGGATACACATTAGTAGCCCTCGAGCCACCCATCGATTCGCAAAATTGGTCGGGGATCTATCGTATTTGCATTTTTGCGTTTTTTGCATTTTGATTTCCACTGTGGCCGCGACATGTCCAGTGGATGCGGAATGCCTTCATGCGACCGCCGGGTCGGAGAAGGGCTTTACTGTGTAGGTCCGACCGGTGCGTGCAGCGCGTCCGGTGGATGTGGCCCTCGAACCCCCAAGCGATTCCTTGGAAGCAGTCGGGGAGTTTTTTTAGTGAGCTGGCCTTCATGTGACCATTGGAGTCAAACAAGGACTTTTACTGTGTTGGTCCTGCAGGTGCGCGCAGCGTGTCCGGCGGACACAACCCATGAGCCCCCGAGTGATTCCTTGGAATTGGTCGGGGGGTCTTTTTAGCTAGCTGGCCTTCATGCGACCGCTGGGGTCGAAGAAGGGCTTTTACTGTGTAGGTCCGGCCGGTGCGCACAGTGCATCCAGTGGATGCAGCCCCTGAGCGATTCCTTGGAATTAGTCGGGAGGTCTTTTTATCGAGCTGGCCTTCATGCGACTACTGGGGGTGGAGGACTTTTCCACATAGGGAAAGGACTTGGGCCTGTGTTGGCTTCGATTTTTGTCATGCCTCGAGCTAGGAGGGATTTCCCACTGTACACCCCGTCCACAGGTAATGTGAGACCTAGCGGGGGTGGATATGCTTACGCCTACCATTGTTGGTGTGAACGTCGTATCCATCGAGCTGCAAATGGGAGATCCGAGCGAAACATGAGCACCCGGCCGGTACAGGGTCGACCCGAGTAGACGATCCCATTCTTGGGTGTCTAACCCTCTGGGGGCGTTTTCTAAAAGAACCCTTCCTTACTCGGCACAGATCAGACTCGGGCCTTTCATCAGCACACGAGTGGTTGGTGACCCATCCCTACCGAGGGATTCCGTTGAGGAGTGTTAGGTGTGGTCTCAGACGCATATACGAGTAGTTGGTCGATCCGCCCATTCCAAACGGTAAGTCATCCCAAAATGTAGGCCTGCTCAAGATATGCCCCTCACTCTAGTTGTCGATTTTTATCGAAGGTGGTAACGACCTGTTATTACATGCCGGACAATGTTCATCTTGGTGAATTTGGTCACGACATTGTATCGACCTATTGGCAACTGACCCCTGATAAATTCAAGTAGCAACTTATTCCTTCGCTTTGGCCAAAGCCGATGTCGACCCTTGAGCTGTTACACAGATATATATGGGTTGAATGAAATATTGAGAGTCGCGTGGGTACTCTAATACTTGTGCCAATGTGGTTGAGTTGCCGCGCTGGCGTTTAATATATGGGGTGGCAGTCGATGGCATAGGAAAGGAGCCGGTATCTGACATCTCCTGGAAAATACCCTGCATGCTCATGGAAATCTCTAGCGGTTATTTGCATATTATTAGAAATATGCTCTTGAGAATCGAGGTGGCGCGTGTAGTCGAGGCTGTTGGTCATGGCGGCGCCGTTCGGTTGGGATGCCATGGGGTCGGCTTCCGAGCGGGGAGGTCTCAGGCGTCAGCGGTGAGGCCAGGTCATCGCGCAGGGGAGATCCTGGCAATGGCGCACAGTGCCATGTGTTCGACCACAGTGGAGGCATGGAGGAAGAGACGACGGTGGCTGCGGCCGTGTGTGTGAGCTCGAACGACGCGGCCAGGCCTGATGCGGCCGCCGACGGTGCAGTATGATGAGCTACAGCTTGGTGCATGTCGTGATGACAAAACTAGGGGTGCCAAGACCGCACTCAGTCCCGGGAGCAACGGAGATGCTGCTGGTAGCTGGAGCCATCGAAGAACGATTTGTAGCACGCAAACCCCCTACCTGATGCACCTACCGTCGTGGTTTTTAACCACAGTAAGTAGATTTGTTGTAGGCTTGAGGGGCTTCATGAGTCGTCGTCCCGATGGCTTAGCCTTCGAGGATCAAGAACGAGAGAGAAAAGAAAAACATAGAGATTTTAGGGTGGTTCGGGATAAATCCCTACGTTATGGTGTGCTAAGCTTGTATTGCGAGTTCTTGGTGTTACAAGTCAGAGTGCGGAGCTCGCGTGCTTGTGATCCTAGAACTACGGAGGAGCTAGAGCTGTGCATGCGTGCATGCTGTGCGCTCTGTTGCTCGCTAGTTTTTTTGCTGTGGTGCCATGCTCCCCTTTAATCGTACAAGGGAGCAGGCTTGCATGCAAGAGAGAGAGTAGAAAATAAACAAAGGGGCACAACAGCCATAGGGTTTGACCCGTAGGCCTCTTGTGCCGCACAACTACCCATACGGTAATGATGGCCTTCGGGGGCAGGCACACAGGCTAGTGCCAGGCTCATGGACAGCAGGCTTTGCTGCATGCATGAGACCCACATGAGTGGTCTTGTCAAGTTGCATGCAGGAGCATGCCGTAAGAAAAATGGATCCTAAGCTTTGTAGTTAGTTCCCTAATGTGATTTTGGTGGTTGAGAAGACAACACATACCATTGGGGATTAATGTGTATGCAAGTATTTTTGGTTAAGTCCTAGGATGAAGAGATGGACTTGGGAATAAACACCTCAAATGAGGACTTAAAAGACACAAGAGAAGACCCATGGCGCCATCAAGTTGCAAGCGGGTGTAGGACACGACGATCCCGCTGACATGGAAACAAGAAGCGCGTGCATGACACGGCGGTCAACGGGCTGATTTTTTGCACCGTTGGAAGGCCAAATAAAGCCCCATCGGATGAAACGGAAAGAATAAGAAGCCACAATATGAAGACTTGAAGACCCGGCACATTTACACGCGTCGGACGGTCCGGTGCTTAAGCATCGGCCGTTCCGGTGGTCCACCACCGGATGTTCTAGGCAGTGGAGAAGGAGCGGCCGCGTCCCAGCGTTTCCACGCGCCGAACGGTCCAGTGAACCCACCAGACATTTTGGACCGAGGGCGATGCAAATGAAGACCGAAGCTCCAACACGCACTAGACCATCCGGTGGTGCAGCACCGGACCGTCCGGTGCCTCCAACGGTCGAATTTCTAGTACAACGGTCAATTCCAACAGCTAGCCAACTACACGCACTGGACCATCCGGTGGTGTAGCGCAGAAAAACGAAGAAAGCTTTGAAAGGCTAGTTTTGAGGCTTGGGCTATAAATACCCTTTGCCCGGCGTCCACATTGTGGTTGGTGACTCCTGAGCTCATACTAGTGTTGAGGCACACTCTTGATCCATCCATAGAGCCATCTTCACATATTTGAGAGCCCAACCACCACAAGAGCTAATAGACACATCCCAGTATAGCTAGAGCTTGCAAAGTATCTTTGCTTAGGCCTATTGTCTTTACTCGTGCCTACGTACACGTCGTCTTTGTAAGTGTGTGGCTTGTAGTCTTGCGAGACCCTCCGAAGTTTGGAGTGACCGCCACTTTACTTGTGAGAGGGATTGAGGCCCTCGGCATTTTAGCCAAAAGCTCACCTTAGTGGAGACGGCGGAGAGCGTCCGTGAGAAGGCCCGCGAAAGACCCCAGCAGCCCCGACGATCCTCTACCCTTGCGCGGGCACAGCCGTAGTGCTTATGTGGAATACACGAGAGAAGGCAGTGCGTGGGTGAGTACTAGGGATATCCGGAGTTATCCGTCGGGTTGCTTTTACCATCTCGCAATCGACCGAGCCATCCTCTAACCTTGCGCGGGAGAGTCCATAGTCCTTGCGCGGACAATGCGAGAACGAGGCATTGCGTGGGTCACTTTGACAACCTCCTTCCTTGCGCAGATTGAGGCCGGAGTCTTTGCTCGGACTCCGCGAGAGCAAAGCCTTACGAGGGGCACCACACGAGGTGTAGAGGGTAGGGAAAAAATTTTATGTGTCTCCACCTTGTGCCATCTTCGTCATCGGGAGTTGGACCTCTATAGCTTTCGCAATTACTTTTTATAATTGTGTGCTTACTTTTCTAAACTAGCTTGATAGGTTAGTTTTAGGTGGAACTAGGTTGCAAGACTTGGCCATGGTAGGGTTAGCAACACTTAGCAAAACCATATTGCACATAGTTAGTTTTATCTTGCATAAATTTTGCTTAGTAGTTGTAGTTTTTAGAGAGCCTTAGTTTTAGAAATCCAAACTCACCCCCTCTTAGGTGTCGGTCCAACCTTCACATGCATGGGAGGGGGCAACCCTAATGAATGCTTATGCTAGGTGAGCCATCACCTTTTACAAGCATAGTGGCAGTTCCTCAAAAGGTGTTCCCACTACACGAGGGCAGCAGGCCCTTAAAAGGTGCATGCATGGGAGGGTGCTCCCTCATAAATGACCTTGCTAGATCTATGTGTAGCCCATATGGCTGATGAGACTTGTGGTCACCCAATCGAGAGGTCTTGTGGCCACTCGACCGAGGAGGGGGGGTCCTACGGTCGTGAGATCGAGCGGTCTTGCGGCTTGAGCCTAACGGCCCCTGGTCCTCGGCCTAGCGCAGTTACTAGGCCGCTTTGGATACCCATGGTATGGGTACACATTAAGCTCCTTTATAAGCGCGACGAGCAGTAGGGAGAACGGAGAGAGAAGCTGGTGACGCCGGTGGCGGGGAGTGGCCGTCGTGCTGTGCCTTAGCACGACGCGCACTGGTGGGAGGCGTCATGGCGGAACGCGGCATTGGTGCGATGTGGCGCGCGCAGCCATGCGTGGCGTGCGCGCTTGTGGCAGGTGGAGGAAGAAGGAAGGAGGGGAGACGCTGGTGGGCCGCGTCTGCTAGCCGAGAGGAAGAGAGGGAGAGGGGGTCGGGCGCGGCCTAGGTGGGAAAGGGGAAAGAGAAGGGAGATGGGCTGCTCGGGCCGCAAGGGAAAGAGGAGAAAGGGGAAAAGGAGTTGGGCTGTGGCCCAAGGAGAGGGAAAGGAAATTTTCTTTTCATGAATCTATTTTGGGACTTTGAAATTTGGTTTGGGATTTTGGAGGAAATTTTGGTGGAGAAATTATTAGAAGATATTTCTAAGAATATTTGGAGGATTCATAGGAATTTTTTATGAGCTCATAATTGTACACTCACAAACAAACAGATTTTCGAAATTGATTTTAAATTAGAGGAGAGATTAAAGGAATTTTCTTAGGGTGAATTTTCTGGGCGTTACGGTTTAAAATTGAAATCTAGGCCAACCATCGCAAAAATGGCCAACCATCACAAAAATCCCACCCAAACGCATTTGCTTCTCTGGTAAGTCCACTTCCCCTGGAATCGTACTCGCAGTACAGTCTTGCTTATTTTGTAATGCAGCGTTCTGCCCCCTTCTCACGTAACGCGAGTCGATTCTCACCCCTTTCGCCCTGTCGCCTCCTTCCGTTGCCGCTCGCCCCGTCGTGTCCTCCCACTACCACTGTCCCCGTCGCCGGCCTCGTCGCCTCCCCATGCGAGCTTTCGAGGCACCGCGGTTGGATCCTCCGCCTCCGGCTAGGCCACCTCCTCCACCCTCGGAGCACGCACCGCCAGGCAGCGTGTCCTCCTCCTTGGCGCGGAGCCACGCGTCTTCCTCCTGGCCAACGACCCGCTCGCCCTCCTCCGCGCCGAATCATCCGTACCTCCCCACTACTCGTCCTCCTCCACGTCGTCTCTACACGTCCTCCTTCTCGCCGACGACCCGCTCACCATCCTCCATGCCGCCCCGCCATTTGTCCTCCTCCATGTCCCCGTTGCGCATCCTCCAACGACGCCTCTACGTCCTCCGACGATGCCTCCGCGTCCTCCGACTCCAATACGTCGCCGGTCCGCGTGTGATGATGCCTCTGCCTGCCGGCACCTTCACCCTATAGCCCGTCTGCATCTGTCGATGCCTCCGCGTCCGCTGGCCGGCCGGCCATCCGCCCGCCGACGACTGAAATATAAATGGTTGTGAGTATAGGGCGAAGAAATCAAAAATACAAATTTATAAAGGGATAGAATGTACCGACTGAAATAGTTGGATGGATGATTTGAACACATTAGCATACCACGTCATCAAAACCACTCACCAAAACCACGCAGGGGATTATTTGTCTAGTTTTTGATATTTTAGGGTGCAAAATATTCGGTTTCATATTTCAGGGGGTGATGTATTCCACCTTATATATTTCTGGGGGTTATATAAACTTTTAATCCATCTGTTAAAAAAAATACAATAATCCAACTGAGTCCATTTGTCACATAATAGAAAAGGTAGATATCATAGTCTATATTAGTCATGATATATTCCATGAACTAGCTTCTAGTTAACATGGCCATGACAAGCATCCCACACAAGCTACAAAGTTGCCAAGCACAAACATATATGTCTTTAGGATCTGATGCAAAGCATACTCCAAGTTATCTAAAATATAAATGGTTGTGAGTATATACACTATTGAAAGGACCTAGATGTCGTCTAGAGGGGGGTGAATAGGCGTAACTGAAAAATTTACACCACTTAAAACACACTGTCAGCCCTCACACCGGATAGTCTGGTGTCACACAAAAACCGAAACCCACAAGTGTAAATATGCGAGTAAATACTTATCGAGCTATGTGGAGCTGTGTAATGTGTTTATATGTTGATGACGATCTTAGCAACACTTTGTCCCTGTACTCACAAAGAAAACTTGCACACAAATACTAAAAATAGCAGAAGCAATAAAGCAATGCAAGCAAGTAAAACAATCACAAGCACAAAGCTTGGGTCTTCCAGCAGGGGCACAGCACACACGACAAAAGATTTTATTCCCGAGGTTTGGACACACCCGCAAGTGTCCGTACATTCTCGTTGAGGCGCCCACCAAGAGCTTGAGTCCTTTTCAACTCACGGCCTCCCCTTCACAACCACCAAGGCTATGAAGGTGCTCACTGCAAATGCTCCGAAGAGCGGAGGTAATCACCTATAAGAGCAATGGCACCCACAAGCCGAGTGCCCTTCGGGGCGCTCTCGCCGTCTAGGAGGAAACCTCCAAGAGTAACAAAAACGCTTCCCGGAAATGCTTGCCAACTGTGCTCAAAAACTAGGTGCTCACAATGTAGCTCACACAATCTCACAAATCATCTCTCAACTCAAGAATCTCACAAATTGAGCTCAATCTCACAAAGATAGTGTTGGGATGTGTTGCTAAGAGCCTCTGTATGAATATGGACGCAGAGGAAAACAGCAGCCCCAACTGGAAGTGGGTGGGGGTATAAATACCCACCCTCACAAAACTAGCCGTTGGCCTGTGTCAGACCATCACCGGATAGTCCGGTGAGTCCTACCGGATAGTCCGGTAGAAGCTGACTAGCCGTTGGGGTTCAAACCCCCTCCATCGGACAGTCCGGTAGAGCTCACCGGACAGTCCGGTGAGGGGTTCCTTGACCAGAAGGCTAAGGCACTGAGCCTAGGTCACTAGATGAGCAAAGTATAGGTGTTGTCTCCATTAGAGATACACCTAACTAGAAGATGAAAGCACAAAGAAAATGTCAGAGAGATCACTCTAGGTCTGGGCTCAGCCTGCACCAGATAGTCCGGTGAGGCTTACAGGACAATCCGGTGAGCCCACTCTCAGCACAAAAACAACTCACGGGAGTGTTTTGGCTCGACACTCTCTGAACTAGCTGTGAGCATATGTGGACTACAGACTTCCGAGCTTCGTTTCCCTCTTGATAGTACGGCATACCTGTGCTCAAGATAAATATAAATCTAGATGAAATCCAATTGAGTCATGTCTTAATGAATAATGCCGTCTTGAAATACATCAACAGAGAGGAATAGCTAAGCTGAGCTTCTTCCTTTGTGAGCAATCATCTTTGAGCTAAATAGTTGGACTTCAATTTGGAAAACCCCTTCAATAGGTAGATGGAGCACATTTGCTCATTGTCCATTCATTTAATTTTTCTTGATCACTATTGGCTTTAATATGCAATAAATTGTCTTCATGATCAGCCACTTGTTATATATGAGAAATCCAATTAGGTAGTGACGTCTAAATGTAAGAGATACAATTTAAAGTCACTTTTCTCAGTATGAAAGCTAAGTGCCTCAAAGTGCATCAATAATAGAAAACCAGTGAAATCCCGCATTGAGGCAATAGATGTTTAATAATAATCCGTTAATCATACCATGAATGTAATATTAATTCAATATGCTTGACTCTCAACTCATGAGAGTATCCACGCTTGATCATGAGATATGTATATCATAGTTTACTATTTTACATTTTGATATTATGAATAAAACAGTGAAACCTATCAAGTGACTTTACAAAGTAGTTAGACCTTTAATCACGTTGTCACTCAATACATCAAAACCACCAAGGAGGCTTGCTGCACTTACAACTATGATTGGTATTAATAGAGCTCCACAAGCATCACATTCTTTGCCGTAGTTCTTTTTGTTACAATATGCTTTCAAAATATTCGAGTCAAAATGCAGTAGTTCTTTTTGTTACAATATGCTTTCAAAATAAGCGTGGTTCTTACCCAGTTGTGCAGTGTAGGCTATGCCAGAATGACGAAGCCACTTCTTTTGTAGTTACTTTGCTAGACGATGTTAGATCAAAGACTCCGCCAGGACTGGTCATAATAGTCTAACAGATCAGACTCTGAAATCTGTTGACAGCCATGACAATCATGCAACATACTTGTCTCTTGCCCAAACTGAATGTCTCTAGCTTACTTCCCCATGAGCTTATCTGCAATGTAAGAAAAACAATGTAAACCTAATGCAGCAAAGGAGCTCCTAGGGAAATCAGATCAGACTCCTCTCACGAATCCTGCTACAGTGATGAAGTGATATATAAATATCTACAGTTGTCTCTGGAAATTTCTGAGAATTTCTAACTGAAAAACAGTGTATATTGTAATCAGTATTAGATACAAGTCAAAGCGAACATCTTGTATCAATGAAGATCGAAAAGATAGTAGTAGGGCGTACAAACAACAATTGGATCCAAATGCTAGAAGAGCAGGAGCAAAACATCCTTCAACGAGCCCAATTAATGGTTTTGTATCCTTGAGTAACTGGAGATTCTTTTAGCAGTAGACTGTGTACAAAATCCCTAGAAACAAAATTACAAAATCTCAAAAACCAAAACCACAAAGTTATATCTTACCAAGGATGTTATTATCAGAGAACATGGACAATTGCCATCCCTCTGCCCTCCTCAGCAGATTGCAACAATTCCAACCCTTGGGAGTGTATGATGAGCAGTACTGAACCAGGCTTTGTTGGATTCGACATACTGGAGTAATTTAACCTTATATTAACTTAGTCCATGAGTCTTTGGCTACTGGACATACTGAGCAGCCATTGAAGAAACTCGCACAACCAGATCATGATTCACGAACCTTGAAGATAAGCTACAAAGTTGCCAAGCACAAAGAAAATACATATATGTCTTTAGTATCCGATGCAAAGCATACAAGTTATCTAAAATATAAATGGTTGTGAGTATATACACTATCACTGGTATCAGTAGAGCTCCACAAACATCACATTCCTTGCAATGCGTCTATGCGTGAATATGTATGAGGAGTAACAGCAGTGTAATATTTATATAACAATACTTATAAATTTCTAAATGGAATTTAAGCTTCTAGCAAAATGGCACATTAATGGCCCATGATACTAACATGTCGCTAATAACCTTAGCCTGGTTCCAATGGTCTTCCTCATCCACTTCCTCAAAACACTATTCCAACTGCTCTCTTTTCTGTCTACGGTGCAGTATTTATGTCAAACAGTGTTTTGAGTCACTCCTTTAAGGCACCCATTGGGGAGAGCCTTAGGTAATAACTAGGATTTAGCTTCCTGTTGATTGTAAAATGCAAAGGATGGATTGAGATAAGTTAACAAGTCACACAAGCAAATAATGAACACTTTCACAATTATTGATCACTGTATCATGAAGGGAACAATTAACAAAGACACCCCTGCGCTGCTCACCTGAGTGAGACTAAAGCAAGCACAAGCACCAGCTGCTGGTGGTAGAACCTGAACTGACGAACACCTAGCAGCTGGAATGAACATACAACCAAGCTAGCGAGCAGCTACTGCTACAAAGGAACATTAACTAAAAACCACAATAGCTTCTTAAAACGATTCAAGGAAAACTGAAGCTGACAGAGAAACACCGCTCAACACAAGAACCAAGGCTAGCTGCACATTCAGGAAGACTGAATCCACGCACTGCTGCTCAAACACTGAGCTGCTGCTGCTGAACTGAAGAGCTGAAAACTAAAAAGGACGCACTGCAGCTATCGCCTTGTGTTGCTGTCCTGCTGTAACCGAGAAAAATAAAAGCCTGAACTCCCTGTGTTGGAAGGTGAGCAGGGCACCGGGTGCTGCTATTGTAGCAGCAAACTACTTATCAGTGGAGAACACAACTGAACATAGGTAAACAGCAGTTCGAGCTCCACAAGGATTCAACAAACACCAACCAGGAGCAAAACTGATAATATATACATTTGTCATCAGTTCACAAGTTCATCATTTAGAACTTTATTTGTTCTTCAATCAGAGAACTTTATTCTAATCAGAAAGAACGCGAATCACACACAGCAATGAATGGACTTTGTCAAAGCAGAAATCTAATCACAGAAGGACGACAGACTTTAAGATGCTGTCCGCGCTAGATCTCAGCGCCTCCAATCTTTGCGCTAGTTCCAATCTCCACGCGTCTAGACTCTCGAAAGGCAGCTGAGAGAAATCGGCGTCCTCAGCGAGGGCATCCACCTCTCTGCAAATATCCAACGCTTGGAGGGCGGTTGAATTCGCCGAAGTGGCCGCCGCATCGAGAGCAGTCTCATCGCTCGAGCGCAAGATGCCAATACACTCCAGGCTGAGGGGGCTTGCGACGCCGAGAAACAACTCGAAGCGGTGGGCTGAGTTTTCTGGATGATTCTCTTGGACCTCTTCCTGGAGTTGATGGAGTTGGGCGTACAAGTTCTTGAGGTAACTGACAAGATGGAGAGCATCGACAAGAACCGCCCGGGTTCTTGGTGGCTGGACATCCCATCTCTTCCGGGATCCTTTCTGGTGTAGCCGAAGCGCCTTGTGCATGTCCTCTGCATCGCGAAGGACGAAACTTCGCATGATGATGGTCATCGGAGCGGTGGTTGTAGTCGCGGCGGCCTCCGCCTGTCGTAGATCTTGCAGAGACCTGACGTCGATTGTCAAAGCCATTGATGCCCGCCCGTCGGTGCCCGTGGAGGAGAAAGGCGCGACGAGCCTTTTGCGGGGAGCGCCAGGTGCCCGTCGGGGGGCGGCGGAGCACAATCTGGGAAGTCGAGGCGCCGCCGGGTGCCCGTCGGGAGGCGCGGAGCGGAAGCGGAACACGCCCGAGGCGCCCTTTGCCGAGCACGGGCGAAGTTGGGGGCGCCGGGTACCTGTCGGCGGCGGCGGAGCAGAAGCTAACCACGCCCGACGCTCCCCCGACGTCTCCGCTCGCGGTGCGCTTCGTCGCCTATGGCGGTGGGGGCAACGGTCGGCCGGCGGTTTCTTGGATTTCGTCGCCTGCGTGGGGAACGACGATTTGACCGTTCCGGGTATTGTTCCGTCCTTTTATTAGCACAGCCAGGAGTTTCGCTGGGGCGCTGGGCCGTTCCGCTAGCCCAAGGAAGAAAAACAGCCCAAAGTATGACACTGGGCCAGCGCGGCCCGAATACCATACCGTGCTCTCGATGACACATTGAGTTTTTTTTTGACGGCGACTCTTTGTTTAACGCCATTGCAGACTATATGCCACGAGAGAGAGAGAGGAGATTTCCCAAAAATAAAGACATTTTTTGCCATGCCAAATCGCCTAGGGTGGCATGGGCATGGAAACGCCGGGTCTGTTTGTTTTCCGCCACAATTTGCCACGCCACATCGATCTGTATCAACATAGCCTAAAATTTGGTCAAACAACAAATTCTGACGATGACATGTGCCCTGGATAGAAGGAGTTACTTATATGTAATTTCCCCTTGGTCTAGTGTGCTCTTTGCAAACGGCTAGGGATGTATTTGTAATTGCAATGTGTTATCTTTTTAATGGAATCCCCTTTGCAAAAAAAAAAGTTTTGAAACATGCTCCTATGAACCCAAACGCATTTCCGAGATAGTTGTGCACAGAAATATAAAAGCTCGTACTTTAAATATACTCACCTTTAGGAGGAACCTGCTTACATACAGGAGTGACAATGCAAATTTACAATTAAAAGAAAGCAATACGTGCAAGGATATAGCTTGGCACTTGATGATCCGTTGATCCATGTGCTCTCCCGGACATGGTGAGGTTCGAGGACCGCGGTGTTAACAGCCTGCAAATTTCTCGTAAAAGCAAATTTAAAAAAAAAACATAGACATCGAATTTTTCCACACTCGATATAGAGCCATTCGGAATGTACAAATTTCACAGAAATTATGCTCCTCCACTGCCTCAATCTTGGGAGAGTTTGGAGAGGCTTCACTCCCCTCCCCTTCGCCGTTGGTCTATTCGTCGTTTGGGATAGACATGGATAGTTTGAGGTTGTGAAATAAATTTTCTCCTATACTACCCAACTCATCTGATTTTCAATTGCAGCCCGAATGCCATACCGTACTCTTGCTGACACATTGGGATTTTTTCTTGACGGCGACTCTTCGTTTAACACCATTGCAGACACGCTTACGTATATGCCACGAGAGAAAGAGGAGATTTCCAAAAAGAAATGACATTTTTTGCCGACGTGGCATGCCAAATCGCCTAGGGTGGCATGGGCATGAAAACGCCGAGCCTGTTTGGTTCCCGCCATAACTTGCCACACCACATAAATCTGTAGCAAATTTGATTATATTTGAGGCGTGAACACCTGGTCAAGTTTGAAGAAGGAGGCAGAGGAAGATTGAAGCTTAGCTTTTTAGTTTTTTCCTTAGTCTTTATGCTTTCTTTCTTGTTTTTTCTCTCATCGGCTCTGAGGCGTGAAGTCTAAAAACTCTTATAACTTGTCTCTTAGCTGTATATATCCATTTTATGGATATAGCATAGTAGATCGTATTTCTTCCATTATCTAAAAAAGAGGGTGAGGAACTGCTCACATATTTACTCTAAACATCTAACAGAGACTACAATTAGAAAAAGTTCTAGCTTTTACAAGCTCAAGGGGTGAAGGGAAGAAAATAAATGTTGCTGTGCAACCTGCATTCTCACACCTATTTCACAAATGTCAATGTGTGTCCGTTACTCCAAGGGCTAAGCGCCATTTGTCTTATGCAAGAGCTATTGCGTTCAAATGGAAAATTTTCAGAAATAAAACTTAGCCATAACATATCATGAAAAGGTATGCAGGTAAGAAATATCATTATGCTCAAAACTCCATTATAACAGAACACATTGGTCATCTATCACAAAAAAATAAGGGTTTTTGGCGTTCTTGCCCCCACCCTGAATTGCAATTGTGATTTTTCCCTCGCTTTTCTAACTTTGTAATTTTGCTCTCTACTTTTGACAAGTCAACGTGATTTTGCCTTTTGTCTTTGCCTTTTTACCTCTGCTTTGACCATTGATTAGGGGCAAAATTGCATTGACTTATCAAAGTAGACGGCAAAATCACAAAGTTAGAAAAGCGAGGGCAAAATGTGCTTCACAATTGGGGTAAAAACACCAAAACCAAAAAAAATAAATGGCTACGCTATTCTAATGACAATTAGTTGAATAAACTCAGTTTTGAAACCAACTTTTGGGCAGCCAGGTTCATCAGTCGGTGTGTATATCCGTACTACTAGGCCTCTATTAGCTAGTGTAGGGTTAGCTTTGACTGTGGCAGCTGCAGTGTGTTGGATATTTTGGTTCCTACGCTTCTTCTCTAGCGAGGGCGGCCATGATTACGACCAAGATCAATGGATCGGACAGTATGGTCTAGAAGATTGAACAAAGGGTAGGACAAAGTTGGCCGATGGTATGAAGATTAAAGCCGAGGAGAAGTACAATGGACCGGATGGTACGGTCTGTACCTATACATCATACAAAGTTTTTCAAAGGTATGAAGATTGAAGAAGTGGATGAGTTACATGGATTGGACAGTACAGTCTGTAAGACCAGACAAACCTTCAGACATTACGACGTCTAGTTCAACGGCTAGCACAGCGGTTAGTTGGCAAGTACAATGGACCTGACAATCCGAAGTATGCCAAAGTGCCTAGACCGGACAATCCGATCTATGCACTTTCTGGCAGATTTTCAGCCAACGACTAGTTCATGGGCTATATAAGCCACCCTACCTGGCCATTTGAAGGTAGTTGGAGCCGCTAACGATCAAAGGTGTAGAGGAGTATTCCAAGCATATCTACCACTCCAACCACTATATCAGAGCTTAGTGCATGATCCAAGATAGTTAGAGCTTAGAGACAGTGAGCTCGCAAGCTCTTCTTGAGTGTAGCTCTGGTGTGAGCTAGAGAGAAGCCTTGGCTGCGGTTAAGCCACGTTGTATTCATTGATAGACCCTCCTTCATTGATGTGGAGCACTCATTGCTAGACCCTCCTTCATTGGTCTAGAGCAGCGGGGACACCTTGTGCGGCAAAGAGAAGACCTTACAAACTCCGTAGTGCAATCTGGTGCCTTGTGACCGAG